>CM070548.1:59824974-60424974 GCA_036346405.1 Phyllostachys edulis
AAATTGAGGGGCTGGTGGTCACCATATAATTGAGGCATGAAACGGAATAGTCGATGGAATGTCGGGCATTTCATTTTCTTCATTGCTGGCACCTCTGCCTTCAACGTTTCTGATTAAGCTGCTGCACGTCGTCTGACCTGAGAACATTACCCATATTGGAGTGAGCTACGATATGTTTTAGCAAACTAAAATGTACTACTAGAATATGACCAAATGATCATAAAGCGTGCAAAACAGGCACCTCTTCCATTAAAAGGAATATTTTGTTGCGGCGACTCTTGATGTTGTCTTGAATCTCTTGCGATTGCATCGGAACAAAGTCTTGTATTGTCTCTGGACCTTCAATTATGCAAAAACTATAGAAGAGAACCATGAGGGAGCTCTTATGGATTTAGCATATTTCTTGTTGAACTGAATTTCCACAGAAAAATAATGCAAATTACTCTACGTAGCATTCAGAAGATGTATAAGGCTAACGGTGCGTATCAAAGCTACCAGTTTGATGCAGCATTTTGGATGTCGTCACCATACCATATTATGGTTAACCTTGGATATGATTTCCACTCCAAAGTCACAGCTTACATTCAAATTTTTCTACTTTAGACCAGGAAGCTCGAATTGAGATATCACTGAGAACAACTCTCGGGCACATATTTCTTGGAGTGAATTTTTTTTTTGTAACTGAACTATGTACCGCGTATTTCCAAGCAGTCTATGCAGAAATATCAGAGTTTTACACCTTAGTACTACTACTTACGCACCAACCAAGAGCTCAGCGTACATCTCCCATCCATTTCTGTAAACCAGAAAAAGAAAGGGATTTCGATGGAGCTGAATCAATGCAACCTGGATAGGCCTCCGTCTCCGGCCGCCCTGGGCTCTCCGGCGGAGGAGCACTGCCGCAGCATCGTCTGGAGACCTGACCGGCGCTCTCCTCCACGCAGCACAATGCAGCTGAGGGAGCTGGAGAAAGCGAAGGAGCCGCCACCGCAAAGAGGCACTGGGACGCGGCCCTCGCTGCTGGCGGGTCATGGCGACGCGGCGAGGCAAGACATCGCCGGCCCGCGACTCTCGCAGAACCACTGGAGGTGTGGCGCTGGGGCGCACGGAAGCTGCGTTGCTGTTGCGACGGATTAGGAATTTTAGATAAACGCCGGGGGTTTCTGGGTCTACGGGCTCGTGTCTCGCGGTCGGATCCGATTAGGAGAGTAGATGACAAAAGTGGAAAGGTGAAGCATCTTCGCGCAGCGGTACCGGAATATTTTTTGTTGTGGTCACGTCGGTGCTGTATAAACGAAGGTATAGCTAAATTTTCACCTCAAATATACATTTAGAAGTAGTTTTTAGGAAGAGGTAGCGACTAGTTGAGTGGTTACGACGAAAAAAGAAAGACCGGCCCCTTTGGAAGCTAGAAATTTCTCGAACCACTCCTCTAATTCACAAAAATAAATCGTTTTGCACATCAATATGATCCCTAAAATACAAAAATATTTATAAAATTCAATAATATTATAAAAATACTTTTTAAGATTTAATCTATATGTATGATTTAAGGAGTCAAGATACAACGCTATACCGTTAGGAAACACTTCCAACCAGATAGCAAAGTTTCGTGAATTTTAGTATAGCAAAGAATTTCTTTATAAGTTTCAACGATGCAAAACTTCCATGGAACTTTTAGTTTTAAATGGTCAAGTTTCAAGAAGGTTTTAACAAAAGTTTCAAGTAGATTTCATCGATTCTCGCAAAATTTTGAAGAAGTTCTAAAATCTTTCGAGGAAGTTAAAAAATTCAAGCATTTCATTCAAAAAAAATTCAAGCAAAAGTTTCATCCTTGTTTCATGAAGTTTCACTAGGTTTCATAGAGTTTCAAACAGCTTTAAAGTTTCAGCATTATGAGAGTGTTTCAACGTGTTTCAATGAATTTCAAATGAAAACTTATCTTATACAAAAAAAGATAAAGCTCCATCGCACTTGGGATAAAACTTCATGAAATACATATGAATTAGTTTCATCTAGTTATTTGGAATTAAAACTTGATGATACTTCATGAGACTTGGAATGAAACTTCATGAGACTTGAGATGAAACTTCATAAAACCTAATGAAACTACATGAAACCATAAAACTTAATGAAACTATATGAAACTTGATGAAAATTCTTGAAACTTGGGATGAAACTTCATGACACTTAATGAAACCTCGATGAAGCACGTATGAAACTTGGGATAAAAATTCATGAAACTATATGAAACACGATGAAACTTGGGATGAAACTTAATGAGACTTTATTAGACTTGGGATGAAACTTTATGAAACTTAATAAAATTATATGAAACTTGACGCGAACACGATGAAACTTGCTATGAAAATAAGGGCAAGAAGCGCAAAACACAGGGAAACTCCCTATCCCGAGGACCTCTCACGGTTGGCTCTATTCTCGACCTCGAGGACGCCCTCCTCGTGGGCTCACTCCGCCGCGAGGGCGGCACTGCCACCGGTCCGTGCACCGCCACACCACCATCTTCGCCATCATGAGCGCCAGAATGTCATCGCCAAATTTTCACGCTTCACGCCACCATCCGTCGAAAGGAGGGCGCCATGTTGCAGCGTCTGTCCCGTGGTTCTTAAGAGGGTTCGATGCCCCACGCTGAGCTCACCACCGAGCACGAGCAGCCTGGAGCCCTCGAGCCCACCTAAGAAGAACCACTGCTCAATCAGAAAGCAACGGGACATCTACAAGTGGAAGCAACAGGTCGATGTTGGCCGATCATTTTGGTCTCGAGTAGGCGGGTACCACGTGGAGGACCGCGTCAGTCGATCATGGAGGCTAAGCATGGGGGAGGAGGTCAGTGGGTGGAGATCGCCGAGGAGAACGAGTTTCGACGAGATCACCAAATGGTGGTTCGTGGACGCCTTTGTAAAGACGTGGGAGAGGGAGCACCTAGACACCATAAACAAGAGAAGGAGTATGGAGGAAGGGAAGAGATAAGGTTGTATTGAGGAGGGGATCAGAGTGTGTAGGGTTCAAAACGGACGGAATCAAGCTATCTCGTTGATTTTGGCTCGCATCAGATATCTGCGTGCACAAGTTTTTGTTGCTACACAATGCTATACCATTGGAAGCACTTCCAACGATATAGCAAAGTTTCGTGGAGTTTTAATATAGTGTAGCAAGTTTCATGTAAGTTTCAACGATGCAAAAGTTTCATGGAAGTTTTAGTTTTAAACGATCGAAGTTTTAAGAAGGTTTCAACAAAAGTTTCAAATAGATTTCATCAGGTTCTGCAAAAATTTGAAGTTCTAAAATCTTTCGAGGAAGTTAAAAAATCATAAAAGTTCCATCCATGTTTCATGAAGTTTCACTAGGTTTGAGAGTTTCAAATAGTTTCCGAAAGTTTCAAAGGCATTATGAGAGTGTTTCAATGTTTTTCAATGAATTTCAAATGAAAACTTGTCATATACAAAAAAAAAAGATGAAACTTAATGAAACTATATGAAACTTCATGAGACTTGGGATGAAATTTCATAAGACTTGGGATGAAACTTCATGACACTTAATGAAACTATATGAAACTTGATTAAACGCGATGAAACTATATGAAAATTGATGAAACACGATGAAACTTGGAATGAAACTTAATGAAACACGATGAAACTTGGGATGAAACTTAATGAAACTTCATGTGACTTGGGATGAAACTTAATGAAACTTCATGAGACTTGGGATAAAACTTAATGAAACTTGCCATGAAAATAAGGGCAAGAAGAGTGGAAAACAAGGGAAATCTTACTCCGAGGACCTTCTCTGCATCGCCACCCTCGACCTCGAGGACGTCCTCCTCAACGGGCTCGCCCGCCGCGAGGGCGCCACCGTCACCTGGTCCGTGCACCGCCCCACCACCATCCTCGGCTTCTCCCCATGGAGCGCCAGGAACATCGTCGTCAGCCTCTGCATCTACGCCGCCATCTGCAGCAAGGAAGGCATCATGCTGCGGTGGCCTGGGTCCCGTGTCGATTGGGAGGGGTTCAACGACGCCTCCGACGCAGAGCTCGTCACCGAGCACGAGCTCTGGGCAGCCCTGGAGCCTACTGGCAAGAACCAACCATTCAACTGCAGCAATAGGGACATCTACAAGTGGAAGCAGCTGTGGTCGATGCTGGTCGATCATTTTGGTCTAGAGTAGGTAGGGTACGATGGGGAGGACCAGTGCTCCAAGCTCGCAGAGGCCATGGCCGGGAAGGAGGTTGTGTGGGCGGAGATCGTCGAGGAGAATGACCTTGTGGAGACAGAGCTCGACGAGATCACCAACTGGTGGTTCGTGGATGCCGTGTACAACATGGAGAGGGAGCACCTGGACACCATAAACAAGAGCAAGGAGTATGGAGGAAGGGAAGAGATAAGGTTGTATTGAGGAGGGGATCAGAGTGTGTAGGGTTCAGAATGGATGGCATCAAGCTATCTCGTTGATTTTGGCTCGGATGGTATACCGTGCGCAAGTTTTTCCCATGATTTAAATATTTAAAAAGATATCGATTGCCAAAGTTTGACAACACGTATTTAGGGGTGCAAGTGGGTACGGGCTGTTCGCGAACCCACTAAATCCGTCCCACAATAAACGGTAAGTGGACTCCCGCTGGCTAGCTTATCTTTTAAGTGGACTTAAGTGGCAGCCCACATAGCCCATAATTTAGCCCGCGTAGCCCACCTCTTAACTCCAGCGGGCTAGCTTCTCTTGTTGATGTGCTACTGTGCAGACACGCAAGAAGGACATGCGCGCAATTAACGCGTGTTCCTATTTGGCTAATCCCATCTCACGGCATGACAGATTGCATTTATTCTTCTCAATATCAGTTGGCTACCAAACGATGGCTCTATGAATTGCACCGCGAGAACCCAGACCAGAACACGAGAAAGGCTTAGCCGGAGCTAGAGAAGCATTGACTCGTGCGTGCAAGGTCAGACCGCCGTGATGCTCGCTTCGTAATAAGAGTAGCAATAACTTGTACTTAAGGATAATTTGACTTTGAATGGAACAATCTGACGATAAAATTGTGAAATTCCAAAGTTGAAGCATAAAGTATGCTTTTGGTAGTCAAGCTTCCTTCTAAAGATGTTGAATCAATGGACACTATCGGGGTTGTAGGCTTATCTAAACAATGAGAATTTTATTGGGGCAGAGTCCATGGATGTGTTGATAAAATCAAGAGTTGTTTTATTCTCACCATATATGATCGGAGGAACTAGGAATTACATTGACAAAACAACAAATTGGAGATGTAATGTATTCTTCTACATGCATACACCATTGTTTCAAAGAAACACTAGAGGCCTTTAGTCAATCATCGTTCATCATCCCTGGTGAACCATCATCGTCCTTGAAGCTCCGGCGCATGGGTGACGCCTCTGGTGAACCGTTATCATCCTTGAAGCTCCGACGCATGGGTGACGCGCCTGGTGAACCATTGTCATCATTGAAGTTCCGACGCATGGGCGCCGCCTTTGGTGAACCATTACCATCCTTGAAGCTCCGCCCATCGGTGTCATCTTTGGTGAACAATCATCACCCTTGAAGCTCCGCAAGCATGGGCGACAACTCAATGTGGATGTCGCCGTTGTTTGTCCTCGACATCCCTTCCTTTCCAAAGATAACGAGAGGGCGAGCGGGGCACTACCCGAGAAGGCCGGTGTGCTCCACCGCTCTCGCACGTGGCCCAGGACATCAAGAGCATCCGGAGATCATCGTCACGATCGATCGGTGTCGCGCCCTCCTCGCCTTCTTCCTTGATGTTCTCATCGAGGTTGACCATGTCCTACATGTTGAGTCGGTGGAACTCGACGATCTCCTCGTGATGAACCGATTCTCCCCGCATACACCGTGTTCTCGGCACCACCACCCTTTCTCCGGGCGAAAGCGCCTCTCCAACCATCGTCAGATTCGACAAAAGCACGTGCATGCACCCGCCACCGTGTCATATATGCATGCGCTTGCGCCTTGCGCATATCATCGCTGCTCACCATTAGCGTGGAGCTAGCATGCTAGTGGCCGCCGCTATGCCCACGTAATGCTCGCGCGGTTGCCGACGGTTCGCTGAACACTAGGCGTACGGCTAAGGCGGCAACCGCAACTTGTCCCACTTGCACCCCGACACGTATTCCAAAACTTGTTTTTTAATCGAGGGAAGTATTTTATTTGTTGTAAGTTTCTTGTAAAAAATAATACATTCATGTGGTCAAAAGGGCTCAACAGCTTTTATGCACGATTGCATTATGAACAAAGAATATCCAAACCATGGAGATTGTTCATGAAGTCATAAATGCATGGTGTTCCTCGCAAATAAAAAATAAAATATGTGATCTCATATAACACATGCCCTGCTCATCGTGGCGGCTATGGGTTGTCTCACAAGAGGCTAGGCATTAAACCGATTTTGGACATGAATAATGAAGCACATGGCAAACATACGCTTTCTCTTCCTCTTTTAACTAAACAAGGAATAATCAAGAAATTATTATCTGCCCTTTAAAAACTCACATTACTTAGGTTTTAGGTTTTACGCCATAGTTCACATTTAGTTGTACCTAGCTTGCAATTGTATACAATGTTGATTATCCACTAATGCAATCATTAGTGCTAGGCACAATTGCTAGTAAGAAAGACTATGGACTTGTTTGGTTGGTGTTCTGGGCTTCATGCCTGGAAAAAGTGGTGCTTGGAGGTAGCCTAAAAAATAGATGATTTTTGTCTGGCCAGGCAAGCCTGATGTAGTGTTTGGTTAGAGACCTGGGCTCAAGAAACATGTAAAATTTAAAAATTACGCTTTGAGAAGGAGAAAGCGTAAAATGCATGAAATACGCTTTCATAAGCACCCTTCAAATTAGCTTCATCCCCCCAACCCCAAATCTTCCTCCCTCTATTCCTCATCCCTCAAATCTCACGCTCGATTTCACCGAGTTCGTGGCGGCAGTGGTGGGATTCCGACGAGGCAATAGCGGGATGCCAAGACGGAGGGGAGCAACGCTCGGTGGAGGTCACGGCAGAGCACCACGCCGATGAGGCCCACAGAGAGAGGCAAGGCACTCAAGGATCTTCAGATCACCGAGGCCCACGACAAGGTGGCACGGCGCTGGAGCTGCACCACTAAGGCACACAAGGAGGAGGAGAAGGTGGTAGCCAGGCAAGAAGGAGGAGACGACAGTGATTAGCAAAGGAAGACGGTGATTAGCGAACATGGTTAGCAGAGAAAGGCGGGGCACCAAGCCGTCAATTTTGGGCACCTAGGCTCAGTAGAGTTGCCTTGACCAAAGAGCTACCCAAGGTGGCAACCAAACGCACTCAATGAGGCACAACCCAAGATGCAAACCTAACATACCCTATAACATTTGAAAGCTTACATGAGGGTCCAAAGTGCAAGCCACCATTAGTGAACCATTCCACAAAAAATAAATTAAATATTAAAACTAAATCATTAACCTATATATCGATCCGATAAAACAGATACTACACTTGATCTTAGAAAAGAACTCAATAATGTGAAATGCAACGTGCACCCTTGCCCTCATTAATCCTCGCGGCCGCTTCGCTCGCTTCCGCTTCTATCGATGTGGTACAAAAACCATCTCCCATGCTCCCGCCGCCTCACCGTGGTTCCGCCTAACTTTGGGTCGATTTGCTTTCCTGCCCTTTATTGCGGGGTGGTGCAAGCCCCAACCGTCATCTCCGTAGGTTGGCAAATCGCAGTACGCACGTTGTATCCTTGCTTGCAGGTGGTCGTTTATGCCAGTGGTAGAGCCAGGAATTTAGCAATGGTGGTGCACACTTCAAGGATGTTTTTTGTACGACACATAAGTAATTTCACAAGTCCAACATAATTACACAAAAGAGTTCGAAATTATTTAATAGTGCAATACAAATAGTTCAAATAAAATCTTACATGAATAAAAGAGTCATAAATAGCTAATGGAAATCACAATACACTACTACAGAAGCCTCATCACGCACGGTTCGGAATCGTTATCACAGCATTTGCTTCAACCGCCTATATTTGTTGGTCCGTGATAACAGTAGTTATCACGAGCACGGTTCAAAACCATCTGTGAGATGCACTATCACGCACGGTTTTTGTTGAAACCGCTGCGGAAGAGCATCATCACGAGCGGTTTTCATCAAAAACCGCTCAGGATCCGAGAATATCACCGACGGCTTAATTTACAAATCGCTCAGATGATGAATTTTCGCACGGTTCTTGTTCGTAACCGCTCAGTGATGAGTTTTCACATTTGGTTCTTGTTTAGAACCATCTGTGATAGCCTTTTTCGGGCCAAAAAAACGAAAACGGCCGCTAAAACTTCGAGGCCGCTAGAGGCCCTAAACGATCTTTTTTGGGGTTTTCACTTTTTCGAGACCTCGTGAAGAGAATTTGACCTTGACTTATGGATTTTCGGATTGAGCTTTTCGTTAGCTTTCCAACGAGCCAAAGAACGTCGCAATCGGAGTTCGTATGCAAAAGTTATGATGATTTTACCGAACTGTGCGCGATCTACCATCTATATTTTTGCCCAAACCAAATAACTCAACATGAACTACACACATCACAAAGAGCATCACCCACATCACAAGAGAGCATCAACTCAAAGAATCCACATCACAAAGCAAAGGGGGAGTAGAGAGAGTGAGGTCGAGGGAGGCCGGGCGATTTAGGAGGAGGCCAAGGCGGCAGGTCGTGAGGCCGGGACGACGCACGAGGCCTCGGGCGAGGTGGAGGAGGCCGAGGTGATGGTTCGGATGAGGCCGGTGGACGATGAGGCCGGACGAGTTGGAGGAGGCTGTCGACAAGCTCATGGAGGCTGGGCGCAAGGTGTGAGGAGGAGAAACTGCAGAGGAGGAGATGGAGGTATGAGTGTGAGGAGGAGAGACCGTAGAGGAGGAGATGGAGGTTATATAAAGCGAAGTTTTAATTCAGCCCATTATGTTCAAATTTTCGCTTTCGCCCAACAATCGAGACGGTTTTGTTAAGAACTGTATGTGATAGCACCTATCACAGACGGTTTTAATAGAACCGCTCGTGATAACTCACAGACGGTTCTATTAAAGAACCGCTCAGGACACAGGCCTCCAGAAGCGAAGGCGCAAAGGCAATGCAAGCGTGGCGGCTGCAGGGATAGCGAGATATCACAAACGGTTCTAATTAAGGCGTAGGATAGCAGATATCACAAACGGTTCTTAATTAGAACCGCTCGCGATAATTAATTATCACGAAGGTTCTTATTCGTAACCGTCGTAGATATCGCTGCACGGTTCTTATTGAGAACCGTCGTGATTGGTTGGATTATCGCTGCACGGTTTGTGAATAGAACCGCTGCGATAGGCCGCCGCGCCACACGCAGTCCGACAGATTCAATACGCATCGGTTCCAAAGGAACCGTCTGTGATGGGGCGTCTACTATAGCCTGTTTTGTAGTAGTGATACCACACGACGTGATCTCATTTCTTGGAAACACTTGATTATATCATCATCACTAACCTTCAAGAAGATATCTAACTCTATAAAGATGACTAAACAATTATTCAATACTTGATCGCCCATACTATTTCTCAACTTGTTCTTCACAAGATTCAACGCAAAAATACTTTTTCAACGCCGCTGCATACACCTAGAGAGAGCAATACCAATTTGAGAAGCAAGTACACCAACTTGTAAATGTCATGCTTCCTTGTTTCAACAAGCTTAGTAGAAAACTCATCGAGATTCTTTAGGCCATTAAATTTAGGAAAAAGTCCATTTTACACCCCTGAACTTTATACCGAGTCCAAATTACCCCGAACTATAAAACCGCCTAATTTGCACCTCGAACTCATAATACCATGTGAATCCACCCCTCGGCCGAAAAATGTGGTTTTGGGCCACGCAGCATCCACGTGGGCGCTTTTGCCGTCAACGCCCACGTTGACGGTTTTGCCGCTTCAGCCCCGCTTAAGTGACCACCGTCGCAACGCACGCCTAATTCCCATTTGATTTTCCCCAAATCTTTGAACCCTAGCTTGCATTTACATCTTGGCGGCGATGACCACTCGGCGGCGAGCCATGGCAGGCACGACGACCACTTGGCGGCGACTGTGGCGCACGCGACGACCACTCCCTCTCCGAAATCCCTAGGCGGCGTCGACTTCCACTCGTGGCGGCGGAACCGATTGTGATGTTAGTTCTTCTTTATTTGTGTCGGTTCTTGGATTAGGATGCTTCTTTTCGTGGAAGCGAGTAGTTTGTAAGCACATTCATCATCTCGCTATCAGAGGACATGGATTTGTTGGACCATTTGTGTGTTCGATATCATTTTGGAGGAGAATTTTTCAATGACGGCAAGTATGTGCTTTATCTGGGCGGTTGTGAGGCACTATCTTGGATCGATAGAGATAAAGTTTCTTTGCCAGAGATTAGAGGCCACCTGCAAGACCATTGTGAAATTACCGAAGACATTTTGCTCCACTGGCTATTCCTTGGGAAAGATCTTGCCAATGGTCTGAGGGTTTTGACTGACGACAAGACATGCATACTAATGAGGGATTGCATTACTGATGGTGGCGTTGCTGAGATATATGTCGACTTGGCTGAACAAGAAACTGATGGAGACGACGACCATGAGGAAGGAAGTGACTTTGAGGAAGAGATGCATGATGAGGAGGCTGTAGAAATACAGGCAGAGGACAATGAAGATATTGGCAAGAAGATTGTTACCCAAGATGTGGGTAATAAGAGTGGTACCATAGAATATGTAACTTCTGGAGGCAAGCAAGTGTGCATCGTTCCATCTACTCCTAAGGATAGGCAGAAGGAACTAGCTTCACTTAGGCAGTTCTATGGGTCATGTAGCAGTGAAAAGAGCAAGGTGGATAAGAAGAAGCAAGCTATTGTAGCTATGGAGGACACATGTAGCAGTGGTAGTGATTACCTACCAGGTGATTGTGAGAGTTCAGAGGAGGAGGAGGAGGTCAGAGAGATCAAGGAAATGTTGAAGGAGTTCAACAAGAAGCTTAAGGAAGGAGAGGCATTGAATCCTGATGCCATCTTCTTTGAGGGATCTCATCCACAGTCTGTTGATGCATTTAATGAAGCCATTGTTGATGATGAGAATGAGACTGAGTACTATGACAGTACTGATGATGAAGCTTCTTTTGAAGAGGATGGTGATGAGCTGATTAGAAAGAAGTCCAAGTATCCTAGGTTTGATCGCCGTGCTGTTGTCCCAACATTTGCATTGGGTATGAAGTTTGCAGGCAAGCAACAGTTCAAGGAAGCTGTTGTCAACTATGGAATAGCAGAATAGAACGTGATTAATTTTGTGAAAGATGAGGCCACCAGGGTTAGAGCTCAGTGTGATTGGGTCAAGTGCCCTTGGGTTATACTCTTATCCACTAACAGTAGGACAGAGAGCTAGTAGGTTGCATATTTTGTCGATGAGCACACATGCCCACCTAGAAGAGACAATAAACATGTGACTTCGAAAAGAATTGCAGACAAGTGTGAGAAGATGATCAAAGCAAATCCCACTTGGAGCATGGAAAGCTTGAAGGCCACTGTCTAGGAGGAAATGCAAGCAGATGTTAGCCTCTCCAAGTGCAAGAGAGCAAAGTCGATTGTCATGCAAAGATTGCTAGATTCCACCAAGGGTGAGTACTCCAAGGTGTTTGATTACCGCCTAGAACTCTTGAGGAGCAACCCAAGAAGCATCATGCTTGTAGTCCTCCTATACCATGACTATGAAGACCTAGTATTCTAGAGATTTTATGTGTGCCTTGATGCTTGTAAGAGAGGTCTACTTGTTTGGTTGTAGGAAAGTCATAGGACTTGATGGTTGCTTCTTCAAAGGAGCAACATTTGGTGAGTCAGCTATGTGCTATTGGTGGATGTCAACAACCAGATGTACCCAATTGCCTGGGCAGTGGTTGAGAAAGAGACAAATGATTCTTGGGATTGGTTTTGTACATTGTTGTTCAAAGATGTTAAAATTGGTGATGGTGATGGTTGGGTGATCATATCCACCAATGTAAGGTATGCATATCCACACTAACTTGTACTTGTAGAATTGTAGTTTGGCTTGGAACCGACATCTATTCTTGTAGGGCCTCATTAATGCTATTGTCAATTGGGCACCTAAATGTGAGCACGTAATGTGTGAATGCTAGGTATATTTATGCCAACTGGAAGAAGAATTACAAGGACAAGGACTTTCAAAAGAGGTTCTGGAAGTGTGCGAAAGCACCCTACATGATGATGTTCAACTTCTACAAAGCTCAATTGGCACAGAAGACACCAAAAAGAGCAAAAGCTATGATGAAGACCGACCCACATCACTGGAGCAGGGCCTGGTTCAAGTTGGACTCCAACTGTGATTCAATCGACAATAACATGTGTGATTCTTTCAATAATTGGATCATTTCAGCTAGGTTTCTACCTATTATTAGCATACTTGAGGTGATTGGATGCAAAGTTATGGTGAGGATTCAAGAACAAAGAACTAAGGCTCAAAGATGGCAGGGACGAGTATGCCCAAACATATTCAAGAAATTAAAGTCTTACATAACTGAGTCTTGTTTTTGTCATACTTTGTAGAATGTGAAAGATGGTTATGAAGTTAAACACCGTGACAAGAGGTTCACTGTTAGTCTAGAGAATGTAACCTACTCCCCGCAGTATTGGCAACTTTCATCCGCTATGTCGCCATGTCAGATCTTGCATCTACTATAGCTCAAGGGACATTAATGAATTTATTGCAAAGTGCTATTCAATTGAAGAATTCAACAAGACCTATGAGCATTGTCTGCAACCAGTGGAGGGTATTACTTCATGGCCCACCTCTGAAAGACCAAAACCAAGAGCTCCTGCATATGTCAAGATGCTAGGAGGGCCAAGGAAGGAGAGGAGAAGGGAACCGAATGAGAAACCCAAGAGTACAAGAGTTTCTAGGGTTGGCACCATCATCAGGTGCAGACTTTGCAAAGGCATTGGCCACAATAGGGGATCCTGCATGAAGATAAGAGGGGAAGCTGCTACAAATGCTCCTATGCCACCACTGGATGCAATGGTAATGTGCATTGTTACCTTCTTGTGTTTACATAATATGGATGCTATTGGTAATGTACATAATATGGATGCAATGGTAATGTACATAATATGGATGCAATGGTAATGTGCATTATCACCTTCTTGTCACCTGCTAATGATAAATTGTTCTCGTGTATTATTACCACCGTGGAAGCCGTGAGAGTGTCTTCAAGAAGAGGAAGGCAAGGATCGTGCATCATTAGCTTTAGCCATAAGAGGATAAGTGGTTCAGACACCGCAATCACATCATACAAGAACAACAATCCAAGATGTAAGCGACTGCACTAACATATTCCCACTTTGATTACAACATGCACATAACTGGCCATGTCTCCTTTTCCATATTGCAGTCTGGTATGCCTGTTTAGGAGTTAATCAATACATCAGCTAAGACCAATGTGATAACAACCAAAGGGGAGGTCAGCTACTATGAACCTTGAGGCTCATGTTCCAAGCTCACAGGCTAGCTTGACAGTGAACATCAATCTGAACTCAGGGTCTGCAAGAGCTCATGTCACAGCACAGAAACCTTCATGCAAGGCCAAGAAGAAAGTCTTCACTAGGGGCAAGAAACAGATGCCTTCCAAGTGATTGTAATGTGCCAGTCTTGACTAAGGGTTGTAATGTATTTTGCCAGACTTTGTAGAAGTTGGATGTAATGTGCCAGACTTGAGGACACTTTTCACAGACCTGCGTGTTTATGAAAGTACTTTAATGAATGCTGATGTCCTTCTAATATGTCAATCTGTGGTGTTGAGTGTATGCATGAACTGCTTCTAATCTGTCAATTGTTAGGCGAGTTGATACTCCTGGAGTTCAGTGTATGCATGAACAAGTTGGTCTTACCAGATCAACAAGTTGGTCTTACCATAGATGCATAGATTCCTGACCAACACATCCTCTTATGGCTATAAGCTAATGAACAAGTTTGTATGATACTCTCAAGGTTATTTTCTCTGTTGTTACTATTCCTTACTAGTAATGATTTTCTCTGTTGTTATCACAAGTTGGTTTGTCAAATCTTTTCTGATTTCATACTGGCATGACATTATAGGTTGGTTCCAGCACTTGCTGTATTCTCATAAGCTAGAAGAATTGACTTGGCCTTGTTTGCATGACATTACCAGATGCATAGACCTAGCATATTGGCATGACATTACAAGTTGATTGTTCTACTAGTACTTTTGCATACACCATTATCATTTCCATTCCCGTTAATCAACCAAACATGACAACTGTCATACTTCACAAAATGTTCCTTTCTTTCACATACTTGACAACACATGTTTACACAAAGATAACGAGCTATCAATTAAAACCAGAATCTCGGTTAGTAGTTACACAAGAGAGCAACTACAAGCAAAACACATGACACCACTCATGCAAAACAAAGATGTTCTTTCTTTCTCATACTTCACAAATCTAGTTTTCTTTTCATCCAGTGCTGCATCCTTCGCAATCAACATCCCTCTCAGAGTAGCCACTTCAGATTTATGCGCATCCATCATACCCTCTAGTTTAGCCCTTGAATCAGCTTTAGAAGCTCTCAGAGCTTTGTTCTGCCTCCTTAGAGACCTCACAGTGTCTCGCAGATCCAGCATAACCTCCTTCACAAAGGGAGCCGTCTCTTCGTCTGCCCAAACCCAAAAATTGCAACCTCCAGCCTACCAAATTGACCACAATACAAAACAATTGCAGTGAAGAAAACCAATTCAATGAATCAAATACCAATTTACAGCATCACATTACTCACCCGCGCCCTCATACAAGTCATGTACCTCCTTCCTGGGTTTGAATCACTCCACGAAATCCACCATGCGCCTTCCGTCCGTCAGAGTGGCACATCATCGCGCGAATACTCCAACCGCACTCGCAGATGCAGATGGGTGACGACGACGACCCCTCCTCGCCACCAACCCGGTCTCTGACCAACGAAGACTCGACCGCCCATCGCTTCGCGTGAGCGGACATCCGTGGAAGTCGCCGCAGAGTGGTCGCCGTGCGCCGCCGCAGGGTCACCGCCAAGTGGTCGTCGTGTGCCGCCGCGGGGTTGCCGTCGAGTGGAAGTCGCGTGCCGCCGCAAGGTCGCCTCCGAGTGGTCCTTGCACGCCGCTGTGGGGTCGCCGCTGAGGGGTCGTCGCCGCTAGGGTTCTACGATTTGGGAGCTCTTCGTTTTTTGGCGTGGGGATGCGATGCGCAAGCTAGGGTTCTACTTAACTGGGCGCTGACGCGGCGAAACCGTCCAACATGGACGCTGACGCGGTGAAACCGCCCCACGTGGATGCCAGCGTGGCCCAAAACCACTTGTTTTCAGCCCGAGGAGGTGGATTCACATGGTATTATGAGTTCGAGGATGCAAATTAGACGGTTTTGGAGTTCAAGGGGTAATTTGGACTTGGCGCAAAGTTCAAGGGTGTAAATGGACTTTTTCCTTAAATTTATCATCAATGAAGTTATCAAGTTGGAAAGAAAGTTTCATTAAATCCATGCTTGAAAAATCATTAGGATAAAAGTTGGCAAGGCTAAGCACTTTGTCCCTATCATAAGAAGCAAATGAATTAATAGAATTTAAACCGGACATGCAAACAAGCAACTCCATATTGACCTTGTCAAACCGATTGTCAAGCTCTTAGAGAACATTATCAATGATGACAATATACACTTCCCTTCTAAAATGATCATCATTTGTTTATTTTGGGTAAAAATATGATGATCTTCCATAAGACACATATCTACCATCCGGTTTAGGAACTTTGATGCTATATTTAGTGCAAAATGATGTTACATTTTCTTAAAGGAATTCTTCCCACCCATCGCATCTCATTTGTTGCATTCTATTCCACTTCAATGATTTTAGCTTGACCGCTTTGCCATCTCGAAGAAAGAAATGATATCTCTATTCCTTTTCATTTCAAGGATTCAACTTGCCCTACATATACAAATCATGTTTACATTTAATTTTCCAATCCCTAATTGGCCAAACGCTCAAATCCAATCCATAAATTTAAATGTAAATAAGACTATGGGAGTGAGTATGGGACTTCACGTGAGCTCCCAGCTCCCCTATGCGGCTTCTTGGTCGCAATCCAGCTCGCCTGACCACTAGAATTGATGTAGGGTTGCCGCCTCTGCTTGCTCGTGTTGTCTTTGGTGTGTAGCGCCTAGGTCGCCTAATGCCTGCTTGGTACGGTGCGGTGCTTGCCTGCCTACCTCTGTGAACTGTAAGATTAGAGAGTTGAGGGCTGGCTGAAGCATAGAGGCTAGTTGAATAACTAGATAAGTCAAGGATGGGCTTGACCTAGTTGGTTGGTGGGCTGAAAAATGGATTAGTTCTTAGTGGGACGGGGGGTGAAATTTGCTCATTTCAACCAGCAGATTTGATGAGTTTTGACTTTCATTAATATGCATTAGTTCATACTATAATACTATTGATACCTAGATAAAAAAAATTATAGTTTTTTTAGGGACCTGTGCACCAGGGGCACCCTAACGCCCCCCATGGTTTACGCGTGCAGCATACATTTCGTACAGGAGTACAATTCAAAGGCACAAGGATCCAACCTTTTTTAACTAATAAATAAATAATCGAAATCTTCAAAACTTTTTTTCTTTCGGCCGTGGGTTAGCGAGTGCAGCGGATGTATACGCGACGCGGCTGAATTTTTGGTTGGCCGTGTAAATGAAGGCCCGTTCCTGGCTACATGCATGATGGCTAGCCACTGAGTTTTTGTCCTAAATGTTACTCTCTCTATTCTTAAATACATGACGTTGGCTAGTTATGATTTCAATTACAGGACATCAAGCTTTGTAGAACGGATGTAGCACTATTTAAAACGGTATTAATAAAAATGGTATCATCGTAGATGCAATTGTAAAATGGTGTTCTCGCCTCGTCCGTCCGTGGATATACGGACGAGGCGCCACGTGATCGTCATATTGCGGCTGCAAGTATTTCTACTAATGTCCGCGGGCGGCCGGGGGGGGGGGGCGGTGATCTTCGTAAGACGAAAACAAGAGGGCAACGCAAGTGGCAAGGCAAATTAAGCCACTCGGGACGTGACTGCAAACCGAACGGAGCGAGCTAACCATGCACCGCACTGCCTTCCCATATCTCGCGCAAGCATGCATGGCCATCGCGGCATTAAGAGCAGCTCTCGGCCATCCGCCACCTGCCCCGGCGTGCGTGCACTCAATGCTCGCTCCTCTAGCTAGCTACCCGGCCGGACCATGCATGTGTATCCTCGTACTACAAATACTCGCAGAGGCTCTAGGCGTGTACGTGTGTCTAGTAACAGTGACACGACACCTTCGCACTGCAGTGAAGTATCCGGCCGCTGCAAGCACGCGCTCATGGCTCCTCGTCGACTCCTCCTCGCCGTCGTGCTCACGCAGCTCGGCGCGCTCTCGTGCGAGACGCCCCGCCTCAGCGGCTCCGTCACCTGCCTCGACTGCGCCCCGGGCCACGACCTCTCCGGTACGCACAGTATAAAACGTAAATAATACTAATTAGAGATATCGTCGTGAGTCGTGACATGCGCGCGTATGCACGCTTTGCATGTGTGTACCAGGTGTGGTGGTGGCGGTGAAATGCGGCGACGGCGACGGCGCGGGCGAGCTGCACGCGGCGCAGACCGACGACTGCGGCAACTTCGACGTCGCCGTCCCCGCGGCGCAGGCCTTGCGGTGCGCGGCCAGGATCCTCGGCGGCGCGGAGCAGCTCTGCGCGCCGCAGAGGATCACCGTCGCTCGCGTCGTCGCCGCCGGGCAGGAGTCTGGCTCGTACGTGCTGCGCTCCCGCCTCGCCGTCTTCACTAAGTGCCTCCGATGCCCAGGCCGCCGCTGCAGACGCCGTCGAGATCTCCGTCGCGCGCTGGGCGCAGCAGCCCGCCCTACGACCTGGGGCTGCCTCTCATCTACTTCTTCCCTTTCATCCCAATCATCGGCATCCCCTGAATGAACCTAGCGTACGTCGTGCTTGCAGGACTCTTTACTATTTTCTTCCGATCAAGTTTGCAGTAATTTTTAGTTATCTATGGCTCTCTACGCATGTGTAAACATCAACCAATAATGCAAGAGAGCATCTGTTCCAGAACCTTAAGGGTGTAATATTGTTTCCATTAAATCTAATTGTATCGTATCGTTCAAATGTGGGAAATAACTTTCTGCATTTCAGATAAGCAATAAGTACAGAGCTAACTGGGAGCTAGCATGGTCCAGGCTCTGCCTGCTCAAACTGCAACCTGAAATAAGGACGCGACAGTAGGACAGAAAGTCTGAGCAGAGAGCTTCTTCATCAGCCATTACTAACGGAACGTACACAGCTGTTGTATTGTACTTCACCACATCAGCTGTGCAGTCCTTCACAACAAGTGCCAGCATATCTGGCTTTGGATAGCAACACATTTAACTTCGAAACGACAAAATCCAATTAAAATCAAGTCTCGACATATGGTTTCAAGTCCAGGTTCCAGCGAACATGAAACATCACATAAGATTTCGAGGCAATGGCTCAGCACACTAAAGCAGCCCATTCTCAAAGATTTCGTCACTCTCCCCAGTAAAATTCTCCAGAAATTGCGGCAAGAAGCCAATCTTATGCGCTAGGAGATACTACAATAAAGAACCTTATGCTTGGCAGGTCTTACTGCAAACACGGGCGATGGTGTCAATTCAAGCGGCATCAGCGTTGTGCCACCCCTTTGTGCATGGAGGTATCTCCATAAACTCATCAAACTCCTTGACATGAATATCACAGCATTTCCACTGCAAGAACAGATGCAGGACTTAGTGATGGGCTGATGGCAAAAGTAAGGGATTTATTGAAGACGAATGAACATGAAAATTTCGAACTAATGCATACCCCTCTCATCCTGTCATGGAAAACTGCAGGACCTGGATGGTATTCGCATGCAGCATCATGATTATCCTTCTCCTTGTAAGTTTTACCGCATCCTTTGTTCTTACAAACCCTTGGCTCATTCAGATCAATTTTTTTCTTTGGTGGTGGAACTGAGGGTTTCTCAACAGGTTCCATGTTTGTACCATTGGTAGCAGCTGGTTTTGTGCCTTGGGCTCTGATCCTGAAAATACATCGATGCATAGTCCATTCGATGAATAGTTTTATAGTTTATGCTTGTGTGTTAAGTGTGTAGAACGGCAACAAATATGACGAGAGTTTTTTTTTACTAAACATATATGTGTAGAACAGCAACCGTTAACATCCATAAAAGGGAAACTAGTCAGCTGCATTGAAGCAAAATGCCCATAAACGCAAACTCACCATGGTCAGAGCAAAAGAAACCCTGATGGCATCTTGAGCAGGCATCGGCTCCCACACCCTGCTTAGAAGACTGGATTGGAGCTGCCTTTGGAGGGTTAGCAGAAACAGGTTTTGTGACTGGTTTTTCAGTTGTATGCTTCCCTGTTGTGCATCTACACCACGGTAGAGCATGCGATCAGTTATGTTTGATTTTGCCAAAATATAACAGGTCATGGAAGATGATATTTTAAGTAAGGATGGTGTGGTCTAGAATGAGAAAAAGGCATTGATTAAATTTAAAACTGGAATATTGGCCAGATTTGAGACAAAATAGTTTCTTATGAATGATAATACAAAGACATCAGTTCAGGTTTTATTCACCAGCAAATTACAGCCATATTTCTGGACCTCCCTTATAAGTAGAATAACTTTCTTGAGCCAATTCAAGCTGATTTTACTAGAGAAATTGCTCGTTGGTCTGTCACTTAACCTTAACCATCTGAACTGAACTCTGAAGTATTTTTGGTCAACTATTGCCTATGCCTCTTACTGTTGGTAACTTATGCCACTGATGGAGACATATAACCATCTGAAGTAATTTTACTCATCCATTTCCTATGCTTCTTAATGTTGTTAACTTATGTCACTTCATAGTCTATGGTGACATATTGCAGTTTACAAATCTAAGTAAAAAAACATAAAATAGACCTGGGTAGATCATCTAAATGCATAATTAATTTCGGAAGCAGGGTCTTTAATATTCTGGCCAATTATTAACACCAAACTATCAAAGATTTGAAGTGCATATGTGGTCTGCCAATACTTTTAAGGCAAAATTAGGTTCTGGACACTGCATTTGGTTGGCATATGCTGGGAGTCTGGGACACACCGCAAAATTGATAATTTGCTGATGGACACTAAAAAATCATTGTGATTTGCTGGAACACACTAGACCGATTAAAATATTATTATTTTGAAATTTAGGAGAGAAGAGAGGTGAAAAGTCAATTTACCTTCAAAGAGAGAGAGAGAAGAGAGGGGAAGGCACTAACGGGTGGGTTCAATTGACTTCCAAGAGCAAATAGGACTTCTCATTCCTTTCTCTCCTAAATTTCAAAACAATATTTTTTTAATCAGTACGATGTATTCCAGCAAATGACCACGATTTTAACTATCATCATCGAATTATCGATTTTGTGATGTCTCTCAGCAAATACCAATCAAGTGTGGTTTCCGGGAGCCAAGTTTGCCTACTTTTAATGTTCACGTTGTGAAGTAGCCAAAGCACTAGCATATGCTGCATTTTGCATATTTCACTAAGTAAAATAAATACCCGCAAGACCTCAAAAGTAAAAAAAAAACATACAAGAAATCCTGTTTAGCCTACAAGCTATTTTCTACCCCCATCTTCATTGACGACCATGCGCGAGAAAGCGATGCGAGCACGGAGGAGGCCATCTCCTTCCACCGTGGCCTTGGCTCAGCCTCGTCGCCCCCTCCAGCGCCTCGTCCCTGCACTGTGTCCTCCTCGACCACTCCTCCGCCTCATCGCCACCTTCAACGGCAGCCTTCGTCCCCATCTCGATCCCCAACGCCGCCATGCCTGAACCACCCCAATCTCGAGCCCACCACTGCTGCGCTCCCGACCGGCCGCAGCCACTCATGTAAGACCTCCCGATCGCTGCCGCGGCCTATTGCTCCTTGTGGTCTTGGCGCCGTCGCATCATGGTCATTCTTGCCTCTGGAGCTCATCCCTTCGCCGAGATCAACGCCTGTGCTTTCACACGCCGCTTCTGAGACGGAACCCTCGTCTCGCCGAGGCCGAAAGCGTAGGGGTGAAAACGGATCGGATCTGGACGGATAATGGCTCTGCCATATTTGTTTTCATATTTTTTCCGGATCCGGATCACGAATAATATCGAACACGAATCGAATACGAATCAAAATGAATACGGTCGTAGATATTTTTCGAAACATGAAAACTCCTTAAATTGTATGCCATAAATTAACGAAAACATATAACTAGTTTATTTGATGCAAACATTCATGAATTATTCATATTTTCAGTAACCACACATAATATTGACACTAGCAAGCTGCATTAACTAGTTCATTACAAACATAACACTTAGTTTAACATATTTAGCTCATAAGTCATAACTCACAAAGTCACAAGTCATCACACATTCACACTTAGTTCATCACATATATATATAAAACTTAGTTCACACTAACATTGATCAAAGCTAGATGGTTAATTTATCAAGAAATGATTGTAACATCCCAAAGTATGTTACCAAAAATAAAATTAATAAAGTTATTATTTTATTAGATTTTATGAGATTTAAAAGAGTTTTCTTGGTTAAAAGAAAAACAATAAAATAAAGTCAATTATTTAATTTCCTTATTTTTAATGTCAAAAATAAAATTTATTGAGTTTTCGGGATTTTATTGAATTTAAAGTGAAAATGGAATTTTAATTAATTTCTTGAATTTTCTGGATTTTAAAAGGTTTTCCTATTTTTCAGAAATTAAAAATAATTTATGTGCAAAAATAAAAACTAAATTTAAGTTGGAATTAATTTAATTAAGCTCAAAATAATTCAAGGAATTTCGTGATTTTTTTAGAATTTTTAACTCTATTTGCTATTTTCTAAAAGGCTATTTGATTTGTTGCATTTTAAAATTCGAAATCATTTAAAATCTCATTTTCTTTTTGGGCCAAAATCCGATATCAGGACATCATCTTATCCGGATAATCCGTATTAGATCCGTATCCGCCAGATAGCATGCCTCCGTATCCGTTTAGACAAAAAAAAAAAAATCGAATTCGTTTCCGATCCGAAAATTATCCGAGATAATCCGAATCCGTTTTTAAATCCGGGATCGATTGAAACTATCCAATCCGTTTTCACCCTCTGAAGCGGGTGGCCTCGCCGACCTAGAAGCCGAGCTCGGCTGCTCGGCCTTGTGGCCGGAGTTGGGGTGGAGGGATGGCGTTGGGTGGATGTAGGTGTGGAGGGGTAGAGGAGGCGAGAGAGAGAGGGAGGCGGCGAAGGTGGCCGGAGGCCGGCAGTGGCCAGCAGAACTGGGGCCCGGGAGGAGAGAGGGCCGGGCAGGCCGAGTGAGGCGCTGTGCTGGCCACCGTGCTGGAGGTTGGAGCCGGAGTTGGGTGTGGTGGAGGGATGGCGTCCAGGTGGATGTATGTGTGGAGGAATAGAGGAAGAGCGAGGGGAGGTGGAGAGCCACGGGATGGAGATTGGGGAAGAAGAATGGTAACCCTTATAAGCCCCCGCCTAGGTGTGATGAGTCAACAGCCTATGTGGCAAAACCAGGCCGAACGGACGCCACGTCCGCAATACCACCGCACGAAACAGCCTTAGGGGTAGGTTGTCCGGTTTTGCAACTTCGGGGTGTCAAAGGTCCGGTTTTTTAGTTCAGGGGGTTAGGTATCCGCATGTCGATACTTGAGGGGGTAAAATGGACTTCTTCCTTTTCTAAATTGCAAGAATCTGTTCATTTGGTAGTGTAGCATAATGATAGTGCATGGACCAAACCAGGTAATGACATCGGCAGAAATCTCATTGTCACATAAACATATAGAATTATTGATGTACTGTACAACAATACAGACTTCAATTGAATCCAATAAAATGCAAACATGTTTTCCCTTTTCAGACAGTAGTACCCTACAGAAATAACAACCAACATATGTTTATAAGTGACCCCCACTGCTCTATCATATAAGAAACTAGACATTCCAAGTTCCCACAATATCTAAAGAAGGAAATCAGCAGAAAATCTTATGGTAGGGTCACTGATCATGATCAAGCCAACTTCAAATACCACATCCACATTTATTCTACCATAAAAATAGCCAAAGGGTGTGCAAATCTAACTTACAATGCATCAGGAATGCAAAAGTACTAGAGGAAACCAGACTTGTTGATAACTGCATCTTTACCAAGCTTAAATTTGCATCCATGCCACCGTACATGACAACACATATGTGATTATGTTGTCAATGCATGCTGTGGGAGGGATCCTTACCCAGGAATAGCCAAAAATAAGGTAAAATCGTGGCTTCTTTGCTTGCAACAGCTCCACTCTTTCATGCCATCATGAAATATAGGCTGAAAAAAATAGATCTTAGATAACCTATGGTTCTTTCCAACACAGAAATAACCTCTCAATCACGGGGAAACACTTACTCCCTGCAAGAAAACAAGGGGGGGGGGGGGACCTGTCAGAACACTAATAGTGAAAACTAGGAAATGAACGTTGTAATTGGCAGTAGACATGGAAGCAAATGCAGAGTTAAATATATTTTCTAAATCGTTTGGTTTAAAAAAACAGGAATCAAGTTTGTCAGGTCAGAGAAGCATAAATACATGTATAAGTTATTCTCTTGTACTGAATTGTTCCTATTTTATTTGTACAGGACTACAGGTGTTTACTATGTGACAATCTTATATGTATAACCAATATTTTGTATCACCTTGTCACCATATGAACATTATTGCATCTAATAGAACAACTTTCAAGATCAATTGCAGTAACAAGTGGTTCGCACTGGTGCTTACTGCTTAGAGATCACAATCGACTCTGGGATCGCCTCAAAGATAGTGGTTGCAGTTGAGCAATTTGATTTGAATGAAAAGATACAAAAGATAATTGCTACTTTGCTATTCCTAGAAGAACATGTAGTTATTTTTTCCTTGTCTTGCAGTTAATTCTTGCATTGCTATGAAAACATTGCAGCATACCAACTAGAGTTATTCACATAGAACATTGCAATGGTCACAAAAAAATGTGTTGCAATGGTTGTTATTCTACTAGAAATGCCCAAAGAAAAACACAGGTACCTGATCCCTGCAAATGCCCAGAGAAAAAAGGGAGAAAAAACTATATTACCATATTATTACGAATTAATTAACTTTATCTAATCTCTGAAAGAAAAGGTACTCCCATGCCCCTTTTCCCTTTCCCTTTTCCTTTTCCTTTTCTTGAATAGTCATGTGACCAATCTCGAGAAGAAGAAAAACCTTCCACACAGTTGTCTCATGCATCGCACACGATGCCTCATCAACAGACAACTTACAGCAATCATCACCCCAGCCCAAAGAACAAAAATCCCAATGCTTTGCCTGCACCTACTTAGAGTCCCTTTTGCCAATGCCATCAGCAGCAGCTTCTGATTGAATCATGTCATCCCCCAGGCACGTATTACCGATCTACCATCATCCAGTGGAATCTCTGGAATCTACCCATCTCTATTACAATGAGTGGGATGGATTTTAATGTCTGCAACATATAGCGCTACCACCCGATTCGCCTCTAACAGTGCCATCAAGAGCACGCACTTAGCAATTGTTCGGACGGACTTCAATTTGTACAGCACAACAGCTACCCAAATTCGTGTCTTACGCCGTCTCCGAAGGCACCTAAAAGCCCTTGGCCCGGACTACACCCTAAGCCTTAGCATAAGGCTTGCAAGGTTCTGAGGCGAGATCAAAGAAGCGTGCCTAGGGGTTAGAACCGCGGGGCCGGTCACATGAACTCGGAGAAGGAAGGCGCCGCCTACTTCTTCCATGATCCACCGGGGTTTTTTTTGGGGTGGGGGGGGGGGAGCTTACGGAGGGGTGGTAGTGGCAGGAGCCGTCGGGGTTGTCGTCGTCGGTAAACATGGCGTCGCAGCCCATCCGCTGGCACCGCACCGGCGCGGGCGCGGCGCCGCTCCTCTCCGCCTCCGTCGACATCGCGATGTTCTCTCTGGCGCGCGGGCGAGCTCGCTCTGGAAGATCTGTGTCTCCCTCTCTCTCTCTCTGTGTGTCTCTGTGTCTCAGCGGCCTCCTACCTCTTCCGGCGCACGGAATAAAGAGCGTGCGTTTCGACCGAGTGGAGCCTCTTCTGGGTTCGGCTCGGACGCGGTGATGGAACCGGACCCGGAACCTGGCTCGCGGCCGGAGATGATTTTCTTCAGGTTTTCTTTTCTTGTCTTATCTTTTTCTTTTGGGAATTTGGGAATTGATAGACACGTCCGAACTCATCCATCCAATCGTACGCTCCTACTACATACAGCTGAATTTTTTTGCCATATTACCACCGAATTTTTTTAAAATAATATTAATTTAAAACATAATTACAAAAATATATCGTCTCTCCAAAAAATTACAGAAATATGTTCGTCATGGGTTGAAATGGCGGCAGGACCTATCGCCATTCAACTGGCGGCGAGGACCTCTCTCTCCTTTCGCCGATCCGGCCACCTATCGCCAGTTGAAATAGCGATAGGTCCATGCCGCCATTTGAACTGGCGACAGGTTCCTATCGCCATTTGAAATGGCGACAGGAAGCAAGCCAAATTTGCCCCTTCTCTAGCTAGGTTTGCCGTCTTTTGATTTTTATACGTTTTTAACGGTGCAAAATCTGTTAGACTCGCAATAATATTTTTTTTGATCGTTGTATGTTGTTCTAGTGCGATGAATTTACGAAGAATTTTACGAGAAAGATTGAGATATGAGCGATTCGTAAGTAGAAAGGTAAGTGATATTGCGATGCGCCGGTGAATTATCGCTTGCTCGTGTACATGAACCGCATATTATGTAAGGAAACAAATGTGAACTTGCCATTACTATGAAAACTACGATAATTACATAACATTGACAGAAACATCATTCATAGCAAAACATCATAACACTTAATAGAACCGATATTACATAACATTGACCAAAACATGATAACACTTAATTAAAATGATAATTGAACATTGGCAATAACATGTTACTCTTCGTCAGTGTAATAACATAATTGAACATTGGTAATAACATTGGTCGCAGCCTCAACGTCCCTCGTGGACTGCCTCGAGTTGGGTGACTAGATGAGGTCCCACTGCGACGTCCGGATGGCGATGTCTCCTTCATCTTGAGGATTTCTCGTGGGACATTTCTTGAAGGTGTGCCCAGACTCACGCAAATAGAGCACTTCTTAAACGACGTCCGGTTTACTTCGTCCATGTCGTTCTCGATCTTGCCGTGCACAGCCGCCGTCAACTTTTCCTTGAGCCCATCAATGTTCGCGACCAGATTAGTTACTCCTGTCGGATGGCGGTGAAATGGCCAACCACAAGATAACCATATATCTCCGCGGTCGAGTTTGCATCACCGCCTCCTTGGTGAAATAAACAGAGAGGCCAGGATCTTTGCACCACCGTCGAACATGCGGCTATGACATGGGAGCAGGGCCTATCACGAAGAAGGGCATGTTGCAAGTGCATGTGCAACTAGCGGCGTAACGTGCACTCATAGGTAACCCTCTCACGGTTAGTCCGTGGCATCCTTTATCCTGCACATCACCTCGAAGCGGCTCCTTGTGCCCATCTTGAATGCGGTCGTCTCACCCTTCTTGCTCTTCTCCTCCATGTACTTGGTGATCATGGCGAATCTGATGTCTGTCATTTGCCATGACGAGCGATGCGACAAACTTAGCTAGAGAAGGGGCAAATTTGGCTTGCTTCCTGTCGCCATTTGAAATGGCGGCAGAACTGTCGCCGATTCAAATGGCGACGAGGACCTATCGCCATTTCAATGGCGATAGGTGGGCTGACCGGCGGCGAGGAGGAGAGTCCCCCCAATAAGCTAGTTGAAATGGCGATAGGTCCTGTCGCCATTTCAATGGCGACAGAACTGATTCTGTAATTTTTGGAGAGCGATATATTTTTGTAATTAGGTTTTAAAATAATATTATTTAAAAAAATTCTATTACCACCAATATAGCCACCTGCCGTATTGCCACCGTGTGGCAGCGTCTCCCCGCCAACCACGTCGCCTATTACCATACGGCGTCGTGCAACAGCAGATTGCCGCATGATCGCTGTCGACGAACGCCACACGTCACTGCCATGTCGCTTGATTCTTGGTAGAAATTAGGGTTTAAGCCGATTAGGGTTTCGGTGGTGTTTGTAGAAATTTTAAAATATAGTAAATTATTTCAAAAAATTATGAAATTTTATATAGAGCCTCCCGACACAATGTACTTGTTTGTGTAAATTTTTCATAATTTAATTCGTTCAGATTTTTTCTCGCAATTTCATATAAGTGTACTGTTTGTACGAATTTGTAAATATAGAAAATGAGCTCCAAAAAGTATGAATTTTATTTTGAAGGCTCCTCACGCAGTGGACTTGATTGTGTAATATTTTTGACAATTTTATATTTGTTCTAGAATTATCTCGAAAATTTGGGATTTATGTCGCGAAAATTTGGATTTTAGGTCGCAAAATTAGGGTTTCATGATTTCATGTGACTTGGAATGTATGACAAAAAGCTGCATTGTAACTCCATTGGAGATGTTGATATACAATATAGCGCAGGAGTATACACATAACAACCAAAAAACACGTACAAATATAGCAAAACACAATATGAATACAAATATACCAAAACATAATCGCATAACACGGGACACAATATGGCTCACTCGTTTGAGCCACTACCCTCTGCTCGTTGCGGCTGCGGCTGCCTCCATGTGCGCTTGGATGTTTTGCGTCGGGCGTGTCTCGTGGGATACGTGAGCCGGTCAGGAAAGCGTGTGTCGGCTCGAAGGGGATATGAAGACCGTTGAGTGGGCGGAGGTGGACTAGTCGGTTGAGTCTGGCCCAGTAGAGTCTGGTAAGCGTACATGTCGTCCTGATGAGGCATGCCGACCTGGGGGACACCTCCGAAGAATTCATGAGCGACAGACTCCATAAATTAACTTTCAGGGTACGATGCCTGCAACCCCGGTTGGGCGGATGAGCTCTGGCCTTGGACGTACGGTGGGACAGCAAATCCGGAGGAGCTCTGCCCTACGTACACTCCAAACCCTGTCTACCATGGTTCAAACCCTGACGGTGTGTACTGCCCCCTGCAAGGAGCCGAAAACGCGTGTCGTCTGTTGGAAATATGCCCTAGAGGCAATCATAGAGATGATTATATTTCATTATGTTCACAATATTTGATAATATGTTCCTTGAATGAATCATCACCATGAAGATTAACGAGTATGTGACTTGTTGGTGAAGCTCTTTTAACTTATGATGATGTCGTTCTAAAAGTATCCACTGTCGAAAGTCACTTTGGTGGAACACTAGTGACTCTACGACTAGCACATGTATTGATTGATGACCATGTTTCACGGTCATGGATATAAGGATATCGAATCAATAATGTGGACACGTGTTAGAGAACATGGTGTTGGATAAGACCCACCTTGAGACACTATTGAGATTGTTATGATTCTATGTGTCGTTAGTTGGTCTCAAGCAATGATGATGTATAATCCTTAGACACGAGATCAAGATGGTTTCCTACATGTGTAATAGCACTCTTAGGGGTTGCCAAATGCTACTAAATGGCTCGTAGTTATAAAGGTAGCTTTGGGTATGCTATGAAACATGCGAGAGGATGTGACCGGTCGGATATGGGATTTGCCCTCCTAACATAACAGAGAGATATCTCCGGCCCTCGAAGTGGTCGGATAAAGAAAGTGCATGGCCATGCCCTTTGGTGGTCAAGAGTTCGACCACATAAGGTTATCCGATACTCGATCGAAAAGCATTGAGCAGATCCATGGATGACACAACATCTCACAGGAGTTCAACCGGATATCGTGAGGCAAAGGGAGAATACATGAGTAGGTAAGTTAGTTCGACCGATTCTGATCGGTCGTATGGAGATACAAGCAAGTCGTGGGCGGTGAACATAATCCGCAGTGGTGAAACCAAGTCGTGAGGAGTTCTGAGTTGGTGCGTGATCAAATCTGAACTGGTGCATATAGAGATAGGACACGTCGTAAGTGATGAGGACACAGTGTCGTAGATCATATTGCATTAAGGTTCGTCCGATATAATTTGTGTGTATTCGGGAATCGTTATGTCTGCTAGGAACCGCTATTTACTCGTGGCGGAAAGGGTTTCAGAGTCACAACCGAACTACACATGAACCTAATGGGTCACACATTAGCGGTTGGAACAAACCAAGACGAATACGATTAAATGGCGTGTTTGGATAGGATCCGCCACGGGCCTATATAAGGAGATGCATGAGGTTTGTTGAAATTTGGGCGTGAGTTGCCCTACCAAACCCTAGCCGCCATCTTCTTGAAAGCCTCCCGTGCGATTTGGTGCTAGCACACCGCGTCGGTTGTTCCTTCCACGGGCGTGTGGATACCATAGAGGCGCTTCTCGTTGTTGCGCTTAGGGCGATCCGCGATCTTCGCAAGGAACTGCAGAGGTCTTTGGAGAGCGATCAACCAACGAGGACGCCGGACGATCGACTACGACCCGATTACATCGACGCAGCGCTCGTCGGACGGTTTGCTCCGACATTTCTTCCGCCGCTTCTGCTGGCGTCTAGTGGTAACGATCTGTGATCATCTTCTTGCTTGGCTTCGGTTTATGTGGTAGAAATTTTGATTTGTTGCTATCGTAGCCTACCCGTATCCCAACAGTGGTATCAGAGCCATCCTGCGTAGTTTTTGATCTGGATCGATCGCATATACTTGATATGTGGTAGTAGTAGATTGGATCTATTCTCGGTGCGTATCTGAAACCTAGGCCCCGATCGATTAGATCATCGAGTTTTCGATGGTAGTAGATGGGTATCGAGGAGGTACAAGTTAAGAGCACCGGATGATTCACTCGACTTGTTTTTCGACTACCTTGCATAATACTCCTACGGTCGAATTCGCCATCGGAGTATGTCGCATTATGTGGTCGCATCAAAGGCGATGTCAGATTGGCTCGGAATAGGGTTAATATGATTAATCGATGATTTCCAAAGCTCGAAACGTGAATAAGATTCATGTCTCGGAAAATTTTAAAGAGCGCCGCCCTCGACCGGCGCTACCTTTGAACCCCGCTAATCAAGGCTAAGCGGGATCGCTGCGTCAGCAGCTAATCGCATAGCGTTATAGGTAATATGTGTTCATGTCATCCGATAGAATTGGATTCTATCGTAACTTGTTTTTGCGAGGATTGATGTGAATAGTATGGCCCATTGTGTATGTGATGCATGTATGGATTTTCATGACTGCGTGTCATGTTGTGAGATAACCATCGAGCTACATATTATTATATAGCGATGCAGCGTCTTGACATGTGATGCTTGATATTATCCTATGTAATTCATTACTAGCTCTTAGGAGTAATTGCTTAGTAGATGAATGCGGTTGGAGAATTCAAGCATGGTGGTCGAAGACAGGAAGCATGTTGATGGAGATCGTCATGTTAAGGGCCATACTATTTCACAGTGATATGATTATCTGTGAATGTTTGTGTTTATTCCTGTCATGATATTAAGTCATGTTTTTCATTAGATGCTTTTAACATGATAAAATTAAAATTCCTCACATAATGTTAAGTTAAAATTGATGCCCTCCAATAAGTCGCACCATCAAAAGTCTTGTATTTTAATGGTAGGTCTTGCTAAGCGGAATGCCATTAACTTTCCTTGACTAGATGGGTTTGTGTCGGACACTTACGCATTGCATTGGTTTAACTTGACAAGGTCATCATAACAGTTATGGACCTTGGGGCATAGGGTTGGGTCTTAAAGCATAGAGATCTTGCCCAACAACAAGAGTCATATAGAGATATGATTAGCAAAGGGTTGCTTACGAATTCACTAATCTTCTAGCAAAGTGATGCCAAAGCTCACTAGTAGATTACCTGATTGTGGATCTTGAATCACTAAATGTCATAAGAGGGATATGGTATTTAGTGGGAGTATCTTTATTAAATTGTTTAATAGAAGTTACTTTTCTTGAACATATGTCTTAGTTTTGCGTATTTTATGTTGTAGATCATGGCACCAATCGCTGTACCAACATCCAGTTTTGCTTTACGTTCGATACTTGAAAAGGAAAAACTGAATGGAACAAATTTTGCGGATTGGTCCCGCAACCTAAGAATTGTTCTTAGGCAAGATAAAAAGGAACATGTTCTAGAGGAACCAATTCCAGATGTGCTGCGATAATCTTCTTGCTACTCTTAAATCCGCTTATAAAAGGCATGTGATGAATCCTTGATGTTAGGCGTCTCATGCTTGCTGCGATGAACTCGCACCTTGAAGCAGTTTGAGAACATTGAGGCCTCACGATATGATCGTGGCGCCAAAGGCATGTTTGAGACACAAGCAAGAACCGAGAGATTTGAGATCTCAAAGAACTTGTTTGCGTGTAAGCTAGCCGAGGGTAGTCCGTGAGCCCACATGTGATCAAAATGGTTGGTTACACACGAGCTTGGAAAAACTTGGTTTTCCACGAGTCAAGAGTTGGCTCTGATTTGATTCTTGCTTCGCTTCACGCAAGCTATGGTCAGCCCATTACGAACTTCCATATGAATGGCTTAGACAAGAATCTCACCGAACTACATATGATGCTTAAGACCGCAGAGGACAAAGACATTAAGAAAAGCAACATCATGTGATGATGGTGCAAAAGAGTACAAGCTTCAAGAAGAAGGCTAAGACTTGGGTCAAGAAAAGGGCAAGGCTAAAGTTTGGATGAGATCCAAACCAACAAACCTAAACCCAAGACTAAGTCCGCCCGACTCAAGAGAATGAATGCTTTTCTTGCAAAGAGCTAGGCCATTGGAAGAGGAACGCAAGAAATACCGGCCGATCCGAAAAAGAATGGTGGGACTAAACCTTCCACTTCGGTATTAATGTTATAGATGTTTTACTTGCTGATTCTTCCGTTAACTCATGGGTATTTGATCTGGCCTGTTGCTCATATTTGCAATTCGATCAGAGTCTAACAAAGAATAGGAGAGTTGCAAGAGGCGAGATGGATCTTCGCGTCGGAATAAAGCAAAGGTTCTTTGCATTAGCCGTCGGGACTTTACCATTGGTTTTGCCTTGAGTTTATTATGGAATTAAATAATTGTTATTACGTTCCAGCCATGAGTAGAAACATTATCTCGGCCTCATGTTTGATGGCGAGAGGTTATAAATTCATTATTGAGGACAATGGTTGTTCTATATTTTTGAATGATATGTTTTATGGCTATGCTCTGTTTTGAGCAGGTTGTTTATTTTAAATCTTGATGATGCACCCATCTTTAATATTAATGCAAAGAGGCTTGACCTAATAATATGAATTCCACTTTTATCCGGCATTGTCGTTTGGGTCACATAAGTGAGAAGCATGAAGAAGCTCCATGATGATGGAATTCTAAACTCATTTGATTTGGAATCATTTGAAACATGCGAGTCTTGCCTACTCGGAAAATGACCAAGACACCTTTCATTTGGTCGGAATGAGAGGGCGTCGACTTGTTGGCACTCATACATACTGATGTGTGTGGACCAATGAGCACGATAGCTAGAGGTGGTTTTCAATACTTCATTACTTTCACCGATGACTATAGTAGATATGGATATATCTATTTAATGAGGCACAAGTCGGAATCCTTTGAAAAGTTCAAAGAGTTCCGAATGAGGTCTGAGAATCAACTTGGCAAGACAATCAAATCTTTGCGATCGATCGTGGAGGTGAATTTTGAGCCAGAATTTGGCAATCATTTGAAACAATGTGGAATTGTTCCTGACTTACACCACCGGTACTCCACAATGGAATGGGGTGTCCGAGCGGCATAATAGGACCTTGTTAGACATGGTTCGATCGATGATGAGCCAATCGATCTGCCATTGTATTTTTGGGGTTACGCTCTAGAAACAGTAGCTTTCACTTTAAATAGGGTACCATCTAAATCGAGAGATAAGACACCATATGAGATATGGACCGGAAGAGTCCTAGCTTGTCTTTTCTAAAGATTTGGGGATGTGATGTCTATGTTAAGCGTTTGACGTCGATAAACTCACACCTAAGTCGGAAAAATGCTTCTTTATAGGATATCCTAGGAAACCAAAGGATATTATTTCTACAACCAAGAGGAGAGCAAAGTGTTTGTTGCAGAAATGGTGTCTTTTGGAAAAAGAGTTTCTTTCCAAAAGCGATCGATGGGAGAAAGGTGCAACTCGAAGAAATTTGGGAAACATCTGAAAGTGTTTCAACTCCTACTGAACCTCTACAGGATGAACAAAATATTGTTGAACTCAGAGATGAGGCATCGACCCACGTAGATCTAAAAGGCCACGTCAAATGCCTATAAGGTATGGGCATGACGTATTATTATTGAATAATGATGAGCCTAACACTTATAAGGAAGCGATGATGGACCCAGACTCGAGAAATGGCTTGGAGCCATGAAATCGAGATAGACTCCATGAGAGACAACCAAGTTTGGAACTGGTCGATCCACTTGATGGCGTTAAAACCATTGAGTGCAAATGGATCTATAAGAAAAGATTGATATGGATGGAAATGTTCACATTCATAAAGCTCGACTAGTCGCAAAGGTTTTCGACAAGTTCAAGGAGTTGACTACGATGAGACATTCTCACCGGTAGCGATGCTTAAATCTATACGGATCATTCTAGCTATTCTGCATATTTCGACTATGAGATATGGCAAATGGACGTCAAAAGCGGCTTTCCTTAATGGAAACCTAAGTGAGGATGTGTACATGACACAACTTTGAAGGTTTTGTTGATCCAAATAATGCTAGTAAAGTGTGCAAACTTGAAGTCCATTTATGGATTGAAGCAAGCATCTCGGAGTTGGAATATACGTTTTGATGAGGAGATCAAAAGATTTGGTTTCATTCAAAAACAAAGAAGAACCTTGTGTTTACATGAAGGTTAGTGGGAGCGCACTTGTAATTCTAATCTTATATGTGGATGACATATTATTGATTGGGAATGACATTCCTATCTTTGGAATCTGTTAAGGCATCATTGAAAAATAGTTTTTCTATGAAGGACCTAGGAGAGGCAAAGATATATCTTGGGAATAAAGATCTATAGAGATAGATCGAGAAGGCTAATTGGATTAAGCCAAAGTACTTATATTGACAAGGTGTTGATTCGGTTCAACATGCAAAATGCCAAGAAAGGGTTCTTGCCTATGTCACATGGCATAAGTCTTAGCAAGAGTCGGTGTCCTTCGACTCTTGATGAGCGAGACCGCATGAATGGTATTCCATATGCTTCACTATTGGATCTATCATATGCGCCATGATATGTACTCGACCGGATGTATCATATGCTCTAAGTGTTACGAGTAGATACCAAGTGATCCGGTGAAGGTCATTGGACAAATTGTGAAAAACATTCTTAAATACTTGAGAAGGACTAAGGATCGTTCCTAGTTTATGGCGGTGATGAAGAGCTGGTTGTAAATGGTTACACCGATGCAAGCTTCCAAACCGACAAAGATGATTATCGTTCGCAATCTGGTTTTGTATTCATTTTGAATGGAGGTGCGGTGAGCTGGAAAAGTTCCAAGCAAGAAACGGTGGTGATTCCACAACAGAGGTCGAGTACATTGCGACCGGAAGTCGCAAAAGAAGGTGTTTGGATAAGGAATTTTATTCTTTGAGTTGGGTATGGTTCCGAGTGCCTCAAGCCCAATGGATCTCTATTGTGACAACAATGGAGCCATTCTTGTGAGCTAGAGAGCCTAGATCCCATCAAGTCCAAGCACATACTCAGAGCGTTATCATCTCATTCATGAATTGGTGGATAGAGGAGATGTTAAGATATGCAAAGTTCATATGGATTTAAATGTTCTTGATCCGTTGACAAAGCCTCTCACACACCAAAGCATGAGGCGCACACAAGAGCTATCGGTATTAGATACTTAAATGATTGACTCTAGTGCAAGTGGGAGATCTGTTGGAAATATGCCCTAGAGGCAATCATAGAGATGATTATATTTCATTATGTTCACAATATTTGATAATATGTTCCTTGAATGAATCATCGATCATGAAGATTAACGAGTATGTGACTTGTTGGTGAAGCTCTTTTTAACTTATGATGATGTCGTTCTAAAAGTATCCACGGTCGAAAGTCACCGGTGGAACACTAGTGACTCTCGACTACTAGCACATGTATTGATTGATGACCATGTTTCACGGTCATGGATATAAGGATATCGAATCAATAATGTGGACACGTGTTAGAGAACATGGTGTTGGATAAGACCCACCTTGAGACACTATTGAGATTGTTATGATTCTATGTGTCGTTAGTTGGTCTCAAGCAATGATGATGTATAATCCTTAGACACGAGATCGAGATGGTTTCCTACATGTGTAATAGCACTCTTAGGGGTTGCCAAACGCTACTAAATCGGGTAGTTATAAAGGTAGCTTTGGGTATGCTATGAAACATGCGAGAGGATGTGATTTGGTGGGATATGGGATTTGCCCTCCTAACATAACAGAGAGATATCTTCGGCCCCTCAAGTGGTCGGATAAAGAAAGTGCATGGCCATGCCCTTTGGTGGTCGAAGAGTTCGACCACATAAGGTTATCCGATACTCGATCGAGAAAGCATTGAGCAGACCCATGGATGACACAACATCTCACCGGAGTTCAACCAAATATCGTGAGGCAAAGGGAGAATACATGAGTAGGTGCTTAGTTCGACCGATTCTGATTTGATGGTATGGAGATACAAGCAAGTCGTGGGCGGTCGAACGTAATCACAGTGGGTGAAACCAAGTCGTAAGGAGTTACGAGTTGGTCGTGATCAAATCTGACCGGTCGATAGAGATAGGACACGGTTGTAAGTGATGAGGACACAGTCGTAGATCATATTGCATTAAGGTTTGTCCGATATAATTTGTGTGTATTCGGAATCGTTATGTCTGCTAGGAACCGCTTCGACTCGTGGCGGAAAGGGTTTCCAGTCACAACCGAACTACACATGAACCTAACGGGTCACACACTTAACGGGTTGGAACAAACCAAGACGAATCTGATTAAATTCAGCGTGTTTGGATAGGATCCGCCACGGGCCTATATAAGGAGATGCATGAGGTCATTGGGGTTGGACGTGAGTTGCCCTACTGAAACCCTAGCCGCCATCTTCTTGAAAGCCTCCCGTCGCGATTTGGTGCTAGCACACCGCGCACGGTTGTTCCTTCCTGGGCGTGTGGATACCATAGAGCGCTTCTCGTTGTTGCGCTTAAGGACGATCCGCGATCTTCGCAAGGAACCTGCAGAGGTCTTTGAAGGAGACGATCAACCAATGAGGATCTTTGGACGATCGACTACGACCAATTACATCGGCAGCGCTCTTCGTCGGACCAGTACCGCTCGACACTTCTTCCGCCGCCTCAAGGCGTCTAGTGGTAACGATCTGTGATCATCTTCTTGCTTGGCTTCTGGTTTACGTGGTAGAAATTTTGATTTGTTGCTATCGTAGCCTACCGTATCCCAACATCGTCATCATCGATCGGCGTGTGAATCGGCCGTCCTGACCACGGTCAATGAAGGTCGCAAAACGTAACGATGTTAGTAGAAATAAGCACTTTGGATATGGCGAGAATCTCGTATCTCCGGATGTGCGATGTAGATGACCGACGGGGCGCTAAGTCTCGTATCTTAACACGCGAGACGGTACAAGTGAGGCATCCCGACGGACTGTGGCGGAAGAACGACATGATGCTAGCGGAATGTAAGGCATAACTAAAAAACAGAACGTAGATTTGTACATAACTTACCTCCCCACCGATCTAGCCCGCGGATGACCGACGGGGAACGCTACGACACTGACTGGACTCGCTAGGTCGTGGTGACCTAGCGGGTGAGCACAACCCCCCACTTGGTGCCCGATGCGCAGGACGTCGTCCGTCGAACGACCACAGCTCAAGTTATTTGTTACGTTCTTCATCTCCGCGTAGATGTAGTTCAAAGTTTTCATCATCCCCATCGGTGATGTGTCTGGGTTGCGGATGGTGGCCTCCGATGCACTAAAGATGCATTGCGCCTACTTCAACTGTAGTGACATACATAACAGGTTCATTAACTAAGAGTACGAATATCGTCAATAAAACGACCAGAGATTGTAAGTGTCTTACGGTGTCGTCATCTTGCAATTACTGGACGATCGTATGTGATAAAGTGTGGAGGGTCTGGCTGCGTCTCGTATCACCTACTCCAGGCGCTCCGGTGGAGGAATGGTGATTCTTACGTCTGTCCGTGGCACGTACCACTCTATGTACGCACCGTACATCTCAACGTTGTACGGACGCTGCTCACGTGAGACCTCCAAGTGCGCCCTTTCCGTCTATGTCATAGTCCACTATGCTGGACTGGTCGCTAGTCCTGAATATGCCCACCCTGCCTCAATTGCCTGCATTTTCGAACGGATTGATGTTAGAAAAGAAGATGTAGGAACTATAAACATTACTCGGATAAAGTTTGACTTGCAGGTGTACGGCTCGCGGCAGGAGCCTGCCGTCAGAGGGCATGACCTGGTGCACACCAAACTATCGCATTACGAGCTGCGACGCGTAAGGCTCCACCATATGTGTGAACACCAAATGGCAGTCCGTTGTCCACAGCCCTGCGTCCCAGATGCATTGCACGGAAAGTCCGTGTGACGCTACCGTGCACACGAACTGTGGATACCATGGATTCCATATGATGTCACTCTCGTGCAATGACTTGAATTCGTTGTGGAACAACGAGTAGCACCGCTTCTGTGCATCCCTGGCTCCGTGAGACAAAATAGCGATCCATCGTAAGCCCATGGTGGGCCCGCTTATCGTGTCGTCGGGGTGTCTGGTGCACGCTTTCTCGTTGGACGTCTGCCCAACATGAAAGTGTCCCAACTCCACAGTGCGAGAACGCGCGCAGCAGCTAGGTGAGGGGTACCACCGGTGCCGTCTTTAAGCGTCACACAACCCCCGGTATGTGGCGCAAAGAGCGACTGATCCCCATCTATACTGAGGCATTGGCCCAGCCTCCGTGTCAACCAATGACTCGACGACGTGGATGAAGCTAGGGTAGCAAAAATCGTCTTGTGTGGTTGGAAGCAGGACCCAACCAAAGAGCTAAAGAAGGTAAGCAACGAGGTGCGTCCTAACGACCTCGTCAGGTGCACCCTACGGGTTATCACTGAACTGCCTCAACCAAGTCCGGGGGACACGACGTGCATGCTCCGGGAGAGGTTGGCCAAACCGCTGCTCCAGCCTGGCATTCCAGTCCGCACCAGAGGGCTCGGAATAAGTGACTCACCCCAGATCGGGAGACCAGTCAACAACGAGACGTCTTGTAGAATGACCGTCATCTCACCCCACCGAAAGTGGAAGGTGTGCGTCTCGGACCTCGACCCGTCAACAAGTGCCAACAGTAGGCTGGCGTCTAGAGTGAACTAGCATCCGACAGAGACCAGCCTCGCAAGGGGCAACAAGCCCGTGTCCCGGAGGATCGGTACGTAACGATCGTCCGGCTCGATAATCCTCCCCGCCGAAGCGGCGAGGCGGAGGGCCATCGGCATCACCGGCGATCCACAGCTTGCACTGGTGGTCCTCATCGTAGAAGTGTTCCAGAAGCTCCGGTAGAGACATGACTTGTAACATATGGAATAGAGGGAATATTAGTGAGAAGGTTGCTAATGATCATAAAATACTGTAAATTAAAAATACGACCAAACTAACACTACAAATTCATGTACACTAATTTAGTAGTACAAAATTAAATACGACTATTTAAACATGACTAAATTAATTATGGCAAATTGCGTACTAACAATTAAAAAAGCATGTGTGTGTTGATCCCTATTCTTTCCCTTTGCTTAAAAAAAATTAATTGCATATGTGTGTGTTCATTGCATGGTGTGTGTATACTTAAATACCTACCAACTACTTGCTTGCATGGCGGCCGATTGCTGCATGCATGGCCAGCAGTGCATGCATGAATAATTAGTTGTATGCAATGATGATGCTTTCCATGAAAATTACCCTTTAAAACTAATTAATTAAGACAAACTAATTAATTACAACTAATTATTTTGTAACTAATTAACCTCACCTCAATAATTATACACGTTAATCCCTGTTCTTTCCCTTTGCTTTTTTTTTTTTGCATATGTGCGTGTTCATTTGCATGGTGCATGTATACTTGAATACCTAGCATACATGGGACTCCTAAAGTCAAAATGATTTCCCTCTGAAAATCTCGTAACGCTAATTACATGGGACTAACAACGTCAAACTAAGTAAATGCATGTAAAATTACAACTACTTAAGTACGCATCCACTTCAAAATTTCTACAAAAATTCAAAACGCCTATAATAGGTGCACCTAGAAAAATCGATGGAGATACAAATTACATACGAATGACGGCGGTTAATAACGCTGAAATATCCTAAAAAATATAATCGACAGAGTAAGAGAGCGAGCGAAAGAGCGAGCAAGCGAGCGACTATGAAATGAAATCGCGCTCGCTTGCTCTCTAATTTATAGCCGTTGCGGAAGGGAATCCTTCTCCCCCGCACGCTAATTAAGTTTGCCATGCATGCACATGCAGGAGACGGGATTTGATGGGGGAGACAACGATTAGATGGAGGTGACGGGACGATGCGACATCGTTTTTCAGTGGAAAAGGGGGAGAGGAGGGTTGGCGGGAGGGGGAGGGGACAGCGCACAACGGACGACATGGCGTTTCCGCATGGCGATTGTGCGGCAACGAACGACGTGGCGGGTGGGTGAGGCGTTCTTGCACGGTGTCCATGTGGCAACAAGCGACGTGGCGGGCAAGCAACGGCCACTGCACGGGGGCTGTGCAGCAATGGAGCTATATTTGCAAAAAAAAATTCAGAAACAGTCATTCCTATAAATACGAGGTGAAAAGGTGCCAATACGACCAAAAATTCCATATAGCTGTCCCGTACTCCCTTCCAGCGTCCAAATACGACTGCACGAGTGTAATGAAGGCACCGCAAATGCTTTGGCTTCTTCGCATCCTTCCCCACTCGGTTGACTCGATCCCCCTTATCTGACGCTCCATGATCATGTCTTCCTCCTCTATTCCTAGATCTCCTCTTGGATGCCCACTCCAATCACCACCGCTTGACCACTCTATCTCCTGTTTGTGATTGCTTCGACTCCTCTCTCTCTCTCTCCCCCTCTCTTGGCTCGCGAGGAGATCGATGGTGTTGGGGAGGAGCCGACGCGAAGGATGTGTGCGAATGTTGGAGGGAGCTGGGTTCAGCGGAAAGGGCAGGCGACGAGCACCGACTAGGCTCGCCCTAGTCAAATCCTAGCCTACTGACGTCGAGGTACCTGCCTTCTCCTCCTCATCCACACTCTTAGGGGGTGTTTGGATCGCTATATGCTCGCAATTTGCCCGGTGAAGACCTCTGTCTTGTTGCCTACTCTCGTTTGCTTCATTGCCTAGCAGTGCCGCTTCGGTCAGTGGCAAAAGCGAGCGCTGAGGAGCTTGCCTCCCAGACTCCATCCACTCTTAATTCCCTCGATCCAACGGTCTATTTTTCGTTCACCAATTCGAGCCTGACCTTTCGGCCAAACAACTCATCTTGAGTTTGCACGGCGGGCAAAAATCATCTACTTTCCAGGCTACCTCCAGACACCACTTTTTCTCAGACATGAAATCCAGGGCACCAACCAAATAGGCCCTATACTCGTCGTAAACCGCCGCTTCCTTCTCCTCTGGTAGGTTGTTGCATTTTCTCAATTTTGTTTGCACCCCCTTTCTAATTTGTTGCACATAATGCTTAAAATTGTTGCATCATCGTTGTTGTAGCACTTTGACAAATTTGTTGCAAGTGTATTTCTCAACCATGTTGCAGCCCCTTTCTAATTTGTTGCACATAGTGCTTGCATGGAGTATTTTTTATTGTTGTGATATTGATGTATCAAATATTGTGACAAGGTGTTTTTTGTCGTGGCCTATTTTCTCCGTTGTTGCATGATCTACCCTAGTTGTTACAACCCTTCCAAAAAAATGTTGCAACAATTATTTTAGATGGTATCACTATTATTTTCAAGTGTTGCAACGTTGTAATATTGAAATTAGTTTGGTCGAGATATTTGAACTAGTTTTAAAGCGCGGCTAGGTTTATACTCATGGTTTCATGTAATTTTCGGTGTGAATATGACTTTTTCCAATCTTTTTTCTTGGCATTGTATTGTTATCTATGTATTTTATTGCATATATAAATTAAAATTATTACACACATTGTATACGAATGTTACGCTCTGACGTCATTTATAAAATACACCAAACACTAGTTGCTCACTTTTCTTTTTTTTACAGTGGACGCCGCCGCTAGTTTCCCTTGAGTTTGCAGACCACCGATTGCATGCAAACCGCACCGGACGGAATCTATCTATCCATGGCCGATCGATTTGGTGCAAGTGTGGAACAAAAAATGTATCATGGCACCGTCTAGCGTGGCATGTCGGCTTTTTCCCACATTTTTGACTTGTTGGGTTTATGATCCAATGAACTAAGTCAAAATTTGGCATAGTCAAAACTTAGGCAAAGATAAAATTATGCAAAATAAACATTGTTTTGATTGCGGCTAAGCCAAATTTTGGCGTTACCAAAATTTTGGTGGGAGAGTTCATCACCCTCGGATTGTCCATGTGTGACTTTCGATTTCGTTGGTGTTACCAATTTTTTGTTGGCATTACCAAATATTGATAGTAAATCAAACGATAGACAATTTTCATTGATGTTATCAAAATTTAATTTGGTTCATGTTGGTAACAAATCAAATAGGCCATTTTTCCTAGCCAAGGGGGATATGGTAAAAATTTTTTCCCGATGTGACTTTTCATAGTTTTTTAAGAGCTAGATTTGATAGCCATCCTGTATTCTTGTCATTCGGCCTTGGTTCAATTATCTCCTCTATTGAATTGAGTTGGTGTTAACCATGGGACTAGGGTGTCAACGGATTGAATACGAATCGAATAATGGTCTTTTCGTATTCGTATTCATATTTTTTAAACCAATATGAATATAAATTCGAATATTATCGAATACGAATCGAATGTTTTAACAAATACGAATACATACTCAATTCGGTCGGATTCAGATATCCTTGTAACTTACGTAATTGCAATATAATACTTTATCCTCGTTTATATATTTCACCTAAAAACATGAATTCATATTAAATAAAAAAAATACTCATCCAACTAATTAGCCATACCGCAATAAAATATGTATATTGTTTTATCGAATTTGAATACAAATACAAATAGTGTGGATAAAATGACATTTCGGATGGCAAAAGTCCATACCATATTCGTATCCATTTTTTAATGCAAATGCGAATCTTGAATCTGAATCTGAATACGAATAGGGGAGAAAATTTTTATCAGATGTAAAAAAATCAAAACCATATTCGCTATCAACCGAATTCGGATGCTGAATAAAACAGATAATTCAGATTCGATTGACGCCCCTACATGGGACGAAGGAGACAATAGCGTTGACTAACGATGGCAAGTTATGCCTCGATGTTTCTAGAAGCTGAAGTTGAGACCTCCGGTTTGTTTTAGATTTTTGCGTAGAGGTGGCTAGATGGGCGTGCTAGTGAAGCCGCCCAAAACATAACTTGTTGGCCGACCACTTGTTCATGGTAGTCTTGACAGCACTGCGGGTCATGCTGCGTGCTTGGACCGCTACTACACGGTGGGCTGGCCCAAGACAACCACGAGCTCGGCTTGACCCATCATCCTGCCCCAGCGTCTTTGAGGCCGAGGCCAGTGGTCGCCAAAGTGCCCAGCCCGTAGAGGAGCGCCGAAAGGGAGGGAGGAGGAGCGGCAAGCCAGCGAGGAAGGGAGGGACCCAGGGGGAGACGGTGCCGACGTGGAGGGAGGAGAAGGCGGCAGAGCCGGCCCGGGAAGGAGGGAGCCGGGAGCCAGGAGGACGAGGACGAGGAGGAAAGGAGGTGGAGGAGGAGGAGAGGAGGTAGAGGAGGAGGGGGGCGGCGGCAGACGCAGGAGGAGGAGGCGAGCAGGGGCGGCTTGGCGTGGAGGGAGGAGAAGGTGGCGAGGCTGGCTTGGGAAGGAGGGAGTCGAGAGGAGGAGGAGGAGAGAAGGTGGTGGTGGTGGAGGAGGGGCGGCACTGGCATAGAGGGAGGAGGCCGGGAAGGGCGATCTTGGCGTGGAGGCGGCGGGAGAAGCAGGCGTCTTGCGCTCGAGGCCGTCGGGCACACTCATGCGTCTTGACGCGAGGGCAGGCCACGCGTGGGGAGAAAGGGGGCATGGGTAGTCGGGTAGGCGGTCGGGCAGTGGGCCACAACGGGCTCATGGGCCTTGCCTCGCATGACACAACCCGACTAGAATATGCCCGTTGGGCCTTTTTTGCCCTCTTTTTTTTTTTACCATTTTTGACCGTTTAACCCTTTAAAAATAGAAAAAAATTTCAAACAAACCCGATTTTTTTTCTACAAATAGCCACCATACCCCCCTCATTTAGCACCCATCCATTCCTCAATCTCTCTTTCAAATTCTGCTGAGCAAATTCAAATTCGTTGTGAGATAATTTGGCAAAATTCAAAAAAACTTTGCCAAATTTTGAAAAATTCATTTTTCGGCAGTAAGTCAGCAAAAGATGTACAATTCTATTTTTTGCATACTTTTTATTGTTAGTATTTTTTATGCTAAGATGAAAGTAATAATAGTGTTAGTTTCGATTTTGCATTTTTCGTTATGGACAGTTACGGCAACTTTACTCTTAGTGATTATGGACTTTCACCAGAGGAAATTGCATCCATGGAGGCTATTGCGGCTGCCTCAAACTAATCGAAAGGGCAAGACGGAGTTCAGTCATCAGGCTCCACGGCAGCATCTTCGTCGGTGACCACCGGTGCAAAGAGGTCGAGACCGTCTACATCGAGAGTGTGGTATAATTTCGAAAGGACAACCAAGCCAGACACATAGGGAAATCAGGTACCATATGCTATTTGCAAAATTTGTCACAATAAATTGTCTACACGGTCTACAGTTGGATCGGGGCACTTGTTTAGACATGCTAAAAGATGTAAGGCCAAGCAAGGATTGGTGATGAGGTAGACGCAATTGCAAAGACAACCCCGACCAGATGCAGTGCGTGGTCGAACTACAATCCTGAGGTAGCTCGTCAATTTCACTATCATTTAATTGCTTCTGAGGATTTACCGTTAGGTTTTGGGGAGTCTATTGCTTTCCAAAATTACATTAGGATTGCGCATAATCCTAGATTTTCTGTCGTTTCTAGATAGACAACAACTAGGGATCTAATAAAATACTACAATGAACGCCATAATAAAATAAAGGAACTATTTAGTACGTGCACATTTCCGGTGGCCCTGACCTCGGACATATGGAGTGGTCGAGCTAGGGAGGAGTATCTTAGTGTAGTTGCTTATTATGTTAATGACGACTGGGTAATAGAGAAAAGAATTATAGGTCTGAAATTCATTGATGTAGCACAGACGAGTGAGAATATTGCGGACTGTATTATCAAAGTCATGGAAGACTTTGGTCTTACAGACAAAATATTCTCAATTACTTTAGACAATGCCGCTTCGAACTTTAGGGCCATAGATATTCTTACTCCAGTGTTGAGTACATACGCCAATTCTTTCTTGCTATATCAGCGACGCGCTTGTCATATTATTAAGGGTAAAGTCCATTTTTCAACCTTGAACTTTTCAAAAAGTCTGGAAAACAACCTTGAAGTCGAAAACCAGACATCGTAGGACCTCTACGTTTGCAAACCGGACAAAATGGGCCCCGCGCCTCTTCCACCCTGGTTTTGTGCTCACGTGGCGGTCCACCTGGCACCCTGTATAACACATGTGCGGCTTCAGCCCTTGTGCAGAAACCCTACTCTTCTTTCGCTCATTGTCGTCTGGCGGTGGTGCAGTGGCGGCTGGCTCGGGAGGCGCCGACTGGAGTTGCGCTAAGGGCGACGACGGTCGATTGGAGGGAGTTTCCTTGATGATTCAATAGCGCAAGGCCATTGCAGATCTGTGGCAAAATCGTGAAGGTGAGTGTTGATGCATTTCGGGATTTAGGGATTTTAGGGTTATGGGGATTTGGGGATTTTAGGGTTCGTGGGGATTTGGCGATTTAGGGATTTTAGGGTTCTGGGGATTTGGGGATTTTAGGGTTCGTGGGGATTTGGTGATTTAGGGATTTTAGGGTTTGTGGGCATTTCGGGATTTAGGGATTTTATGGTTCGTGGGGATTTCGGGATTTCGGGATTTTAGGGTTCATGGCGATTTGGGTATTTACAACATTATGCAGTCGGCAGTTACTATATTAGATTAGAGATTTCTTATGGATGTTACTAATTTGCTAGTTGCATGCATGTAGGGATGGATGTTGTGGACACTCTCTCGTTTCGATTTCACTTCAATGGCAAGTTTATACATGATGGTAAGGACTTGCATTCTTATGGTGGAGTCGGAGGAATGTCTTACATAGAGCGTGATAAGATGTCATTACGAGATCAATGGACACCTCAAGGACCACTTGCGATGTTGTTGAAGGATGTTCTTGCATTGGTTGTTCGAGGAAAGATTTGGGCAATGGGTTGAGGGTTTTGGTGGACGATAAGGCATGCCAAACAAATGTCTGATTGTATTGTGGAAGGAGGTGTTACCGAAATATATGTGGAAGCACCAACAGCTGCAGAGGATTCTGAAGATGAAGCTGAGACTGAGAAGGAAGATAGTGACTATGAGGATGAGACTGAGGCAATGACTCTAGGAGCAGAGGATGACGATGACTGCACCATTGTTGGCTCTAAGGAAGTAAGCATTGTGACTTCAACACCAGAGCAAAGAAAGGAATTAGAAGCAGTGGAGAGGTTTTACAGCCCTCTCAGGAGTCAGAGCAAGCAAGATGGTCAAGGTTGTGGGAATGATAAAGTAGTGGAGAGGATGCAGAGACAAGAGGATGGTGAGAGCTCTGACAGTGACTACATTCTTGGTGACTATTGTACATCAGAGGAAGATGAGGAAGCATTACTTATCATGAAACAATTCAAAGAGTTCAAGAAGAAGATGAAGGCTGGTGAAATACCTAATCTTGATGATATGCCATTCGATGGTGCCCCTATACAGTCAAGATGTGCAAATGGGGACAAGTAGAAGAGGAGGGTAATGGAACTCCTTATCTTTGACAAAGAATCAAGATGATGACTCAATTCTTTGAGGTAGCAGTGAGGAGAGTTGGTGAGGAAGGACTCTAAGTACCCTAGGTTTGACCCAAAGAGGGTTGTGCCAACATTCTCCCTAGGAATGAAATTTGGAGACAAGCGGTTGTTCAAGGAAGCAATCATCAAATATGGCTTGGGCCCGCGAGGAAGTTAATTAAGTTTGTGAAGGATGAGGGTGATGAGTAATGGCAAAGTGTATTTGGAACAATGTCCCTGGTTTTGTCTGTTGGCCACTAACACCAGAAGTACTAGCTGGCAAATCACCAACTTCAATGATGTGCACAAATGTCCTCCAAGAAGAGACAACAAGCTTGTAACTGCAGGAAGGATTGCTGACAAATTTGAGAATTTGATTAGAGCAAACCCTACATGGAGACTACAGAACATAAAAGCCACAGTACAGGAGGAAATGTTTGCAGATGTCAGCATCCCAAAATGCAAGAGAGCCAAGAAGATAGTGATGCAAAGGATCCTGGATGCAACCAAAGATGAATACTCTAGAGTGTTTGACTATCAGCTAGAACTATTGAGGAGCAACCCAGGCAGCACAATAGTGGTGAAGCTTGTCAATGAGGGTGCTGAGAACCCCACATTCCAAAGAATGTACATCTGTCTTGAAGCATGCAAGAAGGGCTTTATAGCTGGGTGTAGGAAGGTTATTGGGCTAGATGGTTGCTTCTTCAAAGGAGCTACCAATGGTGAACTCCTTTGTGCTATTGGAAGGGATGCAAACAACCAATTGTATCCCATAGCCTAAGCGATTGTGGAGAAGGAGACAAATGATAGTTGGGATTGGTTTTGTTATCTCCTTTTCAAAGATGTAAGGGTTACGGATGGTGAGGATGGGTCATCATGTCCGATCAAAGCAAAAGGTTAGTGAAATTGCATGTTCATTACTTATGTACTACATAATGTGTTGCTAACTAACTAATTGCATGTTCATTACTTATCGCAGGACTTTTGAATCTTTGTTCAAACTGGGCTCCTAATCTTGAGAACAGAGGCGTGCTAGACATGTCTATGCCAATTGGAGGAAGACATTCAAGGATAGGGAGTGGCGAGAAAAAGTTACGGAGATGTGCCAAGTCACCTTGCATAAGCCTTTTCAACCTGGCCAGGGCAAAATTGGCCCAAAGCACGCGTGAAGGGGCTCAGGCGTTGATGAACACTGACCCACACCATTAGAGCAGGGCTTGGTTCAGGTTATGTTCTAACTATGATTCTGTTGATAACAACATGTGTGAATCTTTCAATAAATGGATAGTTGAGGCAAGGTATCTGCCAATTATTAGTATGCTAGAGGCCATTAGGTGTAAGGTCATGGTTAGAATCCAATTGAATAGAGAAAAGGCAGAGAAGTGGCAAGGCATCGTATGCCCCAACATTTTGAAGAAACTCAATGCATATATAACTGAATCTGGGTATTGCCATGCAATATTCAATGGAAATGATTCATTTGAAGTCAAGCATCGTGATCAAAGATTTACAGTAAACCTTCAAAACAAAACATGCTCTTGTAGATATTGGCAATTGTTAGGATTGCCATGTTGTCATGCCATATCATGCATATACTACAACACCAACATGCTAGATGATTACATAGCCTCTCTGTTACTCAGTTGATGAGTTCAACAACACATATGAGCACTGTCTACAACCTGTGGAGGGTATGCATAGTTGGCCCACATCAGAGAAGCCACAACCACAAGCACCAAAATATGTTAGGATGCCAGGCAGGCCAAAGAAGGAAAGGAAAAGAGAGCCTCATGAGAAGCCCAAGGCCACAAGAGTCTCAAAAGTGGGAACTATCATTAGGTGCACATTTTGCAAAAGGACAGGCCACAACAAAGCTTCTTGCTCAAAGAGGAAAGAAACATTGGGTGCATCTAATACAAGTGCAAGAGATGCACCTGAAGATATCCCTCCTGCAGCACCATCTGCCATGGTAATGTGTCACTCTTGCTTCACTAATGCACCAGAATAGATTTTCTTCTCACATTGTCAATTGTCCTCGGTAATGATGCAAGGATCTAACAGAGCTCTGCAAGTGTAGGTAAAAAAAAGGGCAAGCCTACCTGCCAACTCAAAGGGCAAGAAGAAGTGCCCTGGGCCTAGGGTTGTGTACTCACAAAATTCTGCAACTACAATCCAGCATGTAAGCATATTCCAGTTTACTACATATATTTGACCCTGCTCAGTTGTAAGACTTAGCATTGTTCATTTGTTGTTGTAGTCTGGTGTGTCAAACGAAATGATCATCAACTCATCTGCTAAGGCTAGTGTGACAACATCAAAAGGTGGTTCTGCATCTATAAGGCTAGAGGCTACTGTCCCTACTTCTCAGGCCAGTTCATGTGCCACAATTCAACTCTCCTCTGGTCATGCTTCAGCTAATGTCAGTGTTAGAGAGCCACCAAGGAAGAAACCTCCAAAAAAGAGGACAACAACTCATTCGAAGCTCCTCATGGCCATCAGTGATGTCAATAACAAGCAGCAGTGAAAGTCTGTGCTGGCAATATGTGTTTGTTTTTGTGCGAACTTTTATGCATTTGCAACTTGTCTGTAACCGGTAATGGCAGTGAACTTGACTGTATTGTAAGTTTGAATCCTTGTAAGTTTCAGTATACCAGACGCATTGCGATGGCACTGAACTTGACTGTACCAAACTTCCAACTTTCTATTGCAAATTTCAGTCTACAAAATCTTGCGATGCTATTTGATTTAGCGTTTTGAATCGATTTACGAATCAATATTGAATCTGTTGAAAAAACCATTTTGATTAGGCGCAGATTCAACTCGATTATCATGAGCTGGAGATTCTAATCTTGCAACAGAAGACAGCAACTCTAATCTTGCACAGCATGTTTGCAAAATGCTGGGGAAACCAGCTATTACAAGATGAGAGCAACTAGTATATCCACATCGAAAATGACTCCATGAAACAAAATGAACAGATTACAGATCCAACAACAATCTTATTTCTTGATTTTCAATAGCAATCTTATATCTTGATTTTCAAAATGTCCAAGTAACTGCTGCAAAACTCAGCAATCCAACATTAAAGTCAACAACATTTTTGCTTCTCTTCTTCTGTTCTACAAGTTCATATGATGGTTCCAAACCTACTAAAGGCAGTTAAGCATGAATTCATCACTGATGAGGTTACCAGACAATTCAGCATCATAGCTTCAGGTATTACATATATCACAACATTTCATTGGGGAAATTCACCAAAACGACGACCGAATTCACCAAAATGAAATTTCCATTCCAGTGAGCATTCAGTTTCACAACTTACATCAACAAACTAAGAACATTTCTACCAGAACATGAACCCAACTACAACAAAGAGAGTACATGCAAACACTGAGATAATCAGCATTCTATTATTTTCTACCATTTTGACCCTATCACTAAGATGAACAATTGCAGCCTCATTTTGGACTATAATTCTCCTCAACTCAGCACACTCATCGATTTTGCAACCGGCAATCTCCTCGATTCAGCCTGCGCCCTTCCTTGGCTTTGTTCGCCGCTAGCAGAGGCCTTCAATTTCTTGTTTTCCTTCCTCAAAGCCCTTACGATCGCGCAAATCTAGCAAGGTGCGGTTAACAAAATCAGCGGCTTCAGGATCATACCATCTCCAAAATTGCAACCACCCACCTACACAAATTGATAACAAATCAAACAAATGGCGGAGACGACCGCGATGGCCCCAAATTGAGAACAAATCGAATAGCCCGCAGAAGAACACAAACCCACAAGAACACCGACCGCAAGAACACACTCGCCAACCACAAGAACACTCACGAGAGCCTGCGCGGTAAAGTACCTCCTCCGGGGTTCACGTCACTCCAAGAGACCCATCTAGTGACTTACGCATAATTACAGCGGACGGTAGGCTCATAATCAGCGGACCCTCCACGTACCTTCTGGGGAGGAAAACTTCCATCGCCGACGCCGACCGCCGAGGAATCAGCCGACCACCGCGACGTGCTTGAGCTCCGGAGGTTGCCATGCACAATGCCGATGCAATTTCATCGCCTAGGGTTTCTCGGGAGAAGGGATTTCCTTTCCTGGCGCTTGCGAATGGGAAAAGGTGACCGCCCCGTGTTATTAAGCGTCGGCATAAGTGGGTGCGGGTGGACCGCCACGTGAGCACAAAACCGAGGTGGAAGAGGCGCGGGTCTATTTTGTCCGGTTTGCAAGCGTGGAGGTCCTCGATGTCGGTTTTCGACTTCAAGGTTGTTTTCGGACTTTTTGAAAAGTTTAAGGTTGAAAAATGGACTTTACCCTATTATGAACCTTATAATCAAATGTGGTTTGAAGATGTTGAATCCGTATATTAAAGCTTTTCATGGTGCGATATCTTTCTCGAATAATTCTAACGTAAGAATAACAATATATAAGAACTTCTGTAGGGCGATGGGTGTACATCCAAGAAAGTTCGGTTTGGACATGACGGTAAGATGTAACTCTACTTACTTGATGCTTAAGAGTCTTTTACCATATAAGAGCATTTTTTATGTTTTATTTAAACACACTATCAGAGCATTGACGGTTTGATACTACTAAGCGAGCAACATTGGTTACGTTGGTGAGAAGGTACTATAGTTTTTAGAATTTTTTTATGAGGCCACTGTTGCTTTGTCCGCTGTCTATTATCCAACATCTCCTATTATTATGCATAGTATTTTACAAATTGCTACTTAATTGAAAATGTATGAAAATGACTTAGTTTTACGTGACACTATTGTTGCTATGAAAAGTAAATACCTTAAATATTGGAGAGAAATCCCTTTCCTATATGCATTTGCATTTATTTTAGACCATAGAGGTAAAATTGAAGCATTTACTAATGTTCTTGATCTTCTTAGTGATGCTACATGGCTAGACTATTCTAACTATTTTGTAGAAGTTTGTTCTCGGTTATACGAGGTTTACCAAAGGTATGGAAATAAGTTACAGGGAATCTGTCTGCAATGACCTCTAGTAGCCCCTACCCTAAGTAGCAAGACAAATATGTAGGGCAAAAAATCTTCGGTGGCTCTTCCTCTAGATCTAGATCTTTTTCTTCTACAACGACACCTTCTCACCTAAGGAGTAGGGAACTATCCGCCTATCTATACAACGATACAGTGGATTTCAACTAAAAAAACTTCAAAATTTTGCACTGATGGCATAAGCATAAGTTAGCATATCCCATGTTATCTATACTTATTAGCCATTTGAACATTAATAAAGCTCTTTATTACATTTTCAATACGCTTATCTCATTTTTTGTAATTTGCATATCTATTTCTGAATTCTACACCTTTTCTGTTTTTTTGGGATCTTTCGAGCCTAACAGGCTAGGTGGTAAATGTCGGCCCGTCGTCTAAAATGGGCTTGGTAGCTCGGCCTGACTTGACATCTTGCGTCGGATGGTCCGGTCCGTCTTCACGGCACGTGGACCGACATGACATGACCAATCTATCAGTCGGACCACGATGGACCGTGCCAAGAAGGACCGAGCCGTATCGTGCTTGTGCTGGGCGCCCATCTGGCCACCACTATTTGTGCGTATGGTGGGGGGAGTTTCCCAAGATAAGGAGGATGCAAAAATTGTGTAGCGCATGAGATAGCACAACACGACAGATTATCAGCACTGTCTTGGTTTCATTGTACAAACTACATGTAGCGTTACAGTAGTTAGCACAACAGGAGCACTGCGTTGACTACATGTAGCATGTAACTTCTACGGGCAATCAACAAATTTATCTTTTCCTTGCAGAAAAAGAAATTTCACCATACAAATTAGATTGTTTAGTGACTCTGTCTCCTGTGGGTTTGATATACAAATTAGATTGTTTAGTATTACCGCACCTTTCAATCAAATTTAAACTGGGATTCTATTTAGATCCAACGATTCGATAGTAGTAACACCACAAAGCATTATTTACGAGGATAGCCGCACTTCCCTGATAAAAAAAGTCCTTTCCTTTTATCTCTCGTACTGTGATCAAACTTCGACAAGAGTAACCGATTTAAATATAGCTAATGCATAGCTTAACCTGATCAAATGTGATATAGCATGTCGAAGCTCAGTTTGCTAGGTAATAAATAGAGATTAACGAGTTTTGTGAGTTTAATTTCGAGCTGGGAGTATCAGAATATGGGACTTGTTAAACACTTGCGTAGCAGTGCCTTCGTGTATATCAAATTATCAATCAGTACGAAGAAACTGAGTCTGAGAGTCTGGAACTGGAGAACCCCACGAGAATACGTAACCGCGCCGGCCGATTCGACACCAAACCCCGACCTCCCTCCCGCTGTCCCGCATCGAACCCTCCAGCCTCCACCCTCCTGCAATCCAATTCCATCCCAATCGAACTGGGGATCCTCACCTAAGCGTCGGGATTGGCCGCAAACCCTAGGCCGATGAGACCGATCCGCCTGCCCGAGCCCCCGGCGGCGGCATGGAGACGCCGGAGATCTTCGCCGGCGGCAGCGCCAACGTCGTCCGCCGCGCCGTCGTCGTCGGCAACGGCTCCCCGGCGCCGAGAACAGTGCCTCGGCCTCGTCCGCGCCCTCGGCCTCGCCGAACACCTCACCCTCTACGTCAGTTCTCTTCTACTACTACCCAGTACCAACCATTTCGTCGCATTTCTATTCTTTCACAGCCGCGTCACGATGTGATAGGATATGAAGAATCTGTTTCGATTGCCTGTGTCAGGCGTCAGGTGTTTGCAAAATAGTAAATTTTTTTTTGTTGATTTTGTTCCGGGCTTGGCTTGCAGCGCGTCACGAGGCCAAGGGGAGGGATCAACGAGTGGCTGCACTTCCTCCCCGTTTCCGTGCATAAGCTAATTGACCAAGTGCTCAGGCAGTTCTTTCGCAACACGAGGTTTGCACCGGTTGTTCAGGGGAGGAAGCCGTACCGTGTCCCGAATGGCGGATCCGTTGGGTTGTCTTCTGTTCTGGAGGCGGATACCAAGAAGATCGTGGCCACAGCTCGTGATACCTTCGACAAGTAAAGATCCATTGCTTTGTTATCACTTGGCTCCCTTGTTTAAATGTATGGAATATCATTTTTTTTGCCTTCTTTTCCCCATTTCCATGGTCTTGAATCACTGAAATGATAAGTCTAGTCCGTGGATTTTGGCTACTGGTATAGAGTTATTACCATGGCTAATTAGAAGTTACAGCCCGTAGGAATTCCAGTAAAATCACCTAATTTATTGTGTTGTCATGTCTTTTTGGCGTATCAATTTCATTTTCAACATCGTCAGCCTGTGCAGCTGCTTACATGCTGTGATAATTGGTATAATGTCATATTGCACAATGCCCACACCTTATACACACTGTCCAGTCCAATGATTGTTTGCAATGTGGTTCAAGGAGGAAACGTTGGAACAAGAGAACTAAGAGGAACTGCTGTTCTTAAGATGATTTGAAATAACATTCATTTGTCTAGTACTATAGTGATTTTTATTGTCACCAACACCAATAAAGAGTAGCTAGTTGAATATTTCTGTATAGGATACCTTTTATGTTTTGTGCGGCTGTTGGGTTCAGCCTTGTGTCGGGCAGTGGCAAGCCACACATGCTCTGTAGAGAATCCAATTACCTTTTGCCTAAACATACGTGGTGTTTGTTGGCCACATTATCAGGTTTTCCAATGTTCTCAGAATCAGAGTATCCCTCATTGTTTCCTAAAATTATGCTAAGCTGTGAACTTGACATCATGACAATTTACTCTTCTTTCAGGGAAGGCCCAACATTAGTTGTTGCTTGTGGCTGGGATACCATATCATATTCAAGCTCGATAAGGCACTTAGCTTCAGATAATGTGTTTGTCATTCAGGTGGTATTCAAACCTAGTCTGCTGGGTTTCGTTGTTATTTGTTAATAAGGTAGAACAGCGAAATAAACCAACTGCTTGTCATACAAATCTTAATTTAATTCCAATAATGTTGTTCTTTGGATTTCAGATACAGCACCCCAGGTCTCGCCTTGATAGGTTTGATTTGGTGGTGACTCCTCGTCATGATTACTATGCTTTAACTGCCGGTGGACAACAAGAAGTTCCACGCCTGTTCCGGAGATGGATTACTCCACGAGAACCGCCTGGGAGGAATGTGGTATGCTTTGTTCTCATTAGTCATTACTGTTAAATGGAAAATCACTTCACTGTTATGCCATACTGATTCTGGAATTTGAAAGTTCAGGTACTTACTGTTGGTGCACTACACCAAGCTGATTCTGCTGCGCTACGTCTTGCTGCTATAGCCTGGCATGATGAACTTGCTCCTTTGCCTAAGCCATTGCTAATTGTCAACATTGGGGGACCCACAAGTAGCTCTCTCTCTCACACACACACAAAGCAAGGATATCTTGATATGATGATGATGATTTACCTTCTTTTGTTGAGATAATTGTACTTATTTTTGTCTGTGTGATATACCGTTGGGCATGGCTAGTTGAATGCATATAGTGAGTAAATTCATTATTTTCTATAGTAACTAGAGGACTTTTGTTCATTTTGAGGAACTCACATTTGATGTGCTTGCTGTTTAGTCTGATGATCTAAGGGAGATTTGATATCTGATTAATTGTAGCAAGGGAAAATTAGGTTCTTGGCAATGCTACTGTACTAAACCATCATCAAAGCAAAAGATTGAACTTCTCATGGAAAAAGAATCCACATTTTTGCGCCCCCCCTCCCCAAAAGATTTTTTGGCTCCAGGATTAATGTAATATTCACTTGTTGATTCTGATATACCATTTTACCGTGTTATCCTGGATTCGATTTCACAAAATATAAACATGAGATCCATGAAGTTCAGCTAGCTGCATTGATACATGTATTGCATGATTCAATTGGATAACAAGTTATATTTTATGCTTACAGCTTGCCAGCATAGTGGATTAATACGAGAATGACACCTTTGATATTGTTCTTTAAATGTTTGTGCAAATCCATAGTTGCCAGGAATACAATATAGGGTCGTGGTACACCACTTTTTCTCCCAATTCCATTGTAAATCCGTGCCGCGAATCAACTCAGGGTCGATGAATACAGTATGTAATATGCGGGCGTATAGCGAACCTGGCAATTAGCAAACCATTTCACCGCCATGATCTGTTTTCTTTTTTCTTTACACCTTGTCGAAAGTACTATAAACTATCTTGGAGGATTTTTGACTTTTCTAACTTGTGGAGAGGTAACAAAAATACAAAATACCTGCTGGCCTTTAATCATGCATTTTTCTCTTCTGGCTCTTTGATGGCAGTTTCTATATGTGCTCAGTGATTGATTTCATACACAGATCCAAGACGATCTAATGTGTTGTTTGTCAATGTTCAGGGAACTGTAAATATGGTGTAGACCTTGCCAGGCAGCTCATCACTTCGCTGTATAATGTGCTAGACAGCTGCGAGAGTGTCAGAATTTCATTCTCTAGGAGAACACCACGAAAGGTAGAACATCTGGTAATCTGGTTATTGTTTAATATAACTTAGTAAACTTGACAGTTAAATTTAATTGTCTGCTGACAGGTCTCTGATATTATATTTAAAGAGTTTGCTGGACATCCTAAGATCTATATTTGGGATGGGGAAGGTAGATTCTGAAAGATAGTACCAAGTTATTCAGTCTTTATATTGTTTATGCAAGTTGTTCAACTTGTGATGAGCTAATTTTATTTGTACAGAACCTAACCCACACCTGGGGCATCTTGCATGGGCTGATGCTTTTGTCGTAACAGCAGACTCGATAAGTATGCTAAGTGAGGCGTGTAGCACAGGGTAAGCTGTTTTTCTATTTGCATGACTTCTGGCAAGTGCCAACCTTTTTTATGAGGTTGCATGACTAGCTTCCAATCACATCTGTTACAGGAAGCCTGTTTATGTTATCGGTGCCGAGCATTGTAAATGGAAGTTTTCAGCTTTTCACAAGACTCTACGGGAGCGAGGGGTTGTCCGCCCTTTCACTGGATTGGAAGATGTAAGTCTGTCAGTCCTGTTGATGATAATTTGTTTTGCATGCCTACTTGATAATTTAAGCATACCCTGTTTAGGTATACTCTTTTCTTTCAAAAAAGGTTATAGTACGAATCATTGATTTTTTTAAACAAAATCCTGAACCTTTTCCCTTGAACTTAATTTCTGTCCATCTTGGTTTTCTGAGCTCTCTGATTTTGTTAATTTTGACCCTAACTCCTAAATTATTTTCCTTTTTTTGGTTCCTGTTGCACTTCTTTAATAGAATCTACTGCATTGCAAATTCATTTACACAATTACAATAGCAGAGATGCTTGATGTTTGGTCTTGCCATCAATTAGATTTCCAGTGGAGATTACTATAGTTGTGGCTGCAATAATTTTTTTGACAAGGCTGAAATCAAAATACATTAGAAATTTAGAACTATCTTGATGTGGTGCATGAACTCTAATAGATGGCAAGTGCAAGTTCTATGGCACATTGGTACTATATGATTTTAATTCTACAGCTTGTCACACCTTACAGAAGATTTTAGTAGATATATACTGATAGAAGGATGAAAATCAACAAAATAATTTATGCTATTGAAGTAGCTACATGTGATAGCTGAGAATTTTCCAAGTAATTAACTTCTGTAGATTTCCTCGAGGTTCACAAGGAATCAAAGATGTACTTGCATAGCTCATCACTTCTCTTTTTGCTTGTAGATTTCAAATAGCTGGAGCTACCCTCCCCTAAGTGATGCTATTGAAGTAGCTACACGTGTTCGTGAGGTGATTGCAGAACGAGGGTGGACAGTGGGATGATAGTGATCATAAGCAGTAGTGTATTATTCTGTGTTAACTTCTCTTCTGAATTCTTTACAGTAAGTTATGTAGTTCGAGGAAGAATAACACAGCCATGGAACGGCCTGTACAAAAGCTGAGCTTTTCTTTTGGTGGTATACCCCAATTTTTGAGCGACTGCACAGCTCCCAGGAAACGTGTTTTGTTTTGATACCCTCTTGCGGTCTTGCCTCTTTATGTACTTCTAACGCTGGTAGAAAGAAACCAACAGAATTGGAACTGAACTATAATATGAATGATTGTGATTGCCAGGACCAATGTGATATTGTGAATTATGAGCGGTTTAAGCTTATGACCTACTCCAGTTTTGTTACTCCTTTCATTATGAAATGTGTACGGCTTGATGCTTGTTATAAAACTCAATACTTGGTCAAAGCTGACTTTTAATGTTGTTTATATGGCGTGCCTAATATTCCGGACTCCTATTGCACGATTTTCCCCCCTAAATAAACCATTTATTAAAAAAATTACAAAAATAAATCACGTTTTATTTTTTTTTTACAAAAGTAGCTCAATCACTGGGCCACTGTGCGATTGCACCCAATCGCTTGATGACCCAGCAATTAGCTGATGTGCGAGGCTCAGTTGTGCAGTTGTGCAATGGAAACGCGACTAAGGCCATGTGTTTTAGTCGCAAAATTGGTAGACGCTGATCGAGGTCATCTTTGAGCACGATCGTTAGGTCAGTCGCGGCCGAGGCGATCGCAGATTAGGGCGGTGATTGAGTCCAATTGCGTTCTCATCCAACGATAGTAGGCAATTTTTTTATTTTTAACAAATAATTAAAATAAATTTAGCATTAATTTTACAAAATTAAATGGTTGGAAGGGTTGTTTGTGAATAATTGTTAGTGGTAAAAAAGCTAGAGTTTGTTGGTACGCAATTGTTTATAAATAAATTATGTTTTAATCGTTTTACGTGGATGTTCACCCTTTCAAGTTTTTCCACAAATAACCCAAAATTTGGCAAAATATTTTGTAAGATTCGGTTTGAGTGAGACGAGAATGGAACAACGAAGATGAGATTGCAAGCTCGACATAACACATGACCACGAAGGTTTGAATTACATTGCGCGTAGAGTCTGGGTAGGTGCATACGTTTACCTGGCTATTCCTACGGTATAAATGGTTGCATGCACGAACCTTCGACTCGAACTACAACTACGATACAAACACGCCTTTTGTAAAGGAAAATATTTGGCAGATGGAAATCAAGTTAGGCTTGCAGACATACGTCCTACTCCCCTTTGTGGGTGCGTACCTTCGTGTGGGCCTCATAGTACTCGTCCCAAAGGGTTTTTTTTTCAGGCATGTCCTCATCTAGAATATTCTTCGGTACAACAGGGGCATTAGGGACCATCGGTGCCTTTCCCCTTCACTGTTCCTGGTTGAGTAAGGTTTTCAACGGGTAAAGGCCCTAGATGCAACTACGTAGTTCAATATGTATTTTTGCTGAATAAATGCCTTGTCGTATTTCTCTGAGTCATCGATCCATTAGAAGAAGTAGCAACACTCCGACGGCTACCACGCATGATAAAGTCAGCGATATTTAAAATACAACATGCAATGTGAAATATCGATGTATGACATTCACTTACGCGGCAATCCACACACATGTAGTAAGCTCGTGCGGTGGTATTAGGATGTGTAGATTGAATTATCCATGCTGGGTTATCGCAGTCGCACTATGGGTGTGGAAACTCTGGTGGTACAGGAGAATCCTTGCAAGAACTATCGAGTATGTTCGTGCCTTCTTGGCACCCCATTTCCGCTTTCGGTGCATCTCCCCATAGCCTGACATCCCTAAATCGGGCGAAGTGACCTCCTGTACCTCTTTTTTCTTGTACCTCTCTTCTTCCTCCCCTCTCCCTATTTTCCAAACTAGCTCGTGCAAAGTGAAGTATGCCTTGATTTTATAGGCGGCTAGGGTGTAGCATTGAGGGAATAAATTTTGGAGAATGGAAGTCGCTCGCATTCGCTAGAAGGAATCTTTGGGTACAGGATAGCTTTAATTCACAGGGAAAAGCTAGTGAGTGTCAACTCAGACTTAAAAGGTAGCATGATATAGTCACTTTGGCCTGAAAAGCTGGAGGCACAATTTATAGGCCCTCTCGGACGTGAGCGACAGACTTGACAGATATACACCGTGCTGGCACTAAGGTCTAGTCTTTTTTGGTTTGAAAAGCAGATGATAGAGTGTTGTCACTTCGGTCTGAAACGCGCAGGTTAGAGTGTTGTCTATTCTGCGTGAAATGGAGGCGGCATGTTGTTGCCAATTCTCACTGAGTACGGGAGGATGTCTAGTAGTAATAGTGAGATTCATGTCGCGATGTTGACCAGGGGGGGGGGAGCTAGAATTGAGTAGCATGCCCCTCTTTCGTGGTGCTGGCCAAAGGACGTAGGACTGAGAATTATGTTACATGCCCCATCGTCGCAGTGCTGATTGAGGGACCCAAGCACCACAAGAAACATTGTAACACATATAATTTTAAAGCATATAGTAGTGCAACAATCCCATCATCTGATCGATACTAAGGTGCGAAATAAAATACATACCACATGGTACTAATGATCTACCTGTCTATCTCCTCCCTCTTCCTCCTGTCCTGTCCTTGGCCCCGCTTGGCCGCCAGTTCCCTCTTGATCGCCGTCTAGGTCCCAAAGGGCTTCTCTGCTCGGGTGCTCGGGCGACCCTATCTCCAAGTGGAGCAAGAGGCAGTGTGGCGTATGGATGCACATGCGTGGGTTGCATCTCGGGTGGCGTGAACAAGCTGTGAACCTATAAGCACGTCGGGGTGTACACTCGGATCGTCGATGAGGTAGTCCTCCATGTCACCTTGCCACGGGGATGCGCATACCCGGGGCGCTAACTGATGCATACTTGGTTTGCAAGAGTAGTAAAGTGTTAAACACTCAATGTATTTGAAAGTTTTCAATCATGGCAAAACCAGAAGTGATTACGGCAAGTACCTGGCATGGGTATCATCGTGGGAGGGATTCACTGAGACGTGTGAGGTACCCATTTGAGGCGTTAGTGGACTGCGATATGAGATGCAAGTTTGGTTAGTTGCGATATCGTACAATAATACACCCTATGTTTATTGCATTACCTCTTGCGAGGAACTGATGCGTCGAGAACGCTTCTTGCCATGCCAAGCTACCTACCTAGTCTGGCGGGGGAGCTGTTGGGTGTCGTGGTGGACACATCGTGGCTCGGGGGTCTGCTGAGCAGGACACTGTGAGGATGGTACCTGGCGTCCGAGATTTGGCGGCGGGGGTCAAGCCGACGATGCGTTAGGATCGCTCGTAGATACGTCCTAGGACCGATTTGACCTCCTCTTATATGACCTCTATTCCCTAATGGATGCGGTCCCACATGGAGTGCGCATCTATACTAATATCCATCCTGAGGCCGTTCTGTGAAATGCAATATCAAAGTTAGAAACATGCAAAATGTAATTTACATTACTATGACATAATAGGCCATGTACCACCAAGTGTAGAGAAACACCAGCTTGTCTAAGGTACAAGTGGTCGTCCTGAGCTAGCTCAACTTGCGGTGGATCGACAACACGGACCAAACGAACCTCAGCCAGATTGGTTGTCATTATGTCGTACCTTGCGCCGTTGGTGTCATAAAGCAATGCCCACTTCTCCACTGGCTCAACCTTGATCCAACGCGAGAAGCATTTGATGTTCCTGGTAGTCCTCCTTTTCAAGTTGGGTGGATCAATCTCGGGCAATGACACCAACCGTTCTAGTACATCGGTTGTGTTTCCATTAGGTTGCTTATTCCTCTCCTCGACGTGCTTGGTGGTGAACTCATCAGCTTCTCCTAGAGTGCATCGAACTTCCTTTGCTAGTTCTGCTTGCACAACCTCTTAAACAGATTCATCAGCCTCTTGCTCTTGAACTGCTTGAAAAAATTGGCCCCCTGGGTGCCGCATGCACCAACGGTTTCGTAGGTCACACTAGGGAAAAGGCTCATATGGATCTTATTTCAACTTTTTAATGGCATTAATCAACTCGGCATGTTGGTGATGTATTATGCAAACATCTAGGCGTTCACTAATGACTCCAACCTTGAGGTGCCTGAAGAACCACAACCAACTATCGAAGTTCTCACTCTCCACAAATGCAGCAACTACAGGACGAATCTGATTGTTGGCATCCACGTCGATTGCCATTAAGATCTTCCCTTTGTACTTCCCAGCCAAGAGTTTTCCATCCACACACATGAGTGGGCGGCAGTGATGGAAGGCATCAACATAGGCACCAAATGCAAGGAAAGCCCGTTGCATTACCATGTACCCCTTCATTTATTTCAAAACCTTATCCTTCATAGCGATGTATGTTTTGGGGTTTTAGTCTCTTAGCACCTCAAGTAGATGAGGGATATTGTCATAGACTGACTCAAATGCGCAAAACCTTCTCTGCGTTGCCTTCTGCTTCGCCCTCCACACCTTTGCATAGCTGATCTTGTACTTGTACCTTTGCTCAATGGCCAGCATGATTTGTTACGCTTCTATGTCCTTCTTCTCTAGAATCTCCTCGTACATGACATTTGCAATGAAAGAAGAAGTGAGATTGTGACGCTTTGGCAGTACATTGCTCATAATAGAGGTGGCCAAAAGGGTGGCACGACACGGCCTTACTGGCTAACTAAACGTGTTGTGCTGCCCGTAGGCTCAGCTGTCGACCCAAGCATGACACGTTGAGCTCACGGTCCGTGCCATGTTGGCCCATGCCCAATTAGGCCCATGGGTCGGTAGGCCCGTGTAGCCCATGTAGATAAAGTCATGTGCAGCAGTGGGAGACGCCGCCACACACCGCCCCGCCTCCTCCGTTGCGCAACGCCGCGGGAGCCGTCAGCCCGCCGTGTCCTCCATCACCGGTTGTGCCAGCCGTGGCATGGCTGGGTTGGGTTGTCTTGAAACACGGTTCTATCGTCTTGCGTCTTTGGAGTCACTACCCATTTGGGTTGGGTTAGCGACCCAAGCACGCAGACCTGACTGCGTCGGAGTGTACTTCTCTTTGTTTGATTTGACAATCTTAAGCTGCATCTGCATTGACATCACCCACAATTTGACAGCATCCTGCAGAGTTGACTTATCTGCAAACACGGCATTAACACGTACCATATTCTACCCATACTCGCACAGGGAATCGTGGCCATCACTCACAACCAGGCCCCTTGGGTCATTGTCTATTCCAAGCATCAGGCACCGACCCATCGGGGACATCATCATCCGAACAGTCGTCATCCTGCTCGTCCTCTTCTAATGCTTGTTCTTTGTCCCTAGCCCTCCGATCTTCCGTTCCAAATACGGCCGCAAATGTTCGATTAAGTTAAAAAATTATTAATATCATAAAACCGGGATCTATAGATCTTTGTCGGGACTCAAATATGCAAATCCAGACCCTCTATGTATTCTGTACTAGTCTAGGATCACGACAGTGTAAACAGCGGCATCATAGACGAAATATAAACCATTCCACAAAATAACTAAGAAAGTAGTCAATTATTAATGAATAGTAGCAGCGGGCCTTATGGTTAAGATTTACATAACTTGCCACGCATGGCTTAAGAAACTAATAAAACTTTTGTAGCGGAAATAAAAGGGGCCATCCGACATGCCCACATGCAATCGAGTGGGGAGCACATCCTATTTCGCAAAATCTTCATAATACTCCTCCTTATAGAACTCTGAGTTCCCTGGTTCTTTCTTAGCAACTGATCAACAATGTATATAGCCGTGAGTATATAAAGTACTCAACAAGTCGTAGGGAACATTATATAATTATATATTCATGCAAGGTTTGAACAAAAGAATAGCCATATAGTTCTTTTGCAGAAAGCAAGTGTTGACAGTAAATGCCGTAAATAAATTGTAAAGCATATTTGAAAAGATATAGTAAATAAAGTAAACAAAAGCTTTGAAACAACCAGCGAATTACCCGTTCACTTCCTAACCATTCCGCCATCCAAAATCTTTATGAAAATACTATATCACGTGAGAAATTCCTACGCATTGTCCATAACTGGGGACACAGCTGTTCGAACGGTTCGACACTCTCTGAGAGGTTGTACATCTTTAGCCACAAGATACAATCAACTCATCATCATGTCTGCCATGACTCACCATACAGAGGTATGCGATTGAGCAATCATAACAAGGCATTTACAATGCTTCGTCTCAACCAGTCCCCACGCTAAGGTTTCACCATCAAAGGTTCGATCCACCACAGTCGGGCCCCCTCTTGTTGTGTGAGTCTACCCGTTCATCCTAGAACCCACACCACCACATGGCGGTACCAAAGTGAAGACATTGCAAATTAATTAGCTGAGTTAGTCCCATCTTGGACAAGTGATTGTACAATATAGCCTGGTTCAATGACACACAAAGTTAGGCCCTTAGTATTCACCCAGGCGAGACAACCTCATCCCAAATGTGCTAACCGAGCCCCCTTTACTGCATGATCATTTGCCTAAGCATGAAACCAATTTGTTTAACCAAGATCAATGTCATCCCCTACCATGGCACAATAAATTTTACAATCGTGGCTACCTGCCACGATTCCATATCTCATTAAGTCAAATTGACATAATTGATCACGTGAAAATGACCGCATCATACAACTAAGCATGGCTAAGTATAACCATGTCAATCCATGTTGGTAGTACAATTACGTCCAACTAATAGTATCCCAAACCCAGGTTGACAATAGATACATGACATACAATCACCAAGACAGCCATAATAAGCAACTAGGCATTTAACTAATCCCAGTAAATAGAGTTGATATAAAAGTAGCACACATGATGATACAAAACAATATACTTTTGCAAACATGGGCACAACATGATCAAAGGTTACGACTTGCCTTCATCAAAGGTAGGTGTCACTCCTTTAGGTTGGCCCAAGTTCGCTTTGGCAATGTCGGACTCTAGGAAGATTATTATAGATCGATAGATTATGAATTTAGGAAGAAGAATGGGATCAATCGGAGCTCGTATGAAGGAAAACGGGCTTCCAGAAGTTTGTCGAAAATGCTAAAAATTGAGAGAGGAATATTCAAGGGAATATACTTTCAGATAAAATAATAAACATCCATATACTGATGGGTGGGGCCTGATATTAGTGAGAGAGAGAAAGAGAAGGGAATAGAGGAGGGACGCGGTGGCTCGGGTGGCGATTAGAGGAAATGATGCACGAAAGAGGTAGAGAAGGGTGAGGCAAAGCTACAGGTGCGAGGATTAGGGAAGAAGCTCACTGAGGAAGATGGAATCAACGATGGTGGCGAAGAAGATGATGAATACAACATCGAGCTGCGAAGAGACGAAAAGGAGTGAGGGGACAGAGTCCTGGGACTCAGGAACACATGACGAAACGCAAGGAAAAGCAAGGGGCTGAACGAAGCGATGGGATGGCGAGACAAGTTGGTGGGCAGCGCTCGGGAAGACGACTCGTGCGGTGGCGACAGAGCTTCAGAGGTGATGGGGGGTTTGAGGGGGAGTGAATGGATGGAATGCGGTGCTGGGGATCCTATTTATAGGCGAGGGAAGGGAGTGAAGCGGCGTGGATGCGTCAGGAATCAATCGACGGCGGTTTCGGCTCGACATTGATGGTGCGATGGCGAGAAACGACAACATCGTGATGGCACCCGGTGATGGTGAACTTGATGGCTGTAATGTCCCAAAATTTGAGGTTTTTTTTTAAAAAAATCTTTTGAGTAGTTTAGGACCCAGAAATTTTTTTCCAATTTTATTTGAATTAATAAAGCTTAACTGGGAATTTCCTTAATTTAAAATATTTAATTTGACTAATCTAAACATCAATTTAAATAAAAACAGTTCTAGTTGGGTTCCTTGTGCTCCACCGATTTTTGTTTTCTGCATTTTCTTGGATTTTTCGGCATTTATTGGCTATTTATTTAGCCTCATTTGGATTTTCAGTTTTCTTTAAATCCTAAATCAATTCCTAAATTCATTATCTTTGTGGACCGAAATCCTCGCGGCCCATTCCTCTTTCCTCTCCGTTCGGCCCACCTAAAACCCAGCCCACACCACCGCACCAGCCTAGCTCATTGTGAGGCCCATTCCGTGCCACCAAACCCTAACATGCCTGGGCCCGCATGTCATCGAGTTGCCACCTCAGTGCCAGCGCGCGTATGCGTCCGGGATATTGCCGCGCTGCTGCCTTGGCATCCGAGCCCTAGCACGCCTCCCAAGGCTATATAAGCCCTTCCTCGTGCGATCATCTGCTCCGCCTTGTCGCGCCACCTTCGTACCCTAGCTCATCTCCGCCGTGGAGCCTCCGTGCGCTGCCACTCAGATGCTTCTTCTGTGAAGCTGGCGTCACGCCTTCATCACTGTTCCTCCGTCTTCGAAGGCCACTGAGCCGCCGCAGCTACGCCATCGTGATCGCCTCCTCCTTCTCCGCCGAGTACACCCGCTATCTTGAGCTCCCAAGCCCTTGTTCTCCAGTGCCATCTTCATCCTCATCGTCTCCGTCCACCGAAGCTCTTTCTCTGTGTTCCCTGCTGCCATGGTTAGTCCCTCACAAATCTCCTCGTGTTATATCGTGTCTCATCTCCCTATCTATCTTTTTCCCCAAGAGATTCCGAGTTTTATCCACCATGCATTTAGATCGAGTTATTCTCTTCCATCTCCGGCCAAGCGCCTTCGCCGGCCAATTGCGCCATCCCCGGTGATCTCCGGTGCACATGGACCCTGCCATCATGATCGCCGCTTGATGTTCTATGTCATGCTCTCGTCCACTTCGCCGGAGCTTAGCTGTAGCTCATCGCCGCCGTGCGAGCCACCGTCGCCGTCGCTTTGATGCTCGCCATTGTCGATTGCCGACGACTCCCACCACCATGACCGCGTCACCGAGACCACCTTCGCCTCCTCATTTCATTTTGGCCATCCTCACGCGTCGCCGTGGCCGCTAGCGCCGGCGAGCTAACAAGGCCGTGCGCAACTACACCTCTGTGCACATTGCCAGCACCACGTCATCTGCCAAATGACCTCTCTGTCCTAGGTGGCCTCCTCGTCACCGCCACGTGCATGCTATGCAAGCATCACTGCCACCTAAGCTGCCAACCATACCTAAACCCAAACCCACGTGAACGTGGTCCACCAGGGACCTATTGACTAACGCGTGGACCCACGTTGTCAGGCACTGTGCCGTAGACCCAATCCACCGTGAACCCGAGCCCACTTTGTGGACATGGTCTATGGACCAATGGCCCACATGTCACTCCCTCTGTATCTTTTTGGAATTCTTTTAATTCTAGAAATTCATAAATACTAGTAGGTCCCACCTGTCATACACTTAGCCATTTTCAAGAATTTTCAAAATAAAATAATTGTGGAATATTCAGTGGGTCCCACATGTCAGTTCAATTTCCTTTATTTTCTTTTCAGTTGAAAATCCCCTACTGATGTCAGCATGACCCAGTAAATTGTTTTTCCTTTAGAAAAACAATTCCCTAAATTCTAGAATTCTGATTTTGTTATTTCATGTGAATTTCAATCTTCTAGGATTCGTTCTCCTCCGTCCGAACTCCGATTGAGCCCATTCAAATTTCTAAATTCAATATATACCTTTCAGTACCATTCAATTTCAATTTGGAGTTTATTTGATTAGTATTTTTGATTTTTTTTGTTTTGCGCTTTCTCTCTCGTTAGATGTCGAAGTCCCGGAATCGTCCGTAGGAGCTGAAGGTCAAGCAAGTAGAAGATCGAAGATAAAATAAGATCATCATTGCTATAGCAAGGCAAGTTGTACCTTTGACTATGTTGAACCCAGTTATCTAAAATTACTTTGATTCAACTATTGCATTTACTTTAATTATTTATTTAAGTGTTTTGGGACTAGTTATACACTATTTTATTATACCCACTTGCATATTGTAATATCATGATCTTTTGTCACCTTAGCTTGGTTGATTAATAGTTGGTATTATCATAGCACCAACGTGGGTTGGTTAGATACTGAATAGTTTTCTTAGCTATGCAACGAGTCATTCATATCATTTGAGTTGCAATTATAAACTTTACTAAGTGATTATGGAACTTTGTGTAAAATTCTGTGATGTGTGTTATTACTCGTTGATGGCATGTGTTGCACTTAACCAACAGGGTGGGAAAAGATTTGGACTGAGGCGAGTGGTGAAAACTGTGTGGTATGGTGGAGTTTTGTGATTGGGAAAGATAATCTTCGTGGCATAGTTAGAAATTGGAAGTCTCGCCTTGGTCAATTAAGGACTTAACTTCGTGTGCCATTGAACTGAGTCATATCGTACAATCACATGCTTGATGGGACAGGCTTAACTTAGTAAGTTATGGAATCTTGACATTGACTACTCAGGTTGTAGGTTAGGAGTTCAGTGATGGGTGGAGGTGTGGACTACTTTGTAGGTCACATCGATGGACGATTCGTTGCTTTCAGGTTCAACGGTGTGTGTCGTTCCAAAGCACTGTGTTTGGGTTGGTATGATGGTAAAACATATCGGGAGTGTCAATTGTTGAGATGAAGTTTCGGAAAGGTTTTGTTGTGATCAACTCTGATCCAGTTGATTGCATCTTGTGGGTAAAGTGTACAACCTCTGCAGAGTGTTAAACAATCTATTCGAATAGCCGCGTCAGCGGTCATAAACATGCTCGAGGATTTTACATGGGGGATAGATTTTCATAAAACAATTGGGAAGGGACAGCTGTGTGATTTAAGTCATACGGCTGTGTGAAAGAAATTGATTAGGCTTTGTGCCCTTTGTGAAAACAATTGTTAAATTATTATTATTTATTTGTTTTGAATTACGCTTTGAACCTATTATTTGTATTCAATTGCAAATGCAGCTTTATTACAAAATAACCACATAAGTCATTTCCTTTGGAATAAACCATCATCTATAATTGCATTATGGGGTACAACTTGTTGAGTACTTGGAGTACTCATTCTTGCTGCAATCATTTAGATAAAGTGGAGGAATCATCGGTCAACAAGGTCTACTTCAAGGATCATGGAGAACTAGGTTACGCTATCCCAGTCGATTGCTTATGGGCATATGGATGGGCTTCACTGAATTATTTCGTTACCTTCCGCTGCAGCTTAATTGAGATATTCGCTTTCTGATGCATTAATTGTAAGTTTTGGCTTTAAGGTCGTTACTCTGATAACTATTGCCTATTTATTAGTCATTTTTGCATATGGAATGATATTTCATCGATGTTGCCAGTGTGTGCACTAGCGTAATCCTAGACTAGTGTAGTATACACAGAGGTTCCAGAATTACATTTTTGGGTCCTGACAGAGGTATCAGAGCCATATCGATTGTAGGTTGTGACCTTAGTTGGAGTCACCGTTTTAGAAAGGACTTCAAAACTTATTTTACAAATAGAAAATCTTAATGATGTGGTATTCTCATCTTGTCTAGCTTCTATACTATTCCATTCCATTCCTTCATCATCTATATTCTTCCTCACCAATTTGAGTATTAAATTGGACTCTCTCTTCTCATAACTTCTATAATTTGTCGTTATATGTGCCAAATGTCATGATAGATGCCCAAGAGCTGTTTTCAACAAAGACCATGCAACCAGCAATGACGCATCAACATCTTCCCAAGTGTTCAAGACAACTTCGCTGCAAGAATTGAAGACTAAGAAGAAGTTGCACATCACCCCTGTCTTTCTCCAAGATTCGCCTGCAAGGATCGCAAGCAGTCAATGTTGACAAAGATTGTGACCAGTCAATGTTTTCTTCAGACCAGCCATATAAGATAAATTAGCATTGGTTCGTCTCGTGTGTTGTGCCAAGTCACCCAGTTAAGTTGGAGTTTAATTGACTAGGTGATTAGTTTTTTGTCTTCTTTTTCCTGTGTGTAGTTGGCTGTGAGTTTTATGCTTATTAATAGCTTTCCGGCCATTTGTGTGTTGCTTGGTGTTCTTTGGGTTAAACCTGCTCCCCTTAGTAGATTGTCTTCCCTTACCTCATGTTTTTCCCTCTCATAGCCTTGGTCAGTCTGGAGATGGAGAGCCCCAATGGAGCCAACCTTGTTAGTAATCATGCGATAGTCTGTGCTAGCTCAGATCTTGTCAATCCGAGTAGGCAGTTATCAGTTCCAGGAGTAGCAGATCCGGTCATGATACAATTTTTGGTAGTTCAGACTCAGTTCATGAACACGATGATGCAGAACATGAACAACGTGATAACACATCAGAATCAGACCACCGGCACCTTAATCAATTTATTGAATCAGAATAATCAAGCAAACCGTCGTATCGTCACCAGTGTTAGTACCAGAGCAAACGTTAATTAGCAACTATCTCCAGTGCTAGTAGTGAACCATCAAAGTCTGAATTAGTTTCCTGTCACCCAGAATCAGCTAATGCAAGCAAATATGCAACCGTTGGACAATAGTAATGTTTGCAATGATGCACCACTCGTTGCCATACCAACAACACATCCTCAGTTCAAGTTGGCAAAGTTCATAATGACCAAGCCGCCCATTTTTAAAGGATCAACCGTGCTCAAGGATGCGAATCCTAGATTCGCACTATAGAAGAAAAGCTAACTGTTATGCAATGCAACAATAATGAGAAGGTTCTCTATGCCACTCATCAGTTGAAAGGAGTTGCATTAGATTGGTGGAAAAAATTTCACGCCGCCCATCAAGACGAGCAAACCATCACTTGGGAAGAGTTCACCACTGTTTTTTGCCAACAACATGCGACATCAAGCAAGAGTGATCAAGAGAAACTTGTTATTCCGATGTCCTACATCCAGTCTAGCCATCGTCATTTAAAGTGCTGCCAACCAAATAAGTCATATGATTGTGCATGTACCTGTTGTGGAGACACATGCCATAGTGCCGATGAGCACAATATCAACTGTTCCAGTTCTGAAGGAAACCATTTTGTTGGGGAATGTCCAATGAGAGAGATCACATGTTTCTTTTGTGAAGGCAATGATCATTGTTCGAGCCAGTGCCCCATGTATTCAGTGTTGATTTCTGCAACACAACATCAACGAGAAAGTTTTTGAGCCGCTGTTAGAGCATTAGCAAAAGAAGGCAAACTGTTGTCTGTACAAGATTTGTCAGCGAAAGAATCACCAAAGCAGAATGTTGACCTTGGCAAACCACCTCAAAAGATAAATAAGCCAGTTGTCAGTAGTGTGTTTTGAGTGTGGTAAGAAAGGCCACTATGCCAAGAGATGCCCGGCAAAGCGTCAAGCTTCAACCTTCAAGAAGGATAGTCGTTCTACCATAGTCCCGTCAGAAAAGTCGCAAGATTCGACACATTTATGCTACAACTGTCGTGGAAAAGGTCACTACGTTCGTCAGTGTCCTCAGAAGAACCAGTCAGTCACCCCAGATACAAGAATGCCAGAAGACATTTCAGTCAAGATTGTAACACCCAGAGCAGGTGGTAAAGCAGCAGGATCTGTTGCCTAGCAAAGCAGTCAAAGAAGAGACGTTTGAACGATGATATTACCAAAGAAGCCTAGATTGGTGATACCAGATCACGCGGTGACATACCTTTGTTCGTAGTAATAAAATCAGATAATCGTTGTAATCTTTCCTTGTGCTAAAAGAGCAAAAAGGTGGACATCTTTGTATACATGTTATGAAGAAGAAAAAGAATTATGGGATATTGAATCATTGGGTACCTTTCTAAGTGTATGCCTTTGCAAGTCGAGTAATCAGGCATTGAGTTACGTTGATTGAAGGTCGTAGAGCCGTAAACATGGAATGCGATGTTGAGTTCTAACTCATCATTTTGCATAAGCGATGAAGGCAACAATAAATGGTCAAGATCATACCATGGGATAATGTTGGTATCCGTAAGAGAGTATGCATTTGTCATGGCAAGTGATCCCTGCAGCATACAATTGTATTCGAAGTCAAGTTTGTCTTTGACTTGGTACCTAGGATCAACCAATTTCAGAAGGAATTACGTCAAAGGTCAACTATGACAAAAGTTGTTAAATGAGTTTGTAGAAATGATAGAGCAGATCAAGGGATTCCCTCAGGCATAGGAAATGCCAAATCAAGTTCATCATTTTGGCAAGCACCAATGTGAGTTGTTATTATAAATTGTTAGCACAAGGATGTGCGAGAATTTAAGTTTATCCATGAGCTGATCCTCGAAACCTCATAATCAGCTTGTTTGAGTTGTAAGAAACAACTATAGTTTCACCAAGATTGTCCATGAACTGGACAATGTCAGTTGAATACCAGTGAGACAGTTGTTTCAAGGTAGTGTCAGTTGAGGATCGGTGAGATCATTGTTTCAAGATAGTCCAAAACCTCTTTTCGTGGTAAGAGGAGAAGTTCACCCAGATTGCTAGAAGTGGACTGAGTCAGTGAGAATTTCATAAGAGATTGATCACTACTCCAGTGTTCGTATTACTAGATACCAGGAATAACCTTGATCATAGAACATCCAAGAATCAGTGGGTTAAGAAGTTTCGCATGCACTTCCTAACAACTAAAGTTTCAAGTAGTGAATTATCCTAGTCATAATTCGAAGTTGCTACCATGGAGCAACAAAGAATGGTTTTATTGGATTGAGAAGCATGAGCTTGGAATCCATTCCCTCGGTACAGACTAGTATAGTGCAGATGCTTTGAATCAGAAGAGCTACCGCAGGAACTTGTTGATCAGCGAAGAGTCAGCCAAAATTACCTGTGAAATTCAGAAGCCGAATATTGAGTCAGTGCAAGAGTATATTGTTAAACCCCAGAGTTCGAACCAATGCTAGAAAATCAGTGTTGAAACAGCAGCGAGATGACAGTTTTGTCAAGGAAATCAGTTCCCCGTGAAGCAAAGTAAAGCCTTGGAATCCACTGAAGGCTAATGAAATAATCCATGAATCAATGAGCATATCTGCACAGATCGATCGGAGAAATTCAACTAGTTGATGCTCAAACTAACATTTGAGTGCAAGCATTCCATTTTCTCTAAAAGTACCAGTATACAAAGATCTTGAAATTGAATTGTGATGATCCAAAAGAAAGAAAAAAATATCACGAGAATGTGTTACCATGTATATGGTATACAAGAAAGTCGGACTAGCATGTCGGTTAGCTAGAATTCTTCTGCCTCCACGAATTCAAGCATGGGATTTCCGAGGACCCAATCGGGATATAATTTCTTGAAAGGTGATTGTTAATCATTTGATAGAAATTTACAACTTCATGCCTACCAATATCACCTAGTTTGGAGACCGTTTAGCAGAGTGGTATACGATAAAAGTTGTATACGACAGAGATGGTATTTGCCAGAATTGGTATAGTGTCAGATCGACAAAGATGGTCAGTTTGCACGATGTGCTAGAGAGGTTAGCGTCGGACCAAAAATCCCAGTTTACCTCGTGTTAGCGACAGAGTGTGTATGAAACCTTGGATACTCATTTAAATATTAGTATTGTGTATCGCCCCGAACCGATAGACAGATTGAAAAAAGGTTAATGAGTTGTGCCTTAACTCACAGTACCAAGTCGAGCAAGTAAGTGTTGCGTGCAGAGTTTCCCCTACAACAAAAGATGTCAGCCAGTTCATAGTTGCCACCATTGGAAGTCCTTTATGATCGACCGTATGAGACATCGCTCATCTAGGAGTAGATCAGATCACAAAGTATGCAGATTTTGCATTAATCATGAAGCAGAATGCCAAGTGTCTTTAATCCTAAAGGGATTGTAAGTAGCTTAGTTCAAGCAGAAAAGCTACGCAGATTAACACCCTCGCAGTCATGTATATCTTCAGAATACCAGTTGAAGTTTCGTGTTAAGAATTGTACAACAGAGGTGACAGAGGTGTGTCAGTCTGTTCAGATTTTGAAGCTCGGAAGAAGAGGTAGTTTGTCAACCTGAGTTACCGGTTAGCAGCAGGATTTCCCCAACTTCAAAAGTGTTTTCAAGATCGATCAAGTAGACTCGAAGGAAGCAATTGAGTTTCAAGATGCCTTTCCTGCCAAGAGCCAGTTTGTCAAGTTTTCGTTGAAGTGAGAAGTTCAGCAAGAAGCAAGACGTCCATTCTATAAGTGTTTAGAAGAGCAGTCCCATCGAAGTCAAAGAAGGTTGGAAGTAAGAAGAGAACCCGAAGGCCAAGTCCCCTAACCTATTCCATAGCCAGCTTGAATCTCGGGGACGAGATTCCTTTAAGGGGGGAGGTTTGTAACATCCCAAAATTTGAGCTTTCAAAAATCTTTTGAGTAGTTTAGGTCCCTGGAAAATTTCACCAATTTTATTTGAATTAATAAAGCTTAAATGAGAATTTCCTAAATTTAAAATATTTAATTTGACTAGTCTAAACATCAATTTCCTAGTTGGGTTCCTTGTGCTCCAACGATTTTTTCTGTATTTTCTTGGATTTTTTGCATTTATTTGCTATTTATTTAGCATAATTTGGATTTTTTAGCTTTTCTTTAAATCCTAAATCAATTCCTAAATCCTTTATCTTTGTGGGCTAAAATCCTCACGGCCCATTCCTCTTTCCGCTCGGCCCACCTAAAAACCAAGCCCACACCATCGCGCCAGCCCAGCTCATCGCCAGGCACATTCCGCGTCGCTAAACCCTAACGTGCTCAGGGCGCGATGTTCTGAAGCTATCATTAACGCCTCAAGACGACGCCTGCGTCTTAGGACGGGCCTTGTTGCCACCGCCTTGGTGTCTGTAAGATCGAGGAGGCTGACTAGAGGGGGGGGGTGAATATGCGGTTTTTAAAATCTTTTGGCTAAAATCGAGTTTTATGCGGAATTATAAATCAATTCGGTTTTGCACAATTAAAACCTAAATCAACTAGTCTTTACTAAGTGCACCAACAATATAAGACTATTGATAATGATAACAAATATACAAAGACAAGTAAGTAGATTAATTCTATGAATGTAAATTGCGCAAAGTAAAAGACAAGAGAACAAACCACAATGACACAGTGATGTTTTACCGTGATGTTCGGAGACTTGCCGGTCTCCCCTAATCCACGTTGAGGTTAGCCCAAACTAATTGGACTAGCTCCACGAATTAAGCCAATACCTCCGAGGTAAGTCCAACAACTTGGACCGGCTCCAACATGAACCAACAACTCGATTCACTCGGGGTTGCTCTTCCTCCACTCCGGAGATGGCGAGCACCAAACCACTCACAACCGTTCGGGTCTTCTCACAACATTCTTTGAGAAGATCACAGATGCAACTTCTCCAAGCCATCTAGGTGTCAGCAAACACTAAGAGTAACAAGTCGAAGACGCTCACTTGAACAATTCAAGTGTCTAAGCTCAAGTGGATACACAATCCACTACCTAATGCAACACATGCACTTAGGGTTTTCTCTCTAAGCTCACTAAGTGCAACACATCCACATAAGAGTGTAGAGGGCTTGCTCTTTGCTCAAAGAAAAGAATATGGCGCCAGCAACCTCACCCACAACCGACCAATTGCGTATTTATAGCTCACACATAAAAACTAGCCGTTGGAGGAAAGATTCTGACAAAATCAGCACGAGCGGTAGGACCGCCGTTCAACGGTCGGTACTACCACATTCCCACTGACAGCACAGTAACGGCTATAAACTAGCCATTAAAAATGCAGCGCGGTACTATCGCCATCTAAAAATAGGTATTACCGCTCGGATATATCGGTATTTTCGATTTCCGGAGACTTAGAAATCATGAAAAAACACCCTCTCTGGAAATATCGTATCGCTGTGTAAAACTCGATATTACCGACTTGTGGCTCAAGAAGTGCGGTCATACCGATTTTGACTGAACACATGGTTTGACCCGATCAGCTCTTCCGATCGGACTGACACGTGGTCCGCTCAGATTCATTTGAATGTTCAGATCGCTTGTTATAACCACACGATCGGATCATACGTTCGGATGGTCCGAACGTTCACCCGACCTGCGGTAATACCGCTTTTCACTTGCAGTCTTACCGTTTCCAAGTTTCAAGAAAAACTCCCAAAAACAACCTCTCTGTTAAAAACATACCGCCATGTAGATTCCGATATTACCGACCTACGGTAATACTGCTTGTCAAATCCGGTCATACCGATTTTGGGATTTTAAGAAAACATCCAAAAACTTCTTCTCTGGAGAAACCATATTGCCATGTAAAGTTCGGTACTACCATTTTTCAAAATAGTTTTTCAAAATGGTTTTTCAAAATAGTTTTCCAGAGGCTCAAATCAAAGCAATGCATGAACCCTAATCAATTTACAAAACACATTTGTAAACTTAGATCGTGCCACAAGAAGTAGGAACATGGACTTCAACCATTTGCAAAACACATTTGCAAAGTATAGTCACATGTTACAAGAATTAGACGCATGGGCCTCAACTATTTACAAAACAAATTCGCAAATAGTAGCATCATGCCACGGTGAGCTAGAGCAAGCGAGACGAGCTATCAACACCTAACTAACTCAAGCTACTAGTCAAGACCTCTCTTAATAGTACGGCAACCTATACTAGTAATCCGGTCTCCAACCAAACAAAAAGACCGGTAAAAGACTAGGAACACATCCTTAGCCATAGCTAGTCATACCTTTGGCTTGCACATTCACTTGAAGCTTGATGACATACATCTTTTCTTCAAGACTGGGTCATTGACTTGATAATCATCAACACATGATGATTTCCTTCACTTCAAGTTCTTGACTTGAATATGCATCAACCCATGATGCCCTCTTTCACTTGATCCCCATCAACACATGATGGGTCTTCTTTTGACTTGATGATCAACTCATGATCATCTCCTCTTCTTGAACATCATCAACATATGATGATTTCCTTTTCTTCGAGATTTTGATACGCATCAACACATGATGCATCCTTTACTCCAAGCTCTTGACTTCAATATCATCAACACATGATTGATCATTGTAAAAGGACCAATTCGCCCAGATCGCCAAAAGTGAACTGAGTCAGTGAGAATTTCAGAAGAGCTACCACAATAATCTATTGTTCAGTCAGCTAAAGTTACTTGTGAAAGTCAGAAGTTGAGTCTTGAGTCAGTGCAAAAGGATATTTGTTGAATCCTAGAGTTCAAACTGATGCTAGAAAATCAGTCTCGACCAGGCAGTTTTGTCAAAGAAATATGTCGTTTCATTCCTATTAATATCGCCGAGTTTGGAGACCGTTTAGCAGAATGGTATATGATAGAGGTTGTATACGATAGAGATGGTATTCACCGAATTTGGTATAGTGTCAGATCAACAGAGATGATCAATTTGCATGATGTGCCAGAAAAGTTAGTGTTAGACCGAGGATCCCAATTTACCTCGTGTTAGCTACAGAGTGTCTATGAAGCCTTGGATGCTCATTTCAGTTCAGTATTGTGTATCACCCTGCATCCGCGGACAGATTGAAAGAAATAGTGAGTTGTGTCTTAACTCATGGTACCATGTCGAGCAAGTAAGTGTTCTGTGCAGAGTTTCCCCTACAACAAAAGTTGCCAGCCAGTTGCAGTTGTCACTAGCTGAAATTCGCAGTGGTTGATCGTAAGTCATTGCTCAGCTAAAGGTAGATCAGACAACAAAGTATGTGGATTCTTGCATTAATCATGAAGCAGAAGGCCAAGTTCTTTTAATCCTAAAGGGATTGTAAGTAGCTTAGTTCAAGCAGAAAAGCTACGCGGATTATGCATATTATCTCCCTCGCAGTCATATCTATCGTCAGGATACCTGTTGAAGATATGTGTTAAGGATTGTATGACAGAGGTGATAGAGATGTGTTGGTCTGTTCAGATTCCGAAGCTCAGAAGAAGAGTTAGTTGTCAACCTGAGTTGCTAGTCAGCAGCAGGATCTCCTCAACTCTGGAAGTGTCTTCAAGCACCAATCAAGCAACCCGGCAGAAACAATTGAGTTTCAAGATGCCTTCCTACCAAGAGCCAGTCTACCAAGTTTTCGTTGAAGCGAGAAGTTCCGCAAGAAGCAAGACGTTGTCCCGTAAGTGTTCAGAAGAGCAGTTCTGTCAAAGTCAAAGCAGTTTGAAAGCTAGAAGTGAACCCGAAGGCTGAGTTCTTTAACCTATTCTATAGCTAGCCTGAGTCTCGGGGACGAGATTCCTTTAGGGGGGGGGAGGTTTGTAACGTCCCAAAATTTGGCTTTTCAAAAATCTTTTGATTAGTTTAGGTCCCTGAAAAATTTTACCAATTTTATTTGAATTAATAAAGCTTAATTGGGACTTTCATAAATCAAAAACAATTTAATTTGATTAATCTCAACATCAACTATTATCAAAACTATTTTATTTGGATTCTATGTGCTTGGATATATTTTCTAGATTTTTCTAGAATTTTTTCGAGTGCATTTGCTATTTTCTAGTTGCCTTTTTGTGTTTTTTTTTGCTATTTTCTAAAAGAGAAAACTCATTAAAATCTAAGTTCAACCTTGTGGACCGAATTGGCTTCGGCCCATTTCCATTTCTTTTCTCTCACTACTAATTCTTTTCTTTCTAGTCCGAAGTCGGCCCCTTGACCATTCTCGCTTTGTTCCTCAAATTTTCTCCTTTCCTAATCATTGCTCGTCCCATCTCTACCTACTCGCTTGTCCCCGCCACACGCCCGCTCGACTTGCGCCATCGCTGCCTCAGCTATTCACAAGACGCCGCCTGACACGGTCATCGCGCCGCCGTAGACAACCGCTGCCGCCCTTACGCTGCGTTCGCGCTGACTCAAGCAGCCACTGCCGCCACCGGGAGTCCACGAGCCGCACGTCACCCAGACTATAAATAGCCCGGTGAACCTTGATCTATGCTCCCGTAGCTCACCTCCGCCCGAGACGGCCAAAGCTGCGCCACCAAGCGCCGCCACCCCGGTCGTCTTCCTCGGAGCCGGCACCGCCCCGCGTGCGTTCGCTCCACCCGACCCCGCCACCCTTGTGCCTTGGCTCTCCTCCACCCGAGGAGCTGCCAAGCGCCGTCACTAGGTCCTTCTTCTCCAAAGCCAGCGTGCCTCTCCACGCGATTCGTCGCCGTCGGGTGCTTCTCCGCCCTCACCGACACCACCTACGGGATCACCGTGCCACCCTCGTCCCAGATCCGTGCTCCCCGACATCGATCCAGCACTGCAACGCCGTCCTACTTGTGACCCAATCCGCCGCCGCCATGAACATCGTCCCTGAGCTCATCCTCGTTCATCGGTGAGGCCCCGTCCCCTTCCTTCCCCATCCCCAACCTCGTCGGTTCTCGTCGCCCTGGACCTCTTCGGACCCGTGGCCATTGTCATCAAGCCACCGTCAGCGCCGTTTCCCTTCGACCCGACACGCCACCGCTTCGGTCTCCTTCCTCACCCCGCGTGCTCGCCAAGCCGCCCTTGCCTTCACCCGACCCCACTAGAGCTGCCGTACCGAGCGATGCCGCCGCTGCCTTGGTCTCGTGGAAGCCCACTGCGTCGCCGCTCGTCGCCATTGATGCCAACCTGAGAACGCCATGGACCGGCCGTCTCCTCTGTTTCGAAGTTTTCAACGACCATATGTGTCTGCCTTTGTAGCGTTCATCTTGTTTCATAGCTTCGTTCTTGATTGTCCAGAACATGGTTTCTTCTTGTTGTATGATTATTTGTCATCTAACCAATCCAACAATTCAAGTGCATGTGCCTCCTCTGTTGATCCTTCTCTTAATTCCTTCTCTATTATTTTTACTCGCCAATTCCTTGCTGCAAGATCAATCTGTGAAGCTCTGTCCTTTGTTTCTTCTCTGGATTAACAGACCACACACATGCTATTGCTAGTTATTCTCTACGTCACAGATAGGTGGGCCAGCCAAGCTTCTGTGTGCTTCCCTGTTCTTTGTGAAACACGTTCATCTGTTCTGTTCTGAGTCAATTCCTCTCTGTTAACTCTTCCTCTCTATAATGTGTGGACCCACTTGTCATCCACGCCATCTATATATATATATATTTCACTTCCATGTTGACCCCACCTACCATCCACCCAAATAAAGCCCTATTTGTTTCTCTCTCTTACATGCGGGTCCCGCATGTCAGTCAATCGTTGGTAAAACCCTAGATCGTGGACTTGGTCTATGGACCTATGTCCCACATGTCATTCACTACCGTTGATCTCTTTCACTTACCAGTGGACCCCACTTGTAAGTCTCTAATTCTATTTAGTTATTTAATCCGAAAGAATATTCTTTTCCCTCTTGATTTCATCATTTCATGTGATCTTTCAAAGCTCATATCTTTTGCATCCGAACTCCGATTGAGTTCATTCAAATTCCTAAATTCATCTCAATTCAAGATCTATTTATCTGAGATTATTATTTAATTTTTAGAGTTTGTTTGCTCTCTGTTATTTATTTATTTGGTTTATTTGCTTGTTTGCGAGTAGATGTTGATACTTCAAGAGGTACTGATCAAGAAGGAGCTGAAGATCAAGATAGTAGAAGATTAAAGATTACATAAGATCGTCATTGATATAGTGAGGCAAGTTATACCTTTGATCATGTTGAATCCTAGTTTTCTAAAATTATCTTGATTCAAATTATTGCATTTACTTTAAGTATTTATTTAAATGCTTTTGGGTGTAGTTATTATCCCATTTGTTATATCCACCTTGTTTAATTGTTATGTTTTAATCTTTTGTCACCCTAGATTGGTTTATTTAGTTGGTAATATTGTAGCACCAACGTGTGTTGGTTAGATACGAGTATATTGCTTAGCCATACCACGAGTCATCATCTCATGTGAGTTGCAAATATAAACTTGACTAAGTGATTATGGAACTATGTGATAAAACTGTGTGTACTGTGTGCTATTATGGCATGTGTTGCACTTAACCAACTGGGTGGTAAAAGGTTTAGACCGAGGCAAGTGGTGGATACTGTGTGACATGGTGGCTATGTGTTTGGGAATATTAATCTATGTGGCTTAGTTAGAAATTGGAAGTCTTGCCTTGGTCAATTAAGGACTGAACTTTGTGCGCCATTGAACTGGTCCTCTCGTACAACCACATGCCTGTTATGGGATGGGCCTAGCTTAGTAAGTTATGAATTCTTGACATTTCTTGACATTGATTGCTTAGGCAGTAGGTTAGGCTCAGTGATGGGTGGAGGTGTGTGCTACCAAGTAGTCGCATCGCGGGACGGTTCGCCGCTTCCCTGTCCAACGGTGTGTGTCATACCATCCACCGTGTATAGTTTGGTATGACGGTTTGTAAGCACACTAAGAGTATCAATGCTTGAGATGAAGTTTTCGAAAGGTTTTGTTGTGATCAGCTCTGATCCAGTTGATTGCATCTTATGGGTAAAGTGTACAAATTCTGCAGAGTGTTAAATCAATCTATTGAATAGCGCGTCATGATCATGGACATGCTCGGGATTTCACACGAGGGGTAGATTTTCGTAAAACAATTGGGAAGGAAGCTGTGTGATCTAAATCATATGGCTATGTGAATAACTTGATTAGGCTGTGTGTCTTTGTGAAAACAAATGATAAAACCTATTATTGTTTATTTGTTTTACTTATGCTTTCAATCTATTATTTGTATTCAATTGCAAATATTGCATTTCTGCAAAAGAACCACAGAATGTCATTCCTTTGGAATAAGCCATAATGTATAATTGCATTTATGTGGTATGACTTGCGAGTACGGTTGTGTACTCATGCTTGCTTTAGTCAATCAAGCAGAAGTGAAGGAGTCATCAGTCAACGAGGTCTACTTCAAGGGTCGTGGAGAACTAGGTCGCGCACCCCAGCCGATTGCCTGTGGGCATATGGATGTGCTTCACTGAAGTTATTTCGTTCTGCTGTAGCTTCATTGAGCTATTCGCCTTCTGAGGCATTAATTGTAAGCTTTAACCTTAAGGTCTTTACTCTGATATTTATTGTTATTTGCCTATTTATTAGTCATCTTTGTATATGGAAATGATATTTCACTGATGTTGTCACTGTGCGCACTAGTGTGATCCTGGACTAGTGCAGTATACACAGAGGGTCCAGAATTGCATTTTTGGGTCCCGACAGAGGTGGTATCAGAGCCATATCGACTGTAGGTCGCGACCTTAGTTAGAATGGCCGTTGATTAAGGAAAATTTCAAAAGTTATTTTACAAATGGAAAATCTCAATGATGTGCTATTCTCATCTTGTCTAGCTTCTATACTCTTCCAATCCATATCTTTCTCATCTATATTCTTGCTCACCGTTTTGAGTATTAAATTGGACCCGCTTCCCTCATAACTTCTATAGTTGTCGTTATCTGTACCAAATGTCTCAGTGGATGCCCAAGAGCTGTTTTGAGCAACTCTTTGAAGACCATGCAACCAACAACAACGCATCGACAAGTGTTCAAGACAAGTTCGTCACAAGAATTGAAGACCAAGAAGAAGTCGACGTCGTCATACTGTCTTTCTCGCCGATTCGCAAGGATTAACCCATAAGGGTTTTCTTGGACCCACCCATATAGGATAAATCAGTGTTGGTTCCTCCCGTGTGTTGAGCCAAGTCACCCAGTTAAGTTTGAGCTTAATCGATTAGACGATTAGTTTTTCATCTTCTTTCTCTTGTGTGTAGTTTGTCTGTGAGTTTTGTGCTTCTTAATAGCTTTCCAGCTATTTGTGTTCTTTGGTGTTCTTTGGGTTAAACCTGCTCCCCTCAGTAGATTGTCTTTCCTTACCTTGTGCTTTTCCCTCTCATCTATCAGCCCTAGTCAGCCAGTAGATGAAGAGCCCTAGTGGAGCCAACCTTGTCAGTAATATTGAGACAGTCTATGCTAGCTCAGACCTTGCCAACCCCAAAGGCGGTTGTCGATGATCGAGTAGTAGTTATTAATAAACCGTCGTGATAGGCCGCGCCACCGTGAGTCGGACAGATTAACACGCGGTTCCAAAGGAACCGTCAGTGATGGGGCGTCTACTATAGCCTGTTTTGTAGTAGTATAGATCCCTGTCTTCTAGGCGTTTTGTGAGTGTGGCCATCGATTGCCCGCTCGAACACTTCGGTGTGTAGTTGGTGAACCTTGTTCCCAATTCCATCACGATGTTGGGCGTGTTCGTGTACCTATGTGAGACCTACCTGGGGATTCCGTCTAATTTGGAGTTGTTCTAGTACTATTATGGAATGACTCGTCTAAATGGAGTCGCCGGTAGCTGTAGTCTAAAGCTCCACAACGGGAAGTCGAGGGAGTACATTCAGATGTTCACCCGGTCGTCGTGGCCGGGATGGAAGAAGAGGTGATTCTATTGGGAAATAACCAATGAGGACAGCCTCTCCTTCGTTGAAAAGCCGGCCGAGAAGATCTCTACTTGGGATTTGACTCCTAAAGATCTTGGTCGGATTGCCCCTTTCATTCAAGCCATCAAAGACTTGAAGGAAGATGGGCTTACTGGATGGCACCTGGTGAAGGATTTCATCACGCGTCGCATTAGCCCTCTAAAGAAGAGGGCTCATCCCATGTGAAGATACTCTGGGCTGTAGGACCCGACTAGAGACTACGAGGAAGGTAAGTAAACTCCCAGCCTTAGCCTTTTTTATGTTAATTTTAGACTTAGCTTATTGAGAGTTTACTTCCTCCTGCAGGACTTTCGCAAGAAGAGAGTGACGCTCGGGTCAAACTCATTTGTGAAAAAGCCCTCGCCACCGAACATGGTGGCTCCTCAGATTTTGGCGGACCTATCCGTGGAGGACAAATTAGAGCGCCTAAAGGTAATCAAGAATTGATTTCATCTTTAGGAACTTGTAGTCGTAGAAGAACTTACGACTAGGTGCTGGTCGTAGAAAAGCTTATGACCAGGTACTGGTCGTAGGAAATCTTACGACCAGGGGGTTATCGTAGAAAAACTTACGACAAGATGATGGTCGTAGAAAAACTCGCGACCGCTTTGTAACATCTCTCTTTCTGATTCCTGCAGAAAATAGGCATGGAAAACCGTTGGGACGACAAAGAAGTCGTGCTGATGGTGGTTGGTGTGGCATCAGAGCAATTTGATTCTCCCCCGGCCAAGAGGCGTCGGCTCGTGCAAGTCGCCGACAAGGGAGGCGCACGCTCGAGCACTTTTGACCCGACTAGGCCTTTTGCAAAATTTGCTGCAGATTTGGCTGCTGCAGCAGAGGTTGCGGAGTTCAGAGCGCTCAAGCCTCTCAAGCGCAAAGCCCCCAAGATGAAGGTACCCTTCTATTATGACAATAAGACTTTCGTAGTTTCTGCTTCCCGTGGCTTTGTCAAGCGACTAGAAAAGGAGAACTGGAAGAGTTTTATTTCTTTTGTGAAGGAAACTACTGCGACAGCAGTACCTGTGGTCAAGGACAGTGCTGCCCCTAAGGTGGTCGAGATGGGCCTTGACCATTCGAAGAGCCAGGAGGCTCAAGGAGCAGCCGCACTTGTTCAAGACCCACGACCAGACGTGGTCGTGGCTATTCTTCAACTCGAGTCTCGACCAGACGTGGTTGAGAAGAAGTTAAAGAAATCTTCTTTAGGGAAGGTTTCTTTTAAATTCAAGATCAAGTCCGGCACACGAAGGTATGTAGAAAGACAAAAGTGTAAGAACAACATTTACCTTTTGCTTTTTACCATCTAACATGTTTCCCTTTTTTATGATCTTAGCCTGGCTCCTTTAGTCATCAAGGATGTTCCTACCAAGGAACCCACTGCCACCTCTCCGGTAGTTGGAGAAATGACTATGGCGGTGGTCGAAGGATCGTCCGTCGTCTGAGTGGTGGAGGGTGCTGTTTTTGCTGAAGCAGCTACGACCACTGAGGTGGTTGTGGAGCTAGAAGCAGCCGCGACCACAGAAGTGGTCGTAGAGGCCGATGTGAGGACGACTCCTGAAACTGCGGAGGCATCAACCCAAGGCGGTGGGTTGTTAGGCCATTGCGCCGGGAAGGAGGTCGTCGTGGACGTTCCTCCCGGTCCTCAAGGAGGAGTGGCGTTCATCAATTAGAAGATGAAGAATATGCCAACTTCTCTTACGAAGTTCTTGCCCGTCTCCCATCGTGGGAACTTCTGCCCCCAGATCTCGTGCTCGGGTTCCTCACCCTAACGATATTCCCGACAAAGGGGATGTCTTCGATGATGAGCGTCTTGACAAAGTGTGGTTGGACCGAGACCATGAGATCGACGAGCTGAAGAATCCCAGGAGGGTGTTGTCCTCGTTCGCTCGAACGACCATGAATGTAAGTATATGTCGTTCGGTAATCGCGTATATGTATTTTCTCGCTTCTTACTGTCTTTCTTTATGCAGAAAGCCTTGGAGCAAATTGTTACTTAGTTGAGTATAACAGACAACTTGTCCAGCTCCGACAGGAGAAGGCGACACTCTGCGAGCAAGCAGAGAGATGGTAAGTAATTGGTATTCGCAATCGTTTTATGTTTTGACCATTTATACAGTACTCACGTGGATTATCGTAGAAGAACTTACGACTAGGTATCGGTCATAGGAAAACTTACGACCAGGTAATGTCGTAGGAAAACTTACGACTAGGTTCTGATCGTAGGAGGACTTATGACCAGGGTGTTGTCGTAGAAAAACTTACGATAAGGTTTCGGTCGTAGAATAACTTACGACTGTTTGTTTTATACTGATGTTTACTCTTTTCCTCTGTAGGTTTAAGAGCGACGAGAAAACCTTAGCTGATTCGCTCGACTTTGAGAAAGCCGAGACGAAAAAGCTAAGTGAGAAGAATGAAGACCTCCTGAATAAGCTTCAGGAGGCAAACTCTGCAATCCAAAGGTTGCAGGGACAAATAAACGGTAAGTGCTGAATTTAAAACCGCTTTAACCTTCCTTTCTTTTTCTAACTCTTATTCTTTTTTAGAAAAGAGGTCAAGCGAGGAAGCTTGAAACCGAGGTCAAAGAAAAGACCTTGGCTCTTAACAAGATTACCCGCATCGCCAAAGAAAAAGACCAAGAAGTTCAATCGTGGGAGGAGCGCCATATAAAAAACGCCGCCTCTCACCAGGAGGAAGTCAAGAAGTTGGATTCTCGACTAGTTGGTAAGCAAATCTTTACCTGTAATCAGTTTTATTTTCCTTTCGAGGTCATTTTATCTGACTGATTTCATTCTTTTCGAAGCAAGCGCTTGAAATAAAACGACTTCGTGAGGCTTCGACTCGCAGTGAGGAGGAGATGAAGTCCTTGAAGGTCAACCTCCAAGACAACATTTCTCTTCTAAACAATGTACTCGGTGGGCTTCATGCTGAGGGAATCATTCCTCGTGAAGACACGATAATTGCCCACTCGAGTGCCATTGGTGACCAAGTTGGAACTTTGTAGGAGTTGGTGACTACTCTGAAGACGAACCAAGTCGATTCGATAAAGGAAGCGGTCAAAGAATGAATACGTTTTGTTTTAGCAAAACTTAAAGCTCATGACCCCAGCCTTAATCTGCAACCCGTCATAGACAACGTCGACTGCTCTAAAGCAGAAGCGGAGCGGTTAATGGGAGAGATGCAGCCGATCGTCGAGGAAGTCACGGAGGATATGCAAATAAGATCCCCCTTATCAGAATAGTCTCTACTTGGATCCTGTAAAGACAAGTTTTTTGCTGTTGATATATATAAAATCCTTTCTTCTTCCTGCAAATCATCTTGTCGAGTAGTTAGTAACTCATAAGATAATGAATAGAAAAAGAGCAAGACTAAGAATTGAAGTCAAATTAATAACTTTATCCTAGCCTCCAACTATTTGATTGGTTTATTTAGATAAACCAAGTAAATAGTGTGAAATGGGTTTCCTTAAAAAGAGAGGTTTAGCTAACTTATAGTTTTTCGATCACGATTATCATGCACCGGTCGAAAGAGTAGGAACGAGTCGACACTAGGAAGTTCCTTCTAGTGGGCAGGACCACATGCAGAGAGGAAAGACTTCGACTAGGTGATGTTACTATCTCTGACCAAATTAATCAAATCAAGAACGGTCAACTTGAGTTAGATAAACGTCTAGAGTGCCTTTTAAAAATTCGTTCAACTCTTTCCAGTGCACTCGGTAGGTTCGCTCTGGTAGCAAGAGTTAGAAACAAGATGACGCTAGGAAGTTCCTTCTAGTGGGCGGGACCACGTGCAGAGAGGAAAGTTTTCGACTAGGTGTTGCAACTTCCTCCCACTAGTTAAAACGGTTTAGTTTACCAAAAGTAGTCGAGCAAATTTGAAAAGTGTACTTTCGGCTTAATTTATTTTTCAAAAATTAATGAAGAAATAAACTAAGGTACTAAGAGTCGGCTTGTCATTATTTCAACCATGTTTTAAACCCAAGCTCTTTGTGTTGGCAGCAAAAAGGGAGGAACGAGTCGACACTAGGAAGTTCTTTCTAGTGGGCAGGACCACGTGCAGAGAGGAAAGGCTTCGACTAGGTGATGTTACCATCCTTTTGACCAGTGTAAAGATGAACTGGGTACTAGTCATAGAATGTCTTACGACCAGTGTATTGTCGTAGAATAGCTTACGACTAGAAATTGGTCATAGGTGGACCTTTGATCAGGGTATGGTTGAAAAAAATTGTCAAAACACTACTCAAAGTACGACAATAAAGATGGAAAGAACCTGAAGCTTTATTGTAGTGTTGGTCTATTACACATAGAATTTGTGTAACTGGTCGATGTTCCAAGAATTAGAGAGAATTCGGCCATCTTCCATTGCCAATCGTACCGAACCTAGTCGCACAACTTCGATCACTGTGTAAGGACCTTCCCACTTGGGGGAAAGTTTGTTCCGATTAGACTGGGATTGAATTTTCCTCAATACCAAGTCACTTACAGCAAGGCTGCGAGGTTGGACCTTACAATCGTAGTATTTGTGCAAGGCTTACTGGTAAACTGCTGAATGGATTAAGGCTTGATTCCTCTTCTCTTTCGAGCAGGTCAATTTCATCCGCTCGAAGTTGTTCTTGGGTTGAGTCATTGAAACTCTCGACCCTTGTTGACCTGATTTTTAGTTCTGGAGGAAGCATGGCCTCAGCACCGAAAACTAGGAAAAAAGTGTTTCACCTGTAGCCCAACAAGCAGTCGTACGAACTACATATAGTTTTGAGGGCAATTCTTGTACCCAAGCCCCCAAGCGCTTAACAAGCTGGTCTAAGACTTGAGTTTTAATTCCTTGCATTATTTGGCCATTTGCTCGTTCGACTGCCCCATTGCTCTAGGGATGGGCAACAGAGGTGTAACACAGTTTGGTACCCAACTCGTCGTAAAATTCTTGGAATTTTGTGCTTGAAAATTGTTTACCATTATCTATGATTATTCGACTTGAGAGCCCAAACCGAGTGATCACGCTTCTCATCATGAACCGTTTTGCTGCTTTCGTTGTTATTCCAGTCACAGGTTCGGCTTCGATCCATTTTGTGAACGTATCAATAGCCACAAAAAGGAACTCAAAACCTCCTATAGCCTTTGGGAACGGTCCTAGGATGTCAAGACCCCAGGTCGCAAAAGGCCAATATAGAGGGATTGTTTGTAATACCTGAGCTGGTTGGTGTATTTGCCTACTATGAAATTAGCATTATGCACATTTCTTATCCAGTTCCACAGATGCCCCCGTGTATGTCGTGAAGAAGGTTTAGTCCTTCTTTCTACAATATGCATCACATGAGTACCCCTTGAGTGCCTCGTTTGTAGAGGACTCCTTCGACCAAAGTATATATTTTGGCCTTTTAGGATAAACGATCCGCCTCGAGATCATCATCGAGTACGGAACCCGTCTGAAGATACTCATAGATGGGATGCATCTAGGTATCTTTGTATTCTAGAGAGGCTGTATCAATCGGAGGTGTCTCTAGTGTTTCAACCAGAGACAACTTTTGGAGTTGTTTCAGGAATACTCCTTTTGGTACTTGCGATCGGGAAGAAGCTATTCGAGCAAGCTGGTCTGCGAGGATATTATCCTTTCGAGGGATGAATTGTACCTCAAAACCGAAAAAATGCTTTTCAAGCTTTCAAACCTCCCATAAGTACCGAGACATAGTCGGATTAGAGCATTGGTACTCTTTTTCTACTTGATTCATGACTAGTTGAGAGTCTCCTCTCATGAGTAGTCGTCGAACCGCGAGCACTTTCGCAGCTCGTATACCAGCTAGCAAACCTTCGTATTCTACCACATTGTTAGTGGCCTAAAAGTTTAATTGAATGGCATACTTTAAGGTCTCTCCGTTAGGAGATTCCAAGACCACCCCAGCCCCCGAGCCACTTAAAGTAGTGACCCGTCAAAGTACATTGTCCACTGGTCGTTGGAATTGTATTGGGGATCCTAAACAGGTTTATGATTTGTCCATTCGGCGACAAAGTCTGCCAAGATCTGAGATTTAATGGCCGTTCGGGACACGAAATGGAGGTCGAACTCCCCAAGTTCTACTGACCATTTAGACACACGTTCCGCTGCTTCCCTATTTTGGAGTATCACTCCTAAGGGAAATTCAGACGGCACAGTTATCTTGTGAGCCTGAAAATAATGCTACAGTTTTCTCTAATACATGAGGAGGGCACATAGTAGTTTTTGGATATGAGGATAACGCTTCTTAGGCCTGTAAAAAACTTCACTTACGTAGTAAACTAGTCGTTGGATGTTTTCATGCTCTACGACCAGTATTGCGCTCACTACCTGTGGCGTGGCACCTAGATAAATTAAGAGCGTCTCTTCTAGTTTCGAGGAAACCAAAACAAGAGTACTTGTAAGATATCTCTTGACACCCTCAAAGGCAGCGTTTGCCTCTTCCGACCACTCGAAACCTTTGTGCTTCCTTAGAAGTTTGAAGAAAGGTAGTTTTTTCTCCCAGTCATGCGATGAAATGACTTAAAGCCGCCATACACCCTGCGAGTTTTTGGACTTCTTTCTTCGTGGTTGGAGGGTGCATTTGCATAATGGCCTTTATCTTTTCGGGGTTTGCTTCGATCGACTCGAGCGGTTGGTTTAACAACCGCGATCAAGCGGACCCTTTAAGCACAGTTGGAAGGTAATTCGCCATGATGCGCTTTCCTCCTCCTGCTGCTCGGACAGTGGTCGTGTAGATCTGAAGAAACTCGATGGGATTTTGAGACCCATCAAACTTCTCGATGTTCCCTGGTCGAAACCGTGGCGGCCAGTGAACTACTCGAAGGTCAGGCAAGAATGCCCGGCATCCAGTAATCACATCGTAATGCCTTCTTCACAAGAAAGAGGGGTTGATGTCGCCAGGCGATCGTTCATGACGATACCCAGCAATGGGTGAATCTGACTTATGATAAGTCTCGAATCTAGGAGGGTAATACTCCTCGTATCTTGTCTGCTGTTGCAAACCTCTGGGTCGGAGTGGTAAATGATCACATCTCTTGGGAGCTTTTTGATCATCAGGCATTCGTGGAACCCTTTTCTGGTTTGGGGAACGATGCGACTTGCGGTGATCTCCATGTGGTGAGTTATTCAAACGACTAGAAGCTGACGGAGCTGTACTGCTACAACTTCCAGAATGATGTCGGTGAGGATGATCGAGTTTTCTCAACGTACTTCATAGCCTTCGTGCGATCTCTTCGGCGAAGGGGTCATAGCTAGGCGCTCGGGCAAGTTCTCGAGATAGGTTCTCGAGCAGATCATTGATATGTTGGAGTTCTTGAACTTCTTCCGACTGGTATTGAGCACGCCCAGGCAAATTTCTCTGAGCTGCAATTTGTTTCCGTCGGGTTGTTTCAGAATCGTCCATACCTGATCCTTGAGCTTGCCTCAGTGAAGTGCGATCATCTCGAGGATTTCCTGCACGCTCATCAGAGTATTGACTCTGTTCATCGCTGGAGGTGTCCTTGCCATTGCCACGAGCGGTCGTAGGGTATTTTCGTCGGGCATCGTCCTCAGTCCTGCCTCTAGGAGAGTTATTGCTACCTGAGGGAAGGACGAAGACCTCCCGTCGATGACCTCCACTTGCGCTTAAGGCCTCCTCGCTTGAGGAGTAGTCTAATGACACCATCTGGCGACTTGGAGTAAACCCCTCCAGGAAGGGGAATTCCGGGTTATAGCCGTCTGCGTCCGTAGGTGAGCCCTGCGTTGGGATGGTCGAACTCGCAAGAGAAGCATGTTTGATCGCATCCTTGGCTGGGTTAACTGAAGGGAGAGAACCACCAGATACTGATGAAGGTCCGAATTATGACCTCCAAGACTTGCCGTGCCAGGTCGGACTGCCTCAGATGGACATGAATATTTGGAGGAAAACCTCGCTATGCTCTGAGCCTGCTTTAGGATAGCCCTCGTTGTGGTCGGATGGACCCTTGCCCTTTGAGGAAGCTGGTTCCTCATCTGGACGTATCGTTGTGGGAGATAAGGATCCCTCCTCAACTCCATCGATGGTATGGTCTCCTGGAGAACGATCTCCGGGGGCGACGTCACCATCGAATGATGCAGTACTCGGCTCATAGTTGAAGCCGGCATCCATGTCGATATCTGCGTAATCGGCCAAATCGAACAAGTTCTCCTCGTTCCACTCTCCTGCCATGAGAGCATTAGAGTTGGAAAAGAGCAAAGCAAGCTAGTGACTCGAGAGTCCCCACGGTCGGCGCCAACTGTCGGTGTTTTAGAACCGAACTTACGTAAAGATTATTTGATTCGGGGGTTCCCCTAGGCTCAAATCACGCAGAGAGAGGTGACACGGAGATTTTTATACAGGTTCGGGCCTTCTCCTAAGAGAATAACAACTCTACTCCTGTGTGTATGTATTGAGTATGCTGGATTTACAATCTCAAGAGTAAGACTAGAATGATGCGCCTTGTGCTCTTGATCTTCTCTCCCCCTTGATCCTTCTGATGATTCTGCCTTTTATAGTACTCGGAGTGTGTTCTTATTCTTCCAGTCCAAAGGGCGCCTTAATGTTTTAGATTATGGAGCCATTACTAGAGATTATTGTGGGAGTAGTAACATTCACACGTTGCGAGGTAGTTATCACCATGATAGGGAGTTAAATCATGCTATTATTTCAGAGAATAACAGCGTAGTTTACTGCCCATATCTTTAAATATGGTGTGGAAGATTCCCTGGTCGATTGGGCCCACATGTCTATAAGCTACATCGACTAGAGATTGGTCGTAGAAGAGCTTACGACCAGGTGGTGGTCGTAGAATAGCTTACGACTATAAACTGATCGTAGAAGAGCTTACGATCAAGACGTAGTTGTAGAAAGACTTACGATTATGGGATAGTCGTAGAAGGACTTACGACTATGGGGTGGTTGTAGAAGAACTTACGACCTCCAACTTCTCCCTTATGAATATTAAAGGGTATACTCAAGAACCATATGATGTCATTATTATCCATAATATGAATTACATATAAATAATTAAATGAGGATTATTATATCCTCGCTCAGTCTCACATATAGATTTGTCATTAATCACCAAAATACTCCATTAACTCATAATGGCGGGTCTAGATTCTTCAGCGTCCGAGCCCTAGTGCGCCTCCCAAGGCTATATAAGCCCTACCATGTGCGCGCATCCACTCCACCTCGTCGCGCCACCTTCGTACCCTAGCTCGCCTCCACCGTGGAGCCTCCGTGCACCGTGACTTAGGTGCTTCTTCTGCGGAGTCGGCGCTGCACCTTCATCGCCGTTCCTTCGTCTTCAAGCCCCCTGAGCCGCCGCAGATATGCCATCGTGATCGCCTCCTCCTTCTTCGCCGAGTATGCCCGCTATCTTGAGCTCCCAAGCTCTCGTTCTCTGGTGCCATTTTCATCCGCATCGTCTCCGGCCACCGAAGATCTTTCTCCGTGTTCCCCGCCACCGTGGTCAGTCCCTCAAAAATCTCCTCGCGTCATATTGTGTCTCATCTTCTATCTTTCCCCCCAAGAGATTCCGAGTTTTATCCACAGTGCGTATAGATCGAGTTCTTCTCTTCCATCTCTGGTCTAGCGCTTCGTCGGCCAATTACACCGTCCCCGATTATCTCTGGTGCGCTTGGACCCCGCCATCATGATCACCGCTTGATCTTCTACATCATGCTCTCATCCACTTCACTGGAGCTTAGCCGTAGCTCATCGCTGCCATGTGAGCCGTCGTCGCTGCCGCTTTAATGCTCACCGTCGGCGATTGCCGATGACTCCCACCGCCACGACCGTGTCACTAAGACCATCTTTGCCTCCTCATTCCGTTTTGGCCATCCTCAAGCGCCGCCGTGGCCGCTAGCGTCGGTGAGCCGTCAAGGCCATGCACCATCGCGCCTCTGTGCACATTGCCAATGCCATATCATTTGCCAACTCACCTCTCTGTCCTAGGTGGCCTCCACGTCACCGCCACGTGCACGCTACGCAGGCATCACTACCACCTAAGCTGCTAACCATACCTAAACCCGAACCGGAACCCGCGTGAACGTGGTCCACCAGGGACCTAGTGACTGATGCGTTGACCCACGTTGTCAGGCACTGTGCTGTAGACCCAATCCACCGTGAGCCCGAGCCCACTCCGTGGACATGGTCTATGGACCAGTGGCCCACATGTCACTCCCTCTGTATCTTTCTGGAATTCTTTTAATTCTAGAAATTCATAAATACTAGTAGGTCCCACCTGTCATACACTTAGGGTGCGTTTGGTTGGGTGAACCGGGGTGAATGGGATGGGATGGTACAGGATGTATGGGATGATCCTAGATGGTATGGTACAAGTTTGGTGTTTGGTTGGTGGAATAGGATGATACATGATTTTGTTTGGTTGCTTGGATAGGATGGTATTGGATGGTTTGAGATTTTGTTTGGTTAGTTGAATTGGATGATCCCACAATTTTACATTTCTTTTTTTTCTTTCCTTCTTTTTTTTTCTCACTTTCCTTTTCTCCACCTACACTCTTTCCTTTTCTCCGCCGACAGCTTCTCTCCCATCCCCATTTTCATTTCTTCTCTCCCATTCCCGGGCGCCCTCTCCTCCTCGCCTCTCTCCTAGCGCCTCTAGCTCCCGGCGTCGCCTCCGGCTCCCTCGGCGCCTCCTCCAGCTCCCGGATGCCCGGCGCTGCCACCTCCTCCTCCTTCTCGGCGTCGCCTCCCGGCCCGGACGCCTCGATTCCTGCGCCCCTTCTTCTCCCAAAGATGCCCGCTCGGCCTCCCGGCCACGGCGCTTGGATCGCCCCAAACTCCCATGGCATCGTCGTCGGTCCGGCGCCACCTCTAGCGGCTCGGCCCCAAACTCCCACCCCGCCGATCCCGTCGCCTGGGACGCCACGTCGCCATCGGGCCTCCGCGTCGTCGTCAGGCCGTTGCTCCAACCCCGCCGATCCGTCGCTGCCGGGCCTTGGCACCGTCGGGTCACCGCTGCGTCTTTGGCGCCACGCCCTCACCACTGCACGAGGGTGGACGAGTTGGTTCGATGATTTTTGCTGTATCACGTGATGCAGCATCTCACCCGAATATTCCTCTTTTTTGGATGAGTTCATCCGGGATGAATCCATCCCATTCATCCATCCAAACACATGAACAACCCCAAAAGTTGGATGGGATCATCCCATACACCCTCATCCATCCATCCAAACACACACTTAGCCATTTTCAAGAATTTGCAAAATAAAATAATTGAGGAATATTCTGTGGGTCCCACATGTCAGTTCAATTTTCTTTATTTTGTTTTCAGCCGAAATCCCTTGCTGATGTCAGCATGACCCAGTAAATTGTTTTTCCTTTAGAAAAACAATTCCCTAAATTCTGAAATTCTGATTTTGTTATTTCATGTGAATTTCAATCTTCCGGGAGTTCATTCTCCTCCGTACAAACTCCTATCGAGCCCATTCAAATTTATAAATTCATCTAAATTTAATATATACCTTTCAGTACCATTAAATTTCAATTTGGAGTTTATTTGATTTGTATTTTTGAATTTTGTTTGTTTTGCACTTTCTCTCTCGTTAGACGTTGAATTACCGGAATCGTCCCTAAGAGCTGAAGTTCAAGGAAGTAGAAGATCGAAGATAAAATAAGATCATCATTGCTATAGCAAGGCAAATTGTACCTTTGACCATGTTGAACCCAGTTATCTAAAATTACTTTCATTCAACTATTGCATTTACTTTAATTATTTATTTAAGTGTTTTGGGACTAGTTATACACCATTTTATTATACCCATCTTGCCTATTGTAATATCATGATCTTTTTTCACCTTATCTTGGTTGATTAATAGTTGGTATTATCATAGCACCAACTTGGGTTGGTTAGATATGAATAGTTTGCTTAGCCATGCAACGAGTCATTCATATCATTTGAGTTGCAATTCTAAACTTGACTAAGTGATTATGGACCTTTGTGTAAAATTGTATGTTGTGTGTCATTACTCATTGATGTCATGTGTAGGTCACATTGACTACTCAGGTTGTAGGTTAGGAGCTCAGTGATGGGTGGAGGTGTGAACTATTCTGTAGGTCACATCGATGGACGATTAGCTGCTTTCAGATCCAACGGTGTGTGTCGTACCAAAGCACTGTGTTTGGGTTGGTATAACGGTAAAATACATTGGGAGTGTCAATTGTTGAGATGAAGTTTCGGAAATGTTTTGTTGTGATCAACTCTGATCCAGTTGATTGCATCTTGTGGGTAAAGTGTAGAACCTTCGTAGAGTGTTAAACAATCTATTCGAATAGCCGCGTCCACGGTCATGAACATGCTCGGGGATTTTACACGGGGGATAGATTTTCATAAAACAATTGGGAAGGGACAACTTTGTGATTTAAGTCACATGGATGTGTGAAAAAAATTGATTAGGCTTTGTGTCCTTTGTGAAAATAATTGTTAAATTATTATTGTTTATTTGTTTTGAATTACGCTTTCAACCTATTATTTGTATTCAATTGCAAATGTAGTTTTATTGCAAAATAACCATAGAAGCCATTTCCTTTGGAATAAAACATCATCTATAATTGCATTATGTGGTACAACTTGTTGAGTATTGGGAGTACTCATTCTTGCTACAATCATTCAGATAAAGTAGAGGAATTGTCGATCAACAAGGTCTACTTCAAGGATCGTAGAGAACTAAGTCGCGCTACCCCAGTCAATTGTCTGTGGGCATATGGACGGGCTTCACTGAAGTATTCCGTTACCTTCCGCTGCAGCTTAATTGAGATATTCGCTTTCGAGGCATTAATTGTAAGCTTTGACCTTAAGGTCATTTCTCTGATAACTATTTTTTTTGTCTATTTATTAGTCATTCTTGCATATGGAATGATATTCCATCGATGTTGCCACTGTGTGCACTAGTATGATCCTGGACTAGTGTAGTATACACAGAGGGTCCAGAATTGCATTTTTGGGTCCCCATAATGGCATGCGGTAATGGCGGTGGTTTCCTTCCGGGGACGCGACGTGGCGACGGCGTAAGGGGTGTGGCGCAGAACCTGATGACGCCGATCGAAACATAGCAAGTAGTGGTAGAGAGGAAAAGAGAAGTAGATGGGCTTCGGCCCAAGGAGAAATTAATAGGGAAAATTCAAGTTCAAAGATGAATTTAGGTTTTGACTGAATTTGAATTGAAAAGAGATTTGAAAATTGAGATGAAAGATGGAATTTAGATTTAGGCTTATTAATTGCAAGAAAACCAAATAAACGCCAAATCTTTTAATTACTTAATTTCAAATAGGCTTTTGCAAGAAGGCAAAACTCGGGATGTTACAGTCATGTAGATCTAAAGTTAAGCAGGCTAGGTCTTTGACTAATTGAACTACTAGTGTGTGTGTGGCGGGGGGAGGGGGGTGTAGACTACCGTTATGTAACACCTCAATTTTCACGTCCTTTTTGTAATTTTCAAAATAAAAGGAATTAGTTGAATTTTATTCAGATAATTAAAGCTTAATTTGAATTTTTAGAAATGAAAAGAATTTATTTTCAATAAACTAAACTTCAATTAAATTTAAAATTGTTTTATTTGAGTTCCTCTCGTTCCAAGTTACTTTATGGATTTTCTAAGTTCTTTTGAGTTCTATTTTTCTTTCTAAAATACCAAAATTATTTTTTCCTCTTGTAAAAATTTATTTTAAATTAATTAATTCAAAGTGTTGGATTTTAGTTGGAGTTTCATAAATTAATCAAATGCTAAATTGAATTGATTCTGAATTCCATCTTCTATCGCAATTCAAATCCACATCTAAATTCAAATTCCAAATCTAATTAAATATAAATTCTCAAATCTAAATCAAAGCTCAATTTCTCTAGTTGAATTTCTTTCTCAATGTTCTCCTTGGGCCAAAGCCTATTGTCCCTTCCTTTTCTCTCTTCGCCAAGCCCATTTGACAAGCCGATTGATCTCTCTCTTCTCCCTTGCTCTGTTTCTGTTGAAGCTGAGCACCAGCACTAGCACCACGTCGCCCGCGCAGTCGCGTCGCTCCAGACTACACCCACGCCGTGCGTCTAAGCTGGCCTAGCCACTCAGCCCATCCTGTGGCCCAGCTTGCCCCCGTGTCGTCACCTGGCCCAGCCGCCGCCGCCTTGTTTTTCTTTCGCGTGAACCCCACGTGTGCCATCGCCCGAGTTGGACTCGGCTTCTATGCCCAACACGCCGCCCCAGCCATAAATAGCGTCGCCTCTATACACACCTAGTCCGCCTCGTCCTCCTCTCTTTGTTGCCCTAGACGTTGTCGCTTGGCACACTATAGTTCGGCTGGAATGTGCGATGTCACCATCATTTCCCCAAGTCCGACCATCGCCTCGCCGCCCCAATCTCCCTCTCCAATAAGCTTCTCGCCGTTTGGATCGTATCACGTGTTCCCGACCTCCCTCAGGCCATCTCTCACATTGAATCGGCCTCTGCGCCACCGTAGCAAGCCGTCGCCACCGCCCCTTCTTCTCTGCTGCCAACCGTCATCACCGCTTCGCCTAGGTCCCCCTCTGGTTTCCCTGGATGAACCGACGCGACACCCTCATCATCGTCGAGCTCATGTTCGCGCCATCTTCCGTCGGGCGACACCAAACCACCACGGACGCCACACGCACTTGTGCCTGTGCCACCACGCCATCGTCGCCGCCAGGTTGCCACCCAGGCCGCGCCGCCACTACCCAGAGGATCCTCACCCCTCCGGGGTCCCATTTTGCCCCTCGGTCGGCCCTCCCGCGCTGCCGTTCACCGGTGCCGCCGCATGCCCAAGCCGCCTGTCATACATTCTCTCACTATCTCTCTCTCTCTCAATGAAAAGGGGCGCCACATGTCATTCTAGGGAGCTTTTATTATTTAACCGAAAAAGGAATATTCCTCTCCCTCTCAATTTCCAAAACCAAATGCTCATTCTCTTTCATACGAACTCCGATTCAGTCGATTCTTCTTCCTAAATTTATATAAATTAACAATCTCTCTATTAGTACTAATTTTATATTTTCTGGATTTTATTTTGTTTTATTGTTATTTATTTGTCTCAATTTGCCCTTATAGAGTGTGGCATTGCCGAAGCCAATTTGGACCAGTCTGTAGGAGTAACTTCAACCTTCGACGAAGGCAAGTAGTAGTCCTTTGATCATATTGAACCCATTATTGAAAAAGTATATTATTCTATATCAACATGCATGCTACTTTTATATCAAATGTTTTTGGTAGTAGCTAATTACCTAATTGACATTATGCCACCTTGATTATTGTAAATGTCATGTATCCTTTGACACCATAGGTTGGGTTGTTATTAGTTGGACATAATTGAAATACCAACATGGGTGACGTTGTTGTGCTTATCCATGCTTAGTTGTACGATGAGCTCATATTCACAATGTTAAATCATGATAACTTGACTTAATGACATATGGAATCGTGGCAGGTAGCTAATATTGTTAAAATTTGTTGTGCCATGGCAGGGGATGCCATTGGTCCTAGTTGAACAAAATTGTTTCATACTCAGGCGAATGATCGTGCAGTAAAGGGGGTGCTGGTAGCACATTTTGGATGAGGTGGTCTTGCTTGGGTAATCACTAAGGACTTAATCTCGTGCCCCATTGAACTGGGCTATATCGTACAACCACTTGTCCATTATAGGATGGACCTGACCGATTAATTTGCAATGTCTTGATTTGGTTCTGCCATGTGGTGGTGTGGGTTCCAGGATAGACGGGTAGATTCACATGGCACAAGAGGGGGCCCTCGACTGTGGTGGATATAACCCTTTAGTGGTGAAACCTTAGCGGGCAGAATTGGGTTAAGAAAGAGCTTTGTAAAGGCCTTGTGATAATCACTTAGTCGCGCACCTATGGAAGTGTGTCAGACGAACATTATAAACTGATTATCTCTTGTGGATAAAGCTGTACAACCTCTGCAGAGTGTTAAAACTGTTCGAAAAGTCGTGTACCCGGTTATGGACAATGCCTGAGAATTTCATATGAGGTATAGAGATTTCATAAAATATTTGGATGGTGGAATGGTTGGGAAGTGGACGGGTAGTTCATTGGTTGTTGATTGGGAAGTGAACGGGTAGTTCACTAGTTGTTTCAAAGAAATGATTTACTTTATTTATTATACCTTTTCAATTATGCTTTACAATCTACTTACGATATTTACTGTCAATACTTGCTTTCTGCAAAAGAACTATAGAAATATTCTCTTGTTTAAGCCTTACATGAATATTAATTGCATATTGTTCCCTACGACTTGCTGAGTACTTTATGTACTCACGGCTATATACATTATTGCTCAGTTGAAGAAGGTCAAGCTACTCAAGAGTTTTACAAGAAGTACTTTGAAGACTTTACGAACTAGGATGCTCTCCCCATTCGATTGCATGTGGGCATGTCGGATGGCCACCACAAGTTATCTTATTTTAGCTGCAAGAGTTCTATTTATTTATTAAGCCATGCGTGGCAAGTTATGTAAACCTTGACCATAAGGTTTGTTGCTACTATTAAATAATTAATTTGCTTCTTTATTAACTATTTATTGTATGGATATGATAATCATTGATACTATGCTGTGTGAGCTAGCTACTGATCATGGTACTAGCTCAGAACATACAGAGGATCCAGATTTGCATATTCGGGGTCCCTACATGTTGTTACGCTAAAACATTTAAATAAATAACACACATTCCAAAACTAAACTCGACATAACCCTAAAAATGTCGATCTACAACTATAAACCCTAAAAATATCGATCTACAACTAATACCACTAATCTATGTTTATTGTCGCTAACCTACCATGTTTTTTTATTGAAATGAACAATAAACCACATGAGCACAGGAAACTCACCAAAGAACGAAGAACTCGGGGAGAGTCTCCTCCTCCTCCGCCCCTCTACTCTCCCTTCCTCTCTTCTGCTCTCCTCCCTTCTTCTCTTCCCTGCTCCTCTCCCCTCTCTTCTCTTTTGCTAGGTTCGAATGGCGTCTAGATCAGCCGATCGGGTATATAAGTGCCCTCTATAACGCGACTGGCCATAATCATGCCACATGGACATGACAGAGATGTGGCTCACTGTCATCCGCTCATTGCGAGATAACAGTGTCAACATGCCTCAATCATGTGATTAGGTCTTCTACGTTAGCTAATCGCTAGGCCGTTGAGCGATTGAGCCCAATCGCGCGGTGGCCCAACGGTTGTGAGTTATTTTTGTAAAAAGAATTAAAATGTAGTTTATTTGCGTAATTTTTTAAACGGTTTATTTAGAAAAACAAATTCCGTATTGCAATGCCTTTTTTGTAAGTGCCGACAACTGTAGCCTGCTGGACAGCAACAATGCTGCTTGTTATGTGCTGATCTGGAGATATGGTTGCAACTTACATTGCTTGAGCTTACAGTACACTAGAAGGTCACACATGCTACGCCGCGCCGTCAAACCCGTCGACCGTGGAAGTGATCCAATGATGACGGTGGTAGGGAGTATCACTTATGGACATGAATTCCTTCATTGGATTGAACAATCTATGAGCAATGACAGAATGATGTAATATTTGTATAGTATAACATTTGCAACAAAAAACTAATTATAATGGCAAGGTTTGAAGCGTAAAACATTACTACATAGATATCTTCTACATGGTAGATGCCAAACGACACAACATGGCATAAAACATACTTTTGTTAGAAGCAAAACAACAGGGTCACTTTTATTAGCTGTCCCAACATCAACAACAATGGCTGTAAATTGATGGCCCCCTTAAGGAAAACTTCGATGATAATCTTAATACCTTATCAATTCCCAGTCAACCACCAGTGGATATCAGATCAAAGCAACTAATATTTTGTAAACTGGACAACTTATAGAAATATAGCAGTAAGCACCATGTACGTATGAAATTATTCCCTCATCTTTCTTAGCTACCTCGTTAGCACCATATGCGATAACTACACCAATGCTTGATCCAACCCGCGATAGGTTTGACCTGTGTAAGGACATCCAAAGTTACATACTGACCAAGGCAACTCCGGAAATAAACTTCCAACTAAAGCATCCTAACTTACCACCACTTTGATATTTTCTTTATTCAAATTGATGCTTCCGAGCCATTACTTAAATTTTGACTTAGCCAACTTGTCCGTCTTTTTCATAGATGACACATCCAGGACCCATAGTCAAGCTCCAACAGAGGAGCATTATAATTAGTAATCACATATTACACCTAAAAAAATCATTTATTGCAAAAGTCATAGATAATTATGGAGGATTGATCAAGTTATGGATTTCGAAACAAGCATAATAAAATTGGCCATATATTTATTTTTTTAGATTCTACGAAAGGCATACTTCTGTTTTGCTTAACTAATGTTGTGATTTTGTAAAAGGAAAACTAAATTAGTTTGTATGTTTTTGTAAGTGTTTGTTCATATTCAATATCCTAGAAGAAATAAAATAATCAAAATAACTCTTATTTTTTGACTAACCACACCAAAAGCAATTGTGAATGGTTAAATTTTTGAAGGGTGTTATTGCCTATTTTCCTTACAAATTGCATATGTGCGCATTAAATTTTGTCTGCCTTCTAAAAAATTATTAAATAAATAGAATGACAATGCTGTTAACAGAGAAAGATAATATGTATTAAATCTAGTACACAACACAGTAACAAAGAAGCTTGACCTCTACAACAAAGTCTGGTACTGTGTATTGTACTGCAATCAAATTATATTTAGGATCGAACGAATCAGGTCATTTGGATGATTGGATTGGTTGATATGAATTGAATTTACACAAGGGATCTGATAATGGTCAGACATCACATTTCCATGGCAATCTATAAAAGATAGTAGTGCTATAAACCTTGTCATCACATAGCATTTCATAAACCCCACTTATTCATAGAATGATATGTTTTTATTCTAATAAATTCCAGCATATCTAATGATCAGTAAACTAATTTCACAAGATAACATGGGAAGATTTTCTCAGCTTAAAAATGTTGAGGATGACGCTGGAATGTGCAATCCCATCCAAGTACTAAATCAGCTTTAGAAGTATCACAATAACAGCAGTAATAACACGATTAGAATGTTGCTACTCTCACACCAAGTATGTTGAACTATACTCCAGCAACATGATTAGTAAATATGACAGACTGACAGGAAAATGAACTATTTCATGTAGAGCAGTAAAAGAAACAAGCTAAACCAAATGGAGCAGAAACTTCTCACATTTCATTACTCCCCACGTGCTCTGCCGTCCCAAAACATGCACCAAGACGCTGATATGAGTTCATCACCAATATGACCACTCATCCAAAAGTTGGCTTCAATTCGGTACATACAACTATCACATGGGAACAAATTGATTTAGAAATGGAGATGAGCTAGTTCTTCATGGCTAGGTGAATGATCTTTGCCTTCCTAATTAGCAGCAATTTATCTCCCTCTCCTTAACTGATGGTGTAGGATTCATAGTCGCAGAACACCATTTTCATTTTAGGACCTCAAATCAGATCTTATGCATGAAAACAAAAGAAATTTGAAAGCGACAGCTTATAACTCATTTTGAGTCCTCTCCAGGTTAGCAAATATGTGGAATTCTAAATGATATACACGAATCAAAACTATGGAAGAATACAAATCTTCAAAGCAAATACAACTTCCTAAGTTTAATTTTATTTTGCAGTAATTTTTTATTATTTTGCAGTAAAATTTATCTGACATATCTGCACTTCAAGATATATCAAAGTACTTGAAGTACCTATTGACTAGCAAATAGATCAGTGGACACCTAACAATATACATTCATTTGTAGCTTCACTGCACATGTGAACCACAGAGCAACCCATGTGTTTTTACATTGTTCATGTGCTGGGAAATGAATTCGGGGAGCAGCATTACATCTCACATGATTCTAAATTATTTCCTCGTGAATTACAGAGTATGGTTAGTGATAATGCAAGGCACTACATGCATATTTCATCTGTTTTGATTACCAACTTCTCCAGCAAAGGAACATGCATGACAGACAAGAGAAGATTTTCATGGGGAAAAACATCACAGATGTGGAAAAGATGGCGCCAAGAACCACCAGGTTGTTTCAGACTTTAAACAACAGCAATTAAATATAGCCTTCAAAGCTCAAATGGGTATGCAAATGAAGAAGAAAATTAAGAATGGACCTGAATAGGCTGCAACTGCGACAATTTTGCTGGGCACCTTGTTGATGGTCACAGAAGGGTCTTCTGGAAGGGGCAAGTCCGAAACATATTTTGATGGCATCACAAAAGACATCTTCCACTGATTTTTATCAGCTGACTGTAAGTGACAACACACAAATTAAAGTGGGAAGTGAAACTTTTCAGTACTTTCTAACTGATAAGGAAATAGTATCCTGAATCACCAAACATAGGCAATCATAATTATGGCTTATGAGAAAGCCATACAGAACCCACCTTCTTTGTTATCGCTGGGGTGGTCATGCCCATCTTTTCACCCCTGGGCTCACCCTTCCGAGTAAAAACAGGGGTTGTCAATGTTAGGCCTGCTAATAGGGACAAACCTAATCCAAACCCAACCCTAACACACAGTGACTTCATAGAATTTTCAACCCAACCTAACTCACTTAAAATCTCTTAGAACTCAACCCAACCCACATGGCATTTACACCCAACCCAAATCAAACCACTTTCCTCGTATGGGTTTCAACCTATTTCCCCCCATTTCCTGAACCACTACTGCATCCAAAACCCCTTTCACCCCATTTCCTGAACCCACTACACATCCAACGTAGGCACAAGCATGGCAGCAGAGCCTGATAGTCGCTACTTAAGAGCAAGTAGTAGAAATTACGCAGTTCGCCTGCTATAATTTGGTCCATGATGGTTGGTCCTAAAAAACAATACTGCCATCACTCGATTGCCAAACATGATTGATACACCGAATACTACTTAGTTTCCTCACCAACATAAAATTTGCTAGATCATGGATATGTACTACCCACTAACTTTTCTGTTGTACGTGGCTTGACAGCAAACCCTGTTTCTGTCTGTCTGAATTATAGGACCGGACATATGTAGCAACTCTGAAAGAATTCCAAGACATAAGGCTTGAATAATAAGTCAAATAATTCCAAGACAAGTTCAAGTTCCCCAGTATTGATGTATAGCATATCATAATCCAATTTAATGACATCCCTTTCCACTGGAGCGGCTTGATATTAAATTTTCCATCTGTTGTAACTGCATTGTACAAAAAAAGAAGAAAGTATGCATTAAATGATTAGGCTGATGGTACATACTAACAAGAACTCATTGTGCTCTCAATTAGCTGATGAACAACTGCATTACAAATTTACAATTTCTTAATAAATTTATTGCACTGTATATGAATAATGGACGCGGATGCAACAACTCCTCAAAAGCCTGAAATATGGGAAGGATGCGGTAGCAACATATCTTTTAAAAGCCTGAAAGATGAGGATTATAGATAATTACAAAAACCTAGAAGTCTGAAGCAAGGATCAAAGTACCCTAGAGTCATCCCTTTGTAAAGTTTTGGAAGTTTGTACAATACCGTTTGTTCATTTCCAATTCAACGCCCATAATCTAACTCCACTATGTGGCTTTTTTATAGTCTACATAAATTCACAAAAGAAAGAATCATCCTTTTTTTTGTTCAGAATACAACAACATGTACTACATTAAACACTCTGTGTTACAGTACAAACGGCGAGTTGCATCAAGTCAACTACAAACACTCTAATTCCAAGCTTTGGCCAGAGTGGAATAAACCAGGGCTAATTTTAGAAACCATCTAGTACATGTACTCAAATTCTGGCCAGTTTACACCAATTTATGACGATGTATAAGCAATTTATACCGTTGCACACAAAAGAACCCTTAAAATGCTATTGTTTCCAACTTCCAAGTTTCACTCGAAGGTGGAAACCCGCAAGAAACTAGAACCAACAGATGTCTGATAACCAGTCTGGTTTCAGGACCTGAAACCTCGACTGAAGAAAACTAAAATGAAAATTGGTCTACTGCAACTGACGAGAGATTAGATCCTGTTAATATTTATCCGAATTTCTAATATAGAAATATCTAGAATATGCTATATTAGTGGATTAGTTTTCTACTTGGACTTTAAGTCCTTTTACCCTTTTATATATCTCTTGTAAGCCACACGAGGAGATGGACGTCTCATTGTAATCTCCTGTATTTTGTAATCACTTCTCGTATAGTGATCATCGCCGATTGACGTCCGTAGTTTTTTTCACAAGGGTTTTATATGTAAAATTCGTGTCTCTTGTCTCCCTTAATCTGTGTATTATTTTTTAATAAGTGGTGTGAGACCACAGGATATTAGGGTTCGAGAGATACGAAAAAACAGATCGGATCGGCGGCCGTCGTCACGCGCGTGCGCCTTCGCCTCGATCCGTGCTCCCGTCACGCGTCGCAAGAGTCGTCCTTCGTCGCCTCGCTTCCACCTCGACCGGTGCCGTCCCGAGGCCCCGTCACGCGTCGGCTTAGCTTGCAGCTGCCGTCCTTCGTCGATTCATCGATTCATCTAGTTCGCCCGGCCGTCATCCGCTGCGTCGCGCCGGCACGCCAACCGCCAAAGATCGCCTTCATCCGTCGCGGTCCGTGCGATCGCCAACCACCGAGACGTCGCGAGCGAGAGGACAATGCAGAGCAAGACCAAACCGAAAGCACTCCACTGCACAGGTTCCAAGGACTTATTTTTATATTAAATCTCAACAAGCTTCGTCATTGAACACAGGACATCCTGTTGATTCATGTGAGTGCTCAATTCCGGTGATCTTTGCTACGTTCACCCGAGATTTGTACCAGGAGTTTAGAAGATCTTTTGATTCGCGTACACAAAAGGTGTACCAAAGAGATCATGAATTTTGTTAGGTTTATATAGATCAGTACTAGTAATTTTCAAGTTTTATTCCTCATGGCGACTTTGAAGTACGATCTTCCACTCTTGGATCGAGACACAAGATTTTCGCTGTGACAAGTCAAGATGAGGGCTGTGTTAGCACAAATGGATTTGGATGATGCGTTGGAAAGGTTTGAGAAACAACCTATCACATAGACTGTAGATGAGAAGCGTAAAGACCGTAAAGCTTTATCTCATATTCACCTTCATCTATCAAATAATATTTTGCAGGAGGTTTTGAATGAGAAGACAACTGCCGCTTATGGCTGAAGCTGGAACAAATCTGCATGACAAAGGATCTCACCAGTAAGATGCATCTCAAGCAGAAGTTGTACTCTTACAAATTGCAAGAAGGAGGATCCGTGCTTGATCATATTTCATTGTTTAAGGAGATCGTTTCCGACCTTGAGTCGATGGAGGTAAAATATGATGATGAGGATTTGGGTCTTATTCTTTTGTGTTTCCTGCTTAGTTCTTTTTCAAATTTCAGAGATACCATATTATATAGTAGAGATACTCTCACTCTTCATGAAGTTTATGAAGCTTTGCATGCTAAGGAGAAGATGAAACAAATGGTACTTTCTGAAAATTCAAGTTTAAAAGGAGAAGGCTTGTTTGTTCGTGGCAGGCAAAAGGAGAAGAACTCAAACAATGGATCTCAAAGTAAAAGTTCGAATGGCTATAAGAACCGGTCAAAATCCAGAGGCAAGTACAAGTCGTGCAAATATTACAATAAAAGTGGGCACGACATCTCTGAATGTTGGAAGCTGCAAAATAAAGAAAAGAGAACTGACAATTATAAGCCAAAAGGTAAACCAGATGATGAAGGTAATGCATCCCTTGCTGCTGATGATAGTTCTGATGGAGGAGTTCTTGTTGCCTTTGCTGGATGTGCTAAGACCAATGATGAATGGATTCTTGATTCTGCTTGTACCTTTCATATGTGTCATAATAAGGACTGGTTTGCCACCTATGAACCTGTTGAAGGTGGTACTGTGTTGATGGGTGATAACTCATCTTGTGAGGTTGCAGAAATTGGCTCAATTCAGATCAAGATGTTTGATGGTATTGTCAGAACTTTGACAGATGTGAGGCACATTCCAGATTTGAAAAGAAACCTTATCTCCTTGAGTACTCTTGATGGTAAAGGGTACAAGTATTCTGGTGAAGGTGGAGTTTTGAAGGTATCAAAAGGCTCTCTTGTTGTGATGAAAGCTGATATTAAATTTGCCAATCTGTACCATCTGCGAGGTACTACAATATTAGGTAATGTTGCTGTAATTTCAAGTTCATTATCTGATTCTGATGCTACTAATCTTTGGCATATGCGTCTTGGGCATATGAGTGAAATTGGTTGAGCAAGAGAGGACTTCTTGATGGACATAGCATCGGCAAGCTAAAATTTTGTGAGCATTGTGTGTTTGGCAAACACAAGAGGGTGAGGTTCAATACTTCAGTTCATACTACAGAAGGTATTTTGGATTATGTGCATTCTGATTTATTGGGGCCATCTCGGAAGACATCGCTAGGAGGTGCTCGTTATATGTTAACCATTATTGATGATTACTCTAGAAGAGTGTGGCCTTATTTCTTGAAGCATAAAGCAGAAGCATTTTTAGCATTTAAAGAGTGGAAGACTATGGTTGAAAGGCAAACTGAAAAGAAGGTAAGGAAACTTCTCACTGATAATGTGATGAAATTCTGTTATGATGAATTTGAATCATATTGCAAGACTGAAGGCATTATCAAGCACTACACCATTCCTAGTACTCCTCAACAAAACGATGTAGTTGAGCGTATGAATATGACTATCATTTCCAGGGCCTGTTGCATGTTTCCAAATGCAGGTTTGCATAGACGTTTTTGAATGGGCCGCTTCCTTCGCTTGCTACCTTATTAATCGGTCACCCTCTCTTGCAATTGAAAAGAAAACTCCAATTGAGGTATGGTGCGGTTCCCAAAGAAATTATTCAAAATTGAGAGTTTTTGGTCATCTTCTTATGCTCATGTTGATAATGGAAAATTAGAGTCTAGAGTCATTAAGTGCATCTTTCTTGGTTATAAATCTGGTGTTAAAGGATATAAGTTGTGGAATCCTGAAATAAGGAAGGTTGTGATTAGCAGAAACATTGTCTTTAATGAATCTGCTATGCTTCATGATAAACTGCCCACTAATGTTCCTGTTGAGAGTGAGCAGAATTCAAGTGTTCAAGTGGATCACTTTGTTGGCTCAAATAACACATTAGATAAGGAAAATATTGTTGTTCATGATGCACCTATTGTTGAGGATACTCCAATTGTTGAGCAGCCACCACAACGGTTCATTGCAGTTGACAGGCCTAGGAGGGAGATTAATCCACCCAAGAGGTTGATTGAAGAAGCTAATATTGTTGCTTATGCTTTGAGTATGGCAAAAGAAATTGAAGGTAATACAGAACCTTCATCATACTCTGAGGCTATTAACTCCACTAATTGTAATAAGTGGATAACTGTCATGCATGATGAAATGGAGTCACTTGAAAAGAATAGCACTTGGGAACTAGTGAAATTGCCAAAGGAGAAGAAGCCGTTCGTTGCAAGTGGATTTTCAAAAGAAAGGAGGGTATTTCTCCTACTGAACCAGCAAGGTATAAAGCAAGGTTGGTTGTTAAAGGTTATAGTCAGATTCCAGGTATTGATTTTAATGATGTCTTTTCTCCAGTTGTGAAGCATAATTCTATTCGCACTTTACTCAGTATTGTTACTATGCATGATTATGAACTTGAGCAATTAGATGTTAAAACTGCATTCTTACATGGGGAGTTGGAAGAAGACATTTATATGGATCAACCTGAGGGTTTTGTTACTCCTGAAAAAGAACACTTTGTTTGTAGATTAAAGAAATCTCTTTATGGTTTGAAGCAATCTCCAAGTCAATGGTACAAGAGATTTGACTCCTTTATGCTCTCTCATGATTTTAAGCGGTCTGATTATGATAGCTATGTTTATTTAAAGACTGCTAATAGTTCAGCTATTTATTTGCTTCTCTATGTTGATGATATGTTGATTGCTGCAAAAGATAAGTCAAAAATAGCAAAACTGAAAGTACAATTGAGTAATGAATTTGAGATGAAGGACTTAGGTGCAGTAAAGAAAATTCTTGGCATGGAGATTATTAGAGAGAGGCAATCTGGCAAGTTATATCTTAGTCAAAAAGGTTATATTGAGAAGGTCCTTCGTCGTTTTAATATGCATGATGCAAAACCGGTGAGTACTCCATTAGCCGCATTTGATTATCTTGACCTTATGTCCCGAGTCGATTATGATATTGAGTACATGTCTAGAGTTCCATATTCGGTCAGCTTGGTTCTCTTATGTATGCCATTGTTTGTTCTCGTCTGATTTATCTCATGCATTGAGTGTTGTCGGAGATACATGACTAATCTGGAAAAGAGCATTGGAAAGCAGTTCAGTGGATTTTCAGGTATTTGCGTAGCACTTCTAATGCTTGTTTGCACTTTGGGAATTCTAGAGATGAACTTGTTGGTTATGTTGACTTTGATTATGCTGGTGATTTGGACAAGAGAAGGTCTCTAACAGGTTATGTTTTCACCATTGGTGGTTGTGCTGTTAGTTGGAAGGCAAGTTTGCAAGCTATTGTTGCCTTATCAACCACTGAAGTAGAATATATGACTATTTCTGAAGCTTGTAAAGAAGCTATTTGGTTGAGAGGTTTGTACACTGAGCTTTGTGGAGATAATTTTTGCACTACTATATTTTGTAATAGTCGTGCTATATGCCTTACAAATGATCAGATGTTCCATAAGAGAACAAAGCACATTGATGTGATATATCACTTTATCCGAGGTGTTATTGCTCAAGGTGATGTCAAGGTGTGCAAGATAAGTACTCATGATAATCCTGTTGATATGATGACAAAGCCAGTTCCTGTTACTAAGTTTGAGCTTTGCTCAAACTTAGTTGGTGTTAAAGTTTAGTCCTAGTGACTAGTTGGCGCACGGTAATTTTTATCTTATTAGAGAATCATTTGGTGATTGATGATTCTTTATTTTGCTATAAGAGGAAATTCGTCTCAAGGTGGAGATTGTTAATATTTGGATCCGTATGTGATCTGAATTTATAATATGGAAGTATCTGGAATATGCCATATTAGTGGATTAGTTTCTTACTTGGACTCTAAGTCCTTTTACCCCTTTATATACCTCTTGTAAGTCGCACGGGGAGAGGGACGCCTCATTGTAATCCCTTGCGTTTTGTAATCGCTCCTCATATAGTGATCATTGCCGATTGGCGCCCGTGGTTTTTTCCTGTAAGGGTTTTCCACGTAAAATTCGTGTCTCTCGTCTCCCTTGATCTGTGCATTATTTTCTAACAGATCCTGAGATGTCTAATTGGTCTATTACAACCGATGAGAGATTTGGGACTTATCCCTCCCAGCACAACATACTCAGTTCAAGGATACAAGTAGGCCTGGTAATGGGGACAATAAATCTGAGAGCACAAAACACTACAAGAACAAAACTGAGCTAAGTACCCAGCTGCAAGAATCATTCAAAGAGCTCAATGAGTTACAACTTACCTAAAGGTAGTGCCTCCTGTGGCGTATCGAAGGTGTCAAAAGGTTCCTTGTACTATCTCCGCACTTTGTGATCGCGCTTCATTCTCACCTGCATAAGAAAATACAAGTTAGTTCATACAAATTTGTGATACATAGAACATCTATAGAAAAATAACAACTATACCTTCACTAATTGGAACTTTGGATAGCCAACCTTTTTCGCAGACCAAAGCTTTAGGCATTTCAGGCGTTAAAGAGTTTCGAGTGTCCCTGAGAATCCTACCACTACAGTTGAAGGCAAACTCGGAAGACACGGCGGACAGTGGTATTGCAAGGAAATCCCGGGCCATAGCTGATAACATTGGGTACTTTTCAACATGTTACTTCCACCAAGACAAAATATTAAACTTATCGGTGCTCTTCTCAAACTCATCTTCCAAGTACGTGTCAAGCTCTGACCTTGGCTCATGTCATCTTCTCCTCTGTGACCTATACTAAGCAAACTCTTCTTCAATTTTTCTTTTCCCAAGTACGTGACAAATGAACCATGTGGTGGTTGTTTCTTGATAGTTGCTAGAAACCTCTTTCTATCAGAATTCTCAATTGTTGGGCACAATTCAGCAATATGATTTCTAAGACTGCTTGTTCCAGATTTAGGGTTACATGTCAGCCTCAATTGGTAGTATTTGTGCACAACTTTTTGGGACACCATCAACAACTAACAAATTATGTTCAAAGTGTTCCCAGACTTTTGCTCTTCGATGTGGATTTAATGGTGACAACTCATCTATGGAATCACCGGTACCCGAGCAGTCGGACACATTTGAAGACATGTTTAGAATCTGTTAGTTACCCAACATTAGCAAATTTCAGCAAAGACAACTAGGACATACAAACTAGATAAGATGAATGAAGAAGACATAGTAGATTGGTCACTAAATAGTTTGAAAGTATGTCAGAAATTCTAAGTGTGATCCCACAAAGATTGCATAACAAGGAAAAAAATCAGTACATTTACACTAAATATCCCTAAACCATCAAGCTATGATCTACCAAAAACAACATCTATCTTCACAACACAAACATATCCATTTTTGGGACAATGGAGGGTTTCCCTTCAAATCCACACATATAAATCTATATCCACCTTATGATATTATCTATCCATAGAGAAGGTGGACTAAGGAGACAAACCAGTCTAAGAATTTGAATAACATTTGTTCAATTGTAATGTGCACAAAGGGCAAGAAGCTGCTGCATACTATTGATACTAATTATTCGATACGTGTAAAAATGAACTAAAAAGTGTTGCATAAGTAGGATAATTTGATCAATGATTCTATACTCCTATTTCTTTCCCCAGAAAAGGAAATCCATTCACAAATAGCCGAAAAGCGAGTGAGCAATCACAAGTCATAAATCCTTAGCATAACAACGCACACCAATCAAATCACAAATCCAAAACAATTTACACAAAACCCTCGCAATGCAGCATACTCACCCATCCCTCACCTAGAGCACCGAATTGAACTAACTAAATTCATATATCCTTAGCATAACTCAGCGCACACCAATCAAATCACAAATCCAAATCAATTTACACAAAACCCTCACCATAACGCATCACATTCACATCAACAATCGGAAATTACCAAACTACCAACAACATTACCGACGATAACCACAGGGCATGGCAAGGATGATGAGCTATATTTGTATACATTGAGTCCTTGACATATAAGATGCCGTCGATTTGGATGGAGACATTGTCCTTGGTGATGGCCAACTGGTCAGGGATGGGGATGGTCGCCTCCTTGAGCGAGTGGACGCAGGCGATGCGATCGATGGCTGGGACAGACACGTGGATCTTGGAGCCAAGGGTCTTGAGGTACTTGCCTCTTTCTTGCTTTGAGGAACCCGGTCTTTCCAACTCTAAACGACACAAGCAACCATCTCAAGAAAAAGAAACAGGACATAAATTTGCAAAAAATATTTGAAATCATATGGATTTGTTCTTCTTACCTTGATCTTTGGAGAATGGCTTATGCACTGACCGGAGAAGACGACGACAGCGAACGGTACAGATGCAGGTGATTTGAGGGACACAACGCCGCGCGGAGTCGAGGAGGAGATCTGGTGGCATGGGTATGCGGCGGCTGTCGGCGATAGAGATCGCGGGAGGGGAACTGAGTCCACGACGGCGGCGGCACGCTAGAACCCTAGCCCCTCACAGGCTCACTTGGACTCGGCACCGTGCTAGGCGTGGCCGCGTGGGGCGTCCGAGCGCGTGGGGAGTAATGCTGTAATGGATGGGGGATTGGGGATGGCGGTGTGGGCTGTCAGCTCGAGAAGGTCGAGAGTTGAATGGGCTCCCTGTAAGATCGAGGAGGCCGGCTAGAGGGGGGGTGAATAGGCGGTCTTTAAAATCTTTTGGCTAAAACCGAGTTTTATGCGGAATTGTAAATTAATTCAGTTTTGCTCAATTAAAACCTAAATCAACTAGTCTTGACTAATTGCACCAACAAATAAAGGCATGTAAGCAATTTAATTCTAGGAATGTAAATTGCACAAAGTAAATCACAAGAGAGAAAACCACAATGATATAAGGACATTTTACCGTGGTGTTTGGATACTTGCTAGTCTCCCCTAATCCATGTTGAGGTAAGCCCAAACTAATTGAGTCGGCTCCACGAATTAAGTCAAACACCTCAATTCCACTAATGGTGGCTCTTTCCCGCTCCGGGTAGGTGAGCTCCAACCTTCACAACACGCCGGGCCTTCTCACAAGCTTCTTGAGAAAATCACCGGTCCACGACGCCTCCACGCCATCTAGGTATCGGCAAACACCAAGAGTAATAAGTCAATCCCCTTGCTTGACTCTCATCACATGTAAGTGTAACGAATGCATAGGCTCAAGTGAATACGAAATCCACCTCTAGATGCAACACATGCAACTAGAGATCTCTCTCATTGCTCACAAGGTGCAACACATGCACAATTGAGAGGAGAGGCTCACACTAGTTCAAGAGAATAAAATGGGATGCCAAATATTTCCCCCCAACCGGCCAAAGTAGGTATTTATAGTCCACACACAAAAACTAGCCGTTGGGAGAAGAAATCCCTAAAAAAAATAAATCAAGATTTGCGGTAGTACCGCTGTACAAATCCGGTACTACTGTTTTTACTGTTCAACGGTCGGAATGGGTGCATTAAATGCTAAAAAACTAGCCATTAAATTTTTTAGTGCGGTAGTACCGCAGTACAAATCCGATACTACCACTAGGCAGTCATATCGCATCTTAGGGCGGTACTACCGTAGGCCATTTTCAGCATAGACGACACTTGGAGAAAAATGTCATAACTTTTGACTCCGATATCGGAATTGAGTGATCTTGGACTCTATGGAAAGCTTATTACATGATCTCAAACACATTAGATTAATGCATAAAGCACAAGAACTCCAGAGAGTCACAACCATGGTCTAATTCTAAGAAAATAGCAACAAGTAATCTTAGACCATGCTAAGGGAAAATGCATGAATCCCAACAATTTACAAAACACATTTGCAAAATTAGATCATGTCACAAGGAGTAGGTACATGGACTTCAAATATTTGCAAAACACATTCGCAAAGTATAGTCACATGCTACAAGGATTAAATGCATGAGCCTCAGCTATTTGCCAAACACATTCGCAAATAATAGAATCATTACACAGAGAGCTAGAGCAAGTGAGATTGAGCTATCAACACATGATGAGACTCAAACTACTAGACAAGACCCCTCTTAATAGTATGACAAACCTATACTAGCAATTCGGTCTTTCAACCAAACACCAAGACCGGTAAAAGACTAGGAACACATCCTTAACCCTAGCTAGTTATACCTTTTCCTTAAGCATCCTCTTGAAGCTTGATGACACACATCTTCACTTCAAGTCCGGGTCATTGTCTTGATATGCATCAACCCATGATGCATCCTTCATGTGCCCTCCATCAACACGTGATATGTCTTCCCTTGACTTGACGATCAACTCATGATCATCTTCTCTTCGAGATCTTGATATGCATCAACACATGATGCATCCTTTTCTTGAACCTTGACTTGATGACAATCAACTCATGATGCCATCCAAAGTCTCCATCATCATAGAACATAACATATTCATTCAACTTATGAAAAATGTTGGTCCCACAATGTGATTATCATTAATTACCAAAATATAGCCATTACTGCCAGGTGCGGTACTACCGCACTCACAAGATCTAGTACTACCGCACAATGGTAATACCGCTCGACCAGATCGGTACTATCGATTTCCAAAGAATCAAAATCACAAGAAAACACTCTCTCTGAAAATAACGTACCGCCAGCAAGACTTCGGTATTACCGCTCTCCGGTAATACCGTTTCTCATATGTAGTACTACCGAACTTCAGAGAGATGAAAACTCCAAAAACATGCTTTCTGGAATAAGCATACCGCCATATAAAACCCGGTACTACCGCACATCGGTAGTACCGCTTACCAAATGCGGTCATACCGATTCCACTAAAATTCTTCCAGAAGCAATTCTAAATGCAATGCATGACTCCTTTGTCTTGAGCCATGTCGATCTTTTATCATCTTTGTATTTCCTTTTCATGTCATCATTCAAACTCCGGGACTAAGCCTTGAAAACATCTTAACACACACGTTAGTCCCTTAACACATTGTTGTCATAAATTGGATATAAAGCAATATGAGTATATATGAACTACACAAGTTTTATATACTCAAAGGATATGTTTCAAAGTAGAGATCCCCAATATATGTGGATAAAGAAATATGGATCAGTACTAATGAAACCACAAAACATAGAGTGGACTCCCCCTAAATGTGTGCATACACGAATGTGTTATAAAAACATATGCACATATTCAAGTTACACTTCTAGTGGAGTTCAACCTATATTTTGGATCCGAAGGAATGCAACAAGATTTAAGAATATGATATCGAGCGCATACCTCCATGATTTTCACCTTTTCATCCAAATAAAACTACACAATAGGTATATCAATAAAAGTGTTAGTCTCACATATATATTTGACATTAATCACTAAAATACTCCATTAACTCATAATGACGGGTCTCGATTCTTCACTCCCAAACCATATGAACCCATGAATTGAACCCATAGGAACCCAAACTTTTTGAGCCCACTCCAAACCAACCTAATTCGTTTTCATTGCAAACCGAAACCAAACCAACCCGTTAGTTGCTTGAACCCATTTCAACCCACTCAAAGACAACCCAAAGTAAAACCCAACCCATTTCACCCTTTTCAACCCAACCCATTACCAGTCCTAGTTGTCATTTCCATTTGGTCAGTAGCTGTGTTATGAAGGCAAGCTTACAAATAATAATAATAAGCATTCTATAAATTCCCTTCTACACAATTACCCAATGGAACACAATTATTCATTAACACCTTTTTTGGGGAGGCTTTTTTGTCAATAGAAAGCTAAAACTGCGATGGAAGTTACACATCATGCACAACAAGCTAAAGTGACAATTACCAATTAGTTACCTAGTTTAGTGAGTATGAACACACAACTCGAACCTCATCCACTAAATCTATGTAAAGCATGTCATAATAGGAAAAAATGCACTAAATCTATGTAAAGCATGTCGTAATAGGGGGGAAAGGAAACATGTTCTATTAACACCTTTTTTGGGGAGCCATTTTTCTCAATAGAAAGCTCTAACTGCAGTAGATATTACATATCATGCACAACAAACTCAAGTGACATAAGCCATTATTTTTGGATATATGCAAACTTATTACTTGTCAAAGAAGAACGGCAACAAATGGGGGGATTTGTTAGTAGCAAAAGGAAGGGAATAGAGATAGACAGAGATCGAATCCGCATGAGCAGGGTAGACGGCCATCCGCAATGGGACGACCATTTTTTTCCTCTCATCCCTTTCACAGCAATACTTCCTCGTTCAGTACATGATGACATATGTAGCTCATAAAATTAGTACATACATTATGCTTGGTTTTACTAATGGAAATTAGTACATACATCATCATCCTCCTAACACATCATGCACAGAAAACTAATTGAGCTATGTAGATACTCATCTCAGCCACGACGTTCACTTCTGCTACCGAGATGTGCACAGCCGCAGCCACCGGGAGTCTCTGCCACTACCGGTTGGTCTCACCATCGTAGCCAGCTCCGTGAGCGTCGTCCTCATGGCCCTGTATACAACAACAAGAATAGAAATTCAGAGAAGTGTCCACTTCTAGTTAATCCATTCACAACAAGATGTACTTCATTCATGTATGAACGAAAGAATCAAGCCTTCGTTGCTCAAACAAGTATGCACAAAACCAAGAATATCGGCTCACAAATGAGTAGAAACTAGAGCAAAAAGGACACACAAATCAGAAGCATCGGGGTGTCTCTCTTACTCGGTAGGTTTTGACCCTATTCTAGGCCACGAGCAGCGAAGAAAGGAGAGGGAGGGATCACTACGAGAAGATGACCTCACCTGCCGTCTCTTCCCTACAGTCGGTCTGGGCCTCACTGGCGGCTGCTCTCTGTGAGAGGATGGGAGAGAGAAGGGGAAGGAAACACCGACGACATCCTAGGATTTGGGCATGTGGCAACCTAGGAGCGGCAGCGAAAGCGTGGAAGGCGGGAGGAGGGAGCGGTGGCCAGGGGGTGGCGGGAAAGGAGACAGGGACAGTGTGGAAGGCGGGAAGGAGGGAGCGGTGGTGGCGGCGAGGTGGGAAGGAGGGAGTGGTAAGCAAGTGCAAGGTGGGGGGAGGCTAGGGATGCTAGGCGAGGGCAGTCGCGGGCGAAAGAGAGGTGGCGGGCCGACGTGGGTGAAGGGGAGGAGGAGGCGGCGGCTGAAGGGGAGGACGAGGCGGCAAGCTTGGAAGACGGGGAGGAACTACGAAGCGAGTGCGAGAGCAGCGCTATCGAGGGCAGGGAGGAGGTGAGGATGCGAACGTGACTGCGGAAGAGCGCCTCCTGATGTATTAAGAGGAAGGAGGCAGGAAGGTTCGCGTAAGAGCCAGCATAGCTGAAAGACATAAAGAGCCCCCTAAACCAGCCCGATCGTTGGACACGCGCAGCACGCAATTGGTGCTAAATCGCAAATCTAGGGACGTGGAGGCCCCGGCCCCCGGGAGCGCGGCAATCTCACGCCCCATAAGCGGTTGTTTGAATACACTATGATCCAACTTAATTACTTTGGATTGACTCGGAATTTGAACTAAAATCCTTTTCAATCCAAATGGTTTGGTTCTAATCCTTCTCTATCCAAACAAGCCCTAAAGAGTTTATAGTATGAACGTAGGTTGGTTTGTATGTTGTGTGCTTTCACCTTTTATATATGAAAAAAATTTCTTGCAAAAAAAATCTGTGAATAAATAATCCATTTGAAAAGCTGTAAAGCATCTCCTTTACCATTTAGAGAAATCGTCGTTGAGGTCACAGTTAGCTTTACTACTCACTTAAATTTGATACAAATCATTTTTGAGATATATACGCCTCTTCCTCTTGTTCGCAAACACGTATGACTTTTCTCCTATTTGGGTGCAAACGGGTGGATACGGACGGATATCGCTCATCCCGTATCCTTTTCCATATTTTTTCTCGGATACAGAGTCGGACACGGACAGTGCCAGATACGAATACGAATGCGGATAGTCTCGGTCACGAATACGGAGCGAATACATGCCAAACCGAATACGGATTGTCTTGGTCACGAATGCTTATTCGGATATTGCACGAAAACATAAACCATATATGTCACACAAATAAAGATCAATCAACCATACTACATGTCCAAAATACAACTAGATTAGTAGTTTAACAAGCAAATTTAAATACACCACATGATAACAAAGACTAGTTAAGCAAGTAGTAACTAGCAAGTACATGACATGGGCTAGTTAAGCAAGTAGTAACTACTAACTAGCAAGTACAAGTCAGTAAGTCACAACTCTCACACAGTCCAAAATTCAACTAGTCCAAGCCAAGTACATTCAGTAAGTCACAACTCTCACACAATCCAAAATTCAACTAGTCCTAGCTAAGTACATCACTATTCACTAGTAGGAGTAGCACAACAAGTAGACAAGTAGTAATAGTAAGTGCTAAGTAAGTATGTAGATGGTAGTAGGTCGTTGACCGCACAAAAGACTTGTCTTTGTCTAGCAGCTGCTAACAGTGAGCCATCTCTAATTCTCTATGATCATGCCTCAGTCGATCACAGCCTCAGCCATCATCTCATCCTACAAAAATAGATTTGTAGAGTATGAAATCATACCATGAAACCAACTGAAAGTGATATTTTGCCATCTTAACATCTTAGTAGTATGCACCACACAACACAGTATAATAGTAAAATCCTTCACAAAATTCGTCTTTCTTTTATAATGCTCCTTTTTGGAATGTGTGTTGCTTTTCAGGTATATGCGCGAAACCTGCTCGCCGTCTATCTTCCACAAGAATTTCAAGTCATCTAACATACTATTGGATAACGAGCTTAACCCCTATCTCTCGATTCGGGTTTGCGACCTCATTACCTATGGAACATCAAGCGAGAAGAGAAATAAGTCAATCGTAATGTTATCTATCATCCGATATTTTACTATAGGCTCCATTTGTGAAGTTCTGTTACATTCTTTTGTGCAATCTAATGCAGATGCAAACCAACAAAATATGTTAAAGGGAAAAAATTTGTATGTGAATTTTTCTCTTGAAGTGCTTATATAATCACAATTTCAGGAATCAAATGAGAACTCAGGATATAGAGCTCCAGAGGTGACCATGACCGGTCAAGATTCTCCCAAGTGCAGCCAAGTAGTGGTGCATCGCCATCGATGCTAGAGCTCTTTACTAGCCTCAAAGCATTTGACAGTGAAAATGACATTTGTTCTATAAATTTTCTTGGCAAAATTGGCTTTGCAAAGGATCTCAGATGGTAAACCATTCTCATCTAAAATATGTCTTTTTCCTCTCTCATTTCATTGAGAGTTACATGTTTTGTGTAGAATAACAATGGCAAGCTCTGCACGCTAAATTATGGTCCCTACCTAAATGAAAAAATGGTGTATGATTCAGCATGCATCTAAATCAAGAGTTCGATTCTCGAACTTCGCACACCCACTATGAACAATGAACACTATCATTTCTACAGTTCGATCGGTCTCGTGCTCTCAAATTTCAATGTATGTACGCCCGCTTAAGGAGAGTAATCGAAATTGGATTTTGTTTTTCCCCTTTAGTGATAGCTTGCTTAACTTTAACAATCATGTTTGTAACCAGATTCTCATGATCACTACAGAGCTAATAGTGTGCAATTAATTGTTTAGTAACTAGAGAGAAGGTCAAGAAAGATTCATCAAACCATAACCAAGAAAGCTAAAAAAAACAGAGGAAAGAAGAATCTTTATATCATACATTAGACTAATTCCAAATGAGTTTCATGAAGCATGGTAACAATTTGTGGAACTAATAGAGTAATAGTGCAATGGTTTATCACTCTATTACAACAATGAAGGATGATATTACTATTATGTTTCTTTCCCCCCAATTCCAAATTATCCAGGTTCCTACTTCATTGGAATGCTCAACAAATTTTAGAGAGGACATATTGCCTTTCTCTTGTAGAAAGCTACTAACAAGTAACAACAGGCTTAGTACAAGCTCAGCACAAGATATATAATGCAAAACAATTTCAAATAGTATTTTGTTTTGTGTCCTAGACAGTGCAGCGACAGCAGTTTCAAAATTCAATGTTCTTTGTTTTCTGACAGAAAAGTGTATCAATTGCAAAGAGTAATATAATCCAGCCTCCTACTTGATTGCTGGAATGCAAAACAAATTGTAATACTCGAGCAGATTGGAACGCAAGTTACGCAATGCAAAACTTGTTAGTCAACATATACAGTATACTCCTCAGTTCTTTTTGCCATTAGATTACATTTTCGGATAGTGTAGCTGATCGAGCAAAATAGAGCCTTTCCCTTAACAAAGGTAACCAATACCTTAACAATGTAGATCGTAGAATTCATTCCTCACCATATCCAGTGTCTTTAGGCACTTGACAAGGAAAATATTTTATTAACTTGTGAAGCTCCTTTCCATTCACAGCTCATGAAAGGCATATGTTTAGTAACTATTGACAAATGCTCACGGCCACTACAATCTGTTTCTATAGTAATAAATTTTTTGCATTGATAGGGCACTATTGTGTTAACGGTTGCTCAAGGGGGAGCTTTATGAATGTCACCATGGACATACTTCCCTACAAAATTATACACATTGAAAGTTAACAATTATCAAACCTACGCGTTCATGTTGATAGTAGCACATTGTTTATCTTCTAGCTCCAAATCCAACTCATCAACAAGTGATACTATCTTCTCCTTAGAACCCAAATTTTTAAATGACATGAAGTTAGTAAACTAAAGTGAAAGTGCTATAAACTATGAACTAAATGACTTATTATTACCTTTCCTAGATGAAGTTGTCCATCCTTGGTACAAATTAGAGCCTCAACCACCTCGGGCTCTAGTCGACTACTTAATGGATCAACAACACGCCCACCATCACTAAAGGCCGACTCTGAAGCAACGGTGGATACTTGAATAGCTAACACGTCACGAGCTAGTCGTGAGAGAACAGGAAAAGTCCCTTGGTGTGTGTTCCACCATGACAATATGTTAAACTCTGCACCCTTACCAGTAGGATCAACAAACCGAATTGGTTTTTCTTTAAGGTATAGCTCCAATTAATTCATATCACAACTTGTCACAGCTTCATCCTCATACAAGAACTGTTCAATGTCATCAATACCCAAGTCGGCATCACCATGTGGATGAGAAGGTTCTTTAGAATTAGGCTTTGAAACTTTAGGAGTGCTGGACAGGTAAGTTTGGAACAATTTGTTCACAACATCTATAAAGCGATTAACTTCATGGGCAGCCCTCCAATGATAAATCTTCCCCATAAAATATTCCACCAGCTTTTTCTTATATCTTGGATCAAGAAAGCATGCCACAACAAGAGCCATGTTCGACTTGTCCCAATACTTGTCATATTTGGCTTTCATAGCATCTGCCATACAAGAAATAGTGTCATTAGCACTTTCACACCATTCTGCAAGTGCCATCTTAATCTCACAAAATTTCCACCAAAACAGATTTGCTGTTGGATATTGATTTCCAGAAAATATCACAATAGCATCATTGAATTTCTGCAAACACTTACATAATGCTTCCGCCATATCCCAACCCTCATCTGTCGTAGAACACTTCTCATATTTACCCTTGTTCAAAAACAACAACCTTTCAAAAGCCCTCTTGTAGTAAATAGCATGACTCAACATTTCATATGTAGAGTTCCACCTTGTAGGCACATCTAATGGAAGACCGGATTTATTGTCCAAGTCGCATTCTATTGCACACTTTTGAAATTCCTCCCATTGCAATGGAGAATTCTTCACATTAACAATAGTAGCTCTAATATTCTGAACTGAAGATGCAATTACTTTTAAGCCATCTTGAGCGACAAGGTTTAGTATGTGACATAAACATCTCACATGAAAAAAAACAACATCACATATCAAGGGAGAACGCTTATTAAGCTCCACCACAACTTCTCTAACACATTTATCATTGGATGATGCATTGTCTAGAGTGAGAGCACATAACTTCTTCTCAATGTTCCAAGACATAACACCCTTGACAAATTCATTTGCTAGATTAGTTCCTGTATGGTTTCCTTTCACATGAATGAATTTAACAATTCTTTTTTGCATATGCCAATTATCATCTATCCAATGCACAGTGATACACATATAACCTTTATTTTGATTAGATGTCCACATGTCCATAGTTGAGGAAAATCGACAAGAAAGAGATTTTAGTTGTTCATACAACTTCTTCTTTTCATCTCCAAACATGTCCAATATCTCTTTCCTAGTGGTTGTGCGACTCTTGAATGAAAAATTAGGACATAGAGACTTGATGAAATCAACAAAGTACTCATGCTCAACCATAGCAAAGGGATATTCATGCATAATTAGTGCCAAATAGAACTTCTTCAGGCTAACTTCAAAGATCATACCGTAAGTCCGAATCAACTATTTTCTCCACCTTTATCATTCTCAAATTGCAAATATTGTTGTCCTTGCTTTACGGCATGCTTGAATCCCACATGATTCCACAATGCCTTTGTTCCCCTTGAGGTCTCAGCTCGAGCTTTGTGAAGACATTTATTGCATTTCACCCAAACTTGTTTCTCCTCCTCACCATCTCTTGTCGGGACGGTCACCGAGTACATAGTGTAGTACTCCCAAACCTTGGAGGTACACTTCTTCTGCTTCTTCACAGCAGGTTCAATTTCTCCCGTGCAAGTCTCTTCATTTACTTCAACATGTCCTACACCTCCAGTGGTTGTGGCTGTCTCACATGCCACCATTGCACTCGGTGGCGGTGGCGTTATGCCGAGTGGCCTGCACTAACCTAACGTGGTAGCAAGCAGTAGGATGCTCTGTGCTAGCACAAATGCTTGCACTTCCACTTGCAACAATCATATCAAATTCTCAATACTCTACAACTAGCAAAATCAAGATAGCAAAAACTTAGCAAGGACAGGCAGCATATTATTTAAAGTAGTACATGCTCAAATGAACAATATGAACAATAAAAGGCTCCATTTGCACTAAATTTTTTGACAAGCAAAATCCATTTTCATTACCAAGATACAGAGAAATTTTGAAATAAACAATATGAACAATAGAAGGCTCCATTTGCACTAATTTTTTTAACAAGCAAAATCCATTTTCATTACCAAGATACAGAGAAATTTTGAAATGAACAATAGAAATGTAATTTGATGTTTTGATGGTTATGTAGTATGACCAAGAGCATCCGAGAAGCCTTAAATTGTCCGATTGGTAGCATTTAAGTAAAATGTTTTCAGCGATCATATGTCAACGCCAAAGAACCGCAGATGCTTTTGTATAACTTTGAACTGTCAAGATGATCCATCAAACTAGCAAGAGAGTGGATACGATCTATCTTGATGCGATCATCAACAGAAAAACTTTCGCAAGCAATCATCGGACTCAGATCCAAGGCACGGACAAGATATGCAAGGAAACACTGCTTCGCAACACCATCCTACGATATAGTTGACAACTTGGTATAAATAAAGTATTCCATAGTTTCACGTGCTCAAAATTGTAACAGGAGAGCACAGAAACCCGCAATGCCCTCTCGCACAGAGCGCACCACGATAAGGAGGCAACAAACTTGGGTGTATATTAACTGCACTGATATATAATGAGACATGACAAATGATCGTGGTTCAAAAATCCTAAAAACATTTGAACAAAGACGAAAACAGTGTTTGAACTTGAGGTAATTCTTGTTCATTATGTAGCACAACCAATTGAACAAGACGAAAACAAAGGCAAAGCTGTAATTTGATAACCAGACACGGACGTCTCGCATGGTGGGATATCAAGAAACCTTTGAGGTAAAATGTTCCCGTAAGCAGCGAGTGATGCAAAGCTCGTCTCACTTCCTTCAAGTCGACAGAAAGAACTCCTGCATTGCAAAGATAAATACTATGAACTCGCATATCCTCGTACATTCAACACCATTATAGCCTCAATGTGAAGGAAGACTCAGAGAACGGTTCGAGAAAGCACCTCCTCAAAGACGCTCGGGGTGAAGATGAGGTCGCTGGGAATCCCTTGCCGAGCACGAAGCCGCGAGGGAAGATGGAGGTGGCGATTCTTGTGGCGAGCGAGGATGGCGATGGGCTGCGGCTGCTAGCGAGGATGGCGATCGCAGGCGGAGGGCACAGGTGGGGGAGGCAGAGATGAGGAGGAGGAGAGGCGGCAGCGGCTGGCTGGCGAGGAGGAGGAGGGAGGGCGCGATTACTGGCAGGGGAGGAGGAGGCGACAGTGGTGGCAAGGGAGGTGGGAGGCGGAGCCGTGGAGGGGAGGCGGGTGGGGAGGACCGGCCGAGGTAGTGAGGAGGAGAGGAGGGACCGCGGGAGGGGCAGCGGCGGCGGCGGGGTGGTCAGGTAGGGTTGCGGCCTTGCGAGAGTTGTGCCTATGCGCCTGTGACTGAGAGATTGAGCGGCTGAGCCTAGCGATTTGGGTTTTTGCCTTTTTGGTTTTGGGGGCTAGGGCGGGACGGGAAGCCAGCCAGACTCTGTAAGTGTCTTGCATGAGCGTGAAAACATTCGGATAGTCTTCGATACTTGTCGGTTATATTCGATTTTATTCCTAGATAGTTCCGAAAAAATCGGATACCTAATTATCCGAATCCGTATATGTATCCGGTGAAAACTACCCGAATCCAAAAACCATCCGGATATCCCAAAAAAAATCCGAAATTTGGCCACATTTATTCGGGCTTGTCAGAATCAGAACACCCCAGCCTGAGAAAGGCCTGGAATGCTACTAAATTAAATAATTTAAACAAGTTAAACCAAAATACCTTACAAAATTTCGGCAGAACCTCCTTTGTATAGTTATTTATACCGGAGGTTCCAACTAACAGATATAACATATATAAGTAATCCAACTTGCAATTTGATTAAGACATAATCAAAACTGGCTATTTGTTACTATAACATCCATAGCAACTAAACATCTAGGATATAGATCAAGAGCATCCAAAAATATCTATCCATTTATTACAGTTTACTCCAAGCAAAGCAATAATTATAAAGAGTACTTTAAGTAGTTCATCCAACTACTAATTAATTTTCTTTTGCATTCCATTGTGGGTAGACCGTGTGATAGTGCAACAAGGCTAATCCTTCTTTTCCCCCATGCATGCCGATCTCGTAAGGGTACCTAAAACGCAACAAACAACAAGAGGTGAGTCCAAGGACTTAGCAAATATAATAAATGACATCAACAGCATACATGCATGTAACTCATCAACTGTACTTCACAAATCCACATACCAATTACTTTACATACACATAGTATGCAATATGCTCAACATGCTCTTTATCTTTATCTTTTTCTTTTGCATTTTACCGGTAATGCAAAGTGCGCATCTATCGATGCACACCCATGCCTGTGCCATCTGGCATAGGGACCATTGCCCATACTCCACAAGTATGGGGACCTAAGCCCATACTCTACAAGCATAGGGACCTTTAGCCCGTCATAAACATGACGGGGACCTCAACAATTGCTTGGTCATCACATGACTAAGACTTCAATAAGCCATCATGATGCATATGTACGAAATCTCAAATTAATAGAAACATGCATCCACAACAACATTGCATATGAATAACCTATTCATACTACAAATGTTCATAATCATAGACTTCATAACTTTCAAACATCCATGAATAACACGTAACTCATATCACTAAAAACCATGAACATTACCAATCATACCACCATAACAATCATGAACAACACAAATACTTATAGTATTTATCAAACAATGCCATTCAATAATATCTATTATATCCATCATTATACTTGCCTTAACCGCGAGAGAACGAGGGACGCGCAGAAGGTGCTGCCCCCGAGATCAATCCACCACCTGAATATATTTATAACGCATGATAAGATAATGGTAGTGGACCAAACAAACTATATAAAAGCAATCACGAACTCGCAAAAGCGTCTAACTCGATCCCAACCCCAATTCCTAAACGTTGATCTGTCTCCTCGGTGGACAATTATATACAAAAATCCATATCTGTTGGCACAGGAGTCCAAATGAGGTGTTCTTGGACTTTCTGGAAAGGTAATTAAATTCCCCAACTAAACCTAGTTGAGGAGCTCTTCTGAATCGGCCATATATTGCCCCTACCAATCTAGTTAACAAAACATCAAATTCACACCGGGTTCTCTAGACAGTACGCTAAAAATACCATAACTTTCAGTACAAGTGTCCAAATCTCACGTTCTTGAGCTTTCTGACAAGCTGAGACAATAATCTACGACTTTCATTATACTGAGCTTCTTTAATTTTCCCTTTAACTAATCGTTTAACCCAGATTACTAAAACCTGTCGAAAACCAACAATTCTGCAGTAGCATCCCCATTAATAAAATCATAACTTCGCTGAGAGGTCCAAATCATCTGGAAAGGTGCCTAAATACCGACATTGCTAAATTAATTAAATATGCATCTAATCGGGGGGAAACAGGGGTTACCCTTGATGAACCGCTATAGACCACGATGTAGCCCACGAACATTCCCCTTCCGTCTCTTCTTCCCTCCCTCCCTTCCTTCCTTCCTCCTTCTTCTCCTGTCTTGGCCGGCCACCACGCGCGCGATCCTTCTCTTCTTATTCCTTGGATGACCAGCGGGAGGAGGACGAGCTTTGCCGGTAGCGGAGGAGGCGCACAAGGGGGAGGGGCGGCGGCCTAAGGGAGTGGGAGGGGGCGGCAAGGAGTGGAGGGAGGGTATGGGGGGCGGCTAGGGTTTTGGGGGGAGGGTGGCGCCTCCCCCCCCTTGGCCGGCCTATGGCTGCCCACATGGGCCTAAGCCCAGGCCCAAGTTGCCTAGAAATTGATGCTAACCCCTTTGTTAATTGATTATTTAGTTATTTTCCAATAGATCCTTCTCCTGGATCCATTTCTAATTAAGCCTTTTCTTTAAATAACTAGTTTTTCTCCCGTTTTCCATTCTGGAGTATTACAGGAACTATCCGTTCCGTTTGCACCCCTACTTTCTCCCAACTCCAGATTCCTATTCCCTTGAAGCTGCTCCTTAGCAGTCAATTAGCATCAAATGTGCTCAACTCCATCAGCGGCAAAGCCATCTCGTTCCTATGCAACTTCGCCGTTGTGCACTACCGTGGCGACAAAATCTGTGGTGGAGGCAGTGGTAGTTTTAGCCCCTTCTTTCCTACTTGCCATATGCTAGATCTCAGAGAAACAAACTTTTTCCCCTTCAGATCCACATCGTCTTTCTCTCCATCACCTTCTATGCTGTCGGCATGCCTTGTTTCCTAGTGGTGAATCCAGGATAAAAAATGAGGGTGAGCTTAACCGCTCAAAGTCTTGAATGACTAAACTAATTTGTAACAAACATAGTCTTGTATTCTTGTGCAATCAAATTCATAGTTTCATACATGAATAAAAGCAAAACAAAAAAGAGAAATACAATAAAGGTACCTCGCTAATGGAAAGTGCATCTCCCAAAACATGTAAATATGTTTCCAGTAGGTAACAACATGTATATCAAAATTAGAAAAATTAGTGATACAATAGCAAATTGTACTTAAATGATCATGAACATTCAAAATAAAAGAACTATACCACTAAGACACTAGCTTGAATCACGACTTTCACGAGGCAAATTCATTCTACGATTTTTTATGCCTTGGAAGGATCTTATAATTGCATCATCATTAATGGATCTAAATATATCTCGCTTGGTGTAGCACACCATCAAATCATTCAGCCACTCATCCGATACATTGTTGCGCAAATCTGCTTTGATAATATTCATTGCCGAAAATATTCTCTCAACAAATGCCGTTGCCATTGGAAGGATCAATATCAACTCGATGAGGCGATATACCAATGGAAAAGTTCTACCTTTTTTGGTTTCAACCATCAATTGAGCAAGTTTTGAAATATCATGACATCCATAAAATTCCTCACTTCTCCTAATATTGAGAATGAAGGTTGGAAGCTGATTTCTCAACAAGAATCGATCAGCCACCGTGAAATCATCAGCATATATCTCAGCAAGTCGAATAAGCTTGTCAACATTAAACTTAGAGAATGAGTCGCTTAGATCAAGACAAGACATGCATACCAATAACTCCGAGGAAACTTCATTGAAGCGATGATTCATCTCATTCATAGTTGCATCGAGAGCAGCATTGAAAATGTCAACTTTGTAGTAATGATGTTGAGTCACTGTATGCTTCCGACGTACAGATTTACCCATAACTCCAATGACATCATTCATATTTGGCACAAAAATCTCATATGCCTCACAAAAGCTTTTGACTTGGTTGAACAATGGCTCCCACTCATTGTTCCTCATATCTTGCAAGCGTTCTTTCACATCCTGTATCAAGCCCATAGCTTCAACGATATCTTGATGCTTCCTTTGTAAAGCAAGTGATAGCTCATTTGTTATGCTCAACAATGTTATCAAAAAATGCATGATGAATACAAATTGAAAGAATTCCATATTTTTAATCAAACCTACTGCTCCACCAAGACTTGTGTTTTGACAAGCATCTTCACTTATAAGTTCTAGCACATCAACAATTGCCTCCCATATTTGGTATATACGAAGCAAAGTTTTGAGATGTGTGCTCCACCGAGTATCTCCAGGTCTAGCTAGGCCAGATTCCTCATGCATCCCTCTCCCAGCAGATATCAAACCATTCTTCAACTTGTCCAACAAGATATCTTGATTCTTTTCAATCAACACATCTTTTCTCTTGCAAGATGCACTAACAGTCGTAACTATAAGGGGAACATAGTTGAAGAAATCAGAAATAGCTCTACTACAACCTGCAACAGTGACAACCACTAATTGTAACTGGTGGGCGAAATAATGGACATAGAAAGCATTTGGATTCTCATCCCGAATAAGTTTTTGCAAGCTATTAAATTCTCCTCTCATATTTGAAGCTCCATCATAGTCCTGCCCACGAAGTCTAGAAATAGGTAAACCATGATGATCAAGCACACCAACCAAAGCATCCTTCAATGCCGTCGATGTACAACTTGTGATATGCTTGATAGCAAGAAACCTTTCCATGACCTTCCCTTGATTGTTCACAAATCAGCATGCCACAAATTTTGCAAAGTTAGAACAATAATACAATACAACAATGTAAAAATTGTATGACTAAAAAAGAGATGTACAACAAACCTCACAATCACTGCCATTTGCTCCTTTATGGATACATCTCAAGACTCGTCAATAAGCACTGCGAAATTCTTATCTCCAATCTCACCTTTAATCACTTTTGTGACCTCTTGTGCGCAAGTTTTGGAAAGCTCTTTTTGAATATCTGCACAAGTCATAACTGCATGCCCGGGAGCTATATTAAATGCATACTTCACTTCCTCATTCTTACCCTTGTACCAATCCAACAACTCTTTGAAATTACCTTTGTTGATGGAAGTGGAGGATTCGTCATGTCCACAAAGAGCTTCACCTTGTGCTATGAGATACCTTGCACAATCTAAAGATGCAGTCAAACAAATTTTGTATGCAATTTCGCCTCCTTACAGTATGTGCTCATTTTACTAGATACATTTGACCGTTGATTCTTGAAGTCATCACACTCACCCCTTGCGATGTTGTGGAAACTATTTGGACCACCAACATGTTTATTGAAAGCATCTATAGCTATCTTCCAACGAGAGAACCCAACTTTTGTAAATACAACATTACCAAATGTGTTGGGTTGTGACTGTTTCTTGAAAAGAAAACAATAGAAACAAAAAGTGACATCTTTTTCCACACTATATTCCAACCAATCAAACTTATTAAACCATGATTCTTGAAAGGATCTCCACACTTTGCCATCCAATGTCTTTGGAAAGGCATACCCAATTGCTCGAGTTGGACCATTCAACAAATATGTCCTCCTCACTTCATCTCTAATTTCATTAGCAAAATCTTCTATTGGTATACGATGCACCGGATCGGCAATAATTTCATCCGAATTAAATTCTAGTCGAGGCTTCTTTGGTTGAGTTGCGCTCTCATTGGTTGGGGGAGTACTACTTGAATTATTTGTAAAATAATTACGCAAAGTTCGCTTCTCCATTATTGCAAACCTATGAATTAATAGCTAATTGAGTATATACCACACTATATCAAACTTACTAACAAATTAAAAATTAAGCAAATAGTATATACCAAAGACAGCAAATAAGCCTCGAGGTCTGAGATCTGAGCACTTGACTCCTTGACTCCTTCCTCTAATCCTCTCAGGCCTCAGCACTAAACTCTAAAGCCTTCGCTTGAATCACTTCACTTCTTCTGTTCTTCAGTGCGGTGTCTCGACCTTCTCTAGTGGCGAAATCCCCCACCGGCTGCTCCTTCTCCCCAAACGCCTCCGGGTGCTCCCCCTCCCCCAAATGAAATCGTCTCCACCTGCTCCTCCTCCCCAAATCGGCTCCGGGTGCTCCCCCTCCCCAAATTAGCTCCGGCTCTGGGCTCCCCCTTCCCTCCCCAAATCGCCTCCGGCCTGCGGCTGCCGCCTGCCGGCCTTGGCTCCTTGCCTCGGCCCGGCGCTCGGCCGCCGGCGCCAGATCCGCCTCGCCTCCGGCTCCCCTCCCTCCCCAATTTGCCTCCACCATGCACCGCCTGCCATCTCCTTGTTCCTTAACTCGGGCCGCCGGTGCCCATATCCACCTCTCTTCAACCGCTGCTCGCCTTTTGGCGGCGACACACGGACCACGGTGGGCCAGTGGCTCGCCCCAGCTCCCTCCAGCTCTGCCGCTCTGGCTGTCCTCCTCAGGTTGTCACTCGTCAGGTGTGCATCCTCGATTGAATGTGGAATTGCTCGATTGAACGGGGGAATCAAATGGGGAATTTTGGAACGGGAACTGCCATGTGGAGTGTGGACCGGTGGATGTGAGAGTGTGAGTTGGGCCTGGGCTTCGACAAGGGCAAGGCCCACACACTTTTTTTCCACTTCTGGTTGCTCTGCTTGACTGTTTGTGCTTGACCTGCTTCTTTCTTCTTCTTGGCGCAGCTGCAACCGGAGGTTGAAGAACTGAAGGACCGCCGGGGGGGGTGGAGGGGTTCCTACCGGCCGGTGGAGGGGAGGCTTCAGCCTTACGAAGCCCCCTGGTGGATTCGCCCCTGCTGTTCCCACGGTTTCAAGCATCGCCCATATCTGCAATAGCACTGATGGGCGATGGCCTGATGTAACAACACTCCTTTGGCTCCTCCCAACACCTAGTGCCACACCAATGATTTCTTCATGTTGTTCCTTTCCTACCAGAGTCGAGGAAGAAGTAACACGAGTCGAGTACGTTGTCGATCTGACCAAAAGGGGCCTGACCTCACTAAGGTCGTGTCCTATCCCCAAGGTTAGGCGGAAAGAGGTCAGCATTGAGGCCGTGTCCTATCCCCAAGGTCAGGTGGCACTCAACAACGACGTGGCTACGCCATCCTTGAGCTTGCTTTACTCCAGCGATGCCACATGGACATCGTACGGGACAAATTCTTTGCTAGGAAATAGTTGGGTGGTGGGTGCATTGATGAAGGTGCATTTCAGTCCATAAGGCCATGTACAATGGGCTGATGTAAGCTATCTATAAGTATTGCAACGTAGGATTTTTGGTGACATAGATGAGAGAGAATGAAGAAAGAGAAAAAAGCTGTCTATAATCTCATAGTCAACTGCAGCAATAAACCCAAAAAACTATCTACTACATGGATGAGAGAGAATAAAGAAAGATAAAAAAGTTGTCTATAATCTCACAGTCGACTGCAGCATCAAACCCAAAAAAACTATCTACGACTTTAACTCCCGTTGTATCGCAGAGTCGTCTACAACAGAAAAAATTCGATGCGCTTCTGATCCCGTGCGCGCTCGCTCTTCTTCCCCCCTTTTTCTCTCCGCTCAGCACCAACAATCCATCGCGTGCGTCGCCAAATCCCCTCCCAATCCATTGAGTCCGGCACCGGCGGCGTGGAGATGTCGATGCCGCCGGGGGCCGCGGTGGGGCCAGCCTTGACAAGTTCTTCGAGGACATCGAGTCCATCAAGGACGACCTCCGCGACCTGGAGCGCATCCAGCGCTCGCTCCACGACGCCAATGAGGGGGGGGGGGGGGGCAAGTCCCTGCACGACGCGACCACTGTGCAGGCGCTCCATGCGTGCATGGAAGCAGACGCGGCTGCCGCCATCAAGAAGGCCAAGGTGGTGACACAAAATCATTTTGTTCCGTTTGCCCTTTTCTAGTGTTGAATGCTGTGGGAATGTACCTTGTATATGGTAGGAGCAGCAGTGAAATGGAGTATCGATTTAGTGCTAAATCATTTCGTAGAACAAGAATTACATTTGCTTGATTCATCTAGTTACTGCATCGCTTCTTGCTTCTTCTTACCCCAACTCGTGGGGATGTAGAGATTCCATCAATTGGGGCTGTGGAGGCAATTTTTTTAGGTAATTTGGTATTGGCATAAAACCAATCGAGGTACTAAATTGTTCACGACCATTCTTGGTGTGATTGTTTGGGATTACCCCTAAAAGACGCTCAACTCTGCACGCTAGTCTGAAAGAAGGCATTTGTTTGTTTTACTGTAGAAATGCATCAAAGTGGCCAAGTTACCCTGTAAATATTGACACCGCAGTGTTTTATTTCTTTTTGGGAAAAGATGGCGTATTTTTAAATGTAGTAAAATATGCTGGTCAGAACATTTTCTTGATTTATGGCTTACTTCTAAACAACATCGTTTGGTATTGTTTGATGCCAATTGCCCAAACCATGTACTTGTAGAAAATTGATATGTGTTATTAGCCAAATGTACTTACATTTGCCTCTTTTCTATTGCAGAGCATGTTTTTTTTGCGAGGTATATTGTAGAGACTGTTTGACTAAAAGAGATTCAAAGACATACATAGGTAGATGCATATATCTTTATCTTGTATACAGATGCATTAGTGATGCTATTTGTTGCAGCTAGACATAAGTGCCTAACTACCATATTACCATGATTTTTCAAGCTTTAATAGACAACTATATCAGAGTATCAATCTATAGCATCATCTCGCTTTATACTACAACTTATTTATTAACAAGCAGGATGTCACTGAATTGAACTGATGAAGGAAGAGGGATCAGGAGGTGTGGGAATTTGGACGGCTCCATCAAGCATTTGTGTCACCTTAAGCATGGTTGGCCGCATTATTAGCTCCTCCTGGAGGCACCACAGTGCCACAGCCACAAAGCGTTCCACCTTTTTTATGTCGAAGATTGCCTCCTCATCGCCCTCCACAAGCAAGTCGATCCTCCCACACCTGTAACAATCGTTTGCCCAATAAGTTAGTATTGTCTGCTCCTCATCAGCGATCTCTAGGTCCACATTTCACCTGCAGCACACAAGCTCTAGCTATGTTGAGGTTATGTTGTTAGAAACCTTAGCAGATTACATTACAATTATGTCTACTTCAATTCTGATGATAACAATTACAGAACAAGTGATATCATGTTAATGAACGCATAACCAACATTGCATTTGTTCTGCATGGGCAAAATATATTTAAATAGTGGTGGGCATCAAAATAAGTCCTTGGAAAACAACAGTAGAATGCAACATAAGATCTAGTACCTTGAAATCAATTGGTAGGTAGAAAAAGTCATATGTGCCTTTGTGGAGCTCATCAATTGCAGCCAAAAGCATCTTAGTTGTGTACCTATCGAATTCAGGAAAAACTGAGGACAACTAATTAGCAAAAAAGATAACAAAAGAAAATACAATATGAATGGCTTGAATACAGTGCTGTCATGTAGGACATTGCAATTGTAGTATGCTAACAACAAGGACCTACTTCATTCATGCAGGATAACCTTTTCTGATACTTCATTCCAGAGTTGACAATTCATGCTTCTAAAGAAGGGACACCTTTTCTTCTTTCTTTTGTGGGAAAGGCTGAAGTACTTGGTTGAATGCTCCATTTTGTAAGTGACCGGTCTGGTATCTTGTTCTGAAATGTAACAAGATCAAATTTCTGATGATTTATGATGATCTGTAGCACTCTTTGTAGAATGGTTATCTTGTTCTAGAATGTAACAAGATCTATTGTTCACTGGTATCAGTCAGACATCCAAGTATCAATCTTTATTTGCATGCTTCACAATTCACATCATATGTATTCTTTACGTTTCAGAATATATATTCGTTCTTGCCTTCAGAATTCACCAGTTCACATGCTGTTCACATGCTTCACGATTTAGTTCACATGCTGTTCTGTCACATGCTCTTCGCATGCTTCACAATTCACCAGTTCACATCTGCTGTTCTATATTTGCATGCCAGGCAATGGAGCATCGCAGGGGCAAACTGTTTAACCGCCTTAATTAAAAATAAATTAACACACACCAGTTCACATCTATATGATCAGACACACCAGTTCACATCTATATGATCAGTGTGCACTAGTTCACATGTATATGAACAGTGAGAGCGCTAGGCGAATGGGATTCCTATTTCACTAATAGGACAGATGCCACTAATCGTTCAAGACTCTCACCACTACAGAAGTGTACGGCAGCAATCCGTATGTTAGCATACGGCACCTCTACTGACCAACTTGATGAGGTACTAATGATTAGCGCGAGCACTGCATTGGAGTGCTTGGATAAGTTCGCACAAGGGGTGATTGACAAATTTGGTGCAGAGTATTTGCGCTCCCCCCCCCATGTGAGGAAGTGGAGCGTTTGCTTCAAGTTGGTGAATCTCGTGGCTTTCTTGGCATGCTAGGGAGTATTGACTATATGCATTGGCCATGGAAGAATTGTCCAGTTGCATGGAGGGGCCAATTCATCCGAGGTGACCATGGTGTCCCTACTATGATCCTCGAAGCGGTTGCTTCGCAAGACCTTCGCATATGGCATGCTTATTTTGGTGTCGCCGGGTCTAACAATGACATCAACGTGTTTAATGAGTCACCATTGTTCATTGAAGCGTTAAAAGGGGAATCTCCATAGGTGCATTTCACTGTCAATGAGAAGCAATATGATAGGGGTTACTATCTTGCCGATGGTATATATCTAGAATGGGCTGTCTTCGTGAAGACAATACTGCTCCCTCATACAGATAAGGACAAATTATTTGCACAACACCAAGAAGGAGCAAGGAAAGATGTTGAGCGGGCATTTGGGGTATTGCAAGCTCGTTTTAACACCGTGCGTCGTCCAGCACAGTTGTGGCAATGGGTTTCCATCGGCAAAATCATGGAAGTTTGTGTCATTCTTCATAATATGATTGTTGAAGATGAACGAGAATTGGTCACCGCCCCTTTGGACTTGAACGAGACTTCGGGGACATCTTTCGTTCTACCGCCGGAAGTCAATAATGGCCCTAACATTTGCTTCATGGATGTGTTGCAGAGAAATTCCTCTATTCGTGCTCGGCCAACACATATCCAACTAAAGAGGGATTTAGTCGAGCATATTTGGCAACGCTATGGGAACAAGTAAAATGTTTAGGCCTATTTAAGTTACGATTATTTTTATTCTCTTTATTATGTACTAGTTCCTCTGAATTCATTTCCATATTAATGTATCCGAATTATCATATCATACAAATTATCATTATTTATCTATTTCAACCATATTCATTTTATTTTAATCATGTATCCAAATAAAAAATAAAGCAATACAAGTAGTCCGCAAGGATGAAAATTAGAGTTGATCATCATATTTTTTAGGTCCATGAAAGCATTAAATGATTGTGTGATCTATACAGACAAGTAAAAAGACAACCCATTGTATGAGCTGTCTTTAGTGCTATCTATAGGTGACGTAAATGATTATTATAGATAAAGAAATTTCTGCATTATCATATATGCCCTAAAGACATATAGAGCTAAATACCAATTTAGCTTAATTTAAAATGCTGGTATATTGATTCCGATGACATTTATCTGAATAAGTTGAGTCTGCGATGGCATTTCTAGTAGTCACTTGAGAGTGGCATTTCTAAAAAATGGTCACTTAGCAGTGGCATTTACCAAATCTTTCCTTTTTTTGTAAGGTCGAATAACTGAAGGTGAACTCCTTATATCAACAACTAATTTGGCCATCGCCATTGTCTTGGCTACTTGAGGCCCCTATATTGCTCTCAATTTTTGTCTTAATGCACCAACTTTTCTCGACCCAAAGGATATATGGCTTTGCCAAATTAATAGTCAAGGAGATACCGAGTGAGAGTTCAACGTAGTAGTCGGTCCAGTTTGAGGATTTGAGCCATTGGTCTAGAAGGTATTTTTCCGTGCTTTGAATTATGAAGAGACCCGATCAATTATACCTTTCGTTGAACTGGCCTCGAACGGCGGAGTATAACATACGTTGACTACATTTATCACAAAACGGCACTTTGACAAAGATGCCCCATTGACCGTCAGATAGCGAGAAGTATCGCTAATACAGTTGGGAAAAAAAACACAATATGTACACATGGACCTTTCTCTCCCATGACAGATTATTAGAGCAAAAGAGTTTATTGTGAATACTGTGCGGTCTTGAACTGCCTGAACTTTCAGGTTCAATAGTGCAAATAGGTTCTTTGCTGCAATAATTAGTAGGATGCAACAGACGCTAATCAAACTTCTGTATTCTCTCTCCTCTCTCGTCACAGGAAAAATTGTTGTACATGTATCATGAGGTGCAGCGCCAAATTATAAAAAAAAAAAGAAGAGGAAAGAACTTGTATACTTATGTTTCTCAATATAGTGATTTATACTGAAAAAACTCTACCACGGGTATGTACATACTTAAGAATTCCTCGTTGAAGAACAAAAATTCATCGTTGATGATCACTGCATTGAGAGATCACTCGAAAGACTCTACCGGAGCACGACGGCGGTGAGGAAGCTGAGCACGGCGACGGCGCTGACGGCGGAGCAGCACAAGTCGACGAGCACCTCCCGCCTCGCCTTGGACTCCTTCCTCCCCCTCTTCCTCCTCACGAACTCCTCGTACCTCCTCTTGGCCTCCTCCCTTTCCTTCTCACCTCCCTTCCTCTGCCCCACCATCGCCGCCGCAAGAAGCCGCAGGCTGCCTTCGCCACTCACGGCCGCTCCGTCGGCGTCCTCGACGGTGAGGATGACCTCCCTAAGGTGGCCGGTCTCCTCCGAGCAGGTGGCGGTGGCCTCGAACTTGCACCCGCCGAGCACCAGCGCGTACCGCACCAGCGTCTCGCCGGTGTACCAGTGCCTGTCCACCGTCACCGGCCGGCGGCTCGACACGTTCACCGCCCGGCCGCTGCCGGGGTCTACAACAATCCAGCTCAGCTCCAGCTCCGCCGGAGAGACAGAGCGCGCCGGCACCGGGTTCTTGCACTCCACGACGTCGACGCAGAACGGCGATGTGAGGAACCACGAAGAGGAGGTGGAGGTCTCCACGACGCGGGAGAGGAGGGGCGCGCCCTTGTGGTAGACGTCCACGGCGGAGACGAGCTCGCCGGGGAGCCGCTCGGCTCCGGCGAGGGGAGCAGCGTCCGGGGACGGGAAGGGGAAAGGGGAGGCGTCGGCGAAGAGGCGTTGAGGAGAGACGGCAGATAGGACGTTAGGCCGGGCAGCGAGCGACGGCCACTGCGCGAGGCAGAGCGCGCGCCAGGTGTCCAAGTCTGCGGCGAGCTCCCTGAGGCCCGCGGTGGCGCAGCTCGCGGCGGCCAGGGACCGGCCGTCGAGGCGGCGCAGCGCGCAGGCCAACACGTCGGCGGGCAGGTCCTCCACGGTGGTCGTCGCCATTTCCCAGCCTTCTCGTGCTCTGCTCTTACAAGACGGAGTAAAACTCCAGTCACAGGTCACACAACACTCCAAAGCGGGAATGCGATGGCAAATTGGCAATGCAACGAGGACTTCTTTTATAGGCGGGCAAAGTTCTAAATTTAAAAAACTAATATACATAAAGCAGTTATTCCTGTATCTAAAAATTCGATACATAATCTGTATTCTATCAACAAACCACAAAATCTTTTTATAAATTAGATGCGTAAATGATCTAATTCTATGTAGAAGATCTTTATAGTAATATATGTATGTATGTATGCATAAATACATATATCTACCCACAAAACTTACCCCTACCATAAAGTGTTTCTTTTATAATACTCTCTCCGTTCTCGTATAGTTGACAGTTGTAGCAGTATTCCAAGCTACAAGACGTCAAATAATTAAGCATAGAGGGAGTAGTAAATATTCATATTACAGCGCGTCGTGTAAATATTCTTATTACAGCGCGTCGTGGCGTGTCGTCCCTATTGATCGGATGGCCTCGGCGAACATGACAATACCGTGACAGCCCGACAGGCCGTGCACGTCGGAGCCAAGCCAAATAGCCAATGGCCAATGGGAGACCGAGAGGGGGAGGCACAATTCGTTCCCTAGTACTACGTGCGCTCGCGACTCGTGAGCGTGACAAATGGAGCGGCGTTGCGTTGGAGTCGCGCGGTGCCGGGCCGGGACGGCAGGTCGAGCGGGGACGCGTACGCGCGTGCGGGGAAGCGGGCTTCGGAACAGAATGCTCTGTCTGTGCCGTGCTCTACCTTCTGGCCCGTAGCGCTCGCCGCCGCGGCCGGATGCGCGCGATTGGCGTGTTTGTACCAAGGGGCGTAGCCAGGATTTCGGCGTAGGGTGCCGTAGGCAAATAGACAACATGCAGCGGGAGAGGAAGAAATAACACAACAATTTTGCTGATATCTGACATATCAAACATATATTATCTAATTTAAAAGAAAAAATACATATTTATTTGTTTAAATTAATCTCTGCATATAATTTCTCGCGTAGGTGTGAGGTGTGGACCATGGCACGAAACTTTTCACCTTTTGGACACTATGTTGCTAAGAGTGAGACAATAAATGAGAAAGGTTCGGAGAAACAAAAGTAGTCAAAATAATGTAGTTATCTGTTAATCCGTGGTGACATCTCCAATTTAAAATAAAATCATAAAATATTTAGTTTATTTATCACTGCACATGCCTCAAACACCAATGGGTTCCTACTACTTTGTAAGACTATCAAATTGAGCACTAATCTCTTAGTACTAGTACTTAGAGAGAACTAAGTAGTAAGTGATACTAGTTGTAACTAATTTACTATCACCTAAATTTATTCTCTATGAGCATCTTGGAGAACTAACAAACTAGTACTTAGAGAGAACTAAGTAATACTAGTCGTAACTTCCACCGAAATTGATCAAAACTAAGCACAGTGGAGAATTAACAAGCTAGTACTAGACTTAAGAGTACAGTTGCTAGTAGCCTCATACTGATCGATGGGGGGAGGGGGTGGGGCTGACCAAGGGTTTTTTTTTTATTAATGAAAAGTCGTTTAAGTCAGTTAAAGACTGATTTTCGAGTTATATCTTGCAAAACTCAACCGTACTATTACATGTCTTGTGTGGGCAGGACTAGGCTAAATAATTTGTAACATTCCATTATAGTTGTGCCATGTTGATGCGTGAATGTCAGAATGATCTACTTTTTATATATTCCCACATGGCGTAAGAGGGGTTTAAATCCGGCGGATAGTTCAACCAAAAGGAAGCGAAACCTTAGCGGGCACAACTACTATAGGATGGTGCATTGCAAATGTCGTGTGATAGTTGATTAGTCGCACGCCTTCGGAAACGTGTCTTGGCCCACATATTAAGCAAATTATCTCTTATCTGTAAAGTTGTACAACTTTTGCAGAGTGTAAAACTATTCGAATAGCTATGTCCACGGTCATGGACATGCTGAGCAAAACAGCTCAAAGTTAGACTTAGGTTTTGTTTTCAAAAGATTTTATCAAATAATTTTGGATTGTTTATCCAATTGGAAAATTGAGCAGTTAGCCATGTGATAGGAGTGTATCCTTCACCAGAAATATATGGAGATTATCTTGCTATAAAACTTAAGAATTTACAAAAATAAATTTTAGTTATAGAATAACTGCTTTGGAACTTAGTACAAGTATTGAAAAGAAAACATTGCTTTATGCGGAATCAACCCTATAAGCTATCCTTTGTTATACCCTCATGCATTATAATCTGTTATTAGGTGTAACTTGCGGAGTACATTTATTTGTACCCACCTTGTCTAATAAATTATTAATCAGGAGAGGACTACTACGAGAAGAATGATGACTTGGACGACTAGACTACATCCCCAGACGATTGCCTGTGGTAAATCGTGTGGTCTACCTTACTACTTTTTCTTCCGTTGTATTTTGTTTATTGACTTTATGCCTCTTTTGTAACAAACTTAAAATATTGTGAATATATCACGTATTATGGTTATACTATCATCTTTTGTTTAACTGTGTACACTAGCTGTTCCTGAACTAGTCTATGAGACACAGAGAACCTGAAATCTTTCGCTTCCGGGTTCGACATAAACCATACATAATCTTATTAGATGATATACTACCACTATTCATATACTTTTGCAGCATTAAAGTAGGGGTATGAAGTGCAAACATTTCAATAGTTACACCATTGATTTTCTTGTTAGACTTATAATATAGGACTACGCTTTCTATGAAAATAGATATTGGGGGCGGATGGAGTGCATAGCTAGCAATCTCTCGCGTGATGCCCTAAAGAATTAGATAATCATGCATCCGAGGGAATTTGAGACAATGACCACTAGTCCAGCACACCGATCCAAAGAAAAGGCCTCAATGTTTACTTTCAGACCATTCCTTTTTTCCCCTGCATTTTCATGTCCTATGCTGTGCCCTTTTATCAACATTATACCTGCACTCAGAGGCGGAGCTGAGTCTCGAGTCTCTAAGGTAATAGCCCGAGGCTCAGAATTAAAAACTCGTATAAAAATCTCTGAAAAATCAGTAAAATATAACTTTATACCAAGAGTAATTGGGCAGCCCGTCTCGAGTCTCTAGGGTAATAGCCAGTAAAATATAACTTTATACCAAGAGTAATTGGGCAGCCCATGGCTTGCCCGTGGCCAGTTCTGCCCTTGTCTGCAGTGGTGAGCGGTGAACAGCTCTGCACTAAGGGTGCGTTTGGTTAGGTGAACCAGGATGAATGAAATGGAATGGTATAGGATGGATGGGATGATCCTAGATGAGATGATACAAGTATGGTGTTTGGTTGGTGAGATACGATGATGCATGATTTTGTTTGGTTGCTTGGATATGATGGTCCTAGATGGTTTAAGATGATGTTTGGTTTGATGAACGAAGTTGTATTTGGATGGCCATAATTTTTTCCTTTTTTTTCTTCATTTTTCTTTTTTTCCCTTCTTTCTTTTCCCTCTTTTTCCTTTTTTTCCCTTACCTATCTCCTGCCGACAGTTTTCCTTCATGCTCTCTTTCTTCTTCCTCTCTCGTTTTTCCTCCTCTCGCCTTTGCGCCCATTGCCGCTCCTTTGCGCTCGGGTCCTGAGCTGCCTCCTCTGGCTTGGCACAGTGCACTGCCACCGACACCGCCTCCCGGCCTGCGCACCGCCAATGGCCCGCTTCTCAGCTACTTCCCTGGCTCTACCATGGCGTCGTTCCTCCGACTCCATGGAGCTCCTCATGCCGACCTCTCCCTCCAGTGCCATCTCCCTCCTGCCGCCACCACCGGCCCTGTCGCCATCGGCGCCTCCTGCGCCCGGTGCCGCCCCTCCGGCTCCCCCATGCCCCAATGCCTCCCTGGCCTGCCGCCACCCCCTGTGCTCGTCACTGCACCCATGAACCACCCCGGCTAGTTTGGCCTCCGGCCACCGGCCGCCTCCCTCGCTTCTCCCCACGCCCAGCTCTCTCCCTCTCTCGGCCCGTGCTTGGCCCAGCGCTGCCTCGACCGCACCTCTCCATGGCGCCGCCGCCTCTGACCCGGTTCGGTCCCGTGCCCCTGCTTGGTGCGCCGCCGCCCCTGGCGCCGCTTTGCTTGCCCCTGACCTCCCACGCTCCGTGCGCACTTTGGAACTAGAGTGAACGGTATGGTTCGCCATTTTTCTCCAAACGGGATGATACAACATAAATATAGAATATTCTCATTTTTTGAACCATCTTATTCCGAATGGTTTGATATCATCCACCCAACCAAACACGTGAATGACGGCGTTGCAGTTGTGTTCCTGCTGTATTTCTGAATATAAAACTACATTATCTGTCAGATTAACAAAGCTGCGAGCGATCCTGCAAGGTCGATGTCGACATCGCATTCGTTGCAGTTGTGTTCCTGCTGTATTTCTGAATATAAAACTGCATTCGTTGCAGTTGTGTTCCTGCTGTATTTCTGAATATAAAACTGCATTATCTGTCAGATTAACAGAGCTGCGAGCGAGCATGCAAGGTCCATGTCGACATCGCATGCATAGGCAATCCAGCTCTGGATTAGCTGAAGCTAAGCAGGCTCTGTAACCAGATTGGCCTCGCAATAAAGTAGATTTAGGTTAGTTTTGCGGTTGCATGATGGATGGAGACATGCTATCTGCTTGTCGCCGTTCCTCCTCTCTCTCTATGTGGTTCCTGAAGACTTTGCCGGCTACCCCTTGCCTGACGTGGTGGCCATTTCTTACGTTAGCATAGGAACCGGCCCTTGTTTTTCTACGATCGACCTTTCAGGAAAGCATGTTTATTTTGTCATCACTCAAACATTTCTTTATAAATGGCGTGCTATGCTATCCGCAGTTGTAGGGACATGAACCATAGTCTCACTTTTATGCAGGCACAAACACACTCATGTTTTCCTTTTCCTCTTCCTTTTCAAGTAGTACGTAGTACAATTAATCTTTGTTAGCATTGAGTATTCTGTCCACACTAATTCTTATTTAGAGAGGTACTTTGATATACCTGTTTATCGTGTAATTTGTTTCAGGAACAACATTAGTTAATTTATAGAGCGGAATTAACTAGACATTGGTGACAAAGAGGCCTTCTATCTTTAACCCTCGTCTCTCTCATGATCACTTGCCTAATCTTGACAATGATTAAAATCTCTATGTATTACTTTAATACATAATTAAAAGACTATATGTTTTCATGGTCGTAACCCATAAGACTAACGACCCTTGTGGTTGTAAGGATTCTAGATGTTATGTAATGGGTACCCTGATCGGATGAAATCATGTACCCAATCCCCGACCAGATGGTTGCTTGTAGAAGCAATGAAGTGGTGCTTGAATCTGATTCTAAGCATATTCCTCTTGTATGATGAATAGAGCATATGTCTTATTTACTCTAAGCCACACGACGTTTTACAGCCCTAAGACACTGATAGTAACCACCATATGGTTATTGTCTCCTTCTGATATCAACCGCCGAACGGTTGATATTTCACCAACAGCCGTCTCCCTCCGACCAGTCGTGATACTTCCAACAGGCGCCTTTTCTAGGAGTAACCGTCACCGCTTCATCAACTACTTAAAGGATAACACAAACGACAGAGGGCAATCTGATCTAGAAGATCAACAGACGATTGGATTTCATCTGAAGCATCAGTATAGCAATTAGTACACCAAGTGTAATTAGGGCTAGTCTACTGCCCTGTCTAAGGCACCCCTGTAAAGGATCCAATTCAGAGTAATAAAGAGCAATCCCATTCTCTCCCAAGAACTCTTTGCCATTTTTCTTAGTTTATTTCGTAAGATCGGCGACTCGATTGTCGATAGCTAGCGCTGTCCGTGGGGGAAGAAGGCATTGAGTTATTGAAGATTACTTCACTCAAGCATTCCTCATTCACTCCATTCGCTCCATCATCGCTCATACAAACATGGCAGGGACTTGGGATGAGGAAAACTGGTTCGATCTGGCGGACTACTCCAACCTCGACATGGACGCATGCATCCGAGCCATGCAAGAAAATAGGATGTCACACGCTGAGACTAGTGAGATCGACCGGATGGATGAGGATTCACCGCCACCATCCGTGGTGCTCCTAGAGGAACCGGTCACTCCGACCAGTTTGGAACATCCGGACACCTCTACAAGCTCGGTCCATCCGACAGGAAAGACTAGTGACAGAAGCCTAACGATGCAATTAAAGACTCCATGTACTCTCGATATTATTATGGCCGACCAGTATTCGCCGACGGCTCCTACATATTCTGGGGGCCAACTGGCATTTGGTGAGGGTGTCAATGGAGTTATCACCGATCTATGTACTCCTTGAATAATGTCCAACTAGGATTACCCAACCTATGGTGTCCAAGGGTACATGTCAACATATCATTCACAATTATTCAAGGAGTCATACTGCCAAGTAGGTGTTTAACTATTCCCAAAACCATTTTTATACAACTAGCCATGCATATTGATACAAAACAATATAATTTTATAAACTGGGTACGACACGATCAAAGGTCTACGACTTACCTTCGTTGAAGAGCTGAGATGCTTCGGTCGTCGGGTCCAAGAATTCTCCAGAGAAGCTGGAATCTACACATGCGAAAAGAGCCAAATAAATAAAAAAAACTCCAAATAAAGTCCAAAAAGATTACCAAACTAGAATCGAAGGGAATGTACTGAATTTAGATGAAGTTAGAAATTTGAATCACTCAAATCGGAGTTCAAGTAAAGGAGAATGGGCTCTCAGAAGATTTGAAATCATAAGGTCGGGAGGAGGTTCAACGACCTGGTCGAAAGAGATTCGACTGATCGAAAGAAGGTTCAACGACCTGGTCGAAAGGGGTTCAACTGGTCGGAAAGAGGTTCAACAACTTGGTTGAAAGGGATTCGACTGGTCGAAAAGAACACAAGCGAGAACAGGGCACGGGGAACTCACTAGGACTGAGAGAGAGGCTGGAGGAGGACGACGAACGGCGGTTGAGGACGGTGCGGGCGCTCTAGCGAACTCTTCGGCGGTGACGAGGTTGAAGACGGCGTGAGCGCTCCAGTGAACTCTTCGACGGCGAAACTTGAAACACGGCGAAATGGGGCGAGAGCGAGAGAAAGGAAGAGTTGAGGGGGAAACAAGAGGAGGCAGAGGGCTTCCTGGTGTTCCATTTATAGAGGAAGGAGGGGGAACAGGCGACAAGATGGAGCGGCGGGATTCGCAGCAACGCGGCATGGGCGCACAGCTGGCAAGTGAAGGAGGGGATAGGGGCAGGTAGGGGAGGAGACAAGAGGGGGAATGGGCACGTCAGAGGCGATAACATTTAATGCGACACAACGGCATTTAATACGCGGGAACTTTTGCGACGGCCGCGATGCGACGGGAGGAAGAAAAAGGTGAGCAGGGGGCTAACAGGCGGGGTCGGTCGAAACCAAGAGGCTGGTCGAAACCGAGAAACTGGTCGAGACTGAGAGACTGGTCGAGACCAAGAGGTGGTCGTGACCAAGAGGCTGGTCGAAACCAAGAGGTGGTCGTGGCCCAAGAGGTGGTTGTGACCAAGCGGCTAGTCGAAACCGGGGTTTGTTGGGAAAGGGACGACCGACGGAAATCGAAACGAACAGAGAAGGGATTTAAATACCGGAGAACTCCAATAAACTCAAGATAAACCCACATGAATTAGTTGAAGTCTGATTAATTCATATTGAATTGCTTTAAAGTTCTAAAATCTCCAAGTTAAGCTTTAGCAATGCAGGAAAACCAGATGGTTGTATTTCTTTTGAAAATTCAAAACTCCTGAATGTTTGGGATGTTACAACCCCCCACGTCCTTCCGCGGGAGGTTAGAAGAAATATCCTTGACTAGCTGGTCGAAGTCCCTGACCATCTGGTCGGAGACGATGTCCTCGTTAACCTCCGGAACAGTCGCTCTTGTAGCAACTGTCTAGTCGTAAGCGACCACTCCGGGGCCTGCGACCTTCGCGGCTTCAGGCTGCGGGTTCTCCTTTTCGACCTGAATTATGAGTTAAATTCAACTAGGTGATGAAAATTTCCATCTCGAATATATACTCCTTTTTCAATGCTCTTTTTAACTTCGGGAGATCATCATCTTCGCTGATCGCCGAGGAAGAATCGGTCGGAACAACTGATCATGGAGAGCCCACATCAGACTCTTTTAGTTTCAGCCCGACCGCCTACATATTAGAGCAGAATTATATACTGATCGGAGAATATATAAATGATAAAGAATAAGTTGTTATTTACCTTGAGTCTTGACTAGGATATAACAATCCTCATTTAATCATTTATCCATAATTCATATCATGAGGTAATAATGACGTCACATAACTCTTGAGTGTACCCCTTAAATATTAATAAGGGAGATGCTGGAGGTCGTAAGTTCTTCTACAACCACCTTGTAGTTGTGGATCTTCCTACGACTACCCCATAGTCGTAAGTCCTTATACGACTATCCTATGATCGTAAGCTCTACTACGATCAGTAGGCAGTCGTAAGCTTTCCTACGACCATCCCCTGGTCGTAAGACCTTTTATGACCAGGCGCTAGTCGACAAAACTCACAGACATGTGGGCCTAGTTGATAAAGGAATCTTCCGCACTGTATTCAAAATATGGGCAGTAAAACTACGCCATTATTTCCTAAGATAATGGCACTATTTTAACTCCCTTTTATGATGATAATTGCTTGGCGACGTGGCAACGTTTTAACTCCTGCAGTAACCTCCAGTAACGACGCCACGATCTGGATGATTAAGTGACCTTTTATTAGAGGTCCAACGGCGTACATTCTGGGGACGGTATAAAAGGCAAGCATCATCAGAGCAATGGGGAGGGCCTCAATTCTGAGAAGGACAATACTCTAGTTTTCTGGCTTGGTCTTGTAATCTAGTATACTCAATACATACACATAGAAGTAGGGTTGTTATTCTCCCAGGAGAAGGCCCGAACCTGTATAAAATTCCCATGTCTCCATCTCTGTGTGATTTTGAGTCTAGAGGAACCCCCAAATCAAACAATCTTTACGTAAGTTCGGTCCTAAAACACCGACAGTTGGCGTCGACCATGTGGATCTTCGAGTCATCAGTTTTTCCCTCCGTCCTTCCAATTCTCATGCTCTCATGGCAGGAAAGTGGAACGAGGAGAACTGGTTCGACTTGTCCGATTATGCAGACATTGACATGGATGCTGGTTTCGACTACGAGCTAAGTGATGCATCCTCCGATGGTGATGTCGCCCCTGGAGATCTTTCTCTAGGAGACTTTGCCACCGATGGAGTTGAGGAGGGATCCATATCCCCCACAACCATACGCCCAGATGGGGAACCACCTTCCTCAGAGGGCAATGGTCAATTCTGTTGGGTCGCGGGTAGGCTACGATAGCTACAAACAAAAATTTCTACCACGCAAACCAGGAAGCCAAGCAAGTAGATGATCATAGATCGTTACCACCAGACGCGCAGAGCAGCGGAAGAACGGTTGGAGCAGCCTGGTTCAACGTAGAGTGCGTCGATGCAGTGGACGTAGTTGATCGTCCAACGTCCTCACGAGTCGATCGTCTCCTCCAGTAATGTCTGCAGTTCCTTGTGAAGATCGCGGATCGTCCTCATGCGCAACAATCGCAGCAGCGCCTCTACGATATCCACACGTCCAGGGCATGAGCAACCATATGACGGTGTGCTAGCACCAAGTCGCACGGCAGAGCTCTCAAGAAGATGGCGGTTAGGGTTTCGGTGGTGTTTCACGCGTATCTCCCAACAGCCTCATGTATCTCCTTATATAGTGCGCGTGACGGATCCTATCCGAACACGTTTATGAATCGTATTCGTACTGGTTTGTTCCAACCCGTTAAGTGTGTGACCACAGAGGTTCATGCGTGTCGGTTGTGACTCGAAACCCTTTCCGATCACTAGTCGAGCGGCTCCTAGCGTAATATAGCGATTCCGAATACACACAAATTATATCAGACAAACCTTAATGCAATATGATCTACGATCAGGTCCTCATCACTTACGACCAGGTCCTATCTCTATACGACTAGTTCGTATGTGGTCACGACCAGTTTGTAACTCCTTATGACCAGGTTACGACCACTCTCTGATTACGTTCGATCAGTCTACGACCAGCTCGTATCTCCATACGACCAGTCCGTAACTGTTCGAACTAAGTGACCTACTCGTGTATACTCTCTTTGCCTCACGATGTCTGGTTGAACTCCAGGTGAGATGTTGTGTCATCCATGGACTGTTCAATACTTTCTCGATCGAGTGTCAGATAACTTTACGTGGTCGAACATTTCGACTACTAGTGGCACGACCATGCACTTTCTTTATCTGATCACAACGAGGGGCCCAGAGACATCTCTCCTGTTATGTTAGGAGGGGCAAATCCCATATCCGACCAGTCAGATTCCTCTCCATGTTTCACAAAGATACCCAAAGCTACCTTTATAACTATCCGATTCACGATGTAGCGTTTGGCAACCCCTAAGAGTGCTATTACACATGTAGGAAACCATGCCGATCTCGTGTCTAAGGATTATACATCATCATTGCTTGAGACCAACTAAGGACACATAGAATCATAACAATCTCAATAGTGTCTCAAGGTGGGTCTTATCCAACACCATGTTCTCTAACATGTGTCCATATTATTGGTTTGATATCTCCATATCTATGACTCATGAAACATAGTCATCAACCAATACATATGCTAGTCTATTCATATGTGTCCTCATATGTTTCCGACCAGGGATCGTATAAGAATAATTATCGCAGAAATATAGAGTTTCACAACCAAGTCACATACTTGATAATAAATATTAGCAATATTATTCTTGGAACAAGATAACACATTATCCAATATAATGAACATAATGAAATATAATCATCTCCATGATTGCCTCTAGGGCATATTTCCAACAGTCTCCCACTTACACTAGAGTAAATCATTTAGGTATCTAATACCAATAGCTCTTGTGTGTGCCTCATGCTTCGGCTGTGTGAGAGGCTTTGTCAACGGATCAGCAACATTCAAATCCGTATGAATTTTGCATATCTTAACATCTCCTCTATCCACCAATTCACGAATAAGATGATAACGCCTGAGTATATGCTTGGACTTCTGATGGGATCTAGGCTCCTTAGCCTGCGCAATAGCTCCATTGTTGTCACAATAGAGATCCATTGGGCTCAAGGCACTCAGAACCACACCCAAATCAGCAATAAAATTTATTATCCAAACACCTTCTTTTGCAGCTTCAGAAGCCGCAATGTACTCGGCCTCTGTCGTGGAATCAGCAACCGTCTCTTGCTTGGAACTTTTCCAGCTCACTGCTCCTCCATTCAAAATGAATACAAAACCATATTGCAAATGATAATCATCTTTGTCGGTTTGAAAGCTTGCATCGGTGTAACCATTTACAACGAGTTCTTCATCACCGCCACAAATTAGGAACACATCTTTAGTCCTTCTTAAGTACTTAAGAATGTTTTTCACAGCTGTCCAGTGACTTTCACCGGGATCAGCTTGGTATCTGCTCGTAATACTTAGAGCATATGATACATCTGGTCGTGTACATATCATGGCGTACATGATAGATCCAATGGCCGAAGCATATGGAATATTACTCATTTTGTCTCGCTCATCAGTGGTCGTAGGACACTGATTCTTGCTAAGATTAATGCCATGTGCCATGGGCAAGAATCCTCTCTTGGAATCTTGCATGTTGAACCGATTCAACACTTTGTCTATGTACATACTTTGGCTTAATCCAATTAGCCTTCTTGATCTATCTCTATAGATCTTTATTTCCAAGATATATGCTGCATCTCCTAAGTCTTTCATTGAGAAACTATTTCTTAATGAAGTTTTAACAGATTCAAGCATTGGAATGTCATTTCCGACCAGTAGTATGTCATCTACATACAAGATTAACAAGTGCGCTCCCACTAACCTTCATGTAAACACAAGGTTCTTCTTTGTTCTTGACGAAACCAAACCTTTTGATCTCCTCATTAAAACGTATATTCCAACTCCGAGATGCTTGCTTCAACCCATAAATGGACTTTTGAAGTTTGCATACTTTACTAGCATTCTTTGGATCGACAAAACCTTCAGGCTGTGTCATGTACACATCCTTATCTAGGTTTCCATTAAGGAAAGCCGTTTTGACATCCATTTGCCATATCTCATAGTCGAAATATGCAGCAATTGCTAGAATGATCCGAACAGATTTAAGCATCGCTACTGGTGAGAAAGTCTCATCGTAGTCAACTCCTTGAACTTATCGAAAACCTTTTGCGACTAGTCGAGCCTTATGAATGTGAACATTTCCATCTATATCAATCTTTTTCTTATAGATCCATTTGCACTCAATGGTTTTAACGCCATCAAGTGGATCGACCAGATTCCAAACCTGATTTTCTCTCATGGATTCTATCTCGGATTTCATGGCTTCAAGCCATTTCTCAGAGTCTGGGTCCATCATCGCTTCCTCATAAGTCTTAGGCTCATCATTATTCAATAATAAAATGTCATGCCCATACCTTGTAGGCAATTGACGTGGCCTTTTAGATCTACGTGGGGCTGGTGCCTTATCTACAGGTTCAACAATATTTTGTTCATCCAGTAGAGGTTCAGTAGGAGTTGAAACACTTTCAGATGTTTCCTGAATTTCTTCGAGTTGCACCTTTCTCCCACTGACTCCTTTGGAAAGAAACTCTTTCTTCAAAAAGACATCATTTCGGGCAACAAAAACTTTGTCTTCTTCCCGGTTGTACAAATAATATCCTTTGGTTTCCCTAGAATATCCTATAAAGAAGCATTTATCTGATTTGGGTGCGAGTTTGTCAGACGTCAAACGTTTAACATAGACATCACATCCCCAAATCCTTAGAAAAGACAAACTAGGACTCTTCCCAGTCCATATCTCATATGGTGTCTTATCTACTGATTTCGATGGTACCTGATTCAAAATGTAAGCGGCAGTTTCTAGAACATAACCCCAAAAATACAATGGCAGATCTGATTGGCTCATCATTGATCGAACCATGTCCAACAAGGTCCTATTATGCCGCTCAGACACACCATTCCATTGTGGAGTGCCGGTGGTGTAAGCTGTGGAACAATTCCACATTGTTTCAAATGATTACCAAACTCATGGCTCAAAACTCACCTCCACGATCGATCGTAAAGATTTGATTGTCTTGCTAAGTTGATTACATGCCTCATTCGGAACTCCTTGAACTTTTCTAAGAATTCGACTTGTGCCTCATTAAGTAGATGTATCCATATCTACTATAGTCATCGGTGAAAGTAATGAAGCTCGAAAACCACCTCTAGTCGTCAGACTCATTGGTCCACACACATCAAGATGTATGAGTGCCAATCTGGTCGACGCCTTTCACTCCGACCGGTGAAAGGTGTCTTAGTCATCTTTCCGACCAGGCAAGACTCGCATGTTTCAAATGATTCCAAATCAAATGAGTTTAGAATTCCATCATCATGGAGCTTTTTCATGCGTTTCTCACTTATGTGACCTAAACGACAATGCCAAATGAAAGTTGAATTCGTTTCATTAGGCCGAAACCTTTTCGCATTAATATTATAGATGGACGCATCAACAAGATTTAAGATAAACAACTCATTCAAAACAGGTGCATAGCCATAAAACACTTCATTCAAAAATATAGAACAACCATTGTTCTCAATAATGAATTTATAACCCTCTGCCATCAAACATGAGGCAGAGATAATGTTTCTACTAATGGCTAGAACGTAATAACAATTATTCAATTCCATAATAAATCCTGAAGGCAAAAGTAATGGCAAAGTCCCGACGGCTAATGCAAAGAACTCTTGCTTTATTCCCGACGCCAAGATCCATCTCGCCCTTTGTAATTCTCCTACTCCTTGTTAGACTCTGATCGAATTGCGATATGAGCAACCGATCCGTTATCAAATACCCATGAGATAACGAAGAGTCGAGAAGAAAAACATCTATAACATTAATACCGTAGTGGAAGTTTTAGTCCCACCATTCCTTTTCTCGATCGGCCAGTATTTCTTGCGTTCCTCTTCCAATGGCCTAGCTCTTTGCAAGTAAAAGCATTCATTCTCTTGAATCGGGCCGGACTTAGTCTTGGGCTTAGGCTTATTAGTTTTGATCTCATCTGAAACTTAAGCCTTGCCCCTTTTCTTGACCTAAGTCTTAACCTTCTTCTTGAAGCTTGTACTCTTTTGCACCATCATCACATGATTGTTGCTTTTCTTAATGCTGCCCTCTGCTGTCTTAAGCATCATATGCAGTTCGGTGAGATTCTTGTCTAAGCCGTTCATATGGAAGTTCAAAATGAACTGCCCATAACTTCCAGGAAGTGAAGCAAGAATCAAATCTATAGCCAACTCTTGGTTAAGTGGAAAACCAAGTTTTCCTAAGCTCTGTGTGTAACCAACCATTTTGATTACATGAGGGCTCACCGGACCACCCTCAGCTAGCTTACATCCAAACAAGTTCTTTGAGATCTCAAATCTCTCAGTTCTTGCTTGTGTCTCAAACATGCCTTTGAGCGCCACGATCATATCGTAGGCCTTAATGTTCTCAAACTGCTTCTGAAGGTCTGAGTTCATCGCAGCAAGCATGAGACAGCTAACATCAAGGGATTCATCACATGCCTTTTTATAGGCGGTTTTAAGAGCAAAGAAGCATCTCTCAGAGGCACATCTCGAATTGGTTCCTCTAGAACATATTCCTTTTTATCTTGCCTAAGAACAATTCTTAGGTTGCGGGACCAATCCGTAAAATTTGTTCCATTCAGTTTTTCCTTTTCAAGTATCGAACGTAATGCAAAACTAGATGTAGGTACAGCAGTTGGTGCCATGATCTACAACATAAATATGCAAAACTAAGACATATGTTCAAGAAAAGTAACTTCTATTAAACAATTTAACAAAGATACTCCTACTAAATTCCATATCCCTCTTATGACATTTTAGTGATTCAAGATCCATAATCATTTAATCTACTAGTGAGCTATGGCATCACTGCTAGAAGACTAGTGAAAATGGTAAGCAACCCTTTGCTAATCATATCTCTATATGACTCTTGTTGTTGGGAGCATCTTTATGCTTCGGCACCCAACCCTTATGCCCTAAGGTCCACAACTGTTATGATAACCTTGTTAAGTTAAACCAATGCTTAGCGTGTAAGTGTCTGACACAAACCCATCTAGTCAAGGATTGTTAATGGCATTCTGCTATGGCAAGACCTACCATTAAAATACATGACTTTGGATGGTGTAGCATTTGGGAGGGCATCAATTTAACCTAATATTATGTGAGGGGTTTTTACTTCTACCATGTTAAAAGCATTTAAAGCAAAAACATGTATAGAAATAAATGAACAGGAATATAAAGGCATTCATAGACAATCAAATTGCATTGTGATATAGCATGACCCTTCTCCATGTTGATCTCCATCGCCATGCATCCTGTTCGTCGTGTCTCCAAGTGGTTGACTCCTCCAAGCACTCCCACTAAGCCATTACTCCTAATAGCACTAGTAATGAATCACAAGGAATAAAGAAGCATCACAAGGTGACACGCAGGCCGTTATACAAATATATAGACAGCCTTGGGCTACAATAAGCATGACACGCAGGTCATGGAAATTACATACATACATGCATCTCATACATGAATCATTATGGGTCATACTATTCACATCAATCCCTGCAAAAACAAGTTATGCACAGAATCCAATTCTATCGGACGACATGAGCACACACTACCTATAGCGCGCGGTACGAATACCCAGCACGGCGCCCCTCGATGGTCGATGGCAGCGCTCTCGGAAAATTTTTCCGAAACATGAATCTTATTCACGTACCCGAGCCTTGGAAATCATCAGATTAATCACATTAACCCTATCCCGAACCACTCTGATCATTGCCTTTGATACGACCACACATTGCGGCAAACTCCGATGGCGGAATTCCGACCGGTAGGAGTGATATGCAGTCTAGTCGTGAACAAGCGCAATAAATCATCTGGTCCATATAGCTCATATCTCCTTGTAAACCTATCTACTACCACCGAGAAACCGATCAATCAAATCGACCAGGGTCTAGATCGTTCCATCTATATAAACCGATCTAGGTTACCAGACCCGACTAGTAATAGATCCAATCTACTATTACCACATATCAAGTATATGCGATCGATCCATATCAAAAACTACGCAGGATGGCTCTGATACCACTGTTGGGTCGCGGGTAGGCTACGATAGCTACAAACAAAAATTTCTACCACGCAAACCAGGAAGCCAAGCAAGTAGATGACCATAGATCATTACCACCAGACGCGTAGAGCAGCGGAAGAACGGTTGGAGCAGCCTGGTCCAACGTAGAGCGCATCGATGCAGTGGTCGTAGTTGATCGTCCAACGTCCTCACGAGTCGATTGTCTCCTCCAGCAATGTCTGCAGTTCCTTGTGAAGATCACGGATCGTCCTCAAGCGCAACAATCGCAGCAGCACCTCTACGGTATCCACACGTCCAGGGCAGGAACAACCATACGACGGTGTGCTAGCACCAAGTCGCACGGCAGAGCTCTGAAGAAGATGGCGGTTAGGGTTTCGGTGGTGTTTCATGCGTACCTCCCAACAGCCTCATGCATCTCCTTAGTGCTCGTGACGGATCCTATTCGAACATGTTTATGAATCGTATTCGTACTGGTTTGTTCTAACCCGTTAAGTGTGTGACCATGTAGGTTCATGTGTAATCGGTTGTGACTCGGAAACCCTTTCCGATCACTAGTCGTAGCTGCTCCTAGCAGAACATAGCGATTCCCGAATACACACAAATTATATCGGACGAACCTTAATGCAATATGATCTACGATCAGGTCCTCATCACTTACGACCAGGTCCTATCTCTATACGACCAGCTTCGATGTGGTCACGACAAGTTCAGAACTCCTTACGACCGTGTTACGACCACTCTGGATTACGCTCGATCGCCTCTACGACCAGCTCAGATCTCCATACGACTAGTCCGTGAATCGCTCAAACTAAACTACCTACTCGTGTATACTTCCTTTGCCTCACGATGTCTGGTTGAACTCCAGGTGAGATGTTGTGTCATCCATGGACTGTTCAATACTTTCTCGATCGAGTGTCAGATAACTTTACGTGGTCGAACATTTCGACTACTAGTGGCACGGCCATGCATTTTTATCCGATCACAACGAGGGCCCGAGACATCTCTCTGTTATGTTAGGAGGGCAAATCCCATATCCGACCAAATACATTCCTCTCCATGTTTCACAAAGATAACCAAAGCTACCTTTATAACTACCCGATTACGGTGTAGCGTTTGGCAACCCCTAAGAGTGCTATTACATATGTAGGAAACCATGCCGATCTCGTGTCTAAGGATTATACATCATCATTGCTTGAGACCAACTAATGACACATAGAATCATAACAATCTCAATAGTGTCTCAAGGTGGGTCTTATCCAGCACCATGTTCTCTAACATGTGTCCATATTATTGGTTTGACATCTCCATATCTATGACTCGTGAAACATTGTCATCAACCAATACATATGCTAGTCTATTCATATGTGTCCTCATATGTTTCCGACCAGGGATCGTATAAGAATAATTATCGCAGAAATATAGAGTTTCACAACCAAGTCACATACTTGATAATAAATATTAGCAATATTATTCTTAGAACAAGATAACACATTATCCAATATAATGAACATAATGAAATATAAACATCTCCATGAATGCCTCTAGGGCATATTTCCAACAAATCCGACCTCAATGAGGACTGTCCCAAGGCAGACTCAGGGCATGGCGAGGGTTCCCTCTCCAAATGTCCAAGTCCACCTAAGACAGCCCGACCTGGCGCGACGACTCTTGGAAGCCGTAATTCCGGATCTTCATCAGCATCTGGTGATTCTTTCTCTCCGGCTAGCCCAGCCAAGGATGCGATTGAACATGCTCTTCCTATGTGTACGAACATCCCAACGCAGGATTCACTTGCCGACGAAGACGGTTATAACCCGGAATTCCCCTTCCTAGAGGGGTTTGCTCCAAGTCACCAGATGGTGTCATTCGACGACCCCTCAAGCGAGGAGGCCTCTAGCACTGGTGGAGATCATCAACGGAGGTCTTAATCGCCCCGCCTCGTAGCAATAACTCTCCGAAAGCAGTGAGGATGCTCCCCGAAGATCACACCCTACGATCGCTCGTGGCGAGGACGAGGACGCCTCCAGCGACGAACAGGGTCAACACTCTGATGAATGCGCGGGAAATTCTCGAGATCATCACACTCCGCTAAAGCAAGGTCAAAGGTCAGGTATGGATGATTCTGAAACATTCCGACGGAAACGAGTCGCAATTCAGAGAAAATTGCCTGGGCGCGTTCAATACCAATCGGAGGAAGCTCAGGAACTTCAGCACATCAACGACCTGCTCGAGAACCCCTCTCGAGAACTTGCCCGAGCGTTCGACTACGACCTCTTCGCTGAAGAGATCGCACAAAGGCTGCGGAATACGATGAGCAAGCTCGAACGACCTCGCCGACATCATTCTGGAAGTCGTGGTAGTACGACTCCATCAGCTTCCAGTCGTTCGAATAATTCACCGCATGGAGATCGCCGCAAGGTACATCGCTCCCCAATCCGGAAAAGAGTTCCTCGAACGTCTGAAGAACATAAAGCTCTTAGGAGAGGTGACCATTCACCGCTCCGACCCAAAGGTCTGCAACAGCAAACAAGATACGTGGAGTATTACCCTCGTAGGATCGAGACTTACCATAAGTCAGATTCACCAATGGCTGAGTATCGTCGAGTACGATCACCTGGCGACGTCAACTCCTCTTTTATGCAAAGGAGGCGTTACGTCGTAATTACCGGATGTCAGGCATTCTCGCCTGACCTCCGAGCAGTTCACTAGCCCCCGCGGTTTCGACCAGGGAACATGGAGAAATTTGATGGGTCTCAAAATCCCATCGAATTTCTTCAAATCTACACAACTGTTGTTCGAGTAGCAGCAGGAGGAGAGCGCGTCATGGCGAATTACCTTCCAACTGTGCTCGAAGGGTCTGCTCGATCATGGTTATTAAACCAACCAGTCGAGTCGATCTACTCATGGCAACATCTCTGCGATCTATTGCTGGCCAATTTCCAGGGCACCTACCATCGCCCTAGAAAGGAAGACAACCTACATCGGATACGACAAAACAACGACGAAACACTACGTCAATTCATCAGGCGTTTCAGTCAGGTTCGCAATTCGATTCCTGAAGTTTCTGACTCATCTGTTATTAGAGCCTTCAAGCAGGGAGTCCGCAGCAGAAAGATCACGGAGGACATCGCTTTAAACCCTCCCGCTACTGTAGCCGAACTCTTCGAGATGGCTGATCGGTATGCTACTACTGATGAAGCAGTCGAGTGGACCAAAATCATCAATCGAGATGACCAGCACCCTTAGGAGACGGGCGAAGGTAACAAAAAGAGGGATAAAAAGACCAAGAAATCCAAGAACAAGGCAAAGGGCCACAAGCCTCAAGCCAATGCTTCTAAGGAGGTCTTGGCCGTAAGTGATAAGGAGCCACGAACTACCAAACAATACCCCGATTGAAGCAAAGGTAAGCGCCCCGCGAACGGAAGAACAACAAGCCTAGGTGGTGCCCTTTCTATAAAAAGGAAGGGCATGACCTCCGCAATTGCCGAGTTTTCCAACAAAAACTAGAAAATTACTACAACGGCAAAGGGCCACTCCCTGCCCTCGAAGAAGTACGGCAAGCCAGTGGTCGTACGCCGTCGAACGACAACTAGGACATGCCGTTTCAGGATCCCGAGCACACCATCGAGCACATCTTTGGGGGATCATCGGCGTACGAGTCAAGGCGATGACTTAAAGGCGATCGAACGTGAGGTAAACTTCATTGACTCCTCTTGTCAATAAAGTATCAAGTGGTCAAGTCACCATCTCTTTTGAGAAGGGTGACCGCCCGATCCTTCGATCGACCAGTCGTTACCGATCGTGGTCGAACCCACCATCAACAAGCTGCCGAGTGAATCGAGTGTTGATTGATGGTGGTAGTTCGTTAAATATTTTGTTGACGAACACCTTGGGCGAGATACAAGTACCTGGACCAAGGTAAGGCCAGAAGATATTCATTTCATGGTATTATACCGGGATCTTCGCCAAACCTATTGGTCAAGTTTCCTTCTGTTACATTTGGTTCACTAAGTAATTTCGTGATCGAGAAGATCTCCTTTGATGTGGTCGATTTCGATCGGCATATAACGCCATACTCGGATGATCGGCTTTGGCAAAATTCTTAATGGCAACTCATTATGGGTATCAATGTCTTAAGATGCCAGTCCCAAAGGAGTAATCACAATTCATTGTGATAAGAAGATGGCGCACACGCAGATCACGATCCCTCGAGATGGTAGGTCGATACCACTCGAGAAGAAAAAGGCGACCTTCACCAAGTGCTCGAAGCCTAAAGTCGCTGCCAAACCGAATGACTGTCAAAGAGGTTCCCTAGATCGAGGAACCTTCAAGATCTGTCAGACGGGATACTTCCGACCCTGTAGGAAGACGCCTCATCACTTTCCTCTGAGCAAACGCAGATGTCTTCGCGTGGTAAGCATCCGACATGCCCGGAGTCCCTAGGGAAGTGATTGAGCACAAGCTAGCTTTACGGCCTGACAAAGTACCCGTAAAACAAAAATTACAGAGATTTGCCCTTGATCGACGAGACGCTATAAGGTCATAATTGGACAAGCTACTTAAAGCAGACTTTATAAGAGAAGTCGACCACCCAGAGTGGTTGGCCAACCCTGTAATGGTTAGGAAGTCTAACGGCAAGTGGCGAATGTGCGTTGACTTCACTGATCTTAATAAAGTTTGTCCCAAAGATGATTTCCCTTTACCTCGTATCGATCAGTTGGTTGAATCTACTGCTGGTTGCGAAACATTAAGTTTTCTATATGCATATTCTGGCTACTATCAGATTAATATGTGTCTAAAAGATGAAGAAAAGACCGCATTTATTACTCTATTTGGTATATTTTGCTATGTCAAAATGCCATTTGGTCTAAAAACTGCTGGCGCTTCTTTTCAACATTTGATGCAAGCGACTTTTTTTCCTCAGCTAGGCCAAAATTTGGAAGCCTATGTTGACGATCTAGTCGTAAAAAGCATCAAACGGCTTGATCATGTTTCAGACTTGCAGGAGACGTTCGACAACCTCAGAAAGCACCGCTTGAAACTCAATCTGAGAAGTATGTGTTTGGAGTCTCTTCGAAAGTTGCTTGGATTCTGGGTCTCTGCATTTAGGATCAAGCAAATCCTAAAAGATAAAAGCCATTGTCCAAATGAGCTTTCCAACCACGAAGAAAAAGTCCAAAAACTCACAGGGGTGTATGGTCGCTTTAAGTCATTTCATAGCACGATCGGGAGAAAAGGACTACCTTTCTTCAAACTTCTAAGGAAGCACGAGGGTTTCAAGTGGCTCAAGAGGCAAACGCTGCCTTCGAGGATGTCAAGTGATATCTTACGAGTGCTCCTGTTCTGATTTCCCCGAAACCAGAAGAGACACTCTTGATTTATCTAGCTGCATGCCACAGGCAGTGAGCGCAGTACTAGTCGTAGAACGTGAACAGGTTCAACGACTAGTGTACTACGTAAGTGAAGTTTTGCATGGACCTAAGGAGTGTTACCCTCAGGTCCAAAAGCTTCTCTATGCCCTCCTCATGTCTTCGAGGAAACTGCGGCATTATTTTCACGCGCACAAGATAATTGTGCCGTCTGAGTTTCCCTTGGGAGTAATCCTCCAGAATAGGGAAGTAGCGGGACGCATGTCTAAATGGTCAGTCGAACTTGCGGAGTTCAACCTCCATTTCGTGTCCCGAACGGCCATTAAATCCCAGATCTTGGCAGACTTTGTCGCCGAATGGACAAATCCTGAACCTGTTCAGGATCCCCAGTACGATACTCACGACAAGTGGACAATGTACTTTGACATGTCATTTACTTTAAATGGCTCGGGGGCTGGGGTGGTCATGGAATCTCCTAACGGAGAGACTTTAAAGTATGCCATACAGCTAAACTTTCAGGCCACTAACAACGTAGCAGAGTACAAAGGTTTACTAGTTTAATACGAGTCTGGCCTTCATGGTTTGATTTAACTACTCATGAGAGGAGACTCTCAACTAGTCGTGAATCAGTCATAAAAGAGTACCAAAGCTTTAACCCGACCATGTCTCGGTACTTATCGGAAGTTCAAAGCTTGAAAAGCATTTTTTACATTTCGAGGTACAATTCATCCTCGAAGGATAATTTCGCAGCGAACCGCCTTGCTCGAATAGCTTCTTCCCAATCACCAGTACCAAAAAGAGTCTTCTTGGAGCAACTCCAGAAGCCGTCTCTAGTAGAAACACCAGAGACATCTCCTATTGAGACAACCTCTCTAGAATACGAGGATACTTGGATGGATCCCATTTACAAGTATCTTCAGACGAGTTCTGTGCCCGATGACGATCTCGAAGCAGATCGTTCATCCCGAAAGGCCAAAATGTATACTTTGGTCGAAGGCGTCTTCTATAAAAGAGGTACTCAAGGGGTACTCATGCGATACATACCGCATGACATACATGGGGGTATCTGTGAAACTCATGCTTCCTACAGAACGTTGGTTGGTAAAGCCTTTCGACAAGGATTTTACTGGCCAACAGCCCTCTATGATACCAAAGAGATGGTTAAGAAATGTGTACAATGCCAGTTTCATAACAGGCAAATACACCAACCAGCTCATGCATTACAAACAATTCCTCTATCATAGCCTTTTGCGACCTGGGGTCTCGATATCCTACGACCGTTCCCAAGGGCTCTAGGAGGTTTCGAGTTCCTTTTGTGGCTATTGATATGTTCACAAAATGGATCGAAGCCGGACCTGTGACTGGGATAACAACGGAAGCCGCAAAACGGTTCAAGATGAGAAGCGTGATTACTTGATTTGGAGTCTCCAGTCAAATAATCACAGACAATGGTAAACAATTTTCGAGCGCAAAATTTTAGGAATTTTGCGACGAGTTGGGTACCAAGCTCTGTTATGCCTCTGTCGCTCATCCCCAAAGAAATGGGGCAGTCGAACGAGCGAATGGCCAAATAATGCAGGGAATTAAAACTCGAGTCTTTGACCGGCTTGTTAAGCGCTCCGAGGCTTGGGTACAAGAATTACCCTTAGTATTATGGGCAGTTCGCACGACCGCTAGTCGGGCAATAGGCGAAACATATTTTTTCCTAGTCTTTGGTGCCGAAGCCATGCTTCCGCTAGAACTAAAGATCAGGTCTACAAGGGTCGAGAGTTTCAATGACTCAGCCCAAGAACAATTTCGAGTGGATGACATTAACCTGCTCGAAGAGAAGAGAAATCAGCCTTAATCCGCTCAAGAAGATACCAACAAGCCTGCAAGAAATACTACGATCGTAAGGTCCAACCTCGCATGACCTTCATCAGAGGTGACTTGGTATTGAGGAACATTCAATCCCGCCTAATCGGAACAAACTTTCTCCTAAGTGGGAAGGTCCTTACACGATGGTCGGGTTATCGTCCCAAGCTCGATCACGACTGGTAATGGAAGACGGCCGGGTTCTCTCTAATTCTTGGAATATCGACTAGTTACGCAAATTCTACGTGTAAATAACCAACAATTCAATAAAACATCAGGTTCTTTCTATCTTTATTGTTTTATTTTGAGTAGTGCTTTGATAATTCTTTCAACCATAACTCGGTGAAGGTCCGCCTCGACAGCCTCCTAGTCGTGAGCTTTCTCACGACAACACACTGGTCGTAAGACATCCTACGACCAGTACCCAGTTCATCTTTACACTGGTTGAAAGGATGGTAACGCCACCTAGTCGAAGCCTTTCCTCTCTGCACGTGGTCCCGCCCACTAGAAGGAACTTCCTAGAGTTGACTCGTTCATCCCTTTTTTTACCAACACAAAGAGCTTGGATTCAAAACATGGTCGAAATAATAACAAGCCAACTCTTAGAACCTTAGTTTATTTCTTCATTCATCTTTTTTGGAAAATAAACTAAGCAGAGCACACTTTCAAATTTGCTCAACTACTTTCGATAAACTTGGTTTGTTTTAACTGGTCGGAGGAAGTTGCAACACCTAGTCGAAAACTTTCCTCTCTGCACGTGGTCTTGCCCACTAGAAGGAACTTCCTAGCGTCGTTCTGTTTCTAACTCTTGCTACCATAGTGAACATATTGAGTGCATTGAAATAAGTTGGACAAATTTTATAAAGGAACTCTAGAAGTTTATCTAACTCAAGTTGACCGTTCTTGATTTGATTAATCTGATCGGAGATGGTAACATCACCTAGTCGAAGCCTTTCCTCTCTCTGCATGTGGTCCCCACTAGAAGGAACTTCCTAGTGTCGACTGCTCCTACTCTTTTGACCAAAGGCTTGAGATAATCGTGATCGAAAAATTACAAGTTAGCTAAACCGCTTTCTTTTTCAGAAAACCCATTTAGTACTATTTACTCGGTTTATCTAAATAAACGAAGCAAATAGTCAGGGGCTAGGATAAAGTTATTAACTTGACTTCAATTCTTAGTCTTACCATTTTTTCCATCCATTATCTTATGAGTTACTAACTACTCGACAAGATGATTTTTCAGGAAAAAGGAAGGATTATATATCAACATCAACAAAAAAAACTTGTCTTTACAGGATTCTGGTACAAATTAGTCTTGCTAAGGGGGTTTTATTTCCATACCCTCCATGACTAACTCAATGATCGGATGCAATACCGCCATTAACCGCACGCCCGAAGATGAAAAGACATGGCTACCCAACGGTTGCCAACGCTTCGGGAACTGCTCCAGCAGACAACGGTAAGGGAGTCGATTGAGATTCTTAAAATTTGTCTGCTCGAGGAAGTCAGGTCTATTTTTACACCTCAAGTGAAATTACCTTCCTGACCAAGTCTTTTCTGGTCAAAAGTAACAACGGTTAGAAAGTTTCTACTTCCAACCACAGTACTGCGACCACTCGGGGACCGTTAGATCTTCTACGATCACCTTGTGAGCGGTAAGGTTATCCTACAACTTTCTTGACTAAGTAAATTTCTAGTCAATTGAAACATTAGTCGAAGAGTTTTTCCTTCGACCACCTTTTCCACGACCATCTACTGGTCGTAAGATCATCTACTGCTCCTTTCTCAAGCAAGCTATTTTTCGCTTAAGCCGGGGGGCTAGATGACGAGAATATAACAATCCTCATTTAATCATTTATCCATAATTCATATCATGAGGTAATAATGACGTCACATAACTCTTGAGTATACCCCTTAAATATTAATAAGGGAGAAGCTGGAGGTCGTAAGTTCTTCTACGACCACCCTGTAGTCGTGGGTCTTTCTATGACCACCCCAAAGTCGTAAGTCCTTATACAACTATCCCATGATCGTAAGCTCTACTACGATCAGTATGCAATCGTAAGCTTTCCTACGACTATCCCCTGGTCGCAAGATCTTCTATGACCAGGCCCTAGTCGACAAAGCTCACAGACATGTGGGCCTAGTCGATAAAGGAATCTTCCGCACTGTATTCAAAATACGGGCAGTAAAACTACGCCATTATTTCCTAAGATAATGGCACGATTTTAACTCCCTTTTATGATGATAATTGCCTGGCGATGTGGGAACGTTTTAACTCCTGCAGTAACCTCCAGTAACGGCGCCACGATCTGGATGATTAAGTGACCTTTTATTAGAGGTCCAACGGCGTACATTCTGGGAGACGGTATAAAAGGCAAGGATCATCAGAGCAATGGGGAGGGCCTCAATTTTGAGAAGGACAATACTCTAGTTTTCTGGCTTGATCTTGTAATCCAGTATACTCAATACATACACACAGGAGTAGGGTTGTTATTCTCCCAGGAGAAGGCTCGAACCTGTATAAAATTCCCGTGTCTCCATCTCTGTGTGATTTTGAGTCTAGAGGAACCCCCGAATCAAACAATCTTTACGTAAGTTCGGTCCTAAAACACCGACAAGTCTCTTCATCTTCTCTTCTAAAGAGACATCAGCCAAGATATGGGGAAAAGCAGCCTTGACCTCAGACTCCTCGGCGCAAATCATCTTGATATGCTCTCTGATCTCATCAGGGGAAAGCGCTTCAAAAAATAAAGAGATTTCAAGGTTAGAAAATAGACAACTAAATAAACTATACTAGTCAAGATTTTCAGGACTTACCTTCCCTAGAATCCTTGATCGCCTCGTCACGACCAATGTACCAGATCAGGAAAAGTGATCGAAGCCTTAAGGTACTAATCTGACGTATGGAGAAGTCCCTAACCACGTGCCAAGCAGTTAAGTCCTTGGCACCGAGGTCTTTGATTGCCTCAATACATCTTCCGACCCTTCCCTCCTTCTTCATGGTCGACCGCCAGTTGGGGTTTTCACTTGCCACCTTGCCAGCGAAGTAGAGGTCGTTATCCTTCGTGACCGTCATATAGAACCAGCTCTTCTTGCATGACAACCACGAAGATTTTGAGTACATTCGGATGTACTCATCAGCCTTCCCATCGTGAAGGCGCATCAAACATTCCCCAGGTCCGACCACTGATTTCCCCGACCTCGCTATCTTATAGAAATACCTAAAGACCTTCAAGTTTGGTTGGATCCCTAGGTATGCCTCACAGAGGTAGACAAAGATGCTGATGTTAGCGATGGAGTTGGGTGCTAGGTTCACTCATTTGATTTCGTGGTACTCGAGAACTCGGGAGAGCAATTTGTGTGTCGAGAACCTAAACTCGCACTCAATTTATGCCAAAAAGACAGGGATCTCTCAATCCTCGCGGCTCGGAAAATACTCTCTGGCCGCAGACCTCCAAGAAATCAGATTCTTGTCCGGAAGCATCCCGATCTCCTCTAGAGCTTTGAGCTTCTTCCCACTCAAGTCAGAAACTAACTACTTGGTGATCGAATCCGACATTGTGAGATTTTTTGGTGAATGAACAAGAGGTCGTAAAAGGTTTTGGCGAGAGGATAAGGGGAGGTCGAAGAAGATTCTTTGCGGAAGATAAAAAGGATTCATGGGAAATATGAGAGCGTAAAAACTCTTCAGGCAGCGCACTGAGGGGATTTTATAGTCATATTTCTTTAACTGCATTGGGGAGTTTCCCAAAGTCCAAGGGACACAAATATTTTTTTCCAACGGACAAAAAAACTCTTGGGTTCCCAAGGAAGTTTCTTAACTTTAAAGTGAATACAGACCACCTCGTTTGTCACAACATTAAATGAGGGTCTGCCTGATACGATTTCCATCGGGGAAGGGTTCACACAACCAATTCATTTAAAGTTCGGGGGCTAGCTGATGAGGATTAAAATATCTATGTATTATTTTAATACATAATTAAAAGACCATATGTCTTCGTGGTCGTAACCCCTAAGGCTAACCACCCCCGTGTTCTATTCATCACACGGGAGGAATATGCTTAGAATCGGATCTAAGCACCAGTTCATTGCTTCTACGAGCAGTCATCTTGTCAAGGATTTGGTATAGGATTTCATCCGACCAGGATACCCATTATGTAACCTTTGGAATAAGACGTCTTTTTAGGAGTAACTGTCATTACTTCGTCAACTACTTAAAGGAGAACACAAATGGCAGAGGGCAATCCGATCCAGAAGATCAACAGACGATTAGATTTTATCTGAAGCATTAGTATAGCAATTAGTACACCAAGTTTTATACTTTTGTGCAATTCAAATTCATACATAAGTAGACATAAGTAGAACAGAAAAAAAAACGAAAAGAGAGATACATTGAAGATACCTCGCTATTGTATACATATCTTTTGTGTCAAATGAGAGACGCAGGATACACGTGAGACGCGAGACGTGAGCCTGCCCTCCTGCCTGCCGATTTCTTTCGGTGCCGAACTGCCGATCGACCGCACCACGAATGTTACGGCACACCAGCCAGTCGCTCAGTAGCATCGCACGACTCTGTGCTGCCTACTCCAGCGACAACCGTAGTCTCAGCGGCTGCTGTTTTTCCTGGTCTGGTTTGCTGCAATTTCTCCTCGCGTCCGCTGCGCATTCTGGATTGCTTCGAAGTCGCCATCTGAGAGCTGCGCCGTTGTTCGCTTGCGTTCGAGCTAGCTTGGGTGGACCGGCTCCGGATCGATGTCAGCGAGGGTACGCGCGTACGTGTGGACTGCATGCGCCTCACATTTCCGCGAGCGGTTGCAATCGCCCCTGTTGGCTATGAATTTTGGACTGTTTTAGCCTTATAGTATAAATTAATTCATAAATTAGTCTTTCAGCGTCAAAATTTCAGATTTGGTCCCTCTTACTACCTGCTGCCGTCCGGAACGGCAGCAACTGAGGTCATACCGTCGCCGTCGGCAGACTGCTGCTGCCGTGCGGTCTTGAAGACTTTGGGTGTCGCTGTCTCTAAACAAAGAAGATCAAGTCTTTGCCGGCAATGACAATGACTCCTGCCGAGCCCAAGCAAAAAAATATGTTTAGGGTTTGTAGAAATGGGGGAAAAAATTAGGGTTTCGAGTGGAATAGAATTAGGGTTTCCAGTTTGGGTTTGCGCTTGTACGAATACGAAATTTTCTTCAGTCATTTCAATTAGGGTTTCGAGTGGAATGGAATTAGGGTTTTCATTTGGGTTAAGCGCTTGTGCGAATCTGAAATTTTCTTGACTCATTTCAATTAGGGTTTCAACGAGACGCGATATTTGTAAAAAAACATTCATTAATAAATATGGGCACTGAGGTTTGTAAATTAGGGTCTCATTTTCTGCAAAATCGAGTTTTCGTCGCGGTTTCAATACTGTTTGTTGACGGAAATGAGTTTAGAAAATTACGAAACTTTTTGTGGAGCCTCCCGTCACATTGTTGTTGCTTCTGTAATTTTTCTATTATTTTATTCGTTCTGAGAAAGGATGATTGATAAGCATATCAGACGAGGTATAACCTTGACGATGTCGTCCAAGCAAACTTTGTGTGCTGAAATACTCGTTGTCTTTTAGAAGTAGGATAAAAAGGGACCAGTACTATTGGAGTCTCTCCTCGATGGAGTCGTCTGAACGTATACGCTTATATAGCCAAGCAGTCGATGAAGTACTTTATGAAGCTTATACAGAATATGATTGAAGGGGCTGAGAACGCTCGTTGTGATTATGAAGATGCCCTAAAACATGGACGATTCGATATCGGTGCGAATGGTTGTTTCTAGGATTCCACTAGAAGAGGCATACTTGCAATATAGGCATACTTTGATGGCTTAGCGGAGACACGGAACCAAAACTATATTAGAGTCCGCGGACAGAAGCACGTTACACGTAGTGACATAGCATGATGGTTCGGCTAATTGCTTCAGTCATCCTCGCTACTACTACGGTACACTGCGACACAAGCATCCGGACCATATAAGTATACATGCCTTTAGGGGATAGTAAAAAACATGAGGGTAAGACGGGGGACTACTACGTAATGACATGGCCTACTGCGTGGACCGGGACCATTTTCCCTTCCTTACTAGCTCGGCGTTGAACTCCTCGCCGGCCTTCCCCTTCCCCTTGTCACGGGAGTGTCCACGTCGGGCTGGTATATCGAAGTCGTCCATGTCCTGCGATTCCATGATGTAAGTGCATCGTATATTTAAAATCGTAAGAAGGATGTAAATTATTCATAACTCATGTCGTCGATACGGATTACGCCCGGGTGACCGGATACACTGTGGCGGTCGGGCTCAGACGCATGAGCCTTTCCCTAGCCCTTGTCGCAGGACTGTCCACGTCGGGCTGGTATGTCGAAGTCGTCCATGTCCTGCGATTCTATGATGTAAGTGCACCGTATAGTGAAAATCGTAAGAATGATGTAAATTCTTCGTAACTCACGTCGTGGATACAGATTACGCCTGGGCGACCGGATAAGTTGTGGTGGCCGGGCTCAGTCGCATGAGCCTTTCCCTTGCCCTTGTTGTGGGACTGTCCACGTCGGACTGGTATGTCGAAGTCGTCCATGTCCTGCGATTCTATGATGTAAGTACACCATACAGTACAAAACGTAATAAGGATGTAAATTCTTGATAACTCACGTCGTCGATATGGATTACGCCCGGGAGACTACTGGGCTCCTTCGGTGCCTCCTCAGTAGGGTCCGGTACGTAAGGTTTCCACCGCACGAAGTTCTCGGCCCGCACCGAGTAGTTCAGCATGTACTTTTGCTTTGGATGAATGCTTTGTCGTATATCTCCGGGCGTCAATCCACTGGAACAAGTGGCAATGCATCTCGGGCTGCCATTACGTGGGGATGAAGTTAAAAATTTAAGGAATTCAACGTTGGCCAATCGTCTTGTGAAAAAACGCTTACGAGGTGGTGCCCGTGACATGTAAATGCGCCCGGTGGCGGTGTGCGGGTGTGTGGTGAATGATCTCTGCGGTTAGCCACACACGCCTTCGGGGATCGAAAACGTGGTGGTACTGGAGCATCTTTCATTGATTTATCTGGGTATTATAGCTGTTTCCTCTTCTGCTTAAGCCACTTTTGCTTCTGCAACATCCTCGCGTAGAAGTTTGCCGAAGAGTCCATAGCTGGGTATCTATTGTGTAGTGTTGTGTAGTGTTGGGTTTGGTTCAACCCCCTTTTATAAGCCCCATGGTTGGCATGGTGTGGTTAATTTCATGCAGAGTCTTGTCTTTTAGTTCTGAAAAGCTGAGGAGGTGGAGTGTTGTTATGTTCATCTGAAAAGCTGAGGAGGCATAGTATTGTCACGTCTTACTTTGCAGAAATAAGTCATGTCTTGCTTTGCAGAGTGTTGTCTTATCGGTCTGAAAAGTTGGCGAGGCAGAGTGTTGTCACGTCTTTCTTTGCAGAGTCTTGTCTTTCTGGTCTGAAAAGCTGGCGAGACGGTCAGGGTTGTCAAGTTGATCTGAAAAGCCTAACTCTAAACTGCGCAAAGCTGCCCCGTGTGGTCATGTCACTGCGCAAGGCTGTCTCATTTGGTCTTGTCACTGCGCAAAGCTACCCCATGTGGTCTTGTCACTGCGTAAAGCTGCCCCGTGTGGTCATGTCACTTCGCACGGGCAGAGAAGCTTGTACCTCGGTAGTTTCCCCTTCTGTACGCACTTATGTTCAATCTCCTAAAGCATGTAACTAAATGGTGGACGCATCATTGCGGTTGCCTTTTATCGAGTTGACATGTTGCATCGATGTGTCGCATGCTTTAAGTTATATGCGTCGATATGCATTCAAAAAACTCATTCATGGGTAGATAATGTTACTAGTTTATTCTCATTCACGACGGACTACGATGCATAGATAAAGAGTGGACATTAAATCTCATTACAACTGAATTTCTACTTGGCAAGAACAAGAAATAATAGAAGAAAAACCGCAAAACTAACTAGCTTAACTAATTTCTTCAGCATGTTCTCAACTCTTTCCATCCTTTCATCCAGTCGTTTAAGTCTATTCTCTTCATTCTGCGTTGGTGGTTCAGAAGGTCGAGCCACTGGACGAAATGCAGCAACACCACGAGAGTCATCTTGCAAGGCTGCAATTTGCATTGCAATATCTTGAACCACTAGGACAACCGTCACACCTTTGCCAAAACCGACATGTTGTGCTCAAAAAGGAATTGCAGCTTCAAGTGAAAAAAAACAACATGCTATTTCGAATGGAATTGATTAGGCGCAAGTTACCGCAAGTTACGGGGAGTAACTGGTCGTTCGCATCGGCTGCAACGACGATGAGGATGGTACCCTTGTACTTCCCACATAGGAAGGTGTCGTCCATCGTTAGCACGGGACGACAATGCTTGAACCCTTCGATCACCTGACTGAAGGCTCAGAAGACCCTTTCAAGAACAAAACAATTGGGTCCCTCCGTCGGGTGCACTCGATCAAGCTTGTTTATGTATGTCCCAGGGTTTGATTGTGCGATTTGATGCAGCATCCTTGGGACTAAGTTGTAAGCCTCTTCGAATGTGCCGAACATTTGCTCCACGACCTTCCGTTTCACCCACCATGCCGTCTTGTAGCTGACCGCGAACCCCACTATATTGGCAACCTCCGCCAGTAGGAGCTTTGGCGAAATGGACACATCTCCAGCGACGAGGTGGCTTATCAGGCTGGCAACATACGAGGACGTCATGCTACGGTGCCTTTGAAGCGGCTCAGCTAGCTCACATGTGTGGTCCTTCAGCACCGTTATCCGGAAGCCCGTGGCCGCGGCCGTGAACCGCTGTGCACGGACCTTGCCAGCACAGGATTTATTAACACACCTAACGATGTAGGTGTCAGGGTTGGACCTCTGCACCCGATACGTCCGACCAATGTTAATGGTGTATCTAGCAATAGCATGCTGGGTGGCACTCTTGTTAGGGAAGCGTTGCCCTAGGGCGGGTGTCCTCATTGAACACCGACTCGGCCCTCTCCGGTTGTGGCAGAACCAACGATGTCGTTGCAACATCGTCCAATCTTGAGGAGACGTAAGAAATATCGGTGGTCACAACACCACCAACTACACCTCCCGTACCAGCTTCTCCGTCTTGGTCGTCTTCAGAACTAGCTGTTTCCATATCCTCCTCCTCGCTTTCCACCTCTTCCGTCCGGTCGGCCAGGTACTCGTGGCAATCAATACGGGCTGCCCACCATTGCTCCACTCTTTCGTTGGGCTCGAAGTTGTCGGCACGCCTCCTTAGGTCTCCATCACCCACTTCCTCGCCTGCGTCTCCTCCAACACCGGAGACTAACGCAGGCTCCTCCTCACCAGCAGCTTTACTGGAACCACCAACGCTAGATGTCCTCGCGCTCTCCACGAACTGAACATAGACCATCGGCCGCGCATATATCACAACAGCAGGGTTGCAAACAGCCTCCATGTAATAGGCCCATGAAGCGTTACTTGTCACCTTCATAAGTTGCCAAACTATTTCGTCTGCACCACCCACCACCGAGGCATACAACGCCTCGATGCGTAGCTTCTTCCTTGCGATTCTTGTGATCGAGCAACGCGAATGCACGACGCCTTAGCTCCGAGAGGCTCATGTCCTTCAGGCCCGGCGCCCGGATCACGGTCCGGCCACAATTTGACGGGTTCGCCCCGTACGGCCCGTCGTGTACGAGAGCCTCCCCGTGGAACACGAACAGATCTTAAATCTCCGCCATGAAGTACATAACACAGGTGCATATCAAACCATTGATATGCAATGCTCGGAATATTTTGAAATTTTTGGTTCAAGTTCCTGACACTTCTGTAATTTGTTCATAATCTAATATAGTACTGCACATAAAAATTACATTGTTGTAGGTTCAACTCTATTTCTATTTAAACATCTCGCATAAAATTACAGAATACTAGTGGAGATAAAAATTACATGATTATCTACGGAATAAATTTTCATGACCAACAAAAATTGATTCATCTCAATTGCAGTTTATATGAATTTTCTGTGAAAAGAAAAGTGGAAAAAAACCTGATTTTTTTTACACTTGAAAAAAACAAAAAACCTTGGAACATGAAAATATTTAATTAAAAAAATTGAATTTAATTGAAGTTTATTTTATTCATTTAAATTTTTATTCATTTTACGAAAGACTACGAAAAGCGGGAGAATTGAAAAAATAATAATATCTTGGTAAGCTCACGGTTCTTGATCACGTTACTTCACTATGGTGTAGTTAAAGCAAAAGTACTTTATGGAGCTTCTACAAAATGCAATTGAAGAAATTTGAAAAGCTTCGTTGTGATTATGAAGATGCCTAAAAACATGGAGGATTCAATAATCGGTGTGAGTGGTTCTTTACGGGATTCCACTAGAAGAGGCATACTTGCAATAGGCGTGGTTATTTCTTCGGACTCTTATGTACTTGCAATATAGGCTTGCACTAACCGGAAGAAGTATGCCTATATTGCAACTACATAAGAGTCCGAAGACGTAACCACGCCTATTGCAAGTATGCCTCTTCCAAAGGTAATCCCGTAAAGAACCACTCACACCGACATTGAATCCTCCATGGTTTAGGCATCTTCATAATCACAACGAAGCTTCTCTCGCCTCTTCAATTGTATTCTCAGAGAAACTCCATAAAGTACTTTGCTTTAATTACACCATAGTGAAGTAACGTGATTAAGAACCGAGCGCACCAAGATATTATTTTTTTCTATTCTCCTTTTTGTAGTCTTCGTAAAATGAAAAATAATTTAAATTAATAAAATAAACTTCAATTATATTCAATTTTTTTTAATTAAATCTTTCCATGTCCATTTTTTTTCGAATTTTCTGATTTTTTTTATAATTGGTTTTTTTCCACTTTTCTTTTCTTTCTCTCTCTTGTCTGATTTGAATTAAAAGCTAATCACATTGCTAACTACTAAGTCTGCTAAGTCAATAATTTTACATTGCTGACTACTAAGTCTAAAAATATTTCCTAACGCCCTCGATTATTTAATTAATGTAGTGAGTTTTATTGGTGATTAATTTTCTTATATATACTATGATTAATTTTACATTTTATTTATCCCGCACTAATTATCTATTGTCGGCCTACTGCTATTTGACTCGTACGCGGCTTAATTAAATACGTTGGTCTAAAAAAATACACCACGTCGATATTTAATTTTACTAGTGCCTAATTAGATTTGTTACTACTAAACTGTTAATAGTATTACTAATTTGCTACTTCCTAAATTTCCCCTTCTCACCTAATCTCATCCCTAATCCTTCCCTTTACTTAATCCCCTTACTCTAATCTTCTCCTCACCTAATCCCTTCCATTTATCTCTCCCTTATCTCCTCACCACCGAAATGTCCTAGCTGCCATCCTTCCTTCCCAATCGTTCTTTCCTTCCCATTCCTCCTCCAAGGCTTCTCTCCCCTGGAGTTATCTCCCCATTGGAAGGTACATTGCTAACTCTATTTAATTTACAACACTAACAATAATAAGTCTGCTAAGTCAACTAATTACTAGCTAATCACATTGCTAACTACTAAGTCACACTAAGTCTTCTAATTTTATGTCCGAACACTAAGTCAAAATACACCAACTGCACAACTATAACTACTTAGTTGCTACAATAAGAAACTACAAATCATCTAATTATATCCTAATGACATTGCTAAAACTATAGCCGGATGCGAATGACACTTACCTTTTCTAGGTGCTCACAACACGATGCACAACTTTCGTAACTGAGCGAACTTCAACTTCTCTGGTTACCTTCTCCCTTCTTTTCTGCGAGCTCTCTTTCTCTCTAGCTCTCTTCCTCTCTTCCTCTCTGCCTTGCAACTGCAAATGGCGTCGTTAATTCTTTGCGTTTGCGCTCTGCCGATTTATCTGCAAAGACTTCGACGCGAGGGTAGCCAAAGCAACGTGACCACTGAGCTGGGTGCGCATGGCGTGGCGAGGTCGGCTCATGGTATAATGACGATTCTTGCGTGCGTGGCGAGTGCCAAGGTCTTTGCCGTCCCCAAGGGCAAGACCTTGGTCTTCTATATCTTGATCCATGACATCTTAGATCTTTGCAGTCTGTGATAGCGACACCTAGGTCTTCTTGATCGGGATCGCATGATCTCGATTCTTGTCGTCGGGACGGCAAAGACATCTTCAGGAGGGCTAATTCAGGAATTCGGCTAAAGGAGCTAGTTTAGAAATTAATTTGTGCTATAGGGCCAAAACAGTCCAAATTTCGTTGGCTATTTGTGTAAGGCGATTTTTTGGTCCGACGAAAACCAAGCTGGGGGACCCATGGATACTTGACTGGACCACAAATGGCTTTAGGTTTAGGATCAGACTAAGAGTGGGAATTAAGGTACCAATCTGTGAGTGGCATGACCCAACCTGTATCTTGAACTAGGCCGGTCGCGTCGAAGCCGGCCTGGACTACCTATCTCCGTTGGGTAAGGGCCTACAAGCAAATATACTTGCTGCTAGCTCGGCCGACAATAGATATACTAGTACGTACATTTCTAGCTTGGGTGCAAACCGAGCATATAATTTCGGACCGACCGAAAGTTTGGACAGTGAATACGAGATGGAGAAATATGTATATAATATTATCTGTGTTCGACTCCAACTCCGAGAAAAAAAAAACGAAATAAGCCATAAGATGAGCGATACTTGTCCGTATGTCAGTTGGTATAAGGAAAACCTGTTGTGACTTCGTTTAGGAACAATATAACAAATAGGTGGGTTGCTGTGCAAGAGATACTGAGTATTTTTTCTTTGATATCTTAACGATTAGTCTCTCCGTGTTCGCTCTGATTGCACACCTACTGTATAATGCCATGTGTAGGGATACAAAAGAAGCGGATAATTTTCGTCCGACTGATCGACTGAAGGCTCGCAAAACGAATACTAGATAGAGAAATGAGTATATGACACTATCCATGTCCAACTTAGACTCTAAGAAAAATATGGAATACGATACAGGATGAGCGATGTCTATCTGTATCTGATGCGGATCAACCTCTAGGTGAGGTTAAATCCATGGGTCGCCCAATCTTTCATGGTGGTAATACCCGAAAAAATATGTGGAGCACGAATTACAGGATGCAACTCACACTTGGATAAATAAATCTCACACCCGCGCACACCACAGTACATGAACGAGAGAAGAGATCAAACAAGACTAACACACAAATTCAATCAACAAGATTAAATCTGAGTAGCAATCAGAGATATCCTAGATAGACAACCCTCAAAAATTCGCACCCACACAATAATAAAGGTAGAACCTACTCACGAAAAAGGCCTTTAATGGTCATCACAGGCGGTTTGAACCGCTCGTAATACCTACTATCACGCAGGCGGTGCAGCAGATGCAGCCGCTGCAGTGATGATCGATTACCGAGCACGGTCCGTAAATAAAACCGCTCAGTGAAATTGACTACCACAGACGGTCGTAGATGAAGCCGTGCGTGATGATCGACTTACCCAGATGAAAGTGCATGAGATGAAAGCAAATGCGTGATGATGGAAGCTACCGCAGCGATGCGTATATGAAACCGTGCGTGATAGACTATCACGAGCGGTTTCATATACGAGACCGTGCGTGGTGATGGTCGATATCACGACCGGTTTCATCTACGAACCATACGTAGTAGTCGATTATCACGACTTCATTTCATCTACTGACCGTCGTGGTAGTCGATTATCACGAGCGGTTTCATCTGACTGCATCGCTCAGGGTCGACTATCATGAGCGGTTTCATCTGAGACCGTGCCGTGGTAGTCTTTGCATTACTAAATCTATTTACGCTTATTGGCTAGCCTCGAAATGCTAGCCATGCCCTTTGAAACAAGCACATCCAATTCTCATTCATTTCGAAGCACATCAAAATTGCATTCATTTCGAAACAAGCACATCCAATTCACAAATCAATTAACTAAAATTAACCATTAATGTACATTAATTTACACACATGTGCCATTATGTTCAATCTATCTCAATCAAGTTCAATCTGCTACCTTTGTGGAAACTCCCATTTGGATTTATGACACTGTGTTCAGGAATGCCGCAAGGTGTGATCGAATTTTATGAGCTCGCTCTGTTCCATAGCGATTTCGTGATGTTACGCAACCTATCGATATGAAGGTTAAATTCGGGCTTATATAAATTGGTAAGTATATATGAAATAATTGTTGAAAGATTGACAAACCTGAGGATCATTGGTGATCGCGGAACCGATGAGTAGTTGCATGTTGTGGCAAACATAGTATCCACAGATGTTGCGGCCGGTATTCTTTGGTGCCGCAAAAAATAGAATTGGTTAGTTAGAGAGGCATTGCTACGAAGTGTTATATAGGATTAATGTGTACTAGCTAGCAAGTACCGGGAATGTTTGATCATGTTGTAGCGTCCTTCCCTTGATATTCCATCCTTTAGCATGTAACACGTCGAACACCCTACATGACTCCAAGAAGTTAGCCTTAGCCATTGCAAAGGAAGGAAAGACTACAATAGAGTTTCTATGGAGGAAATGTGTTTACCTGATGATTAAACTCCGGATAGTTTGTGAAGTTGTGAGTGGCCATATGTAGGGAATCTAGGTATATTACGTATTTCGTTTTGGTATAATTACAATTAGAATCCAATGGAACCTACACAGGTATGTCAGCATGGTCATTAAACCTAAGTTAGTGTTGCTTATAAAGTACAAATCAACAAGTATAGCCAGAGTGCAACACTACTTACTTCGGTTGTAGGGCAAAAGTATGAATTCCTTGTTGCGGTGAGCCATGAAAAAAATCTATAGCGTAATTCTCGGCGAATGTTGCATTCGCCGTGATGCTTTGCTCGGAGACAACGTGTGGGTCGAGAAACCTCGTGATTTCCTTCTTTCGCTTCACGGATCATGTATCTATTATACAAAAGCTAGGAGTTATATATAACATTTATCGATATTACGAACATTGACCGTGATTGTACACACTTACGATGTCGAAAGATCGTATGATTGAGGCGTCGAGCTCGTCGAGGTTGAAGAGACGTAACAAGTCATCGAAGGTCACCGTGAAGGCGGCGTCTTGATACACGTGGTTAAAATGATGCTCCTTGAACTTGACGGTGACACCCGAGCATCGTTGATCAACCGGCTTGTTGGGTATTCCATGTACCATGCATGCAATTACGTGCAATCCGGTTCTAGGGTAAGGTCTTTAACTTCTCGAGCAACGGCTCGCTGGCTTTTCCGACCAAGCGGCAAGAAGGGGATATCGAGAGAGGACTCGATCGTCTTCGATTTGCCATTGCCCTTCTTTTCGCTTTGTATAGGTCGACTTCACAAGAGTCGATGAGCCTGAGGTGTAGATGCATGTGATGCGCGGGCCCTTGCCATGTCGGTCTTGAGTAGCCGGTGCGGTCGGGTCCGTGGACTTGATGCCGTTCTGGGACATTCCGTGAAGTTGACACCGAGCAGGTAGCTCGAGCGGATGTCCTCCTTGGGCCTTTGGATGAATGTTCCAACGGCTTGCCCTAGAGTCATGACCTCATCGTTTGGGGAATTTCGGCGGACGGCCTCGAAATTGGCACAAACACCGTCCACATTCACTTTTGCGAAACCCGCTAGATTTGCACCGTGCACCAAAGCTCGACACTGGATGGATACACGGCCCCAGCGAAATCTAGGGCAACGAGACATATCTCACTTGGAGCTTGCGCCGTAGCCACCCACGTACATAGCGGTACAAAATTAGCTACTCCAACGAGCTTATCAATGGATTGAGCATTCGGAGATAATAATTATTACATATGTCATCGACGAAAATCTGTCATCACCTATTGTGGTAGGGTTAGGGTTGGGCCTTGACTACTCGGATGTTTGGGGGTGGCTAGCGGTATAGTAGGGCGAGGGCTTCCAACCGACTTGGCATTTGCAATCCCTAATCCTTTCCTCAAAAGTCTCTTTACTGCTTTTGCTCGAGCATACGAATCCTTTCCTCACAATATTATTAACGCAAAATAACTAAAATTAACCATTCATCGAGAATGTATATACATATACACACATTGTTCAATTAATCTTTAAAATTAGCCCTTCATTCGACCGCATGTCCCGCGGTAGTGACGCCGTACTTGTCGACCTTCACATGGGAGATGGACCCATGGCACGAAATAGGGGATCTTGAAAAGCACGAATTCGAGCTCCCATATCTCCTCTATTTGCCCATAGTAGGAGCTCCTCGATTATCGATCTGAATGCATCTATCACGGACACGCTGTTACGGTTAGTGCTTTTTATATCACGAGCACTGCGTATAGAATGTGTACCCATTTATGTGTATCCTCGCCATGTTACAAGCTGTAAATGTTGGCCCTTTTGCCAACCATGTCGACATATCATGACGAGCTCCTAGCAAATCGCTCATTCGACCATTGGTTGAACAAATGCATTGTGTTGTCTCGTGATCCAAACATCGGCGCGGCGGATTACATTGCGAAGCCGTCCTTGTCTTTGGTCGATATCTGAGACACTTGGTCATGTGTTGCAAGACGGTGAAATGGGCTTGAGCATACGCATCCATATTTGGAGTGATTGCTTTCCTTCCGATGAAAATAACTCAACTCATAATTTCTCAAACTCTAAACTCTAGAAGTGATCCTAAAGCAAAAACACATGCACGTACAAAGTCCTAATACAAAAACAAATAACTTGATCGGTTGATGCGTGGCTTCATGGAGGGACCCACAGGTCAGTTGCTGCAGGATTAAGTCCTTGTAATACATGCTGATTTGGTGGACCCCACCCGCATGCACGTTGAGATAGCAAAGCTCGCAGCATGCAACAAGAAAATTGCAAGCCGGCCGTAGACGGCGACGTATCACGTGCACAAGACTACTTCTGTGGACATATGGAAAAAACGAATCCGGATGCTCCATCGTGGCTTCGACGGTGCAGGTCCGAGATTTTTTGTGTTTTCCCCCCTCCTTCGCCTTCGAACGAGCGCCAACTTTCTTTTGCGTTTCCACGCTCCCCCTCCCGCTCGAACGAGAGCTCATGGTGTAGGGTTCCTCAGTGTCGCGCGGCTGCCGTCCGATGCCGCCCGCCGTGCCACCGACTAGTTTCGCCCCATTCGCTCTCGCGTTGACTTCACTCCGAGCCGCCCTGCGTCGCCCTCCTCCCGAGTCGAGCCCCGCCCTGCATCGCCCTCCTCCCGAGTCGGAGCCCCGCCCTGCGTCGCCCCGAGTCCTGCCCTCCTCCCGAGTCCGAGTCCCGCCCTACATCGCGCCGCTGACTTTGCCCCTTCGCCCGAGTCTCCCCTACGCCGCCCCCTCCTGCTCTCTAATATGTAAGTTGTTGCATATGAATTGTAGTCTTATTACTGATTGTGTTGTCTGATATTTACAATTGATATTCACTGTTGTCTGACTATGGATTGTTTATTGTTGTTTTGATGTGCAGCCGCATGGACGAAATGGAAGATGTGAGCAGCTCGATGCGGCCACTAGCTTTGCCTAGATTTGAACCCGAACCCGATATGACCGATGCACACTCTCTCATTGCGATATCGGATTGTAAAACCCATCGAAAGGCGACTAGCATCCCATTCTGCGTAAGTGTGCGCACAATTTTTAATTTTCATGATTAATATCGTTCTAGGGCTAAATCGTCATTACCGCTGCAGGGATCGTCATCCACACCGGTAGTTACTGACTCTTTGACACTTGCGAAGGGGATGATTTTTGAAGATGAGGGCCTTGACCACAGGTTTTACAAAGCATACGCGCATGTTGCGGGCTTCTCCATTCGTATCGGACAGCGGACGATTATTAATGGGGTGTTGCAATGGAGGCGGTACTATTGTGCCAGACGTGGGTGGAAGGAAGAAAGAGGTAAGGACAAAGTGGAGGTAAAAGCGAAGAGGACATATGAGTCTAAATTGAGTAGGTGCGGTTGTGAGGCCATGTTTGGTATCAAACGGACTAAGAACAATAAGTTCAGATTAGAGATATTTGTCGAATTCCATAACCATGGTATTGTCTCACCTAGTAAGCAACACTTGATATGTTCTAATAGACAAGTAACTGAGAAGGCTAAGACTACACTGTTCGCATGCCATCAGGCTAGCATTGACACTTCCGGGGTATTTAGATATCTTCATGTCAGTGAGGGTGGATTTCAGAATGTAGGATGAACAAGGAGGGACTTGCAAAATTATCATCGTACTTTGAGAGAGGGTATAAAGTCATCAGATGCTCAGATGTTTCTTGATAATCTAGCTAGAAAGAACGAGAATAATGCTGCATTTTACTTTGACTATGTTATTGATGACAAGGGCAGATTGGTGCATGTGTTTTGGGCGGATGCGACCTCTAGGAAGAATTATATTCATTTTGGTGAGTTGCTCTCATTCGATACGACATATAATACAAACCAATATGACATGATATTTGCACCATTCATAGGAGTGAATAACCATGGGGGATGTGTTTTATTTGGGGCTGCATTGCTGCTCAATCAGATGATTGAAACGTTTGAATGGTTGTTCCATACTTTCTTAAGATGCATGGGAGGTGCTGCCCCTAGACTTATAATAACTGACGAAGATGCGGCCATGAAGAATGCAATTGAGCATGTCTTACCAACTAGCATGCATAGGTTATGTGTGTGGCACATATTGAACAAACTCCCAACTAAGATAAGACCAAATTTGAGGGATAACTAAATATTTTACAGTCGTGTCAATTCATGTGTATATCCCTTAGAAACTCCAGAGAAATTTGAGTCATAGTGGGCAGCTATTATTTGTGAGTTCGGTTTGCAAGATAATGAGTGGCTTGCTGGTCGGTATAGGATTCGTGCTTCTTGGGTACCAACCTACTTTATGAACGTACCCTTGGCAGGAATTCTTAGAACAACTTCAAGGTGCAGCGCCAATTCTTTTTCAATCGCTTTATTGGTTACAAACATGCTTTGGTTGAGTTAAGGGTCCCGGTTAAACCTTTGCGTTGGAGGAACAAAGGCAAAAGGAGCTAAGAAGACCATGCCACCTTTCACACTAAGCCTCGATTGAAGACACCATGGGCATTAGAGCGACATGGCGTTGAAGTATTCACCCATATGGAGTTCGCTAAATTTCAGAAGGAGGTTATTGCGGCCAGGGACAAGTGTGTTGTCGAGAGCACGCGGCGCAAGTATGTGACCTTAAAGTAACAGAGGTCAATGAGGATGGCAAGAAGGTAAGAAAAGTCACATGCGACACCATGATTGCCCAGTGCTCATGTATGTTGTTTGGCACTCATGGGATTCCTTGTCGTCACATTATCCTCATATCACGAGGTGCATTGCTGAATGAGCTTCTAAGTCATTATGTTTTGAAAAGGTGGACTGCAAATTGTAAGAGGGAGGTTGTGTTCGATGAGAATGGCAATGTTCTAGAGGAAAAACCAAAAGATCCCACGGAGGAAGAAATTAAAAAGTTGGTTTCAGAGATGCGCAAGGACTTAAAAGAATTGATACATCGAGCTACACCTTCACTACCTTACATGCAGAATGCAAGAGGGAAACTTAAACATTTTATGCAAGACATAAACCAGAAAATCCCTACCCGACCACAAAGTAGAGTGGAGGAGGTTGAAGCATATCTTGGGTGTGGCATCCCTCATGACATCGATATATTATCGCCTACCAACAATCTTACTAGAGGCAAATGCAAGAGGAATTGGCCTGGGGAGAGCAAACCAAAGAAGTTGAAGGGAAAGGTAGCTCGCATGTGCAGGACTTGCAATGAGATCAGCACCCATGACAGCCGCAACTGCCCTTTACGAAAACAAGCAAAGTAATCATGCCCATACGGATTTCTGGTATGCTTGTACTCACTGTCTAGCATTCCATTTTTTTTTGTTTAAGTACTCACTGTCTAAGATGTTCAGTATTCATATTTGCAGGAGGTGGCTTTGTAGGTGGCTGCAAAGGAGTTTATGCTATCTTAAATGCTACTTGTAATGGTCAATGTAAATGTATCATGTTTTGTCTTAGTTTGATGTATGTCAAGTTAACTGGACCATGTGATATGTCATGGAAATGTATCATGTTTTATCTTAGTTTGATGTATGGCAAGTTAACTGGACCATGTGATATGTCATGGAAATGTATCAGGTTTTGTCACTGATTGCACTTATCCTATTTGATGTTCCTAGTTCAATGCTTTTAGTTCTGTATGGTTTCCTAAATCTTTATATGGTTGACAGTATAGTATGGAGAGTGCAGCATCTGTAGGTTCTTAAGATATCCTGTGTATTTTTTTAAAACTTTGATGTCCTACTGGCTTTTTTAGGGCTAAACTAGTGCTTTTCTGTTGGTGATGGAGAGTAATTTTTATGTCCTCAGCATGTTGAGTCATTTTACAGATAGTCTACAAACTTCTGCTTTATATTAGCTCATCCCAAGTATAAGCTATTTGATAGAAATGGATTTTGCAATTTGCATTTCTAGAATTCTGGACATGCTTTGTCACTGAATTCTGTAATGAAATGGCTGTGATGATTTCAGAAATTCAGTTCAAATGCTACTTGTCCAAATTCCATATTTCAGAAATGCATCACCAGTTTCAGGTTCTGGACTCATATACATCACCAGTTTCAGGCACAACATGTTTTAGTCCATTACAACCATCAAGAACAAGCACCTGAAGGCTACTCGCCTTTGAAAGGCTATTTGGTAGAATATCCATCTCCCTGTTGCCAGAGAAGTCAAGTATTTCCAGCTTTGCCTTGTCCAAGAAGGAGTCGCTTGTGTCTTTTGATTTCTCTGGTCCACATGTAGGTTTGATTATTCGGAGCCTTGTCCAAGAAGGAGTCCCTGTAACTGACTTGTGTATTGCCAGCACCAGTTGGCTCTGGACATCACCAGCAGCATCTTCAGTGGACTTATATTTGGAACAATGCTACATTTTCTTCGAGATGAGTATGTGATGTCAGTCTTAGCATTCTATGATGTCGGTCTTTGCTTTGTTTGTTCTAAACATGGATGAGTAACAGTATCAGGTTCTATTCTCCAATTCCACCTGATGGCCAAATTTCAGACAAAAAACACATTGATCAGAACCAAACATCACTTGATCAATAATATACATCATGCTTGAGATGCTCAGATTGATCAGAACCAAACATCACTTGATCAATAATATACATCATGCTTGAGATGCTCAGATTTCAGACAACCACAACATTCAAACTGGACATTCCAAATTTCAGACAACCACCACATTTGAGATGCTCAGATTACCAAAATTACCAGTGCAAATTCCTATTAAATCTTACATTACATAAGACTACTGCAGAACTAAATTACAAGCTCAGTTCTCTATCTTTCTAATGTAAATTCCTACCAGCAAGAAAATAAATGCAACAACAATGACTTTTAACTTTTCATCTGCAGCACTGGACTTTTGGATTGACTTGGTGATCTGATCGTTCATCTAGTCCAATGAGGTTTTTATGGCAGCTAACTGTTGCAAAATATGATGGTTAATCAACTTCATAGGACAATCAAAAGGGTCATCTCTTTTCTCCTGTTTCAACCGGATGCATCCCACTCAAAAGCCTCTTGCATTGGTCCTTCCACATGAATGTTTCACATTGTTTGAAATACGTTTGGACCAAAACAAAGCACCCAACTTCAACATCAAACTGTCGATTAGGTTTAACATCAAAATCAAGAGAAAATGTCGATTCTTACACCGTCGTTTCTAGGGCATTTGTAGTATTCCTTTCCTTGATTCTTTGAGCTCCTGGACACAGCCCAGATCATCATCGTGTGGCACTTCGGGCATGGGATGAGAGGAAGCCCATCGTTAAGGCCTGACGTTGACCACTCGGAGTGCGTCTCCGTGCGAGATTTCTGCTTCTCCATGGTACGCCAACACCCAGGGTCGCACAAGGGGAGAGGTGGAGCAGCGCTCACGGGCTAGTCGACCGGCGCCGCCATGGTCACCCCCAACCCTAGATTCGCACCTGGTGGGAGTGAGGCGGAGGGAACGGAGCACAAGAGGGAGGGGAGACCTGGTGGGAGTGAGGCGGAGGGAACGAAGTACAAGGGGGAGGCGGAGCGGCGCTCACGGGCTAGTCGACCGGCGCCGCCACGGTCGCCTCCATCGCCTAAGGTTGGATTGGGGGATCGGGGTATTGCGGATTGGGGGATTCGGGGCGACGCTGGGATTGGGCAGGGGGCAAAACGCAAAAACGTCCAGCGCGCATGCGCTCGCACGGCGGGCTGGATCCACGCCGTCCAATCCGCGATGGAGGGTCCAGATTTTCTGTGTGCATATGTGCACCAAATATGCTATGTGCATACTGTTGGGTCATGGGTAGGCTACGATAGCAACAAATCAAAATTTTCTACCACGTAAACCAGAAAGTCAAGCAAGTAGATGATCACAGATCATTACCACCAGACGCGCAGAGCAGTGGAAGAAGGGTTGGAGCAGTCTGGTCCAATGAAGAGCATGTCGTTGTAGTGGTCGTAGTCGATCGTCTCCTTCAGTGACCTCTGTAGTTTCTTGTGAAGATCGCGGATCATCCTCAAAACAACGACAACCGCATAGCGCCTCTCAGTATCCACCGTCCGGGAAGGAACAACCATGCACCGGTGTGCTAGCACCAAGTCGCACGGTAGAGCTATCTGGAAGATGGAGGCTAGGGTTTCGGTGGAACAACTCAACTCACGACTTTCGTGTGTCTCGTCTGTTACGTTCACCTCTCTTCCCAACAGCCTCATGCATCTCCTTATATAGTGCTCGTGACGGATCCTATCCGAACACGTTTGACGAATCGTATCCGTACTGGTTTGTTCCAACCCGTTAAGTGTGTGACCCTGTAGGTTCGTGCGTAATCAGTTGTGACTCGGAAACCCTTTCCGAGCACGAGTCGTTAGCGGTTCCTAGCAGGACATAACGATTTCCAAATACACACAAATAATATCGGATGAACCTTAGTGCAATATGATATACGACCAGGTCCCCATCACTTACGATCAAGTCCTATCTCTATACGACCAGTTCGTATTTGGTCACGACTAGTTCGTAACTCCTTACGACCAGGTTTCGACCTCTCTGTGATTTTGTTTGACCAGTTTACGATCGGCTCGTATCTCCATACGACCAGTCCGTAACTGATCGAACTAAACGACCTACTCGTGTATTCTCCCTTTGCCTCATGATGTCTGATTGAACTCCAGGTGAGATGTTGTGTCATCCATGGACTGTTCAATACTTTCTCGATCGAGTGTCGGATAACTTCACGTGGTCGAACACTTTGACCACTAGTGGCATGGCCATGCACTTTCTTTATCCGACCACAACGAGGGGCCCAGAGACATCTCTCTGGTTATGTTAGGAAGGGCAAATCTCATATCCGACCAGTCACATTCCTCCGCATGTTTCATAGCATATCCGAAAGCTACTTTATAACTACCTAGTTACGAGTAGCGATTGGCAACCCCTAAGAGTGCTATTACACATGTAGGAATCCATGTTGATCTCAGGTCTAAGGATTATACATCATCATTGCTTGAGACCAACTAACGACACATAGAATCATAACAATCTCAATAGTGTTTCAAGGTGAGTCAATCCAACTACATGTTCTCTAACATGTGTTCACATTATTGATTCGATATCCCTATATTCATGACCGGTGAAATATGGTCATCAATCAATACAATGTGCTGGTCGATAGAGTCAATAGTGTTCCGACCATTGACATCCGATCAGAGATACATTTAGAATAACATCATATAAGTTAAGAGTTTCACCAACAAGTCACATACTTGTTAATCTTCATAACCAATGATTTATTCAAGGAACAAGATAACACATTATCCAATACTATAAACATAAATATAATCATCTCTATGATTACCTCTAAGGCATATTTCCAACACATAGGTTATATCGCGCCGTAGACTTGATCATGCCGCAGAAATCCCACGTAATCTGATCCTTCTTTGTTCCTTGCGTATGAAACCAGTTGATTCGGCTTTTATTCCCTAATACTCTCCTGAGAACGTGTAGAGGTTGAACTTCCTGTTGATCACGTGTTGGTAGAGGGGAGAGAAAGGAAACAACATCTTCGCTCGAGAGGACTCCGGCCGGGTGCATGCTGGCCAAAATACGCCAAGGAAAGCATATACTTGCGCCGGCTCCGTCCTGATTTCTTGGGCTGTTTGATGGCTTTCCCTTCTATCTCCTGTGAATCTTATCTCCATGTATAGAACATGATTTGCACTTGGTTTTTGGACTCCCGTACACACACATGCCATGCATGGTGGATTAGTTGCATATGCGTGCATGCATCTCGTGGCCCTCCTGGCTCCCATGCAAACCTGTATTTCAATAGGAATCGTGTTCTGGTTGGAGACTCGCACGCATGCACACCAGCAACAAATGAACTCGTTCCTAGTGCATGTTGTGGTTCCTCGCGTGCCGCCCGGCCCAGCACTGATCCATGTACGCATATACTCCTCCTTGTTAACCAAAGCTTGCACATAAACAATATTAGGAATCGATACTGCATTAGTAGAGGGTGCTTGAGCCGTATCAGTATCCGCTCCCCTAAGCGTTAGTACTGTTACTGGGTACTATGTGGAGCAAAAATCCTTGTTTTCTACGTAGAGCCGTAGAGGTGTGTGCCTGCGTTGCCCTTCGTCACCTGCCCCTGTAGTTGGCCTCTCTCCTCTTTTCTACAGCATTCTCACCGGTTTTGAGCGGATGAGGCACACATTCATCGACTCAGCCACTTGACGATGTGGTCTTTTATTATAAAACTAGATGCCTGCCCGCGCCTTGGCGCGGAGGCAAAAACGAAAGACTATGACATGTGAAGAAGAAAACAATACTCTCTAAGCATTGGAACCTATGTAATACTTTCATCAGCAATTGTGTTGTCTACAATCTGTATTCTAGTATATAGAATAGGCAAACTTGTATTCTAGGTAGTGTTACTGGACAGGAAGAAATTGTCCAACTAAAGGCATCAATTTGTCATATGTTAGAATGTCATGGTGAATTTTCTTAAAGGTGAAGTGTTACAGCCAACACAATATGATAATAATGATGCGAGATAGGAATAGTCGAGCAGAATATTCCTTTTTAGATAAGAACTAATTTGTAATATGGGAATATTTTGAGTTTTGACTCAAGCACCGATAAATAGGTTTCAAATGATCCACACCTACGTATAACTCAAAGTAGTACATTTGAAGGTGAGTGCTAAGACACGTCAATTAGTGATCGACCAACTCCTTTACGAAATTGTGCTCCCATGCTAAAAAAATTGTTTCAAAGGTTTATGGTGAGACAGGTCAAATAATGATGGCTATCACAGTTACAAAAAACCGTTACTCATACCTTGAGAACAACATAATTTCCAAAGACATCGATCGAGCTCGAGGCATGATTTCAAGTGAAACCATGTCTTTTCTTCGATCTTTGGTGTTTCAAGCTTTTTTTGTATGAATCGACTTCCATATTGTTCCTGCTGGAAGAAGTTCAATAGACAATAGCTAGACCAATAAATTAAATTTCGAGGCAACAAATTGTTTTACTGAATTCCTCAAACAATTATGAAATAGGTCAATTACCAACAACACACAAACCGTACGCAATCACCGAATCTTGCCATTCCAAACTTATAGTTGCAATTTAGTAGGTTACCATATAAAAAATCAAATTCAGTAAGAAGAATGTATACCTGAACTGAACAACGTGACCAGCAATTTCAGAGAGCTATCTTCTTTTGTTGCTCTTAAATTCTTCCAGAAGTGATGGAACTAAATTTGCATCCATCTTACCACCCAAATCTGAATTCCAGGAGCCAAAGGAACCACCAAAATTTCTCCGACCTGCGCGTGGCCATGGATGAGAACGTCGCACTGCCGATGGCTCACTTCGCTCCAGAAGCTCGGACTCCCAAGCGGTAGTCGATGACCCCAGCGTGGCGCCGCTCCGAGTCCTCTGTGGGCTGCACGCGCCACATGTCCTCCGAGGGCTGCACGCGCCGCACCACCTCATTCTTTGCAACCGCCGGGCAGAAGCCACCGCCTGTTGGGATCTCCATGACCCCCACGCCACTGCGCCATGGCCGCCCAGGCGTGGCCATCCTCAGAGGGCTAGTGATATGGAAGATCGTCGATGTGGGCACTGTGCATGGGGACAAGGTAATCGTCTGACATCTGGTCTATATTAGATCATAGGGATATGGAAACACGAAAAAGTATATATCATAAAGAGAGCTAGAACAATATATCACGAGAGAGAAAACTATATACCGCACATACAAAGCGAAAAGGAAAATTTGTACTTACATTGGCGGAGGAGCAGCGAAGATCCGATTCTGAAGACAACAATAGCAAACGGAATTACCGAATGAAACATGCATGTAAAGTGCGGTCGGTGTCGGGTTACACATAGATTACCTTTCAAAAAAAAAAAAAACCAACACATATATTTCGCTAGCTCCTGCATACTTTTTAAGTCATGTTTTCCTCTCCAATACATGTATGTTAGTAATATGAATTACAAAGCGTGTAAAATGCATAACAAACAACGAGAACTATGATCATTCATCACGCTATGTATAGCCTTACTGCTCTATCTGCCTTTGCAAACCATTGATTCATGCTTTACGCACTCAGAGCTTGGATGCGTCAAGGCAACCTAGTCTCACTGCGCATTCAACGTCGTAGTCGATATCTCCTACACCCGTGCACGAAACCCGGCTCCCCGGCTTGTTCTTGTCGGGTTGCACTCTCGCTACCTCATCGGTCATGACACCAATTCAAACAATCACAATAACAGAACATATCATCTTGTCGATTTCACGTGTACGGGAGAGAAATTCAAGAAAAAAAAACATAAATCAATTAACCATCTACGTTAAGCATCATCTTGAGGGATCCATTCTTGATTTGTTTCAGGTGAAGAATGGCCTACTCTTTGAGGAGGTCGAGGTGAGGGTACTTGTTGGCGTAGTGGTCCACGATGTTAGTGATCGTCGGGTAGGCGGCAATGAGAGGAACCGTAGGAGACCGGCGGCGCTCCATCTGAAGACAAGCGCCGCCAAATGTCGTCGACATGCACCAATGACACCAAACCAATGACCTCTGCAGCGAGCTCGGAAGCCCGAAGTGGGGCTTGTCCTGAGCCACCGGCGACATGGCGCTTTCTAGCATCTCCGGGACGCGCCTGAGGACCGTGTTGCCCACGAAGAGGCCGCAAGGCAAGGTGACCACCTCGAACTCCGGGTCTCGCCGTCGTTGTAGCTCAGAAGCTCCTTCTCCGGCACGAGCTTTGATAGTCTGTACTTCTATAAATTATCGTTCACTGTTAACATGAATACTTGATGATTGCATTATATACACCGCCAGGGTTAACTTGATTGCCTCTATATGAGCGACAATGAAATGTTACAAAAATTCAAGTTAGTATTACCGCTTCACCATCTTGGATTCCGCGCATTCTTGGGAGGATCACCGCATATGCGTCATGGTTACTTGGTAGTGTTCTTATCTTGAATAATTGCGGCCGCTCTAGAGAGGAACGCAGAGAACCAAAAACAAATCAGCAATGAAAGACCGAGCGACATGGGGAAAAAGGCAACAAAGCTAAGAAATCGGAGACACAACAACGGGCTCAAGAAACCGCAAACGACGTAGGAACATGGCAAAGCAAAAGCAAAATTGAGGAGGTAAAACGCGAAGAGGAAAATAGGACGGAGGAGAAAGCGTGGTGACCGAAACGAGGATGAAGCACCAGCGATAGCCGATAGGAGCGAAGAAGAGAACCGAAACACGGAGGAGCAAACAATGTAGACGAAACTCGACGCGACCTCGGCCGCCATCCGCTTTATCTCACGCAGCGAGCCGCGAGAGGCCACACCAATTGCCTCGATCTCGTTTTCACCATTGTCTCCCCAAAAGGCTGTTCGAGCGGAGCAAAAACCGCAACAACAACATGCGGCGGGCAGGCCGGCTGTCGGACGGTTGGAAACAAAAAGAAAACAGAATCGGAGGGCGGAGAGGAGAAAAAAGATCACGGGCCTTGACGACCCAAGATCGCAGCCATACCGGTCACATTAATAAAAGCGGCACGACAACCGAGAAACCTAAACACGCTGGCAACCCACGAGAGCAGCATTGGAACACACCGCACAGACTGATCCGACGGCGCACAACAACCAGGCAAAAACAAACGGTGGCAGCTCGCAATAGCATCATGCGAGAACGCGGAAAAGATCGACCGGCGAGCAAGAAATCAAGACGAGATCAAACGAACCCAAAAAAAACAGTGACGTAGCCACCCTGAGGGGATCTCAATCTTGCGCCCTTTTATATAGAGAGATTTGTGGCAAAAGAAAATTGCGGGCAAGGTTGCATTGCATCTTCGATCGGTCTCAGGACGTTCGTGCACTTCAGACTCCGGTAGGTACTGTGTGGAATTCCTTGTCAGTTGTCACCGCAAAAAATTCTCATTTGATCGATGTGGTTGTATTGCTAAAATGGTATTCCTCTAGAAAAAAAAAGTATCTAAGGTTGTTGCCAGCGGTGCACTACGAAATACAATCTTCAGATTGATGTTCCGATCTAAGGGTCGCCGTTATTTAGAGTGGCATTTCTTACATTTTCGCTGAATAAAAAACACTAGGTAGAACCTGCGCGCTATGCCGCGTCACCGAAATCAAACATGAAGTATGAACTGTTGATGAGAAGCAATTTGTTGACACTTTGTAGTTAAATACTCTGCTTGAACAGCCTAATGGCAGCAGTATGATATAATACATGGAAGTTACAGTAAATAACATCACAACAAGTGTTCAGAGAGTCTGTGTGAGTTTTTCACTTGCAAAAGAACCCAAAAAACGGAAAACTAATTGGACCGAAGCAAAAAAAAAACCATAAGCTACATGCAAGATCAGGGGTTGACGTTGGAGCTCAATACACTACCAGAAATAGTTTATTTTCCGAGTGCTTATATTTATCCCGAGTGTCTTATAGGAAACACTCGGGATTATCCCAAGTGCTTCCTAGGGCACTCGGGAAAGACATTGGATATTATTTTTCCGAGTGTTTTATAGTACACTCAGGAGACTACGACAAGGAAAGACCCACCCGCTCAAAAACGGTCTCAAAAAACGGGATATCGATATATTTCCGAGTGCCTATTTATTTGGTACACTCAAGAAACATATAACACTCGAGAGTATATACCGGCGCCAATTTTCGTGCCCGCCCCCCAACCGCGCGCGGTATACCCTAGCACTCACTCCCCGCCGCCACCTCCATCGCAGCCTTCTCCTCTACCCGCCCCCCCCTCCACCGCCGCCACACCACCCGCCGCCCCCCTCCTCCATCGCCGCCACACCTGCACCCAACGTGTCCTCCTCGTTTCCTGCCGCCGCACCCAACCCCGCCGCCCCCTCCACCTCCACCCGTCGCACCCCGCCACACTCGCACCCGACGCCTCCCACTCGTCTCCTGCCGCCACACCCGCCCCTCCTCCACTGCTGCAGACCCCGCCGTCCCCCTCCTCAACCCGCCCCCCCTGCGCCGTACTACCTCTACCCCGCGCCCGACACCGTCATCTTCCCTCTACCTCGCGTCCGCAGCCGTCGTCCTCCTCAGATCCAGATCAAGGTAATTCTGATTTTCCAATGAGCCACCAGTCGGCGCCTCTCCGCCGAGCACGCCTCTAGGCCTCCTTCCACCAAAGCACCTCGAAGGAATTCTGCTCTCATAGTCATCCTCCCCTTCTCCCTCTACGGACTGGCGTGGAGTGGAGATCGATTGGCACTTGAATTGATTTCTTCTCGCTGGTAAGAAAGCCCTAACTTGCTTTGGATCGTTCTAAGGGTTTTGTTCTGGTTATTTGTTTTGCTGTGAGCAATCTAATCCAAAATCTTTCTTTCTGGGATGGGTACTCCAATCCATCCAGTTTGCTGCGTGCTAGAGTACTAATAGCAGTTTATTTTGCAAAACAATTTTTGGGGTTCAACTGAATTTTTGTTCGCCCCACATTATTGTCCACGCCTGGCTGTATCTGCGCAGGTTTTAGGGTTGTTTTAGTAAGGGCTGAATTTTTGTGCTACTGCGATGCAAACCAAATCAAGTGAACCGAAGCAAAGGGTTTATAGTTAATTATATATTTCACTGCAAACGAGAACATGACGACAGTTTGGACAACCATGTTGTATATTAGAAATTACTAACAAAATTTCATTTATTTTGAATGATCCATGTTCGTTCTACAATAATATCACTCACTGTGCCTATAGTTTTTCAGAGTGCCTATCCTGCCACTACATATTAGGTGTAACTGAGCTGATCATCCTCTTCAATAACAATTGATCATTACCCTTTTTAATTGTGTATGGATGATAGTTAAATTGTGTCTGGATGATAGCAAGACATCTTCAGATGTTCCTGATTAGTTGTGTATGGATGATAGCAGGACATCTTCAGATCCAAAGGAAATGATCATTACCCTTTTTAATTGTGTATGGATGATAGTTAAATTAGTATATATGCATATAAGGATATTTGGCCATGATGGTTGAGAGATGGTGAGATAATTTCCTCACCCAAATACCCAATTCTATGCACAGTAGAGTTTTTTTTTTTGCTTTTTTGTGAATGGTGCAAATAAACTAACTGGGAATGACAGCTGAAATTGAGAATTTTGCTTTCTTGTTTTTGAGCTCTTACCACATATGGCTTTGGTTCTTTGCTACATGAAACCTAATCTTGTCTAGTGTTCTTTTTATGTTCCATACCTGCACATATTTGCATATGAACTATCCATATTCATTGAACTTTTGTTGGCAAGAAAATAGTTGGTTACAAACTTACATTAGTGAACTTGACTTGCATGCTTCTACGGTTCCAGTCTCTCTCTCTCTCTCTCTCTCAGATACACACACACTTTCAAAAAAAAGTTTGGGTGTCTTTTGCACATCATTAGTTAGTTCTATAAGCAGGTCAAAAGTCAAAGGAGTGTAAAGGTCACCCCGAAAACCTGGGTGACCCTATGAAATGGACAAGAACATGTGTCTTGTGTGCTGTGCTCATTCCATCATAATTACAGTTTTGGTCTGTGCAAATTAACTAACTTACATTTCTAGTACATATTGTCATGGGCCTAGTTAGTAGATACTACAGTTCGCTAAGGCTTGATTGTTTTCTGGTACTTGTCTCTGATGTTGCTTGCCGCCGCCTCCTCGGCCGCCGCATGATAGATCTCAATTCCTGGCGTTTCCCCGTCACACACTGCACAGTAGCCATCTTCCCAGTAGCAGCTCCTCGGCTCCTCGGCTCAAGAACTCTTGTAAGGTAGTGGATAAGTGGAAAAAGAAATAAAGTTTGCTTATTTTCTTCAGTCTTTGTCCGTTTATAGTGGATTGATATGCTGTCATTATTACAATGCTACATTAACGTGTTAATAAATAATGGTATTCATTTATATTGAAAGAAAGTGTTTTTATGCTCCGTTGATCATGTATATTGTCTTAATGTCAATCTGTTTTAGTGTTCATATATAGGGCATGTATCCTATGGTAGTTTCTAGCTAGCTCTGTAGTTGTAATTTTTTACATAAATAAAAGTCGAATTAAAATATGCATTATGTTTTGCACACTAGGATGACTAAGGATCATAGTTGGATGTACAATGGGTGTAGAGAGATGGATGACTGTAACCAAGAATGGATGGAAAAGACGATAAATTTTGTGGATCGAGCATTTGCTAGGAGTAATGGACGGGGTGTGTTGTGCCCTTGTTCTTGTTGTTCGAACACACGGCCACAAATGAGGGCAACAATGACTGCACACTTGTGCAAGTACGGATTTAGGCCAGGCTATACTGTGTGGGTCTATCACGGTGAGTCACGACGTAGTAGATCAGATGCGCTAAGGGAAGAAATAGACGATGGCGGCCACAATGAGAGTAGGATAGAAGACATGCTAGATGATGTGCGTGATGCATATGGGCCACCTGTAGAGGAAGAATTGGAGCCTGCAACAAGGGCTTTCTTTGATATGTTGTCCGCAGCGAGTCAACCACTTCATGGGCAAACACAGGTGTCCCAACTAGATGCCATCACACGACTACTTGCTATCAAGTCCCAGTTCATCACAAGCATTACTTGCTTTGATGCATTCTTAAGCGTGTTTAGCACTCTTCTTCTAGATGGTCACAAACTGTCCGCTAACTTGTATGAGGCCAAGAAATTGATAAACGTACTAAATATGCCATATGAGAAAATAGATGTTTGTCCAAATCATTGCATGCTATTTAGGAATGAGAATGTGGACAGAGATCACTGTGATAAGTGTGGTGAGTCTAGATTTGTTGAGGTTGACTCCGGTAATGGTTAGAAAAGGCAGCTTCCTATTGGCAGAAAAATACTTCGTTATCTACCATTGTGCCATGAATCCAACGGTTATACATGTCTAAGGTTTCTGCCAAACAAATGATATGGCACAAGTATGGACCATGATGACAAGATGGTCCACCCATCTGATGGTAAAGCATGGAAGCAATTTGACTGTGACTATGTAGAGTTTGCCGCAGAGCCTCGGAACGTTCGAATTGCAATTGCAACTAATGGGTTTAACCCATTTGGTATGGGGGCTGCGTCGTATAGCTGTTGGCATGTGTTTGTCATTCCCCTTAACCTCCCACCCGGCGTTTGCATGCAGAAGCAGAACATATTCCTTTCCTTGATAATCTCTGGTCTTGAATACCCAGGGAAGAATATGAGTGTATTCATGGAACCGGTGATGGATGAATTGTTACATGCTTGGGAACAAGACATAGTAACATATGATCGGACATTGAAACATAACTTCACCATGCAGGTCGTATACCACACATCCATGCATGACTTCCTGACGTATGAGATATTCTGCGGGTGGTGTGTACATAGGAAGATGCCATGCCCAATCTGTAGGGAGACGTTGCTTGGCTGTTGGCTAAAGCATGGTCGCAAGCACTCCCTCTTCGATTGTCATCGTCAATTCCTTCCAACTGACCACGAATTCAGAAGTGACACAAATGGATTTGGGGCCAATATTGCTGTCTGCAGTGGACCACCACATCGTGTGAGGAGGTTCATGCATGGCTAGATGCTTTGAAGCCTCTTGATGATGGTGATGGGTTCAAGAAATATAGCGAGGAGCACAATTGGACTCACATTCCAAGCTTGTGGCGGCTACCATACTTCCATAAGCTCATTTTTCCCCATAACATAATGTAATGCATAATGAGAAGAATGTTGCAGATGCCATATTTAGCACATTCTTTGACATTCCAGACAAGACGAAGGACAATGTCAAGGCTCGTCTTGTTTAGGATGAGTTTTGCAACAGGCCCTCTCTGAATATGATCCACAAGCCAGCTATTGGCAAGTGGGAGAAGCCAAGAGCTAGTTATTGCCTAACTAGGGTTCAGAGGAAGGAGATTTTGGAATGGTTTCAGACCCTAAAGTTTCTTGATGGGTATGCAGCAAATCTAAGGAGAGGAGTGAATTTAGCTACCATGCGCATCAATGGCCTAAAGAGCTATGACTATCACATATTCATGAAACTCCTTTTGCCTGTGATGATTCGTGGCTACGTCCCCGAGTGTGTTTGGCAAGTGATGGCGGAGTTGAGCTTTTTTTATCGACAGCTATGTACGAAAGAGATAGATCCCATGGTGGTGTTAACTATAGAGCGTGAAGTACCTATGTTGTTTTGCAAGTTGGAAAAAATCTTTCCACCTAGCTTCTTTAATCCAATGTAACATTTGATTCTCCATCTCCCCTATGAAGCTAGGATGGGAGGACCAGTGCAAAACCAGTGGATGTATCCAATTGAGAGGGAACAAAAGGAACTACGAGGCAAAGCAAAAAATCGATCGCGTGTTGAAGCATCCATATCGGAGGCGTACATACTTGAGGAAATTTCCCATTTCACATCAATATACTTTGCTGACAATATTCACACGGTGCACAATCGAACCTCACGATACAATATTGGCATCCCTCAAAATGATTGCCAACTTAGCCTCTTCACCGGAAGAGGTGACACTTCAAGCAGTGGTACTCCTAAAGTTTTATCGTGGGATGAGTGGTTGACTACGATGTTGTATGTTTTTACCAACCTCTCCGAAGTGGATGATTACCTTAGGTATGCAACAATTATTTTTTTCCAAGAATTGATGCATGAGTGTTTTAATCTACTTGTCTTGTTGCCTATAGGGAATTTGTTAGGAGCGAGTGGAAGCAACATCGAGACCCATCCGAAAAACAAATTGTGACCCTTGTTAGGAAGGGTGCTGGGAATTACAAACCGAATTTCCCGACTTGGTTCTATCAGAAAGTAACTTCTTTATTAGCTAGTCCCCCTTGCACATAATATTTACTAAGTAAAGAGGAACTAATACATGAAACCCATTCTATTTATGTTGTAGAGTTTGAAGGACAAGTCTATTATGAGCAACAAATTGAGGCAAATTGCTCAAGGATGCCACACTCGGATGTTGTCCTATAGTACCTATGTTGTGAATGGGTACCGCTTCCGAACATCGACACATGAGAGGGAACGATATAATGCAACAACAATTAATAGTGGTTTGGTGACTCGGGCAGGATGGGAGTAATACACTTGTTGAATACTATGGAGTAATTGAAAAAATAATTGAACTATATTTCCATGGTAGCAAACCTCTCAAACTTATGTTATTCAAATGTCATTGGTTTCATCCGTTTAGGAGAGTCAGACGAGACACATCACTTGGGCTGGTTGAAGTTGCACATCAATCAGTCCTACCAGGCAATGACCTATTTATTGTGGCCTAGCAAGCTACCCAAGTATACTACATCCTGTACCTATGCAAAACTATGAGTAGTCTAGTGGATTGGTAGGTAGTACATAAGGTGCAACTATATGGTAAACTACCTACCCCTAGTGAGCAGGACTACAACATCGAGACAACAATGGTGTTGACCTATTCTTTCAAGAAGATGGGCTGCTAGGGACTTTTCAAATAATAATTGGGGAAGAGGACGATCACATAGATGACATTCAAATCGATGCCGATCAGGTTGTCAACGAATAGGACTTGGAACTACTTAATCGCTTAGACATTGATGGCACTGAAGGGGATGATAGTGACGATGACTTTTTAGAGGGACCATCTGTGGAGGATCCCATTGTAGACGACTACTTCTATGCATGATCTTGTACGTCTTCCATTTATTTGCTACATGTTTTTAATTTTTTGTATGAGCTTACTTGATTACGTTATATTACGTCTTTCTATGAGCTTACTTGATTACGCTATGTTATGTCTTTCTATGAGCTTAGTTCATTGCGCTATATTAATTGATTTATTTTATTTTATTTCATTTCAGGACACCAAAAAATGAGTGGCATCAAAGAGGCAATAAACTCTAGTCGAGGCAGACGTCTGTTTTTCAAAGTGGCAGCACCATGTCATGGAGGCAGAGGGGCAACTGCAGCCCCTCGAAGAGGCAGAAGGGCGGCCATAGTCCCTAGAAGAGGCAGCGTGGGGTCTACCTCTAGTAGATCATGCTCCTCTACCCCGCAGCCCTCGCGTGCTGATCATGTGGATGATGAGTATCATCCTAGTGAGGAAGAGGGTGAGGAGGATGAGTACCGTGAGGCGGAGGGCAGTACTACAACATAAGATTTTTGGTTGCGAGGACCTGCAAACCTGCCACCACAACCAACCCGAGAAGAGGACAAGATTGTCATCGTTCCTGTTGGTGACACGTAAGTAACTGTTTGCACTCTCACTAATTTAGGCCATTTACTTGCATACCTCAAAAAAACTAATACGCGGGCAATGGCGAGAAGAAGGCGGGGGTGAGAAATGTAGACTTCTAACAACATAATTGGCGTGTTGATTCGATGGCACTTCCTTGGCTTGGTCATCTATAGAGAAAGGTGGGAGCCTGCATGGACATGGTGCCACTACAAGGCCGCTGAAGATACCGCCGCTGAAGGAGAAATATAATTTGACAATTGTTTGCAGCGGGCGGAGAAAAGTTTTTGGGTAAGTGACTCAATATTCAAATCTGCATCTATATTCAAATCTTTTTTCTAGCAATGAAACTTAGTGTTCCAACCAGCTCCCTTCGGTAAAAATAACATGTTCAAAATTTCGGTGAAAATCCGGTATATCTGAGATATATTAATGATTTGAATAATTGGAAACAATGACTAGCTTCAAGTATCAAAGTTACATTATGCTATGGATGTTTCATAAATGTCTTATAATTTGGGTAGATGAGATTTAGCATCTAGACATGTGGGCTTTGCGTACTATATGATCAGTGTGTTGATTAGTAAATCACTACCAATCTGCAATATTTAGAACAAGGAAAACAAATAACAAGATGCATCAGCATAATCTTTTTTACCATAGTTAAATAGATCTATATTGCACGAAATCTGGAATTCTAGATGATTTACTAATCTTACACATTATCTAGTGATGTCTGAGCATTATTAATTACTTGGATGCTGGTATTTTACTACATTGTCATGCACAAAGTCTAATCTTTCACATTTATTTGTTTCCAATATATGCTGGATTGTAGTGGTGGTTTAGATGGGCTGAGGGACAGGAAGCTGATTCTAGGAGAGTGGTGCGTAATTCTGTTAAGAAGCTGATCCCATAGATGATCTACGAAACACGCATCCAAGCAGTGATCTATTACCACACACAAGTCCTTAGAAAGCAAATTCATAGGGCCAAGGCTTGCCAAACGCATATCACTTTGGAGGAGTACATGCAGGTAACCAAGTGTACAAACGATGTCCTTGATTACAATCAATTCTAGTTTATTCATATTTAACACTTGGTTAATTTAGGCAATACCTTGGTGGGCCTAAAAGTGTGAAGATGCATGGCAGCAGATTGCCCAAAAGAGGTGGTACAACAAACAATGGTTAGAGGCCTCTCGTGCTGCTAGGGAGCGAAGGTTGTTGATGGACGGGGGCAGCACATCGTCAAGGCAGCTCTTCCATGGCTCGTTACAAGAAGCACTTGGTAGGTCAGCATGTTCATATTGATTGTATGTCGCAGATACATATTTATTGACCACCGTGGTTTTTTTTTGGGTGCAGAAAAAGAAGCAGAGGCTTGTCTCCGATGTAGAGGCATATGTAGAAGCTAGGAGGGGTGATCAGGAGGGCACCTTGTGCAGCCAGCTCGCAACAGAGAACTTGGTACGATTTCTGATGATTTTGTCCCTGATGATTTTCGCTCCCTAATGATTTTGTGCAACAGAGCTACATATCTTGTATTTGCTAAGGAGATTCATGGCACGGGCATGACGTAATGAATTCACCATTCACCATTGGGCCTTATTCTTTGTTTACAAAATTTGGAAAGGGAAGAAACATGGTCGTTTCTTCATGGGTGCCGGCTACATTAGCACACTGACAACCCTCACGGAGGTCCAAACAACGAGTACTGGATCAATGGATGAAGTACACTCTCAAAGACGACTGCGATCATCAACTGATAGGTTTTCTTAGCTTGAGGCGAGGCTACAAGATGAAATCGAGGCTAGGCAGCGGTTAGAGTGAATGCTCCAGGTTAGTTGGAGCCTGGTAGTACAATAACAAAGTAATATGCAAAAAATATATATTTTTGTATTTGGCTAATGTATGGCAATGTGCAAACAAATATGCAGGCACTTCAAACTTGACTTGATGGCACTACACCGGGGGCACTGCTGTCTACCTTATCTACTCCGGTTAGTAACTGGATACTGATTATTATATTGTTAGTCTCTTATGAGTGCTTGAGTGTCCACTGAAAGAGCTAAAAATAAAATGGACATATATGCAAGTTGCATTGTACTAGTTTCTTTTAATTCTGGTTAGGTAGCTAGCTTGGTAGAGCATATTGCATCTTCTGCATTGAAGATATACTAGTATAAATTATAATGTCTATTCTCATCTCATGTATGCATGCATGCACTTAAACAAGGGGATTGTACAGCCATCATAAGTTTAAATTAGTGCAAATACATACAGCGGTCGCCACAAGTTTGTCCTATTATATGCTCTCTCTCTCTCTCTCTCACAAACTAGATAGATATTATTAGCAGCTCAAGTCAAAGAGAACTTTACTTTTCTGGAGTTGATTTTTTTGGTTTTTGTGCTGGCACTTTTGGTTTGAACTTTACTTCAGCTTCTGTGGCTGTTAAGATGAAGAAAAAGAATTACAGAAACACGTTAATCTATCAATGTAACACTATTCTTGACAATTCACTATACCATAAAAAATCACAGTTTGTGAACCGCCTTCTTATAACGACGACCAGGAGGACCTCTCTTCAAGGTACCATCTGCATCCATTTTCTGTTTGCTCCCTATCATGAGAACATGTGCACTCACTCAGTAAGGTGATGGAAGGAATTGTATATTCAATTCAAAACTAACAAACTATTTTTCACCGAATCATTTGCTTTCATGTCTAGTTCACAATCTCAGGAATTAGCCTGCTGTACGTCCGATGTCATATCAGCTAAATTATCTCAACCTTGAGTGTTTTCATAATTCTTCTTATACAGTATTATACAACTAGAATTCTGGTTAGACTCATGCAGTTAAACCGCTCATGTTGGTGTTGGGTGGTGTGTCTTTGCAATTCATTTACCAACTGATGCATGATCCTACCACCATTCGAAAATTATGCAGATTTCTTATAATGCGATTTCTTATGAAAATGTAGGCAACGGTGGGATCAATGGCAGATCCGGCTGCTTCCGGTGCTGATGCTGAAGATGGTACGCGTGTTAGCTGCCCAAACCAAGATCACGTGGATGAGTTCATCGACGATAGGCCACCACCAGGTGCTTACTATTTTCATAATCTAGTTGTGCAAACATGAACATACATCACTTCATTCTTGTGTTAATGTAGCATATATGCATGCATGCTCAAATAATAATGGGAGGGGTAAGGGGAGAGCGTGTACGCATGATCTCTGTACTAAAATACAAATGATTGGGTGGGAGACCTTTCCCTTTTTAATTGGCTGCTTATTAATCATGGATGGATGCATGCCCCATATTGCTTTGACAATTTTGATGCTTCCATATTACTGCTACTGAAGCATGCTCTATTCGAAAGCTGACAAGCTGGGCTGCAGTATCTTGATGTCGCTGTGGTCTTGTAAACCCAATCAGAACTTTACTGTAAACATAACTAGTAGATCTCTTCAGTCCAAAACAGTAAAAGGATAGAAGTGGAACAAGCTGAAAGGAGAGTCAAAATCTGATTTAAGCTCTATAATAATATGCCCAGTGAAGCAGTTCAGTGGTAAAAAAATACATCTATGATGAGTCTAAAACACACATTTATGAGATATATTGTATCTGCAACTGACAATAGGAGCAAACTGTACCAGGTGACTATAGCATAATTGCACTGCTTTCATTTTGCACATTTACATGTTTTTCGACAAAACCTGCTTCCTTTGTAAATTAAACAAGATCATAAATTTACATGTTGATGCGTATGTTATGTTGTGAAGGCAAGATTGTATTGGTCATTTATTACTAGTATCTCCCCTTATCAGATCAGCATACGTACACGCAAATCTGAAACCCTAGTCAATGCAGTCCAAATGCTTAAATTATAGTTTATACTACTTGATTCCAAGTGATAAATGTTCTGTACCTCCTTGTATATTTTTAATGCTTGATCATAGAATTGCTTTTTGCTATACCCGGTTTTCTTCCTCAACCTCGACACTGCATATGCACTCTTCATCTGTAAAATAAGGCAGCCAGCTAGTCAGTGGACGATTCATGAAAGAAAGTAGCATAAAGAAAATCAATCAAATTAAATATATTGAGATCCACACAGGAAGCAGCTAAATAGTATGTTCTTGATACATAGGCCATATGAAAAGAACTCCATCTGTTTAACTTTATAGTGCTGTTATGCAGCTACCACGTAAAAGAAAAGTGTTTGTTTCTCTTTGTACTGCTGTTTTCATCTGTATATTGGATTGCCATTTTGTCCATCTGGAGGATGAAAATGATTCTAAACATCTGAATAAAAGAGGCAAATCATTGTTATTGTAAGCCTTGTCAAAACATTGCTAGTTCTTGTTGTACTGTATAGCATTGCTTCTGTATTTGCCAATGGAGTATTCTTTTAATGTCTGCCAATGGAAGTTTCAAAGAGCATTGTATATTTGTATAGCTAAGCAACCAGTCATTAAAATGTTGCTTAATGTTAGGTGTTATACACTGGTGTTTCGCTGTGCAAGTGTACTAACGGAATATACGGCAATTTTAGTTCTCTGTGCTTTCATTTGCAACTGTTGTAGTGCATTGAAAATTGAAGCATGAAGTACATATCATGAAGTACATAGTACGAAGAAGCAAGAGGCATTTGTTTTTTTGATAAAAAAGAACTTAGCTATAATAAGGTCTTGCACAATTGATGTCTGGTATTTGAGAACATTTGATAGATGCTCAGAGTAACATGTACTTCATGTTTAATTTCTTAGTTACAGACTATTGATAAGCAGCCTCGGTTGGACTCTGGTATTTTTTTGACTTAAAACAGTAGGGCGAGCCCTTCTGTTGGACTCTGGTATTTTGTTCTGCCTTATATATATCCTCAATTCCCTATCCTCTTATTTCGTATTGCAGAAGTTCCAACTGAACCGTAGTCTGACGCTAGAACATCTCTTGCCGAAGCTAGAATGTGTTGCTCAGATTGAGAAGCTGGAGTAATTGAATGTGAATGTAACATCCTGTTTTCCGAAGAAAATGATTATATATGTAATGAAATTAGTACTTGAAACTGTTATATGTATCATGCCTTATGCCTAGATTTTTGAATTTGAACTCGAATGTTGTGGATGTATATATATATATATATATATATATATATATATATATATATATATATATATATATATATGTGATCTTGGGAATTATGTCAATGTTGTTCAATTTATATATGTAATGATTTGTGGTATTTCTCTTGCCGTGGAATTATGGTTTATTTGATTGCAAAATCGGTGCAAAATTAAATTGGATCAGATATACCCTGTTCAGGTAACTCTCGACCCCCGAGTGCCTTGTTTGACACACACTCGGGAAAGAAATTAAATTTCCCGAGTGTTCTAGGTCTACATACACTCGGGAAATTTGAGTGATAGCGTCGGGAAAGGATGGCCACGTGGCTATATTTTCCGAGTGTTTACACTTGGGGGGCACTCGGCAAACAAAAAAGTTTCCCGAGTGTTCAGGACAAAAGCACTCGGGAACAATCTACTATTCGTGAGTGTCCTTGGTCGACATACACTCGGGAAAGTATTCCGTTACGGTGGGGAACCCGTTGTGTGAACTATTCTCCTGAGTGTTTTAGGTTTCCCGAGTGTAACCCTGAACACTAGAGAAAGTTATTTCTTCCGAGTGTAAATCTCGGGAACACTCGGGAAACCAGTTTGAATCCTGACTAAACTATCCCGAGTGGTTTTTCCCGACGGTCGACCTTGGGGAATTATTTTACCGAGTGTTTTGGGGACTTTCCCGAGTGTTTCGGGCACTCGGGAAAATACCGGTTTCTAGTAGTGATATTATTTACGCATTTGAAGTACATGAATTAATCCCATTGAGATTGTAGGATGCACAAACCTGTATTATACGCCAAAAAAGCCAACCGAACTGTTAGGTAATCCCCTAAAAACTTTCGCTATTGTAATTATATCATAAATAGAGAATCCGGTGCATTCTTTAAAGCGATATTCGTGAAACTGGATGATACATGAGGAGAAGCTGATAAATCTTTTTGTTATCCTATTTGGGACAGAGACTTTCTGGTGACATACCAAACGATTGAGTTGTTAGAATCTGGGATATAAAGAGTTGAACACTACGAACAGAAGTTAAAACTGTGGTGTTGTAATCAAAGAAATGCTATCTATGATAATTGGGAGAACAAATCCGAATTAGTTGTTTGCATGCTCTGGACATTCTAGCATCAGTTAAAAATTGAGACATTAAATGTGTTACTTTGTAATTCAATACGTGCAACCAATTGTAATTGTGTTTTGAAGGGAAAATGAGAAAGCTTTTATAGGGTAAATGAGAAAGCAGCATATGTTATTGTCTAACTTATTTTAATAGTATGGTACTACTAAACGCGAAATGTAGCTACAAATACTCTTTGAAGGCAATATATTTTTCCTTCTTTTTCTGAAAATCAATCTTTCAAAGATTATCATGACTGTCAAACGGAATGGGTAAATGAGTGAATCGAAGGTTCATAGCTGGAAGAACTCTCAATCTTGTGGAATCACCCTCAAAACATTCTCAACACTAACAAGTTGTATTTTTTTCGTTAATATGTGAGGCTATGCCAAACATGCTATAACAAACCAAGTGCTACTATTAATCGAGAAAGCATGTATTAAGCTAATATTGTATAGGAGAGTAATTACTATCGCTAATTGATAAAACAGATATTATGAAAAAAAAAATATCAGTAATATAATATGCAGCAGCATGGTATAAGACACATACAAGTACCGACATATGTTCTTAGGTAGTATATGGTTTGTACAATCTAATAGAACAATCTAGCAGTAGCTTTTGGCTATCAGTCATGGAGAATCACAAAAAAAAAAAAAAGAAGCAGAAGCATCTGAGTAAGTAGAGGAGTTCAATAAGGGCACACAATATAATGCATATTTTTTTTGGATAACGAAGATCATATCTTTTTTTTGGGTGAAATCCTTTAAAAAAGATTTTGCTAAGTTTAATTGCAATCAATTAGAAGAATAGATAAGAACTATTGTAGTTCCTTACCGGTTTTTCCTCATTGTATTTTTCTTTCTTTTTATTTAGAACTTTTTTATACGTAGTTTTATTTAACTAACAATAAATCAACCAAGTATGTCAGCATGGACGACCAATATTCGTATTGATACACTTTGAGAACCTTCACTGTGATATCAGGTCGGAAAATGCTCAATGATTAATTACTAATCAACTATGAAACAAACATAGAATGACAAAACTGGTATTCTAGAATACAAAAAATCCAATGGCAATGCACAAGTGCATTTGTGCCACTTACATATCAATCTGTTATTTTTTATGTCTATAAAGCTAGAAATTTATCTCTACTGTATAGTTTCCATCAGAGCATAAATAGTTTATAATCCTTTTTTGGCACCTAAATGACATAACAATGTTTAGAGACTTGGACTGCAGAGTAAGACAACAAATAATGGGTATGCAATAAGGAATTACTTGAATAAAGTACCACCAAGCAAATGTCAAGCTGTTGACTGCCAAGAAGACTGTCCCTTGTAGCTGATTGGTTGTGATCTCTATACGTGCCTCCTTGTGGTGCTGCTGAATGGAATTCCACAAATGCATTGCTCTGCCCTTGTAGAGGTTGATGAGGATTGTGCCTCTAATAGTGAGGAGAACAACTGTGATCTTCAGTGGTCCTGCCTTGCTACCAATTTGGCATGTCTCCATTCTAATACATAAGCACACATGCATGTATCTATGGAATGCAAGATAACAGAAACATTTCTTTCTTCTTTTGGTGAGGATAATAGAAAGATCTCAATGTGTGACTTGGGGTTAGTTTGCGAAACAAAAAGTGTATTGATTTTTTCAGAGTAACAACATCTGAATTAGAATGTGAAAGACAGAGAAATGGTATACCTTAAAATGAGGGGAAGAATAAAGGTGACCAAAGGAATCATACTCAGAAAGACGATAGCGTAGAATGGCGTAGTATCCCGGAGACCATAGCAGTCTAGGGTCAATGGTACTACGTATTTGCATGACTTGCAGATGTGTGAGGGGCGTGTCAATGAACTATGAGCCTCATGCATGGCTAATCATGAGTTTCAAGATGTTCTTAAGTCTTATTTGTCTATTTCTGAAGTGTTACTAACTATATAAACTCACCATGTATTTTTCATTGTCTGTAGGTACTTGAGAATGACCATGGAACGCGGCATGAGGCCAATGCCTGGCATTGTTGGTCCGGTAACCTCCGGTCCAAAGGTAGTAGTTCTTTCTCAAGGTAGCTAAGGCAACTACCAATGTCTAATATATTGTCTCGTAGGTTGGTAGCTAATACTGATGCTTTTTTTTAGAATTGGGATTTGTGTCTTATATCTAATATACCTCTGTTCTCAACAATTACCTATTATGTTGAAAACATTCCCAGAATACACTTTCATTGAATCGCTATTTCTTTCTAATTTTTCATCAGACTGTGTCACATCCATGCAAGTCATAAAGATTCTCATTGCTTGTAATTTTTTGTTCTTGGCACGAGAAGAAGGCGACAATAACAGCAAGACTTTATGACATGAAAAGAACACAAAGGGATCACAGGGAACTGGAAAATATCATATTCATGTTTTTTGAAAGGCAGCCGAATTGGTGAGTAAAGTGCAAAAAAGGAAGGGTGAAACAAAGTAGTTATGGTTTCTTCATTCATATATTTTCTTGAACCGAGTTTCTATGACTAACAGTGTTGTGCAAGCTTTGAAGTACTGTAGAGTATTAAGTAAGGCAGTAAAGCATGTTCAGAGAGGATACCACTTTGGTTGCGAAATGATTTTGTAGACATTATTGACGACTGTACTCATGTATATGCATTTAGAAACTACTATGCGGTAAAGAAGGACAATGCTGGGAAAAAACTTCGAGAAAGATCGGAGACAATAGTATATGGTAACCAAAATAACACTAAAGGCGCATTTCAACCTACCACTAAAGAACAATACCTTTCAAATTTAAGTTATTTGTGTCACACCAATTAAGTAGACATCGAGCTGCACGATCAAACATTTAATGAAAAGAAACATGGCATTTACATGCCTGAAAAAATATAATTGATATTACAGGTAGCTAGTTAACACATCAAGTCTCTCACATACTACTTCCAACTCCATTTCACAAAAATGTGTTTGATCATGCAAAATTCGATCATAGATCCCAATAAATGCGTAAACCATGAAAGAACAAAAGAGGAGGCAATAACACCAAGATTGTTATTGCTGACAAAAGGTAGTGAAAGTGTAGGGACATAAAAGGATAATTTAGACATCCACGAAACATTAAATACAAAAAATAATGCTATTTTAGATAAAAACAAGTTTTTGGTGACTCAACGTCTACATCAAACGGTGAACAATGTCAACAAGTGCAACCAACCGCTCTGTGAACTCCAGAATTGAATTTAATATAATGTAAAGGACCTGACCTAGTACAGGAGTGAACTTGTATTTGACCTGAGCTTATTAGGCACAAAAAATAACAGCTAGCAACAACAGATTATATGTTTTTTTCATGTGGATGGAAGGCATAGGCACAAACTAACGTATCCATTCGGCCCTGGCATGTTCAATGATAAAAGCATGATATACGTTGTACAAAAACTAAAATGTGAAAACTCCAATATGTTAGCAAACAATGACTCTACCTGGAATAATTAGAGAATGACTTTGAGGCTACCAAAAATTAACTAGAAACTATTGAACAGATCGCTGAGAAGAAATAAATATGTGTAACTTTACAAGCTGCAGGATATGATAAGTATAGGAAAAATTTTAGCAGTGATTCATTATCAACCTAAGTACGATTTACAATCTGGATCATAATACGATGTTTGTAGAGAATACTACCACTCAACAAAACCATGACGGTCTTACTCCCAATGGCTCGATGCTGTTTTAGGGACATCATTTCTCCGTGTTCGTGGTCTGCATACAACAAACCCACCAACACCAATCGGAATAATCGTGGTTTCAGCGCTACCAGCAACCATCACATCAGCATCACCTCTGCGAATATAGTCTGCTTGGACCCATGAAACCAACAAGATCCATCTCAAAATTGACATAGGATCAGAGAGAGAGAGAGAGAGACTCTACCTTTCCCGCGGCTTTGGCCTTCCACCCCGCCCCTGTTGACGCGTTCGCCACGGACACTGGGATGAAGCATGCATCTGACCAATTGGACACTAAACAGTGCACATTGACTATCATAGCCAATTGTTGTGTCTATTGAAACAATTCAATTTAGCAAGAAATTAGGAGGCGTCGGAAGAGGAGGCTCACCTCTTCTCACGGTGACCCTGCGGTCGAAGAACCGTACCGCATCGAGGCCTCTAGTCACGGTGCGTAGGATATCATCCTGCAACAACTATTTGTAGGCAGCCATAAACGCAAAGCAGATCAATAACCGAAGGAAAAGCTCATCAAATAGAACTCATAGTGCGAGTTCACGGGCCGAGCAGGGGTTGCAGAAGCGACCGGAGCGGTCGACCTTGGCGTGCTGCGACGGGCGCGGGCGGTAGGTGGGAGACGACCAGCGGCACGCGGGAGGAGGAGAAGGCCCGGGACGACGGTAGTAGGGGTCCGGTTGCTGTGCCCCGAGGTGAGGCTCGTGAGGAGGTGGTGGTGGGGTGTAGGCACTGTGGAAGACAAAGTGGAGGGGGAGGAGGAGAAGTTGGAGACGGCAGCCAGCGCTTCCATTCTGTTGGGCGTGGTGGCTGCCGCGAAGGGAGAAGGGGACAAAGTGGAGGAGGAGGAGAAGGTGGAGACGGCAGCTAGTGCTTCCATTCTATTGGGCGTGGTAGCTGTCGCGGAGGGAGAAGGGGAAGGGAGATGTAGCGAGGAGGAGGCGGTGGGATGAGGCGGCGTCACGAGGACGAGAAAGGGGGCGTTGCTGAGAGGGGAGGAGAAGGCGGTGCGTGGGGAACGGCAAGCCTGTGATGGGAGAGGGGAGGCGGTGCATGGCGAAGGTGGACGCGACGATGCAGAGAGGGGAGCAGACAGTGAAGAGGCAGGGGAAGGGGAAGCGGCGGCAGGGAGGGAGCGGAGGGACAAGAAGGAACGGGAGGAGAGGAGAGAGCGGCGCGGCCGACACGGACAAAGGTCAGTGAGAGGAAAGGAATCAGGAGCTCTCCACTGGGCTCGGTGGGCGAGGAGAAGAGCAGACGGAGGGAAAGGAACGAGAAGAATCGCGAGGCTCGCTCCGCTGGCCGTAATCAGTACACTTGCCATGATCAAACGATGACCAACCTGCTCGCACACGATTGGCGAAAATTCGGGAACTACCGAAAGATTCAAGGAGAGGCCAACAATCTCATGTGACTTAATAATAGGTAAGATATGTCAGTGTGCGAATGGGATGGAACTTGGAAGAGATTATTGAATACTGTTGGGAAACCATGGGTCTGGCCCAGCAGCCGGCCCATAGGTGAGCGCCCCATCCAAATCCTAGCAGGGTCTCTAGCCTATAAATAGGGGGTGCTATTCATTATAAAAGGTCGATCGATTGATGAAGGAATAAAAAGAAGCAAGAAGCCCTGTATATCTCTATGTTCAATCTACTATTCTGTTCTTGTGTTCTTGCATTGTTCTTACGATTCTGAGTTTGTCTACGAGGTAATCGCTCAGACTGGACTCATCAGCGACGGTTCCTCAACACGTTATCAGCACGATCGACTCTCCTCGAATCGAAAGGTAATTGTCGAAGAACAACACTCGTAGATCGAATCATTTTTTCTTTCTAGATTGCTTTCAATTCTGCAAATTTGGCTTTCTAGATTGTATCATATGGTGCAAATCCGCTCTAATCTACCGCGAGCCGACTTGAAGTTGCCGGCACAATGTCGATTAGTAGATTGCATGAAAAAGTGGATGTTGATTGTACCGTAGATTGGAAATTGCAAATATGTTCTAATCTACTGCGAGCTGACTTGAAGTCGCTGGCCAAGCCGATCGGTAATTGCATGAACGATAATTGCATGATCAGTAGTACAGGACGAACAGTACACATATTACATGAACAACAACAGAAAAAAGGGCCGACGGTCGGCACTATAAAGTCATCTGTTCTTGCCGCGTCCATGGCGCCACCTGCATGTGGCCGCTTGGCAGGTGTGCCACCGCGTCATGATCCGCGCAACGGCCCGTAGCTCGCACGCGCAAGAGCCGTCGGTCTCGCAGGCCGCATCGCTCACACCTCTGCCTAAAGCCGGCACCGTCGCCTTGGAGCCACCACCGGCCATAGAGTCGCGCCCGCCCACCCGTCGGCACCGCACCACCCGAAGTGAGAAAAAAAGGGAGAGGGGAAGATGGGTGGTGACGGTGCTCGCACACCTCATAGCGCCGCCGGCCCCACCCGCCTTCGGCCGCCTCGCAGCGCCGCTAGTCTGCCGCTCTGGCGCCTCACCAGTGCCGGCCGCTCGCTTGCCTCCCGCCTCCTCGCAACGCCGACCACCTCGCTCGCCTCGGCCACCCTGCGCGCCGGCCGCCCGTAGGCTGTCGCATGGCCCGCTGGCCACCGCATGGCCGCTGAGTCGTCACCACCATGTACCGCACCAAGGCCACCTTCTGACCACCACCGGTGCTTTTGAGCCGTGCCTTGGGTGCCTTTTTGGAGCCGCCGCCGCATGGAGCACGAGGCGAAACCCTATCCACCCTACCTGCGTTGAAGACAAGCCAAAGGTGGGCCAGAATGGGCCAAAGAGGCCTAATGGGCCAAGAAAGCCGAATGGGCCATGTGGCGCGGCCCAACAATCGGAATTCCGAAAGAAAGGGCCCATTGGAATCCCAAAAAAAAGGAAAAAAAGGGGAGGGTGCGGATGAAAATCCCAAAATTTTGCAGATTAACCCTTGGAATTCTGAAAATTATGAGGAAGTTTCGTGAATAAGAAAATTTTACAGAAAACCCCCCTAGAAATTGGAAAATTACGCGAAAATTGTTCTCAGAACTGAAATTTCACAATTTAACCCCTGAAAATTGCAGAATTTGCCAAAAATTCATATTCTAGTAGAAAAGGGCCTCGGGAATTCAAATTTTGAACAGTTTTAAACTTTTGAAGCATGTTTAACTTTGTTATTGTTATTTCTATGAAATTTATTTATTGTATTTACTGTTTTGATTATCTGTGATTGTTTATATTGCTTTTAATCACTGAAAATAGCAGTAAATCATGAAAAATGCATGGAAAAATACAGGATCACGAACCAGGAGTTCAAAGAGCATTATGAGAATTTTGCAACCATTTCATGTAAATTACCAGCACTAATCTTATGAACTCTTTGCATGAATATGGAAATGACTCGCATCACGAACCAGGAGTTCGAAGAACTGACCCAGCATGGCCAGAATTTGTACAAGTCTTCAACTCTGTGATAATGTAATCATGAATGAGCAGAAGATTGAGAAGTCTCTCTACCTTTCACCCAAATGCGGTGCAATCCGCACGCAACTATCGTTAAGGCGGCTATAAGGAGTATGCCGAACTGATTGACATAATGCAAGTTGCAGAAGCTCAAGATGAGGTTCTAAGGAAGAGCTACATCTCACAGTCACCTAGTAGCAATGTTGACCATGAAGCCAATGCTAGCAGCTACTAGGTGATGAAGCCTCTCACGAAGGAGAGGGGCAAGAAGAGTAAGGTCGTGGGTCATACGTTACTGATGCTTTCCAGTCTAAGAAGAAGGGCATATGATAGCATGAGGCACGCCTCGCCATTGCAGGCACGAAGGATCCACATTCATTAGTTGCACTCATGGATGTGGACAGCCTAGTAGCAGGCCCCTATCATCCCTCCTTTGGACATCGCAGCGGTCACAGCCGTAGTTGCCCAAGAGGAGAAGATCACCATGGAGCAGATTGAGGCAGAAGTTTCTGAATACTTCGCTGATTCGATCTAGTGCACGCATTGCACTTGGATCTTTTATAGTAATTTGCAGTTTGTAATTGAAGCAGAATATTGAATTATTTTATTCTTTGAATAATGGTTGTAAGCTCTAGGAGAGCAAAGCATTAAATTCTTATGATGAGTCCTGCAAGACTTATTCCCTTATTTATAATAGCAAGTTATGTTCTGATATCTTAAGTACTTTATTTATGTGTTGCTTGCTTTTTGCTGCATATTAATAAAGTATATTATATTAGAACGCGTGTGGCGCCCTATGGAGGAATTGTGCTTAGCAGGGTAGCGACACAACGAATAGACCTGTTCAAAGGTTTGGGCCAAACCGAGCTCTGGTCGGGCTTGAAAAGCCCCAAAAATCAAGAGGCCAGAGCTCACCGTCTTAGAAAAAACATATTTCCTGTTTAAAATATATTATTTTAATCATTTTTTGGAAAAAAAACTAATATTTAATTCATTTTCAGCATTAAATAAATATAATTCTATTTTTAATTCTTTTTATCGGGATTTCGGGCCGGGCCGGGCTTCCTTCGGACCAGATTTCCGGTCCCAAGCCCGTCCCGACGGGCCGGGCGCCATGAACAGGTCTAACAACGAATACCACCTTGAGAGAGATGAAATTCTTTTAGTCGATCGGCAAGAATGTTGGTAGTCTTACGACAATCGTAGGCAGCGATACTTGTATAATAGGCTCGGGAAGGGCCGCAATTATACTCCTAATGGGCACAACTTTGGTCATTGAAGAAGCCTTGTTGTACCCAGAATCGACTAGAACTCTTAAGGATATTTGCGCTAACGGTTTCCACGTAGAGACTGAAGAAGAGTATGGTAAGGAATACCTGCTCATTACAAAGCGTGAAGAAAGTAGAAAAATGGTATCAGAATGACTTTCTTCATTTGAAACTGGGCTATACTACATTAATGTTAAGGCATCTGCAGCCTATACTGCCCGAAAAACCGTATTTAGAAGCTCTGAACCTTTTTTTATCTCTCGCATGATAGATAATGCCACCTAGGTCTTAGGATGATGAGAAATACAATTAATAATTTATAGGGACATAATGTCAATGTAAAGAATTTCTCGAATCAGGAAGATTTTGTGTGCACCATATGTGCCCCTAGGAATTTAATTACTAAACCTTCTGCTCTGAAAGCGAAGGATAAAGTCTCTGCATTCCTGGACCGTATCCAGGGAGACTTTTGCGATCCTATACGGCCCCTATAAGAGCTATTTAGGTATTTATAGTGCTCATCGATGCTTCATCAAAATGGTCGCATGTATGTTTATTGTCTACGAGAAACTATGCTTTTGCAAAGTTAATCTCGCAGATAATAAAAATTAAGAATAATTTCCTTGATCATCATGCGAAGTCCACCAGAATAGACAACACTAGATAATTTACTTCAAATGCATTTGATGATTATTGTATGGCAATGGGAATTAAAGTTGAGCATTCCGTACCATATGTCCACACTCAGAATGGACTAGCAAAGACATTAATTAAAAGGATTAAAGTTTTGTCTGACCACTTTGAAGAATTGTAATTTACCAATTACATGTTAGGGACACGCAGTCCTGCTCGCAGCAACTCTCATCAATTTTAGATCGTCGACATATAATATCCATTCACCTATGCAACTAGTGCAAGGGTCAGCACCGAAAATTTCTCATCTTTGAAGACTTGATTGTAAGGTTTATGTACCTATACCGCCACCACAGCGAACAACAATGAGCCTTCTCCAAAAGTCTAGGATATACGTTGGTTATGAAACAACATCCTCAATCAGGTATTTAGACCCTATGACGAGAGATTTGCATACTGTCCGATTCACTGATAGTATATTAGATGAGAATAGTTTCCTATCATTAGGGGGAGGAAATCAACCCCTTGATGAAAAATATCGGAAATAGAGAGAAGTCTAGAAGATAATTAAAGTCCAGAATATAATTGAAATCCATGCACATGACCCACACATTAGTGAAGCAAATATTGAAGTCCAGAAGATAATTGAAGTCTAGAAGACAATTGAAGTCCATAAGATAATTGATTTGCAAGCATTAGCAAATCAATTGCTTGACCACTTTAGTGATTTGAAGAGCATGACTAATTCGCACATGCCTATACGCAATGCACTGGATAGGGTTGAAATACCAATGAAGGTATCCCTAATCCCATCCTAAGGCCTTAGAAAGGACGAGAACTCCGGCCCCTCGAATTCGAAGTAACCGGGGACACCTAGTGAAAAAGGATGAGAAAGACTTGACACAGCCGATCACCGAAGTTCCCTAGAACTAGAAGGGGAGCCAATTGAGACCTGACACCAGTATGGCACCTTTAGAAAAGGCATACCAGAATTGAACATTCCCATGAAGGGAGATACCAGCATGGATGTGTGCGCACATATCGAAGCTAAAAAACTAAAGGGACTTGCCCCCATAATTGGAAGCAGCGGTGAGCAAGTAGAAGCATTAGAAGTATTAGAAGAATCATCCCATGAAGAAATAGCTATAAACCATGTGACCACGGGAGAATCTATGAATAGGACAACAGCCAATGTCGATATTTACTTTGCAAAGAAAATTGCCACAATCATCGATCTTGATCTAGAGCCTGCATCGCTTGCTGAATGTAAGAAAAGATCAGATTGGGAAGATTGGAAGAAGGCAATAAAAACTGAATTATTATCTCTGAATAAAAGAGATGTGCTTGGACCTGTAAGCCGCACGCCTCCCTATGTGCACCCCGTAGGGCATAAGTGGGTATTTGTTCGAAAGAAAAATGAAAAGAAGCAAGGCTCGTTGCATAAGGTTTCACTCAACGTCTAGGAGATGATTATGAAGAAACCTATTCCCGGTCATGGGCGGAATTACCTTTTAGATATTTAATCTCAATGACAGTAAACTCGAAATTAAAAGTGAAATTGATGGATGTGGTAACAACATACCTTTATAAAAATTTGGATTCAGACATTTATACGAAGATACCTGAATGTATCCCTGTCTCGAACCAAGCTAGAGTAAATGGAAATCTGTACAGCGTGAAACTCAGAGAGTCACTGTACGAAGTTAAGCAATCAGGCAGGATATGGTATAATTGCTTGAAACGACTTTCTATACAAGAAAGGCTACACGAACAATGAGAATTATCTCTGTGTATTTATATGACGATCCTAGGAAGGATTTTTGTATAATCTCAGTGTATGAAGATGATCTGAACATCATTAGAACCCTGGAAGGTATTAAGAAAGCAAGCTCTTACCTGGAGTCGGAGTTCGAAATGAAAGATTTGGGTAAAACCAAATATTGCCTAGGCTTGCAGTTTGAGTATGCCTCTAAAGGGATTTTAGTGCATCAGTCAACCTACACTCAGAACGTGTTAGAAATGTTTGATTTTGAAAAGGCATACCCTTCGAAAGTGACAATGGTCGGGAGATCTTTACAGCAAGACAAAGACCCATATAGACCTAGAAAAGAGGGGGAGGAAGTCCTGAGATCGAAATTCCCATAATTAAGTGCAATAGGAGCACTCATGTATTTAGCAAACTGTACTAGATTGGGCATTGCATTTGTCATAAACCTACTAGCAAGGTATAGTGGAGAACCTACTGAAGGCATTGGCAGGGAATGAAGGACATCTTCCGATACCTCTAAGGAAGCAAAGAACTTGGTGCATTCTCTACGAAAGAACCAAGACGGCTATGCAATATGAGCGACTATGCAAATACCTAAACAGGTTTGTTCAAATATAATTAAATGTGTAGACTAGAAATGTTAGGGACCCTCTGAAAAATATCATGAGTTATAAAACTTGTTTGATAATTTTTAGAGGTAAAACAAATTCTTGAACAGCCTTCATGAAATTCCTGAGAAAAATGCATAGCATAATAACATCTGGAAATTTTATGTAAGGTTAATCATGATGTCAACAAGCTCCAGTTAAAATTTCATAAATTTTGGAGTTCAATTGCTATCTCAAATAATTCGCAAAGTCCCAAATTAAAAAACTAAATTTAAAATGGTGCATCGTCTTGGGCTAGCTGCGGCAAAGTCGGGTCCAACCCAACCCACTCGCTCATCGACCTCCTTCCCGCCTTGATGAGGTCGCACCGTTGGATTTACATCCAATCGCCACGATCTCCTCCGCGGTCAACACCGCAAGGTCCTCTCCCGCCTCATCTGGTCATTGCCCTTGGATCAAAACCGATGGCCATGACCTCCCTTGTTATCAAACCTCAAAGACCTCCTTTGCACCTTGTCGAGGTCGTAGTCATGGATTCAATCCAAAGGCCACGACCTCCTACTCAAACATTCACAAAGAGGTCCTCCACCCATCGAGGGATTGTGCCGTTGGATCAAAGATCTATGGCCATGACCTCCCTTCGCTATCAAACCACTCCGACCTCCTCTCCATTTGTTGAGGTCGTGGCAGCTGGATTTAAATCCAAAGGCCACGACCTCCGCCGCAAATCATCGCAGCCCAGACCTCCCGCTTCAATTGTTAGGCGCGTTGGATCAAATCCAACACCCACAACCTCCCAAAGGATATCCAAAAGACAAAACCTCCCCCATCTCATGTTGTGCACCGTTGATTAAGATCCACTGGCCACGACCTCCTCCTCGCCTTGTGCGATCGACTCCTCAAGACACATGAGGTCGTGAGCCCTTAGATCTAAATCTAAAGGCCATGACCTCTCTTGCGCTATGCAGCAGCGCCTAAGTCCTCCCTATTCTGTTATGTGCCCTTGGATTTAAATCCAAAGGCCATGACCTCCACATCTTGGGTCAGAAGTGCCCAAACGCGTTGAGTCCCCAGAGGTCCGCACTGTTGATTTTAGATCCAACGCCTTTGACCTCCTATTCCCTTTCCTTTGCGCATCCGCAAGGAAATCGGAGGGCCACGACCTCCCCGTCCAAGATCGTGTGGTGGGACCTCCTCCCGACCACTTAAAACATAATGGTTCAAAAATCACATCCGATGGTTAGGACCTCCCAAGTCTTATCCAACGGTCAAAATGATCTCCCATGTTCTTCTCCTTCCTCACACGCATGTCGTGCTCCCGGGCGAGGAGAAAAGGGCGGCTTTGTCACTTGTGTACCTTCAACGACTCTTTCTTGACCCGCATTAAATGCTTGATCACCTTCCGCCTCCAGTTTGCTGAGACTGTCCCCATGTCACCCACGCCTTGTCCAAGCCCTCGATCGAGCCATGGGCTAAGCTCACCATGAGCTTAACCCACCATGTGCCCCGCTTATCCAAATTATAAAACCCCATTGGGTTCCTCCTTAGCTTCTTTGGCACACTTCCAAGCTTTAGCTTGCACTGTCTTTGAGCTTTCTCCTCACTCGACCTCCCTTGGCGCCATTGTTGAAGCTTGGAGCCCTCGGTGGCACCATTGTTCCAAAGGGCTCCTCTTCAACTTCTTGCTCATTTTGTGCTCCCTTGCCTTCGGGTGTTGACCCTAACCTTGTTTAGGTTGACATTTTCAGAGGAGGCCTCATCGGAGCTAGAGCCGAGCATTGGCCGTGGAGCAACCCCATCTTCTCCAACTCCCGGCCCTCCTCCACGACCTCCTCAAGATCCTCTGGACCCCAGGTAATCCCCCGTAGTCCCTAGGCTTGGCACCCGCTTGAATGTCGCCATGAGCTCAAATCTTGTTCGCTTGTCTTTTGGCCGTGCTTGTCACCTTGGCCATCTCGCCTCGCCGGCGCTCAAAGCCGCGCCGCCGTCGAGTGGTCCCACTATGTGCGCAACACTATTGCGCACACAATGGTGCCCTTGATGTCGCCGGCAAGGTCTACATCGCACGGCGAGGACCATTTCTTCGAGCTCGGGTTTTTGTCGGACGAACGGCAGCGTGCCAGTGTCACCTTCGGACAAAGATCCTTTTAAGACCTCACGACTGGCGGAGGTGCGCGAGGTCGTGGCAGCCCGTCTGCAGATCAACGGTCACGACCTCCTCTGATCAGCGCGCATGATGATCCAAGAATATGGAAAGGCCAGCGAGATCTTGAGGTCATAGCCGTTGGATCCAAGATCAACGGCCACGACCTCTATCTCATGCCAAGTTATAAACCTAAAAATGTATGAACTTTAAAATTGCAAAAATTTTGTATCTAAAAATGCTATGTATTCCTATGTCCAAATGAGGTGAACTCAATTGTGTTATTCATCTCATGTGGAATTGCAATTTTATGAAAATCGTCTAAGCAAAGTCTTGTATCGACTTTGACGAACCACTCGAAAATCATAGCACTATCTGAGACCTCACAAGAATGCTTGCTTAGTTAAACTATAGGATGATTCACCACATCCGGTTTAGTCGTGTGGATTGAATCTGGCCATTGCCTGCAAATCCCACTATTATCTATGAAGATAATGCGTATATTAACTTCGGTTTGTTGCTTGTGTTGCACAAGTGCAGATGGGTTATATGAAGAGTCATCTCACAAAGCATATCAACCCCAAAGTCTTCTATGCTCATGAATTGTAAAAGATGGACAAAATTAGAGTACTGCATACTAAATTATGTGAGGATCTTGCAGATTTATTCATTAAGTCACCTCCAGCATCTAGCTTTGAAAGGTGCATACGTGGAATTAGTATGATGAAGACTTAGAGAAGTGCAGGATTCAGGGGGGAATCTTCACAAATTCATTATTGAAACTTTATCATGAAGATCGAGCACCCAAAGAGTAAATCCTGGAGATCAAATGAAATTGGGTGGATTGTACTGTTTTTCCCTTGACGAGTTTTCCTGAAGTTTCTCTGCTAAGGTTTTAACGAGGCAATTCGTGCAACGTAGCAGAATGTGTATCATGTACTCTTTTTCCAAAAATTTTCCACTGGGTTTTTAGGGAGTTTTGACGAGACATGAACATATAAGGATGGGTGCCCAAGGGGGAGTGTTGGGAAACCATGGGTCTGGCCCAGCAACCGGCCTATAGGTGGGCGCCCCCATCCAAACTCTAGTAGGATCTCTAGCCTATAAATAGGGGTGTTATTCATTGTAAAAGGTTGATCAATTGATGAAAGAATAAAGAGAAGCAAGAAGCCCCTTGTTGGACCCCAAATTTGGAACCTAGGTCCCACTATGTATGGTTGTGTCATTCCCTGGATCAGTAGCTGACACACACAGTTACATTGTTGGTTCAAATACATATCCTGAAATTGTTCAATTATTACATAATATTAAACAAAACACAAATATACCTTACGGCTTTAGACTTGCGGAATGGCCGAACAGGCCAAATACCCTCAGAGAGTCAGCAGTGGAAGAAGTGCCAAAGCACAACGTGTGGAATCCCTCACGATATGCCCACCGGCAATCGACTGTGGGCTCGCGACCTAGTTCTTGGCCTTCTTGTTCCTCGATCTTGATCAGAACTCATAACTATCCCTGTAGCCTTCTTGTTCCTTAGTCTTGATTAGCACTCTTTACTATCCATGTAGCCTTCTTGTTCCTTAGTCTTGATCAGCACTCTTTACTATCCATGTAGCCTTATTGTTCCTTAGTCTTGATCAGCACTCATAATCAACCCAAGGCAGGACTACGACCAGGTAATGGCCAGTGGTTGTGGCCGTGTTGTGCAGGAAACGCCGGTTCAAGTCTATGACCACACCTGGTTGTAGAAGGAGATCCAGAGGAGGTCCTGGGGTGGTCCCGGAGAGATCCTGGGGAGGTCTTGGAGAAGTCCTGAGATGGTTCTAGAGTGATCCTAAGGAGGTCCCGAAGTGATCTTTGAAGAGGTCCTGGGGTGTTCCTTCTGCTGGTCATTGCTTCCTTCGTGTACTGGTCCTGGAGTGGTCCTGAGGAGGTCCTGGGAGGTCTTTTTGCGGGATCTTGGGAGGTCCTGTGGAAATCCTGGAGGTCAAGGGAAGTCCAAGGAGATCCTGAGGAGGTCCTAGAGACGTTCTAGAGGAGGTCCTCAGTGGTCTTGGAAAGGTTCCAAGGAGGTCCTAGAGAGTGATCCTGGAGAGGTTCTGAGGAGGTCCAGAGTGGTCTTGGAAAGGTTCCAAGGAGGTCCAAGAGAGTGATCCTGGAGAGGTTCCAAGGAGGTCCAGAGTGGTCTTGGAGAGGTTCCAAGGAGGTCCAAGAGGAGGTCCTGGAGATGTCCTGGAGGAGGTTCTAGAGACGTCCTGGGTGATTCTGAGGAGGTCCTGTAGGTTCTTTGGATGTCTTGGGACATATGGCAGTGATCTTAGACCATATAGGGGTGGTTGTAAGTCATCTGGTAGTGGTCTTAGACCATATAGGGGTGGTCGTGAGACATCTGGTAGTGGTCTTAGACCATATAGGGGTGGTCATGAGACATCTGGTAGTAGTCTTAGACCAGATAGGGGTGGTCGTAAGACATCTGGTAGTGGTCTTAGACCGCATAGGGGTGGTTGTGAGACATCTGGTAGTGGTCTTAGACCGCATAGTTGAGACATCTGGCAGTGGTCTTAGACCATATAGGGATGGTCGTGAGACATCTGGCAGTGGTCTTAGACCGCATAGGGGTGGTCGTGAGACATCTGGTAGTGGTGGTAAACCGACCGATCGTGAACCTTGCTTAAGGTGATTAGTACTCGGTATGAATCAATGCAAGCCCATAATGTATCACATATATGTATCAGGTCGTACGGCCAACCATTTTACAAAAGAGCCATGAGGGCAGAAATCTTACAAAAGCCAGAGTACAAAATAGAAGATGAGTACGGAAGCAACACAAATCGTAGCGGATCCATTCACTCTGCCCATAGGCAAGCAACTGGGGTCCCGACCTAAGCTTCGTCATCTTCATCACCATCCGGTTCAGCCTCCGACTAGTACTGGGAGGGGTCTTGATCGAGTGGGTCTAAAAAGATTATAATGGCAGAACCTAAGTACACAATCGTACTCGCGAGCTAACACACAATGCAAATCGTATAGATGCAGGGCTAGTCAAGGGGAGTCTTAGAGTTCTTTTATTTGCACAAAGCCAAGTTTGAAATAGATAAGTAGTAGGAAATCCTGAGACTTAGCATTTTTAACAATATGTTTTCATAAATGGGTTGTTGATTTTGTAAAGTACTAGTGGAGGTCCCACCTCCTATACCATTGAGTGGCTCCATCCACCCAATGTTTGGGCTATCCCGTATTTACCACTGGTCCCCGACCAGGCTTTTCTCAAATCCCTGGGGTCCCACCCCATCCTTCCTTTCCATCACACATGGTTTTATAAAAACGAAAACTATATCCAGCAAGTTCTTAGCACCGCTCTTGACCGTGAGCACGGCTATCTAGATAGTTTTCTTACTTTACAGAGTTTGCACACTTTACCCACAAGAGGTAATCATCTTGATATATACACATGTTTCCTTAGACATGTGAATCAAGGGGAGATTACCACAATGCCTTTACATTGCTCAAACTCAACGCACTCCATCCGCTACTCTAAGGTTTCCACCGCCCTGAGCACACTCCCGAGGCTCTCCGGGAGGCCCCCTCTTGTGCCAATGCGGTTCCTGTGGCTTCGTTCTCCCCCCGGCTATCTACTCGCAATCAACCCAACGTCAGACCTACGTCGAGGCGAGCAAATTAGTCAGCCAGGTCATACCCATTATGGACTTGTGGTTGCGCGGTTTTTACTTGAGAGGTCATCACCAGATTCAGTCCTTGACTGACTTGGGCGGTATATCCACATACCAATAAGCTCTCGTGCCCCTGGCACCAGCCACTCTTTCCAGCCGCCTAAGTCAAAAACAATTTTTAGGTTTTATTTGTTTTGGAAAATAACCATTTACTTCAACATACCAGCCAGGCTCCCAGCCTTACTGCCCAAATCATTTTCCAGAGTTTTTAAGGATTGTGGTCGGGCAACTTAATGCCCGCATGATAGTGTATCTAAGCAAGGCTAAGCATGACACTTAGATACAGACTTATTAACTAGTATGTAATCCATTAAGTCTAGAGTGACAAAGGATAGTGTCCAAGTTCAAGGGTTGGAAATTTATACACAATTACTTTTAAGGCATTAACTATGAACTAGACCAATTTAGCTTGATAAAATATATCAATGCAAGTTCTTAATTTAAAGCGACATAATTTGCAAAAGGTAGGTGCAATATGGTCAAAGTGTTGACTCGCCTTGGTCATTGTCCTGATAAAGCTCTACATCCTGATATTCGCCCTTCTCGATATCCTGGTAATAATCTCGCTCAACGTGCTGATAATCATCCTGTTCAATAGCCTGACCATCTTGATCTTGTTGGGATTGTGGTCCTATCACAGCGTTAGAGTCAAACTACGTAGACTACGATCAAACCCAAGAGCAACTGAAAATGACCAAATAAAACTCAATGAGTCCAACTTTATGCAAACAAATGAAACACTTCAAATGGGCACAAAACATACCTAACGACAACTCAACAATACGACCAGGCCATATCCTTAGATATGGCATGGAAGACTCCCTAGTCGACCAGGCCTACATGTCTGTAAGCCCCCTCGACTAGAGACTGGTCGTAGAAGAATTCATGACCAGGTGGTGGTCGTAGAAAGGGTTACTACCACAGACTGATTGTGGAAGGACTTACGCTTGGGAGATAGATGTGGAAAAGCTTACGACCCTCTACCATATGGATAAGGGGTATACTCACGAGAAGTGAAAGGATATTGCTAGAAATTTTAGATAAATGAATAGGAGGGGGATTATTGGATTCCTTAACAATGCTCATCTGGTGTTCATGAGGGTAACACTTCAGACGACATATAACTAACAGAAGTTGATGAATGGAATACTTTAGACGAAGTAAAACCAAAGAAGCTAATAGAGGAAGTACTTCAGACCAAAGCGAGTAAATCTAATAGGGAGTGAGAGAACATCCATAGGAACATTCTTCAATGTTTACCCAGATGGGAGAGATTACCTGGTGAGGTACTACTCTCATATCTACTCTTGGATAACCAGGGTTCCTGTTGGAATCGGGTACATATGTGTAAAGGCCCATTCATTATTATATCCCAAAGAATGCAAATCCTTAGACCAAAAGTACTAGACCAGTGTGGTCGAAAGCTGAGACCAGTATGGTCAAATTAATCTGGTTGAAGCCATAGACCATTGTGGTCGAAGGCATAGACCATTGAGGTCAAAGACTTAGTGGTCGGAGGATCCGTAGTAGGCGTAGTAGCTACAATGTCGTAGGGTCAGTGGTAGTCGTAGGATTATTGGTGGCCGTGGGGCCTACAATGTTGTAAAAGGATACGAATGGGAGGTCGTGGAAATACTGTAACTAGGGAGGTCGTTGTGGTCGTACCACCTACGACCAGGTGGTCGGAACTCTCCGCGACCAGCCCAAACTCTTACGACTAGGATGTAGTCAATCCTCCCTCCCTCTGACCACGGCTGCTCGTAACCTTTCAACCAAAGACTGGATGAACAAGATCTTGGGATGAATAGTGTCCAAGTGAACAGTACTCGTATGAACAGTACTCGACAAACAATGCTCTGATGAACAGTGGTCGGTGAACAGTGCTCGAGGCGGAAAAAAATACGTGATTGGTTTCGGGAGCAATTGCTCCACTTTTTGGTTTAACTGCTTTTCTCAACTCTCGACTTCTTACATCGATACAAGACTCTTATATAGGCTTGAGTACAAGGACTCAACACCAAACTTGGACACATTTTCTACGAGTATGTCTCGAACTCATCTACTAACTAACTTTGACTCAAAATAGGATTGAATAAATCCAATACATGAAGGATTAATTCCAACAGTCGTGACCAAGAGGGTGGTCTTTGCAAAATGAGATGTCATGACCAAGGGGGTGGTCTTTGCAAAATAGGAGGTCATGACCAAGAGGGTGGTCTTTGTAAAATGGAAGGTCATGACCAAGGGGGTGGTCTTGATTACGAGGGTGGTCTTTTGCAAAAAAAAAAAAGGGAGGTCCTGAGAGTGTTAAGTCGTGTGTAGTCGAATTAGAGAAGTATTTGACTACACAGCAGTGGTTGAAAGAACAAAGGCTTGACGGCTTTGACGCAATCAAATCGAACCAGAGCAAGAGCTAGAGGAAGACCTAGAGAAACCTTAGAGAAAGAAAACAGGTAGCTCAAACTAGGAGGAGTATGTCGACCATTAGGAACATACTGAAGACGAAGTGGTGGAGCAGCTAGCCGAGTGAACTATCACGGTGGTCCTCGACAATGAGTGAACTCTACGCTCGATGAGTGGCTTGAGGAAGGAAGGTAGTCTTGATCCTCAAAGTAGCTCCATTAAAGCCGGTAGATGATCTGAAGGAGGTCTTGGAATCTTCGGTCGGAGAGGAGGAAGAGCGGTGGCGATGGCGACTCAGGGGTGACAACAACAAAGGTGGCTATGTGATGATGCTTGGCGGAGGAAGGCGCGAGCCTAGTGAAGCTCAAGCTCACTGGGGAAAGGAAGAAAAAGTGGGCTTAACTCTTTGGAATGGCGAGAAAAAGAACGAGGGCTCGAGCAACTATGTATAGGCACTTTGGCCCGACAAGAAGATGTGGTTGGTCTTTGTTGATGGGGTGGGCGGCCTGAGGCGGTGAATGATGGCTTGGGTGATGACCATTAATGGTCGAATGATGTTTCCAACACACACACACACACACACAGAGAGAGAGAGAAGAATCAACTCTCGGTCCTATGACCAAATGGTTTGTCATGGCTGATCTTGATTCAGCTAGGAGCTGGTCGGGTCAGACCAGGACCAGAGAAAACAGTTCTTAGCCAAAGGGAAAGCAGGGAGAAAAGGAAGGCTAAAAGAAATAGGAACATGCAGAACAATAGAATTTTAGACTTGCTAAAACTCTGACATTTGCTTTAAGGAACTCTTATGTGATAATAAATAAAATTATAATAGCAGAAGAGAGAAAGGTACACAAGCAACTCTCCAAAAAATGCAAGCGAGAAGAACAATATTAGCTATCACATAAAAAGTTTTAAAAATCCCACATTTTTGTATTTATAGATTTTTGGGCTATTACATCCCTATATCTCTGTGTTTAATCTACTATTCTTTTTTGTATTTTTATATTATTTTATAATTTTAAATTTGTCTACGAGGTAATCACTCGGACTGAACTCGTGAACAACGGTTGCTCGACAAACACCAGCGTGCCCAAGGCCTTGATGCGCACGTGTGCGTCCACTCTTTCTTTATTGGTTCAACGTACTCCAGAAAACGCCAGGGAACGCACGAATCGTGGTGCAGAGCGCTGCCCGTCCGATCGAAACGAGCGTGCCTAGCCCTCACCGTCCGTAGTGGGTCCCACCATCCCCGGCCGTGCAGTGCTGCTTCCTTCCTTTCCTTTCCCCGCGATTTCTTGTTCTCCTTCCCCTCCTCTCCCATCCCCAAGCATCCGTCCGCTTCACGCCGCCGCCGCCGCCAAGCGTAGCCCTGGAGGCTTCTCCAATCGCTGGCGGGACGCTACCCCCGCCGCTTCCTCTGCCGATGAGACGGTGCCCTGTGAGCTCTCTCCCCTCCCCCGCCCCCTCCGGCCCGTTCGCTTCCTTGCTCCGTCTCGCTCCATTACGCGCCTATTGTAGTGTGCTGCGCTGCTAATCCCAGTATCCTGATGGAGTCTTAGGGTTCCTATATAAGTAGCATGCTTCTATCGGGTGTCGGTTGGTTTGCTGCTTCGGTTGTGTGCTGGGAACCCCAAAATTTGGAGCGGTATTGTTTGTTTTTAGGTCTCCTTAATAGCACGATACGTGTGCGGTGCAATATGGGAATTGGATTTCATGGTGAGTGGAGAAGCATGTCAAAATTCTTAGGTTTTGTGAATTGCTGTTGGCTTTTGTGGTGTAACTGTACAAGTGATTGGTTAGTCTTGGACCTCAAATTTGCCCCACGCTTCTCATTAGTTACTGGTATGACTGCACTTCTCTAGGATTGTGATGATGAAAACATGGACTGCTTAGTATTGATCTGGGTCGGTAATTTGGTTGATTGCAATGATTCAGTGTCAGACCCAACAATTCTTGCAATAGTTATTGTGATGACTATGTGGTATGCTATAGCTTCTAGCGGTGCTGTTTGTGGTCAGGGTTATAACCATGCTATAAAAGGGAACTCTTCTCCGGTTGCATCCATCTTGATTCTTGCAATGTGATGGATCAATAATTGGAATAAATAGGTTACTTTTGTGATAGGTATCTCTGTGAAATAAGTATAGCTGATGATTTGGTTTTACACCTTTTCTATTTGCATGCACATGCACTTCAATAATTCATGTCAATGGTGATGTCTAAAGGGCACTACTATTATTAAATTGTTAATTGATGAATTGAATTTGCTTATAGGTTATCTTAGTACAATACGATGATGTCAAGGCCTGTAGTGCTTGTTTTCCTGCTGGTGGTACTCATAGTCACATCTCAGTTTGAATGGAAGCAACAACTTGTCAATGAATTGGAATCTTCGTCTCACAAGCAGAAACATATTTCAAGTAGAGAAGAATTTGTGAAGGAAAAGGTGAGCCACTTTGTGTACCTGTTTTTTTTTGGACAGACCATTTGGAGTTTTGAATCATTGAACCGAAAATGTCGATCTGAAACAAAAAAGAGCTAGTTAAATAATAGTGTTACTTGCTAAAAAATTGTTAGATGCTGCTAGCTGCTGCCTAGACCTGACATTTGTGGTAAAAATGCACCTACAATGTAGATGTAAAGTTTAACAAATAACTATGCTAATAATCTAACCTTATATTCTGCTTTATTGTTGTCTATGTTTAGTAACATCATGATGATTATATTATTGTTTAGTAAAAGCTATGCCAATGCAAGATGATGGACAAAGTTTTGTTCTGGGTCCTTTCAAATTTATTAATTGTATCAAATGTGGTTCCGAGACATTTGTTACGCAAATAGACAAAATTGCTATCCTTATCAAGTTATAATTTTTGTTGCAGATTATCTTATCTCAAGAAAAGATGATTCAGCGGTTGAATGAGCTCATCCAGAATCTTCAGCAGCAGTTGCAGCAATGCCGTTGCAATAATGTGATAGTCAATTCTTCTGGAGCTTCTTTGACATCGTATATTAGTGAGATCCAGAGGCAGCAGATGATGGACGATTGATCAGGCAACAAGCCCATGTATATCAAAACCATGGGATTCGCGGTTCCAAATCATGCTGGTAGTCAATTTCTCCTAGTAAAGGCAGTTAGAATGTAGCATTAGCCTGCATAGAATAGTGATAGTTTGGTTGCAAAGCAAAAGAAAAGCTGGTCCTTTGATTTATTTTTTTTAAAATCTGTTTTACAGGATTTCCATTTTTCCTTTAAGAGGACCTTTATATGTATATTTTGTTATGATTGACATATATGTGTTCAAAATGTAAGCATTATATTGTATTCTTTGTAAAATATGTTAACTGAAATATTTTTGTTAAGTGTAAACTGCATGAAAATTGGTTGTTAATGGGTAGCATGTCTTTAGCTCTAAAGCAAGATTGGGTGGTCTCATGGGACGGAACACTTTAAATAGGAGGGGACTCTGTGGGGGGCATGCTAGTCTCTCTGATTATTGCAGCTGTTGATATGTCAACAGATTCTCATGGTATGATCATGCACCTTGATGCAGCTTTTGAATGCAATATTGCAATATGCTAACATAATTTGTAGCCTCTGTTGTTTCTTTATAAGACACTTACTATAGGACATGTGTTTGTAGATGGAGGGGGACTTCCCCACACAGCATTATCCTCAGGATAAACAGATAATCCATCTGTGCACTGTGTAGATCAGGGCTAAACGGCTAATAGATGATATCTGCAAACACCAGGCAAGAAAGAGTACCATGGCAAAGGTAATAATAACATTGAATGATGGCTGTCTATGTTGCTGTTTGTGATCTGCAAATGGAATGATGAGCATAGTTTGCTACTATGATGTTCTATTTCCTTGGTAATTTAAGCTACACCTTTTTGCAAGTTTTGATTGGTTAACTAACAGTGATATTTTAGCCCTTAAGAAAATTTTCAGGCTAAGGGAGTAAGGAGGATGAATAAAAAGTTCAAATTAGAAAAAAAACTACCCATGTTCCGAATTTCCAAACGAGCAGATATGGGAAGAGAACGATCTTAGGCCATGTATTGAATTGCTTCATGTGTACAAAAACATCAGGATGTAAGAGAGAGAGAAAAATATGCTGATATGCCTCCAGAGTGAATAAAGGACTCATAGCATGTATATGGGTGCTAAGAAAACCACAGTGAGCTTTTATAGAAAAGTTAAATCCATTTTTATGGTAAATTAGTATGTGAAGTCGCTCACTTCAGTTATAAAATATCAGTACATGGACAACCCTTGGTACTTCTTTCCTGAGAACGTGAGAACATAGGACAGGGAGAATCAATCTTGTTTCGTTGTGCCCCCCACCCCCACCCCCACCAGATGTGATTTTGTCCTGTTGAATGCTGTTGCTGCCTACAGCTTGCAAAAGAACATGTCTTGATTTTCAGTTACACAAGTATGCAACTGCATATGTTGAGCAACCCAAGTATGTACTTCCGCTTATTGGCACTGCTATCAGTACCATTATGATACTTTACTTTGTGGGCCTGTGTGATGGGTTCTTTGAGTTGCTCACAGTCAAAGGCTCAAAGCCCTTAAAAGACTATTTGTGTGTGCCTTCACTGCCTTGAAAGACTCATGCTTGGCAGAAAAGAGTCAGGCCTGTTTGGATTGGATACATGGTAGTTTTAGAATTTTAGGATAATAAGACGGTTTTTCAAGAACAATATAGTATGAGTAACATCTAAGGTCATGGCAACCTGTTTTAAGTGTTATGAGCAATGAAGATCAATGCCGCACATTTTCTGAAAATGAGTTAAGGCAGCAAGACGAGGCGACCCACCCATCTCACACCTTTTAAGCGCTAAGGCGTGAGGTGCGGCAACGTCTTACACATCTTAAGGCGGCCTGATTCACCAAACTTTTGCAAATAATTTGTATCATGGTTTTGAACTATGTTCAAGCTCCTCCAGTTCATCACAGAAGATCCTCTAGTTCACCCCAGAAGATCCCGCCTGCCCGCCCTGCCCTGCCCTGCCTTCCCGGTGCCCTGCCACGCGACGAGGAACCGCGGGGAGGAGGTGGCAAGGTGGGGCGACGCCTTACCGGCTAAGCGTCGCTTTAATAAGTCTGAGTTAGGGTTTTCTTTTCATAACAATATCTTGATTAATATGCCAGTACTTCTCTTGTTGGTCCCAGAGTTATGTTTATTTTACTTTGGTGTTTCTAAATCGAAGCAATAGGGTACTCTGCAGAAATTAAGAATGCTGGATACCCAGTCTGTGTATTATTTCTGGACTTAGGTTGGGTGATTACTACAACAATGCCTATTTCAGTGTTTTGAGATTTGCTTATAGCAATTGTAGCATTTCTTTCTTATATGCTTGCTTTGGGCTTCTTTTCTTTGCTAATATACTTCCATTGGAATATTTTTTCCAATCACACCATCATTGACATAAAGGTTGTACTGTCGACTGCGATTGAGTAATTGTTACTGAGATGGCCTTCCCAAGCAGTTGTTGATGGGCAGTAACCATTCATGCTTGCTGGATTTGTTTTTCTTGTATTCAATACTCAATAGTTCTCATATAAATGACTTGTATCAACTGGGGGCCAAATTTATTGGGAAGGGGAGCCTTGTTTAGTTCAACGACATGGATATAACTCCCAAACCGTCAAATGTTGAACTGATATGTGTTGAATGCTGAATGCTCTTTACTAAGTGCTCATGCCTTGTTCAGCCATTTTTCTTTTCCTGACCAGCTATGTTTGAAAAGGGACTGTCGGCATGTCATCTCCTTAAGTGAGAGGAAAGCTGATAGTGCATCTTCTTTCTTGGTAGGGAGATTAGGTGCGCCAGCCTTGTTACCATGGTTAATGTGGGGCTTCAAAAGTCTGTGAGTACAAGATCTGGAGCTTTTGGGCTGTTATGGCGTGGGACCGCAACAGCACCGTGCGTGAACAGTGCACGTGACTGATTAGTTTCCTTGTATAGGAATTAGTTAACCTGAAAGGTTATCTATTAGTTAGGAAAGTTATCTATTAGTTAGAAAGGTTATCTATTAGATTGATTTTATCCATAATTGTTAGAAGAATCCTCTATATAAGAAGGCCTATTGTAATCATTGGCATTAAGCAAAAAGAATAAAGAAACAATAACTTATCCCCATCTATGTCTATCTTCTTCCTCTAAAGTCCCTCCCTCTTCAAGCCGTCGCCGTCCGGTCATTCTCCCGGCGGTGTTTACCTTGTTATGAACTAAGGTTTATAACATGAGCATTCAAGCCTGAATAGTATTTTCTGGATGTGTTCACTGTGGAGATATGTGCTTTGGTTCTCGTAATCTCTCGCTGTTGAAGTAGGTTGTTGTTGTACTATCAGAAATTAGGATTCGAATCAATTGCTACTGTGACTGTAACATAAGCAGTAGCACCTGATCTGGCCATCCAAGAAACAACCAATGTCTAGGATTAGCTGGCCATCTTCTCCCTCATTTTTACTTTAATTCTCTAGTGTTTACTACTTCAAGAGATAGAGATTACCACCTGCCCTTGTTATTCTATACCTTTCATACACAATTAAAAAGGATACGGATCACTCTTTCTCAAAGTCCACTTTGCTTCCTAGAACTATCATGTTGGTCCACGTAACCCCCAAAACTTTTTTTCAACTTATTTTACCCCCCTGAACTTCCAATACAGTTTAACTTCACCCATTAAGACTGGTTTTAGAGGTGGTTTGCCACTGTGGCTGCCATGTCACCCGGTTTTGCCACTTGTCATCATATGTGGACGCTGACATCATCGAACCAAAGAAATCCCTCTGTCCACATACATGTACGCATGGATCCAGCTGTAGAAGATCTCCAAATCACTCCCAAAATTACCATAGCCTCAGATCTAACAACACATGATCCTAGCCCTTGCATCTAGAAAAAAAAAATCCATAAAACATCTTCTTATTATTGTTATTAACAAAAATCATTTAAGTAGGACCCACTTCTCAATGTCTCACAGTTTAGTTTTTTAAAGAAAAATTTTAGGAGTGGGGCCCATTTGCTGAGAGGGAGAGAGAGGATAGCTAGTAGTCTCACCTCATGTGAAAAAGGCCGGTTAGGAAGGAGGGGTGCCAAGGTGCGGGAGATGGTCAAAATGGGTTGCACACGACGCAAGGGAATCAATGGTGGTTGTGGTTTGGGGAGAGAGACAAGTAGTGACAGGCAGGGCGACGACGGCGCTTCGGGTGCTCGTGGGGGAGGCAACTCCGTGATCTAGAGAGGGAAGTGAGCGTGTCAAAATGTAGAACATGGCGAGGCTATGCTTGGGTATGGGTTAATTGGACAGACTCACTGTAGATGGCAAATGGTGACGACTAAATCTGAACGGATGTGCAAAAGAAGAACCTTGATTGCCGGTCACTTTGAGCAAAATAATCAAATTAAATTGGGGAATAGAAGTAATGAGAGCCGAAACACGATATGATGCGAACGGATGTCGATGTAGCTCACCGGATTAAGAGATCGACACGGCGGGTTTGTAAGGAACGACGGGGTGTCTTCGCGTTGTGTGTTGCAGAGGGCACCTTTAGATGCGCACATCGCAGGTTGGGTCAGCAGAAGCATGCTCTAGCTCGGCGACCGGCGGGGCAGCATCAGGTGACCATGCATGTGTGCGTGGGAGGAAGGAGATAAAGAAAGAGAGAAAGAAGAGAGTGATTATATGGAGAGCCAACATGGCAAAACCAGCTGACATGGCGGCCATGTTGGCAAAATCACTTCCAAAACCGGTCTTAAGGTGTGAAGTGAACCGGTACTAGAAGTTCAGGGGCTAAAATAAGTCGGAAAAAAGTTTAGGGGGTTAAGTGCACTAACACGATAGTTTAGGGGAGTAAAGTAGATTTTCAAAAAAGAAGAGGAAAGATATGAATCATGTACAGAAGAACTACAAACTGATTTGAGAAAATATGTGAGGTCCAATTTTCCCTTAAACTGAATGCTTGACATCCATTGTAATACAAAAGAGCATATAATAAGTTCCTACTAGCTTAATCCATGAACAAAAGTTTGCACTATCCAAAAGCTGATTCATCAATTGTTTTGTTTGAATTAGCAACCATCTATCAAACCCTTCGAATTAACGATGATTACTGATATCTTGAACACCATCAGAACTCTGAAAAAAAAAATACTAGCATAATCAGATAAAGTGGAGGGAGGAAATTGACGCTAACTTTTTCCTCTTCTCTGTTTGTTTTCTTCCTCCAAAAGGAGCTGTTAGAATTAGGAAGAAAGGAAAAGGGAAGGAATAGGTGGGGTAGTGAATCTTAGAGACTGAGACATTGGTTGCTTGTTGGATGGCTTGGATGGAGTGCTACTGGCAAAGTTGCAGTCCCTACCATGACTGCACCCGATCCCAGTCCCAGATCAGTGTCCTTAACATTGCAGTGTGTTCCATACTTCCATGCACGTGCCATGGAAGGACTGGAATGCTGTCTTCACAAGTAATGAAGGTACTACATGCATTATTGGCCAATTGGTACTATATCAAGGTACTTTTCTAGTTTGACCCTTAAGAGTCCAAGTAGTGATCAATTGAACACTTAATTAGTGACACCGATGTTTGTGTGGTGCATGCACTAAGTTCATCTGTTTGCAAGGGGGACGTGCACACGTGTGGAACTGTGGATTCATGTCCTCTTATTATGGTTAATGTGGCATAGACTGACGTTGAAACTGATTAATCCATCGTTGCAATAGCTAATAATCCCGGAACGATTTTGCAGTCCTTACACGTCATAACAAAGCTATTGGCAAGATTTTTTACACATTGATATGCAGCATGGTAGTTGCAGGATTGCAGATGTGGGTGGATTCTGGAGCCATGCGTATATATCCTGGATAAAAACAAGGTATGCAGATTCTTAAGTTCGTTCTCATAGTCATAGATTTTAATCTAATATACCTTTCCATGTTGAAATCCCTATAATTAATTATTTTACATAATTTGGTAATTGCCCTGCCAAATCTACAGCTAGGAGCAAGCCGAGTGAACGAAGTAGTGATGTACTTGTAACACCCCGATCCGCCACCTGGTCCGGAATACTACTACCATACATAACATAATACAAATTCTGCGCAGCTAAGTTAACAATTAAACATCTTACAACAAAAGATGGGTTATCTAAGGAGAAAGAGTTGCATTAGAAACTATATGTGACGTGGATGATCTATTCTCCCTTCCCGAAGCATGTCACTTGCAATGATCACCTAAAAAAACATTAACAAGCAAGGGTGAGTCCGAAGACTTAGCAAGCACATAATAGAGATGATAATCACTGCCACACAAACATAAACACATCTATTTCATTATTTCCATCATAACTTCTCTTTAGTGCAATGCACCACCATTCTACATGCTCATTTGCTCATTGCATTGCCCATGTATGCGAATGCACCATCATGCTCATGCTCATATGCATCTCATCAGCTGATATAGGTATCGCGGAGTGTTCATCCGTCGATGAAGCACTCTTCCCCCATCTTTGTTAGGATGGAGTCCTTACATTGTAGGACTTCATTTAGTCCCTACAGATGCAAGACTTCATCTAGAGCACACTGGACTAGTCATGCAACTTTCTCACCGACCTTACCGGATTAGCTACATGATTTTCTCACCGACCTGGCTCATGCATTCTTGCCATGATGCAAATACACATGTTCATTGTCATTAACATGATTCATCATTGTCATCATTAACAAGGTAGTCTCATTGCTCACCTTGTCCCATCATCATTGCCATCAACATGAAACCATGATCATGTAAACATCATCATTTAACATTACCAAGTAAGCATTCTCATGTAAACACTACCATGCAAGCATCATCACATGAGTATTATCATGTAAGCGTCCTCATGTAAACATTACCATGTAGGCATCATCACATAAACATTATCACATAAGCATCATCACATAAACGTTACCGTGTATCATTACTTAAACATTACCATGTAAGCATCATTACCTAAACATTACCAAGCATCATTACCTAAATATTACCACACATCTTTACCTAAACATTACCACGTAAGCATCATCATGTAACCATTCCCATGTAAGCATCATCATGTATCCATTTCCATATAAGCATCATCATATAAACATTATCATATCACGCAAACATCACATATTTCGTAGCATTAACAGGCTATCGCTCTACTATGCACTTGCCTGTTAACCAAGCGGAGCAGAGTAACGTGCGATTGACGCCGTTTTCGAACCGCCACCTGAGCAGGCATTCAACCAGACTCGGAATATTTCACAATACATGCACTCATATGAACATCGTTGATCCTACGCGCACAACGACGCGAGCAACCCCCCTTACCGGCATTATTCCACTAACCCGGTGCCAAAAATATTAACACGATTAGGGTTTGCTTCTACTAACCTTGCAAATAAAATTTTTATGCGTGTGCCCAAATTCTTTCCTTTCCTTCCTCCTTTCTCTTCTTTCTTTTCTCCTTTCTCTCCTTTTCTTCCTTTGGGCCGAAGCCTCCCGAGCCCTAGCCTCATTTCCCCCACCCCTCCATCCTCACTCACTAATCCTCTCCCTCTCTCTCTCGGTGGATCTCCCGGCCGAACGCCTCCCGCCGGAGCCACCTTCTGCCGGCCTCGCCCCGCCGCCTCCCCACGCCGCCCAGCGCCAAGTGCTTGCGCTCTAGTGCCGCCTCGCCTCCGGCCTCTTGGGTGCCTCTTGGCCACCGGCTTGCCTGTCCCGACACCATTGTTGGCGCCGCCTCTGTGCTTACCTCTGGCTCCTCCGCCCTCTGGCTACCTCATGGCTGGCTCGGCTGGCTCGGCCTCCGGCCGAGCCGCCTTCCTCGGTGCCGGCCTGCGTCGCCTCTCCTCGGCTCGCCTTTAGCCACTAGCGCCTGCCTTGCATGCCCTTCTCCGGCTCGCCTGCGCCCAAGCTCCAACCTAGGTAGCCTACTCTTACTTGTCCCTCTCTGTGATGCTTAGCTCTTGGGGTGGCAGTGGGGTGCCTTAGGTTGGGGAAGAAATGGAATGGGAATGTTGTCCTGTGGGCTTGGTCTTATCTCCTCCTCCTCCTCTCTCTCTCTCTCTCTCTCTCTCTCTCTCTCTCTCTCTATCTCCTACTGTGGGGAGGTAATATGGTAAAGTGTATTTTTACTGGTATTACAGTACTAAAGTACACAGGCATGTTTGGATGTATGAACGGGATTTGGTTGGGATTTAGTTCATGTTTGAGTCGCTTCATGGAAGAGTCCTGTAGTTGTATAACTCAAGGCTCAAGCAACCTTCTTGTGTAAGGCTATAAGATCAAATGGGCAAAAAACTACTCACCCACTGCTTGTATAACTCAAGGCTCAAGCAACTACAAGTCTACGACCATGTCTATACCCCGGAGTTAATTTTTGGAGCTGCTGCTAATAGCATGGCTGCTTATGACACCCTAGCTAATCTTTTAAATCTTGATGCCTTGTCATCAATGATGTGTAGTTCTACCCTTGGTTTTGTGCGAGGAGGTGATTTGCAGATGGTTTCGTAACCTGGAGGAGCTGAGGTGTAGTTGCATAACACTAATGTTCAGTCTCGTCCTAGTGATCAAACTGGTTAAGTAATGGGTAGAGTCAAATGGGCCAGTTTTGCTAGGACCCCAACCTGCATATGAATTTGACAGGGATGTTTCTGTGGTCCAGCATGGCAGCATTATGTTATTGATAAGCTCTAGTCACTGTACTTACTTTGCTGCATATGAAATTCAGCAGTTTTGAGTGTAAAATTAGCACTTTGGCAGTGGTTACTGAACATGGAAAGAGCAGGATCTTCAAGTACTTCCCATGCATGAATTTTGTAGTAAGAGTTGGGTGTAAAATTTGAAAGAGGCTGGGAAACGGTAGTAACCCCACTTACAGATTTTAGGTTTACACCCTGAACCTTTTTTTAATAAAATTCGGGACCAGACCCTGGAAGTTTTGAGGGTGGTTCTGGTTTGATATCTCCGAGGGACCAGCACTACTCCCAGTCCCAGATAGATAGTAGTTCGACGTTTGAAAAAAAAAACAGAATCGTATGTTGGTTTGGTGCAATTTATACTCTAATCCATATTAGCAATTTATACTTTAATTCTTTAGGAACAATACTGGAATACTATGACATACATCTATCATCTATAGGTGGTGCACGTTCCTTGCACTAATTTTTCTCGTTCATTAGCGGCTCAAGACAGGTTTAACTACGCGTGGTGGCAGACAAGCTTACCTCCCTGTCGACCGGACTAGGTTACTATTGTTAATTTGCTCACGTACATCCCATAGTTTTTTCCCCCTCTACGGCTGCATGTGCCAACCAACCTCGGCTCTTCCAGGTCAATGAATTTGTGTTATTACTAAGGAAAAAATCTATTTGACACCCTTAAATTCTTGCTACAGTCTGAATTTCAACCTTCAACTTCAAAACCGGATGTTTAACCCTCTCTCAAGTGTTAAAACCGGACAAATTACCCCCTCTAAGCCATTCGGAGCCAGTTTTAGCTTATGTGGTGTCTATGTGGATATATGTAGCTGATTTGGCGTTCACATCTACGTCTACGACAACAACCAACTCTTTCTTCCTCCTCTCATCCTCTCTTCTCTCTCTTTCCTCTGCCTGGCCCGGGGGACCTCCATGAAGACATGCTTGAGGGTGTCCTCGCGTGCCTCACGTCGGCCAAATTCTTCCGCATCCGTGTCGTCTGCCGATGGTGGCGCTCGGCTGCCGCATCCCGGAGCTTCCTCGACGCCTGCGCCCATGTCCCATCCCGCGACCCCTGGTTCCTCATCCTCTCCGATCGGCCACACCCGACCGCCACCTTCGACGTCGCCGAGTGCTCAGTGTGTTCCCGGACGCGTCGGAGCTGTTTTTTGTGGCAATAGATGGCGAGGATGTCTCTAGTGGCTGGAATGGTGGGGTAGAGGTGGGTGCATGGGGGAAGACGAGCTCGCCGGATGGAGAGGCTCCGGCAATGTAAATAGGGCGGAAACATGAGCACAAGCACCACCTTGACTAGGGTAGTCTGTACGTGGCGACCATGGGGCTGAGGACGCTGGAGAAGAGTTGGCCACAGTGGCCTCCATGGCGCGACAGAGGGCCTCACCGGAGGTGAACTCCAGCGACGGAGGGGTTCAAGCGAGGATGGAATGAGATTCGCGGAGATGAGGCGGAAGTTTTGACGTGGGTGGCGAGGTTGGAGATAAACCGCGGAGGGAGATCGACGTGCACGGCTATGGCCGTGGCATGCCAGTAGGGAGTTCCTGGCGACAAGGAGGAAGAAGGAGGGGTGCGTCGGGTACGTAGTGTAGTGGGGAAGCCAGGTAAGGACTCAATTTTGGAAGAAGATGGATGAGGACAAATAATTTTGGACGATTTCAGAAAAGGGGAAACAATGGCAGTGGAGCTCACCTCGCCGGTAATAGCGTTGGCAGCGGTTCAGTTAGGGGAGAACAGGGGTGGAAGAGGAGAGAGCTGGTTGGCATGGTGGAGAGCTTGCACTGAATTGGCTTTTATAGCCTTCGACGATGAGGCGGAGGTAGTCCGATCCGTACATGGCTCGGCGGTGCGGACAACGGGATTGGACGGAGTAGCATGTGGTTGCCAGGTGATGCGCGATGTCAGGGAGTCGAGGACCCGACGACGGTAGTGGCTACGCGGTGGATATGCCCAATGCTAGCGGTGCGGGATGGCAGGGAGTTGGTGACGGTCGCTGGTGACCTGAGGCCTTGGTTGGGGGAGCACGCCGCCTACATATCTAGCGGTCGAGCTCAGCGGAGGAGCGACTTGGGAGATCACAGACCACCGCAAGCATGGCTGGCCTTTGGTCTGCGGAAGTGGAGAAGAGGAGATAGGGGCAGGGAAGAGGTGGTGGCTGCAGCTATAGGTAGAGAAGAAAGAGGTTGAAGGGGAGGAAGAGATAGAAAGGGACTAAAAGAGAGATTTGTGGTGATGTGGACAAGCTAGATGACATGGTGGATGAATGAGCTGCCATGTCAACCGAAAACTAGTGATGTGGTGTTTATGCTGCAAAACTACTACTGAAAATAGCTTTAGGGTGAAAACTACACGGTTTTGACAACGGGGAAGGGGTTGTCAAACATTCGGTTTTAAAGTTGAAGGTTGAAATCCAGACTTTCGCAAGAGTTCAAGGTGTCAAATAGACTTTATCCTAATAGTAATAATTAAACCACACTTAGATTCAAACATTTCACGTACGATACAATGTTAGGCATTAGTAGAACCAGAAGAGTTACGACAAAGAGGTGAGCACGTAAACAATGCCATCAGGTTCCGATTCTCCTTTTTTTTCGATGTCCGGGATTTTACCCCATCCGGTCCGCGTTATAGAAGAGAGCACCCTAATCCATGAGAAGACCACGAGTCGTATTTCCGAATCGTGTGCAATGAGCTATAGCTCACCTCATTTTGCTGGCACCCACAGCTCAGTCCCCACCAACACCACACACACACACACACACACACACACACCCCCACACACCAGGTGAGAAATTGGAGCTGAGGCCCCAGCCTCGAACCCACAACCAGTTGGATGAGGACGACGCCTCCCAACCAACGAGCCAAGGCTCGCTTCTCATTCTCCTATTTTAGATTCTTTCATTTAGAGTTTGTTTGGGAAGTGAATTCCTGAGTGGAATCCTTGTAGATGGGCCGAGAACTTGAACTACAATTCTGATCTGTCCATGTGAATAAGCAGATATTTAGACCAAACCAAAGAAGGCCTTAGTGGGATGCGTGCCGTGACGTGTCTTCGCCTTCCTGCGACGGTGCGAGCTTGCGCACGAGTGCGAGCGTGTGCATATCTTGCACATCGTCTAACAATCACCAAGAACCCACTCTGGATCATGCAAGTAGCTAGTATCTTATACTAGTTGTGCACTGGTACTAGTATCTTACCAAATGATTTCACGTTTTTATTTTATGGTGTACTAGTATAAGATTGTCATGGGATGCTCCACTGTGCTTAGATTGTCATCAACTATTTTCCCCATTTAATTCTTGCATTTGTATATTCCCCCTGCTTAAAAAAAACAAGTCATTCTGGTGCAATGTCGACGAACTTTTTTTATTATTTAATCTATTTTTAAAAATATTTTAAAGATAACATCTTCCTAACTTTATTTTCAATTTCGACTCTTTGGTCACGCCACAATGCGTGGCGTGACAAAAGTACGTTCTCACGTCACGGACCTCGGTGTGGCAAAGAGTGCTGGCACACCACTCCTCTTGGGAGTGGCGTGATAGAATTTAGCCAAAAAACGGATACGTATTGGTTTGGAGGGCTATCGTGGCAGGTTTGGCAACGCTGCGGTCGGTAGCGTAACAGCATAATTTAGTCACACCACGGATCGTAGCGTAACCAAAGATATCAGAATTAGAAATAAAGTTAAGGAGGAGTTATCTTTAAATTATTTTTAGAAAATAGATTAAAAAATAAAAAAAGCTCAATGTCGACAAGCAAAAAGAAAAGTTTCTTCTAGGCGGCAAGTCTTTTCGGTACATGTAGTCCGGAAAGTAAACGAGGGACTGAATAAAGATTTGGTCACAAGAGTTGACATTATGTTGAGCTAATTACACCTACGGCAACATAATTGCACTAGTAGCTCAAAATATGCCATTACCCACCGGTATAAAACTGGAGTATAGTAGTCTAGTACAGGTACTACTAGTTCTGCGGTTTACCAGGCCATAAATTCCAGTGGCCGTGCTTCATTTCCTCCGACGTGAGTTACTACCTGCATTAGTCCGTACTACTTGCATTGAAATTAGTATGGATTCGGCTCTAGAACATTAATGCGTTGTCTGCACGTTGAGTCCACTATCTTTCAAGTTTTCAATAGAAAAAAAAACAATCTTTGAAGCAAAACTAAAAACAAAGATGGCTAAATGTACACGCCCGTGCGTGAGCAGGAGATCGTGCAACGTTCACACACTACACCATGACATAATATTAAAGATAATAATCTACCGGAGAAAAATGGGATGAGTGACAAAACATGTGCCAGGAATATCCAAAAGATTAAGGGTCACGTTATCTGCTGGCAATAATTATTGTTTAGAACAACTTATCTGCCGGGGATAATAGAAATTTGCCTACAATACATCTGCCTTGGAAAAAGTCCACTAGGTCAATGTATTTGTCGGGAATAATAGAACCCTTTGGCGCGCAGCTAAAAAATTTGACGACCGAGGCGCCAAGACCTTCTGGACCGCCGCTTCCTCTAAAACCTTATCCACAAATTCTGTCATTCCTTTGCGACCACCCGACCACCCACCTCCCTGGCAGCCCCACCTCTCCCAGCGCCTCCTCCTTCCCCGACCACCCTCCTCCCTGGCCGCCTCACCTCCCAGCGCCACCCCACCTCCCTGGCCGCCCCACCCCCAGCGCCGCCCCACCTTCCTGGCCGTCTCACCTCCCAGCGCCGCCCCACCTTCCTGGCCGTCTCACCTCCCCGCCGCCCCACTTCCCTGGCCGCCCCACTCCCAGCGCCGCCCCACCTCCCTGCCCGTCCCTCCTCCCTGGCCGTCCCTCCTCCCCATCACCATGGCCACCGACACCGCCACGATTACCGCCAGTAGCTCACTTTGTGTCCCCATGCTCTCCTGCTGCCACGCGACCGTCTTATTCTTGTGATCGACGCACTGAAGTCCCATCGCACCGGCCTCGGGTGTCCGCGATGCGTCGTGGTGGAGTGGCGCCGTCAGCGGCGTCGGGCCCTCCGCATGGCGCGCGCTCTTCTTGGACGATCGCACCGGCACCGTCGTCCCCATCCTCTCGGACGACTGCACAGGGTACTACTATTACTTGCCTTCTTCATCTTGTAGAGTAGCTTTGGGGAGATCTTGTACATGTCCTCATCCACTGCTGCCTTTGGCTTCCACTTCTGCTGCTCGTTGGCATAATGCTTCCTAACTCCCTTCCTCATAGGCAAAGCATTTGCAGTTGCCTTCTCCCTCTTTACTTGAACAACGCACTGCATTTTGATCACAAAATCGTCAATCTTTCTGTAGTTGCAGAAGCCAGAACTCAATATCGAAAACTGAACTAAACTCAATATTGGAGTTAACAATTTAGAATGCATTGCAGAGGAGGGGAATGCTCATGAAGAGATGAAAAGACGGGGTGAAGGAGTTGGCCTGAGGGATGAAATGGTCTAAGATGGTAACAATTCTTCCCTATGCTTTGGTTCATATCATTGTTTGATTGAGTCACTTGTAGATTTTTGTTGATGGGTGTTGTGGTTTGATATGCAAAGCAAAGGGGGGGGGCAACTTGATTGGATCAATTGGTTTACTATCTTTGCACCGTGTGGACCAGGGCTCTCTTCTAAAGTAGCTAGCTATAGCAAATAAGAGTATTGGTGGTGGTGTGATTGTTCTGGCAGAAAGAGGTAGGAGATGGAGATGGACATACGAAAACTAGAATTTGACTTCATGGAAACATCTGTAATAATATGTAGGAGTGGCAGTCATCTGATTATAGAACATATGAAGTGGCAACTCAAGCAATTCTTCTGATGTTCTTGTTCGTACACTGAGAATGCACTCCTTTTGACGATTTATTCTTATACTATGTAAGTATCTCTTATATTAGTCCTGAAATGTTCATTTCTTTTCACAAGTTTTTGTTTCTAAAGCATATGCAAGTTAGTATTTTCTTGATTTTTCATACCCGCCTTTACTAATTTAGGGTTAACATCTCATATAATTATATGCTCACATTTGTTGTCTCCGCCCAGAGTGATGCACGAGCTTTGTGTGTCGTATTGAGCCTAACTAGAGTAAAAGATGGTTTAAGGGTACATGTTGTAGAGATGAGTGATCTAGATTTTATTATTTGGATTTTTTATTTATTGATTAGAAATGCTTTTGTAGAATTAATAACGAGCTTAACTGATAACTTGGGACCATGACACCAGAAGGGGAGGAAGAACGTTAGATGTGTGACACAGTTGAAGGAATCGTTGGCTCTGAGATATCTTTTTGTTACGGTAGTACTATGAACATGTGTTCATGTTATTTTGCATGATTTCAAATGTAAAATATTGTGCACGAAGTCTAAATGTTGTCAATTATAATTTAGACTACTTGTGATCATTAGCCGATGGGTTGCATTTAGTTAGATTTTTTCCATGGAAACACACGGGCACTGAACTAGTTAGTGTATGAAACACCAGAAGGAGTTGTGTCAGTGCAGGCTAAAATTGTTATCATGACCATTCCATCGTACGTTGCTAGTGATATCTTGCGCCCGCTTTCAGTAAGTGTATGTGAATCAACTTTCATGTTCCAAAATACGCTGGAGTCTTGGCTTCTTGAGATACTCCATATCACTTATCTGGGAAATAGGAAGTAGCGTTCAGTTGCACTTGTTTAGGGATTGATTCTTTCTGTTATGCTGTCAATGTCATCAACATCAATTGCACTTGTTTATGTTTTGACAAAATGACACAAGAGGCAAATGTGTATAATATTGTATATTAAAAGGAGGACTTTTTATCTACACAGTAAATGTCGACAAAAAAAAAGAGAAGATAAAGCAGCAAAGGACCACGGTAATTGGTACTTAATCTAGGCATACTTCCTGTTCATTGAACTTGTTTTTTTTTCCATACACAGAGTGATGCAGCAGATGCTTTATCAAGATTCTATTATCCACCAGTTGATACTGTAACGGTTTCATATCCAAAAGAAGCAATTAGAAAAGAATGCTTAATTGATGGGGAGCCCTGTGGTTTTGGCGATTGCATCCACGTAGCCAAGGAGTTGAGACTTTAGGTATTTTTGGGATTGAGTCTTAAGCTCAATCCACAAACTCTATTTTGGTTTCTTCATTTGCATTTATCTTGGGATTAATATTAGATTCTTTTTTTTACTTGATTGGTGGTATATCCTTTTCTAGCAACAATATATAGCTCCTCACTCTTTCCAAATCGTGCTCTATTTGGAAGGGTATTACTTCGAACTATATTGTGGGTTCATACAGGGATCGTTTCCAAGGTTGTATTATCTGTCAAGATAATTGATCCTCGTATTTTTGTGATTGCTTGATAGGTTTATCGCTTATTATTTCTTGATCAACATAAATATTTTGACTGCATTTTTCACCACCAACTGCAATGAACAATTAATGGTGATCTGAGCCACTGGTTTTGTACCATATTCAATCCCGACATTCTATTTGTTAGATTGCCTGTTACTGGCATGCATGCATTTACTTTTTGAATATAGACAGCTACTACAAACAAGAATCCAGTATGTGTATTCTTTTTGAAATGCATGCATGCATGAAGTATGTGTATTCTTTTTGAAACGCATGCAGTCTGTGCCTTTGTAAGACAAAAGTTTGTTGGAGGATAGATGGTCTTGATGAAGCTTATGTATTTCCTTGGCATTACTCTCTTAAAGTGACAATTTTATTTGGCTGTATCTGTGCATCCTTTTTTTCTCCTTTTCTTTGTCCATGCATATACATTACTGGCATTTTGTGGTAATATGGGAGAGATTCTTTTTTTTCTTCTGAATGACATTTATTGGGAATAAGTTCTTCATGTGTACTAGACTAATTTTCTAGTTATCCTTTTGTTTTTTAGGGGCCAGTAAGATAAGTCTTGTTATTTCACATTGTCATTACCAGACGGACTACCTCTATGAATAATTTTTGCGCACAAACTTTTTGTCCAAACACCAATAGTATCCATTACATCTGCACCAAACCTACAACCAAAGAGAAGTTCTGCTCACAACCCACAATAGAAAATCTTGAAGCATTCACAATATTCTAGGGAAAATAGCCCCAGGGAAGCTTTCAAAAATTATCAATATCAAGTAATTTTCTAAAAAAAACTTGAGAATTAAATCAAGTAGAGGTTATTTTTTTGTGATCCAAACTCTCAGTTAGAGGCACCAAAAATGTGAATGTAAGTTATGCATGCTCAGTGACTCATTTAAATTTTGCCAAAGACCTAAATCTATCATACAAAATGACACAGAACACAATGACCTAAATCTACCCTGGTTACTAAAAATTTTCTCCAGTGTTATATGGTTTGTGGTTATTGACTTCTCGAAAATCTTTTCAGGTACAAAATATAAGGACTGTTGAAGTTATTGTTTGCTGATGGAGTGATCGTCCTTATTTTACAAATGATGATAGCGTGATGATTTCATTATGTGGACATCTTCATTGTCGACTTCTTTTGCGTAGATGTTTTGTATATACCAATGATAGACTAGTATTGTGGTAGAAGGGGTTGGAGTATTTACATGTGTCAAGGATAGACTAGTATTGTCGACTTATTTTGTGTGGATGTTTTGTACATGCCAAGGAGACCGTGGCTATATTAGAATGCTCAGAATTTTGAAATTGCATGTGTATGGTGTACTGCACATGTACTGTTATGCTTATCAGTAATTTCATATTTCAGGTTTATGCATTTTGCATCATCTGAATTTCATCTATCTATGTGTTGCAGCTGTATTTGATTGTTGATATGACATTTTCTAAGTGGTACAATTGAGAAAATTGTATGTTTTCTAAATTCTAATTGAATGGCACAAACTATTGGAAAAATATTAAATTCACTATTTCGGGCGGCATAATTAAATTTTATTAGTATTTTACATGTATATTCCTAGGTGTCAATATATCTGCCAGGGAAAAGAGACAATTGAGGGCAGTTAACTGTCGGGGAAATTCTAACTGCCGGGAAAACAACTAACTGCCGGGGAAAACCAACTTATCTAGGGCACTTAACTGCCGGGGAGAATAGACATCAAGGGCAGGTTAACTGCCGGCAATACATTTAATTACCGGGGAAACTCTAACTACCCGGAAAACTCTAACTGCCGGGGAAACTATAACTACCGAGGAAAAATAACTTTTCTAGGGCAGTTAACTGCCGGGAATCCACATATCTGCCGAGGAATGTTTTTTCCGGCAACACTTTACTGGGCAAGCAATAAGTGCCGGAAAACTAATTGCTGGCAGATAATTTGCTTTGAAAAGCAGTTTTCTCCGGCAGTTTGATTGCCCTTAATACTATGCCATGGTCTAGTGACACATGGAGCGGGATCTTTATTTTTGAGCTCTTTTACGGTACACTCAATTTAATACGGACAATCTATTCATTTTTATCCAATAGTTCAGATTAGTTAGGATTTAGTTATACTGCACCTAGTATAAGAGTAGTAGAATACCAATGGGTATAATTGTAATTACTCATGTAGGGATCACATGGTACAAGAATAATATTTTTCAACCATACTTGGAAAAATCCATAATACCCCCACGAAAAATTATAAATACAAAGAAAAGTCTATTATGCCCTTAACAAATTAATGGTTAGATTTGATTTATACTACCACCATATATCGGTACTGTTGGACCGGAAGGCGACTAGAGGGGGGGTGAATAGGAGCACGCTCACTTTTTCACTTTGATTTGGATTCAACACCAATGTCACTCCGATAGCTATGAAGATCAATCTACAAGTATAGCGGAAGCCTTGTATTGAATCCTAATCAAAAACCCCAAGCATAGCAATCAACAGACACAAAGACAGGGTGAAGAAACCAAAATCGGTTCAACCACAGTTATATGGGCGGTTGAACCAATGATCAGTACAACCTCAGGAAAATAAGCGGTTCAACAAATGATCGGTTCAACCACAGTTATAAGGGCGATTGAACCGATTTCCCTAGAACAGCCCGACGACGAAAACTAAAAGTGGCACAACTTTTGATCCACTTGGCCAAACTCCACGAAATTTGAACCACACCTTCCTAAAGATATTAGGAACCTATTCCAATCAAAGATCACAGAGATCCATGCCAAAGTTCCTATCTTTTTCAAATTGAACGAAGGTGGTTCAAAAACCGAGCCAAATGCAAATATGATCTAGAGACTTGCTCGTGGGTGGTTGATGATCAAGATGATCCTAGATGGGTTTCCACATGTCACAGTAAGTTAGATCACGACAACAAACCAAGCAAAAACTCACGGATCAAAGCAAGACCCCAAATCACCAAATAGAGATAAAGAAAGCAAATGAACTCATCTTTGAGAGAACTTTCTTTGGATTGATTTGATATGGTATTGGTTTACAGCCACTCCATCAATGGAGGACAAAGACTCAATACATGAGCACGAAATCAAATCCAACTCTCTAGAACCCTAACCTCCAACTATCAACTCCCTAAGCACAAAAGCAAAACTAGGGTTTACAAGTAATGAAAGGGTTGAGAGGTGTTGGCCAGTACCCTCTCCTATTTATAGTGGAGGCTAAACCTTCTAGAAGATTGAACCCTAATGGGCTCCCGTTAAGGTCCAACACAAACGGGTTACACACGCACGCATTTTAAAGCGCCGTCTTCATCCTTTACCTAATCCGCTTCACCTTGCGCCATCTTGCGCCGTGAGTTGGCAAAAGGTCACCAAGGCGGTATTTGGTAAAATTACCAAAATACCCCTTCTCGATCTTTTTGCAAAGACCGAGTCCCAACTGCGTGAAGCACCTCCCATACTTCGCCACGTGTAGGTTGATCCAGCGGCTCTCATCATGTCGGCAAGTCTCTCCCATCCGGCTCCCACCGAAACCACCATGGCACTTGCACCGACCCCCACGCTGCTTGATCGAACCCGTCGCATCGAACTGCCCGTTCGATCACCTTTGTCCATTTTGCGCCATGCTTGACTCCATTGACCTCACCCGGCATCCCCGATCGTTCTGGACCTCAGCTCTCCAAGCTTATTCCCGATCATCCTCGCTGTTGACCGTCATTGACCTCAAAGCAACCTGCACAACAATAGACAAAGAAATCGATTCCGGGAACAAATTCTTCACAACTTGACCCACGTTAGTCAAAACATACATCATGCAACACATATGCCATGAAACCCATGAACTTGACCTAACCCAACACTTATCGCCACCGATTGGCCGATGAACAGCAAGAGCATTCCAAACTTCGACGAAAACTCGTGATTCAACAAACCTTTAACGACATTGCCAATTGTAACATCATCCTAAGATCATGCGCATATCCCCGTGATATTCACAATGTCCCGCTTGATGAACACATTGGCAATTTCCCACAAATGCAAATTTTAAGGTTTTGAAAAGTAAGAACTCGTCGTTTTCGCACAAAGGCACAACTTGGTCCAAATGCAAGAGAAAGCACAGGAAATGACTAAGTTGGCTTCAGAATAGTATCGACAAGTGAGATACGGCAAAAGAAAGCGAAAAAGCTTCATTTTCCAGAAAAGATCAAAATCTCATTTAAGGTCCATATGAAAGAACAATTGTTCGATATGACCTTTGATCATTGTGAGGATCAAGGATTGCAATTCAAGTTCGGAAGTAGCAATAAGACCATAAGAATGCAAATAAGAAACTCCCCCTCACTATGATCCTCAAATTTCAGAAAATCTCAAATTTTCAATTCTTCTCTAAGTAGCTCCCCTTTTTCGTAACTCCCCTTTTTCTCCCTTTTTTCAACCATCTTCTCCCCCTTTGACAATGGAGTCATCAAGGAATCACGCCTTCCTCTCGTCCAGAGATGATAAATGCAGAATAAGGAAAAAGCATAAGAAGGAGCATGCATGAAATGTAATGGAATGGCTTCATTTTTTTGTAGTTTTCAATTTTTGATTACAAGAAGCTTTGGAGATTACCCAAAAGAACAAGCTAGCATTTCTAATATTGCACAAGACCTATCAAGCCTGAAAGCGCTAGCAAGATCATGATAAGACATATATATCAAAGCTAAGCTCGAAGGCTCAAAGTAAAGCAATGAATTTTATCAATTTAAGCAAAGCTTCAAATTTAGCAAGTTCATCAACAGGGATCCTAAAATGATGCTGGCCATGTCAAAATGTCAATGTAAGATCAAAAAGCTAACAATGACCACATTAAGAGACAAACAGGCCCTGTATTGAATCATTTTGCTCAATTTTCTCAAATGCCCATTTTTCCACAATTTTTCATTTGCAACGAATATTGAAGTTGACTAATGGTCTAACTTAGTGAAGAAGATCCTGGACTAGGAGTCATCCACAAACTCTTCCTAAGCTTCGACCAGAAGTTGATTAAAGGTATATCTTAGTAAAGAAGATCCTGGACTAGGAGCCATCCACAAACTCTTTCTAAGCTTCTACTAGGGCGACAAATCTTGAGGTTCATGTCAGTTTTGACAAGCAGTCCCTATGAGATTGTTTGGATCATCAAACTATTTTCAAGTTCATGTCTATGACATGCAGTCTCGTAAGAATAGTTTGGCATAATTTAAGCATAAGACAATTTTGAAATTGATTTTTTATTTTTTATTTTGCACATGAACAGTTTTAGATTCTCAGAAGCACAAGAAGCTCAAGTAATGATCAATTTTAGATTCAAGAGCTAACACAGCAATTTTGACAAGGCCAATGTCACAAAAGGAGGCGCAACTAACTAAAACATCCACAAATTACAGTTTTTAGTTCGAGTTGTCTTAAAGTTTTAGCTCATACAGCAAAGACTTAGCTACACATGTGAAAGCATGATAATTCTAGCAAGTCAAAAAACTAGACATGGCATTGAGCAAGAATTGAAATACTAAAGCTCCAAAGGGTAATAAGCAAAGCTTCATCAATTTTAAAAGATAAGCAGAAAAGCTTATATTACAATGCATCTTTTTGTGTTTTTCATATGAATGCAATATGATACAATGAGATGCAAGAAAATCTCAAAAACCTAAAAAGCCTAAAAAGATCAAAAAGTTCAAAAGAAAATCAAGAAAAGAACAAATGAACAAGGAAAGATCAGAAAAGATCGAACTCCCCCTCAAACCATCCTATAGGGATAAATTACCTGTAACTCGCTTCGCAAGGTGGCAAACCTTGTTGGGTCTAAAAGCTTAGTGAGGATATCGGCTAACTGAGCCTCGGACTCCACAAAATGCAGCACAATATCACCCTTCTCAACGTGATCTCTAAGGAAGTGATAGCGAATGTCTATGTGCTTGGTCCTAGAGTGTTGCACTGGGTTCTTAGCAATGTTAATAGCAGAAGTGTTATCACAGAAAAGAGGAACACTATCAAAGTTTAACCCAAAGTCCTTTAGAGTGGACACCATCCACAAAATCTGACTACAGCAACTAGCAATAGCTACATATTCAGCTTCAGCAGTGGATTGTGTAACAGAGGACTGCTTCTTAGAAGACCAACAGACAAGAGAAGTGCCTATGAAATGACATGTGCTAGATGTACTCTTCTTATCTAGCCGACAGCCCGCAAAATCAGAATCAGAAAACCCCCGAATGGACAGCGAAGAAGAGTAGGAAAACTAAATGCCATACTGAAGGATAGAGTGTAAATACCTGAAGATGCGCTTAACGGCTTGGCGATGTGAAGCCCTCGGAGACGCCTGAAACCTCGCGCAGAGGCAAACCGCGAAGTGGATGTCCGGTCTTGAGGCCGTTAGGTATAGGAGGGAGCGGATCATGCTGCGGTACTCACGTTGATCCACAGCTTCTCCTTCCTCATCTGGATCCAAAGCATTCGAAGTCGTCATGGGAGTGGCGATCGGCTTGCAGTCACCCATCTCAAAATGTTTGAGCAACTTCTTGGTGTACTTCGTTTGATGGATGAAGATCCCTTCCTTGCACTGCTTGATTTGTAGCCTCAAAAAGTAGTTGAGCTCGCCCATCATACTCATCTCAAATTCCCTAGACATGGTCTCAGAAAAACTGAAAACAAGAGCATGAGAGGAACCACCAAAGATAATATCATCAATGTAAATCTGAACAAGCAGGAAGTCATTGCCATGCCTAAGAATGAAAAGAGTCTTATCTACCTTTCCCATTTCAAAATCATTCTTAAGCAAGAAAGACTTAAGCCTATCATACCAAGCTCTAGGGGCTTGCTTAAGACCATACAAGGCTTTGGATAGCTTAAAAACACGATCTGGGTGCTTGGGATTCTCAAAGCCAGGGGGTTGCCTAACATATACTTCCTCCTCTATAAAACCATTCAAAAAGGCACTCTTGACATCCATTTGATGCAACCTAAAACCTTTAGATGCAGCAAATGCAAGTAAGATGCGAATGGCTTCTAGTCTAGCAACAGGAGCGAATGTCTCATCAAAATCTAACCCCTCAACCTGGCTAAAGCCCTGAGCTACCAATCTAGCCTTGTTTCTAACCACAGAACCATCCTCATTTTGTTTATTTTTGAACACCCAACGGGTTCCTATAACGTTATGATCACTAGGAGGTTCTACAAGGTTCCAAACTTTATTTCTTTCAAAATTCTCTAACTCCTCATGCATGGCATTGATCCAACTAGCATCAGATAAAGCATGTGATATATCTTTGGGTTCGAAAGAAGCTACAAATGCAGAGTGAGAGAAAAGACTCGGATCATGATACACGGGCGAGTGACTCGCTCATGGAGATTACCAATCATCCGATCCGGAGGGTGTTGCTTCTGAATGTGCAAAGGAGCGCTTGGGGGAGATAGCGTCTCCTCGACCTCCACAGATACTGCTGATGAAGAAGTTGCAGCAGGAGGCTCAATTGGAGGTGAAACAGTCGTAACAGGTTCTAGAGCTTGGGCAGCTTGCACAGGAACATCAGCAACAGGTGGAGGAGTAATATCAAGTTCATCCTCATCTTCTTCAACAAAAATGCTCTCTGTCACCTGTAAGTCACCCGAAACATCGGATCTAGCTCGAGCTAGTCTCATCAAAAGTGACATTGCATGTCTCCTGGACAATATTAATTTCAACATTAAAACCCGAAAACCCCTCGAATGAGCAGGATAACCCAGAAATAAACCATCACAAGTCTTTGATTCAAATTTATCTAGGTTTCCTGTTTTCAAAATAAAACACTTCGATCCAACGACTCAAAAATGCGAAACAGAGGGTTTTCTGCCAAATCGAAGCTCATAAGAAGTCTTGCCTAAAGACGGTCTCAAAAAGACACGGTTTGAAATATGGCAAGCTGTAGCAATAGCTTCGACCCAAAACCTCCTCGGTGTGCTATACTCATCTAGCATCGTCCTAGCCACCTCGACTAGGGTCCTGTTCTTCCTTTCCACAGCGCCATTTTGTTGAGGGACGTGTGGGGAAGAAGCGATGCTCAATACTGCGCTTCGGCCAAAGAAAAAAAAGGCAAAAAAGCATTCTTGAACTCCGTGCCATTGTCACTGCGGATCGCTCGCAAGGCACTAGGAAGTTCAGAAGCCAAACGAAGAACAAGATCATGATAATGATCAAAAGCCTCATCCTTCGAAGCAAGAAAGAACATCCAAGAGTATCTCGAAAAATCATCAACTATGATAAGAATATACCATTTCCCACCGACTGACCGAACCCTAGCAGGACCAACAGTATCCATATGAAGCAACTGTCCCGGTCCGTCAGTCATGACCATAGTCAATGAAGGGTGTGAGGCGACAACTTGCTTGCCATGCCTACAGGGCGCACATACAACATCCTTGACAGCTTTGAGTTTAGGCAAACCTCTCATGAGATCAAGGCCGCTAACTCGTGTCAGATGATCAAAACCAATGTGCCCCAAACGTCGGTGCCAAAGCCAGATATTAGAAGAAGAAACAATTAAGCACTTAAGGGATCCGGCAAGAGATTCAGAAAAATCAACTCCAAAAATTCTACTAACTCTAGAAATCCCAAAAACGAGCTCACCAAAAGAATCAAGCACACGACAAGCATTCTTCTTGAAACGAGTCTCATAGCCATCATCGAGAAGCTGTGAGACAGAAAGGAGATTGTACCTTAGCTTAGACACAAGCGTGACGTCCTTGAGAATGAACTTGTCGTTTACCCTGATCACTCCAGTTCCTTCAATGCGCCCTTGTGTATCATCTCCAAAGGTAATGAAGTCATCACCGGTTGACCGCGTGAAGGAGGTGAACCATCTTGAGTCTCCGGTCATGTGGCGTGAACACCCGGAGTCGACGAACCATGTGTTCTTCCCCCTTCTGCGACAATCCTAAAAATCAAGAAACAGAAGAACGTTGTGTCTCAATACTGGGGTTAGTTAAAAGCGATTTGGGAACCTAGTACTGAGACACACGTCTGCAAGTAGTATGCAAAGCAAATGTGTTATCCTTGATATTATTTGCAGTTCTATTATGAGCAATGGTAACAAGAACATGAGATGCATCCTGTCTAGGAACACGGTGATGAGCATGTGCAACAAATCCTAGACCAGGTTTCTTCTTTTCTACGTGACCATGTCTCATAAAAGCTCTAGGTTGATTAGATGACATTCTAGCAATATTTTTCTTAGCGTTCTTCAACCTCGCCATATGAGAACTCAACCAAATGTCCACTCTTCTTGCAATAGGTGCAATGGTATTTTGTACCACTAGGAGAAGCACCTTTTGTCTCAAAAGAAGGTTGAACAAACCCCGCAGATTTAAAAAGCAGTTTTTTGCGGTTGGGTTTTGAATTCAACTAAGCCATTTTCCAAGACCTGAATGACATTAGGTTTGGATTTATCCTGGGCAGAGTTGTATCCTAAACCTTGCTTCTTAAAAGGAGACTTAGACGTGTCCAGAATCATGTTCAATTGTTTCTTACCTTTAGAGAGTTTTTCTAATGTGTCCTTAAGGTAAGCATTTTCTTTTTCAAAATTAGCACATGAATCACAAGTCTTGACCTTAATAGCTCTAGCATGTTTCTACTTAAGACAAGCAACTTCAAGCTTATAGGCAGACAAGAGGCACAAGGTGTAGACTCAATTGTGTCCTTAATCTTGGCATATTTAGCTCTAACTGCTTCTAGAATATCCTTAACTTCATGTTCGCGTTCTAAGCAGAAGGAGCAAAAGCTAGATTTAACATTACCATAAACATCCAACTTGCTAGATTCTAAGCATTTTTCACATGGAGCATATTTAACATCAATTAGCTCAGTTCTAGCATTTTCAAGTTGATGCAAAGCAATATCATGAGCAGATTGCGGTTTAGACAGTTCAGAGTGCAAAGCATGGCAGGATGAACATTCATCAACATCTAGACTCTTAGCATTCACAAGCTCTAATGTCAAATTCTCGACTTGTGACTCTAGATCCTTGTTCCTAGCCATGGTGAACTCTAAAGCCTTATCCTGACTAAGCAGTTGCTCATACATGTTATCGCATCTAGCAGAAAGAACATCATAGGAGAGAGGTACCTCATCGTTGTCATCGGCGTCGACGGAGTCGGCCATGAAGCACATGCCCGTGAAGTCCTTGGCCTTCCCTTTCTTGTCTTGAGGGAGCTCCTCCTCCTTGTCCTCCTCGCTCCCGAAGTCCACATCACTCATGGATTGCTCTCCAAAAGCGGCAAGGACCCGGTGAGCGGCCTTCATGAGCTTGGCAGCATTGTACTTGGGCTTGTTCCCTTGAGGCTTCTTCCAAGCTGGCTTTTCCTCCTTGTGGTTGCTCTTACCTTTTAGCTTGGGGCAATTTGTCCAGATATGATATAGCTCTCTACACTCATAGCACGTCACAGGGCCACCTCTCTTCTTGTTTCTAACATTGTTATATGCCCGTGTGACTTTCTTGACTAAAAGAGCTAAATTAGCCACAGGAAGACTCTCAAACTCTTCGCCTTGAACAGCAGATAAACAAGCAAGAGAAAACCGAAGAAGACTCAGAAGAACCGTCAGGAGTCCCTTTGAGGGGATCAGCCACCAAAGTCATGTTATCCTTCTTAGGAAGGCTATCTCTCTTGATCTCATGAGTTTTGAGCTTGCTATAAAGCAGCTCCAAAGTGAGAGTAGAGAGATCGATGTTCTCCTCAATGGCAGTAGCCTTGATCTCCCACTCCTTGGTGTTGATTGCAGCCAAGAGGTGGGTGACATTCTCATATTGAGAGTACTCAATGTCAACAGCTTTCATCTGATTGATCACCTTGTTAAAGCGAGTAAAAACGTCATCGATGCTCTCACCAGGACGCATCTCGAATTTGTTATACTCTCGCTTGTAGACCGTCTGGCGTACTTGCTTGATTTGAGACGATCCCTCATGGTAAGTTTCGAGGGTGTGCCAAATCTCATGTGCGGTTGCAAGGATGCAAATCCTATCGTACTCCTGTCTACCAAGCCCAGCATATAGAAGGTTCTTTGACTTGTTGTTGTTAGCCAAAAGGACTGCTGAAGCCGGTGAAGCAACTTCGGGCAAAGCGAGTGGGGCTCGAACAACCTCCCATATAGTTTGTCCTTCGCTCTCAAGGAAGACTCGCATGCGATTCTTCCAATAGGCATAGTCGAGCTCATCGAAGACATGCAGCTTGGTCGAGTACTTATCCATCGCCAAGTTCAGTGACTAGTTAAGATCAAGATTGAACTAACCAGGCTCTAATACCACTTGTTGAACTGGAAAGGCGACTAGAGAGGGGGTGAATAGGAGCACGCTCACTTTTTTCACTTTGATTTGGATTCAACACCAATGTCACTCCGATAGCTATGAAAGCTATGAAGATCAATCTACAAGTATAGCGGAAGCCTTGTATTGAATCCTAATAAAAACCCCAAGCATAGCAATCAATGAGACACAAAGATAGGTCAAGAAACCAAAATCGGTTCAACCACGAGTTATATGGGCGGTTGAACCAATGATCGTACAACCGCAGTAAACGAGCGGTTCAACCAATGATCAGTTCAACCACAGTTATAAGGGCGGTTGAACCGATTTCCTGGAAACGGCAGACGATTTAAAAACTAAAAGTGGCACAACTTTTGATCCACTTGGTCAAACTCCACGAAATTTGAACCACACCTTCCTAAAGATATTAGAAACCTATTCCAATCAAAGATCACAGAGATCCATGCCAAAGTTCCTATCTTTTTCAAATTGAACGAAGGTGGTTCAAAACCAAACCAAATGCAAAATATGATCTAGAGACTTGCTCGTGGGTGGTTGATGATCAAGATGATCCTAGATGGGTTCCCACATGTCACAGCAAGTTAGATCACGGCAAGAAACTAAGCAAAAACTCACGGATCAAAGAAAGACCCCAAATCACCAAATAGAGAGAAAGAAAGCAAATGAACTCATCTTTGAGAGAACTTTCTTTGGATTGATTTGATATGGTATTAGTTTACAGCCACTCCATCAATGGAGGACAAAGACTCAATACATGAGCACGAAATCAAATCCAACTCTCTAGAACCCTAACCTCTAACTATCAACTCCCTAAGCACAAAAGCAAAACTAGGGTTTACAAGTAATGAAAGGGTTGAGAGGTCTTTGGCAAGACCTCTCTTATTTATAGTGGAGGCTAAACCTTCTAGAAGATTGAACCCTAATGGGCTCCCGTTAAGGCCCAACACAAACGGGTTATACACGCACGCATTTTAAAACACCGTCTTCATCTCTTGACCTAATCCGCTTCACCTTGCGCCATCTTGCGCCGTGAGTTGGCGAAAGGTCACCAAGGCGTATTTGGTAAAATTACCAAAATACCCTTCTCGATCTTTTGCAAAGACCGAGTCCCAACTACGTGAAGCACCTCCCATGCTTCGCCACGTGTGGGATTGATCCAGCGGCTCTCATCATGTCGGCAAGTCTCTCCCATCCGGCTCCTTGAACCACCATGGCACTTGCACCGCCGCTGATCAAACCCGTCGACCGAATCGCCTGATTCGGTCACCTTTGTCCTTTTGCGCCATGCTTGACTCCATTGACCTCACCCGGCATCCCCGATCATTCTAGACCTCAGCTCTCCAAGCTTAGTCCCGATCATCCTCGCTGTTGATCGTCATTGACCTCAAAGCAACCTGCACAACAATAGACAAAGAAATCGATTCCGGGAACAAGTTCTTCACAACTTGACCCACGTTAGTCAAAACATGCATCATGCAACACATATGCTATGAAACCCATGAACTTGACCTAACCCAACACTCATCTCCACCGATTGGCCAATGAATAGCAAGAGCATTCCAAACTTTGATGAAAACTTGTGATTCGACAAACCTTTAACGACATTGCCAATTGTAACATCATCCTAAGATCGTGCGCATATCCCCATGATATCCACAGGTACAATGTACTGTAAATTTTCTCTTGTTTTTTATATTGGAAAAGCTATAAAAATATGTAGCTTTCCCGATCAAATTAATGGGATAGGCTACCACTGTGTGATCTGATGCAATGGACGACATCGAGCGCTTCCATATCTCCCTCTTTCTCTCGTCCACTCAATCCCGACCTTATCCATCCAATGCATATGCCATCCCTTCCTCGTGTGTCTTTTCCTTCCCCAATCCATGTCCTCGTCCTCCTCTCCCTCTCTCTCTCTCTCCCTTCCTCGTCCTTTCCCATCCTCTCTCTCTCTCTCTCTCTCTCTCTCTCTCTCTCTCTCTCTCTCTAGATCCTTCCTCACCAGCGGTGGTAGGCAAACAATGGCACAGATGGCGAGTAGGCCTTGCGGTGGCAAAAGGCAACCTGAGCGCAGAGACGAACGGCGAGCGACCACGGGTTCATGTGGCGGGCGTCCATGGGCTAGCCTGAGCGTGTTAGGAAGCCACAGGTTTGTGCGGAGGATGACCACTACTCGCTTGAGCACGGGCACTGCAGGCGAATGTGGACTCGCATGGTGTGGCATCGAGTAGTTGCAGCTCGCTAGTAGGCGCGGCCGAGGGCACACACCTACTGCAGTGCGCAGGAGGAAGGCACAATGACAAGACCATTGCTTCAACGTACGAACTAAAACCCCTGTCCAAAACTTTTTTTTGGCCTGAAACTTGTGATATGTACTTGAAACTGCCTAGAACAAGCTTGGATTTGGCTTTTGAAGCTTGAAAGTTGCCAAGACATGCATGAATTTTGATTTTGAAACTTGAAACATGCATGTAACTTGTTGAGACATGCATGAAACTGCCTGAAACTAGGGATATGTGCTCGAAATTGCTTGGAACATGCTTGGATTTGGCTTTTAAAACTTGAAAGTTGCCCAAACATGCATGATTTTTTTATTTTGAAACATGAAACTTGTTGAAACATGTTGAAACCTTGTATTTTGAAACTTTAAACTTGTTGAAACTTAGTGAAACATGCATAAAACTTGAAACTATTTTTCTGAAACTTCTTGAAACGTGTTGAAGCTCATGTAGAACTTTTCACAATACACACCGAAACCTCTTTGAAACTTTTTCATGAAACGCGAAACCTCATGAAACCTAATGAAACCCCCATAAAACTGCTATAGCACTGTTTTTTTATTCAAGTTATATATTCCCACGGTCTGTTCACCAAATGCAACAAGCCAAGTTGGGGCAAATATTATCGCATTATTCCAATTTTGAAGCTACTTACAAAAGCACCGTTCTCCATAGATCTGTTTCGCAATATTTGTGGAAGACCAATAAATATATATGCCGAGAAATAAATGTTAGGAATATTGTGTGTATATTCAAGAGGGCCTAATGGGCAATACATATAGGGAGTACAAAGGAAGTTGCCATATACAGATAAGGAAATACATAAGGAGAGTCCTATTCTAACACCCCCCTCAAACTCATGGTGGATCACACACACTGAGTTTGGAGAGAAAATACAAATGTTGTGCCCTAGTCTGTGGCTTCGTAAAGAAGTCGGCAACCTGTGATTCCGATGGCACAAACTGTAAAACAAGTACTCCCTCCTGCACCTATGAGCGAGTGTATGAAGCATCCACACCAATGTGCTTGGTGAGCTCATGCTTCACTGGGTCCCGGGCAATACTGATAGCACCTGTACTGTCAAACAAAAGAGTCGTAGGTCCCATCACAAGCACTCCAAAATCCGCAAGTAGCCACCTCAACCAAGTAACCTCTGCTGTCACTACTCCATAGCTCTCAACTCAGCCTCTGCACTCGAACGGGAAACTGCAGTCCGCTTCTTAGTCTTCTAGGCAATCAGGGAGGAGCCAAGAAAAACACAGTAAGCAGAAAGAGAACGACGATCAGAAGGATCACTAGCCCAGGTGGCATCAGAGTACGCCTGAAGCTGTAGTGAGTTGGAGCTAGGGAAAAACAAACGACGAGAGATAGTCCCACGCAATTAGCGAAGAACACGAAGAAGGTGACTGTAGTGAAGATGGGTAGGACGAGCCATGAACTGACTCAAGATATGAACAACATAAGCAATATCAGGACGAGTGCTCACAAGGTACACCAACTCCCAACAAGATGGTGATATCGAGTAGGATCCTCAAGAAGATCACCATCAGTGGCACGAAGCTGTAGGGATAGCTCCATGGGAGTCTCAGTGGTGCGAGTGTAAGTCAGACCAGACCAATCAAGAAGATCCTGGACATACTTCTGCTGGGAGAGGTAGTAGCCCTCAGGCATGGAAGAGACCTCAATCTCAAGAAAGTACGTAAGAGAACCAAGATCAGTCATCAAAAACTGCTCACTGAGATGCTTCTTCACATACGTGATGAATGAGGAATCATCATCAGTGATGAGCATATCATCAACATACAGAAGAAGCATGGTCCTACCCTGAGATGAGGCATAAACAAAAAGAGCAGGATCATGGGAACTGACAGTGAAACCGACAACAGTAATCACTGAGGTAAAACGAGCAAACCAGGCACGAGGAGCCTGTTTGAGGCCATAAAGAGCACGACGAAGACGACAGACGTGCCCATAGGGAACAGAATACCCAAGTGGTGGCTGCATGTAGACCTCCTTATGCAAGACACCATTAAGAAAGACATTCTTAACATCCAGCTGAGAGATAGACCACTGGCGAACAAAAGCAACCGCAACAAGAGTGCAAACAGTGGACATATGGGCAACAGGGGCAAAAGTCTCATCGTAGTCACGACCGTACTCCTGCTGAAATCCACGAGCCACAAGACGAGCCTTGTAGTGCTCAATAGTACCATCAGACTGGGTCTTAATCTTGTACACCCACTTGCACGTGATCGGACGAGCATGCATAGGTGTCGGTATAATATCCCAAGTCTCCGTACGTCGAAGAGCATCAAGCTCCTCTGCCATAGCGAGTTGCCACTCGAAATGCGGAGCAGCCTCACGATAAGAACTAGGCTCAGTGACAGAGAGAGCATGAGCTATCAGAGCAAATCGAAGATGATCAGGAGGTCGAAGGGATGCCCGGTCATGAAGGACGTAACGAGGAGCATCATCAGAGGATCAGATGTGGGTGTCGGCAAGATACCAGGAGAGGAGGCTAGTGAAGGATGAGGATGCCTGGAGTAGTGAATACCAGAGAAACGAGGTGGTGGTCTTTGCGGGAACAAGAGGCGTCTTGTAGAGGTCGGACCGGAGGCAGAGGTACAGAAGGAACCACTAGAGACAGACCAGGGGAAGACTGTGATAGTGGAGAAATGGGTGAAGAGTTAGAAAGAAACAACCATAAAATCAACTCAACGGTGGAAACAAGAGGAGCTGAATCTCGATAGAAGAAAGGTTGAGATTCGTCAAAGACAACGTCTCGTGAAATCCTGATCCGTCAAGTAGAAGGACTCCAGCAACGATAACCCTTATGCTCAAAACTATAACTAAGAAACATGCACTCAACTAACTGGGCCGATAGTTTAGTGCGTTCACGAGGCTACAGCAGAACAAAACAAGTACAACAAAAAACATGAAGGTGGGTGTACTAGGGGGCTCGAGAGTAAAGACGCTTTATAGGACTGACACCCTTAAGAGCGATGGAAGGCGCATATTAATGAGATATCTGACCATAGAAACGATCTCGAAGGCGTAATCGTGGAACGTGAGAGGCAAGGAGAAGAGTGCGGGCAATCTCAATCAGATGACGATGTTTGCGCTCAGCAACCCCATTCTGAGCATGGGCACCAGGACAAAAAGACTGGTAAAGAATGCCCTGCTCAGAAAAAACTGTCTAAAAGCGCTTGAACAGTACTCGCCAGCAGAATCATAGCGAAAAGTACGAATGGGAGAATCAAACTGAGTACGATCCATCGTTGCAAAGCTACGATAGATCGCAAGAAACTGACCACGATTAGACATAGGGAAAATCCATGTAAAACAGGAATAATCATCAATGAAGATCACATAAAGTTTATGCCCGCCTTTAGACATAATAGGCGCAGGTCCCCATACATCTGAATGAACTAAGTCAAAAGGACGAGAAGACCGACTCACTAGAATGATAAGGAAGTTGTAGCTGCTTGCCCAGCTTACAACCCTGACAAAACGTGGCCGTGTCAACAATAACATGTCCAAGAACACCCTGGCGAACTAGTGAAGAAAGACAGGACCCACACAAGTGACCTAAACGATGATGCCACTGCGCAAAGATGCCAAGGTGGTGGCAGCAGTGGCGGTGGAAGTAGACGTAGAGGTGTCAGGAGCAACTGAAGTGGATGGAAGGTGAAGGCGATCAAGGATGTAGAGACCCTGATAATCCCTATGGCGCCGACCAGTCCCAAGTACCGTCCCTATCTGTCGATCCTGGATGAAACAGGTGTGAGAGTCAAAACCAACAGTACAGCCAAGATCGGTGAGCTGACTCACTGAGAGAAACTGCATGGTAAGCTGGGGAACATGGGAAACAGCTGGAACAGAAAAGTTAGTGGACAACAGAGTGCCCTGACAACTGACAGACAGAGGAGTACTGTCAGCTGTCTAAATAGAGATGGGAAAAACAGGAGGTCCTGCTGAAGTGAGAGATGTGGAGTCATGTGAAAAGAGGCACCAGAATCTAGAACCCAAGAGGTACCTAGAGGAGACGTCTGAGTTAGACTGGCAGAACCTGCTGAGTTGTGAGAGAGCTGCTGAAGTATAGCCTGGCAGAACTGCTGAACAGAGTTACTGTAGGACCGAATAGGCGACTAGAGGGGGGGATGAATAGGAGCACGCTCAATTTTTCACAAAGATCAGATTCAAAACTAATCTCACTCCAATAGCTATGAAGCTATGAAGATCAATAAATAAGTACAGCGAAAAACTTGTATTGAATCCAATCTACCCCAAAGCAAAAGATCAAACCATAAGGCCCAACTCCTATGGACGGTCAGACCGGTGGCAAATGGGCGGTTGGACCGACGGCAAACTTGCGGTCTGACCGCTAGGCGGTCTGACCGGCGTTATAGAATCGGTCTGACCGGACCTGACGATGAACAGAATAGATAGCCCGAAAATCGAGACTCAAATTGATCTAACTTTTGATCTACACGACCAAACTCCACCAAACTTGAGACACACCTTCTCTAAGATATTAGAAACTTATTCCAGTCAAGGATCGTGAAGATCCATGCCAAAGTTCCTATCTTTTTCAGTTTGAACGAAAGGTGCTTCAAAACCGAGTCAAAATCGAAATATGATCTAATGTCTTGTTCGTGGGTGATTGATGATCAAGATGATCCTAGATGTATTCCCACATGTCACAGGTCACAGCAAGCTAGATTATGGCAAGAAATCAATAGAAAACTCGTAGATCAAAGAATGATTCAAAATCACCAAAATAGAGAGAAGGAACACAAGGAGACTCATCTTTGCGAAATCATGCATAGATTGATTTGAGATTGAGAGGGTTTACAGCCACTCCATCCAGGAGGACAAGAGCTCAATCCATGAGCACACACTCAACTCATCTCTCTAAAACCCTAAGCCTCTCGTTTCCTCTCTAAGTCCCTAAAACAAAACTAGGGTTTTCCAAAATGAAGTGCTTCAGGGTGCTGGACAGCAACCACCCCTATTTATAGTGGAGGCCTAGCTTCTAGAAGAGTAAACCCCAATGGGTTCCCGTTAAGCCCACACACAAATGGGTCACACATGCACGTATTTCAAAGCGTCGTCTTCAACTTTACTTGACCTAAACCGCTTCTCCTTATGTTGTCTTGCGCCACGGTTTAGCCAAAGGTTATCAAGGCGGTATTTAGGTGAAATTACCAAAATACCCCTTCTTGATCCTTCTCCGAAGACCAAATCCGAACTTGGTGAAGTAATCGCCTGCTTCGCCACGTGTAGGTTGATCCAACGACTCTCATCATGTCGGCACATCTCTCCTGTCCGGCTCCCGTCGAAACCACAATGGCACTTGCACCGACCTCTGCGCCGCTTGATCCAACCCGTCGCACCGAACTGCCCGTTCGATCACCTTTGTCCAATTTGCGCCATGCTTGAATCCATTGACCTCACCCAGCATCCTTGATCGTTCTGAACCTTAGCTCTCCAAGCTTAGTCCCGATCACTCTCGTTGTTGATCGTCATTGACCTCCAAGCGTCCTGCACAACAATAGACAAAGAAATAGATTCCGGGAACAAGTTCTTCACAACTTGACCCACGTTAGCGAAAACATACATTATGCAACACATATCCACTGAAGCCCATGAACTTGACCTATCCCAAAAATCATCGCCACCGAATGGCCGATGAACAGCACAAAATCGGTCAGACCGCCATTCAATGGTCGGCTCGACGGTCTTTTGAACGCCGGTCGATCCCAAATGGCTCGGTCGACCGCCAAACGGCTCGACCGCACTTAACCTGGCAGCCTTTCAACCTTTTACGAAAACACGTGAATCGATAAACCGATAACGCCATTGCCAATTGTAATATCATCCTAAGATCATGAGCATATCCCCATGATATCCACAGTTACCTCGTTGAGAAGATCCTAACGTGCTGGTCTGTCCTCCAGTCGAGTAAGGGCCTCCCTGCCCTCCCTTGGAGCATGGACATCCACGCACCTTGTTCTGCTTTTTCCACACCGCACAATGCTGATAGTCGTGCCCGAAGTTCTTGTAATAATTGCATTGAACCCCAGTTGGTGCAAAAACATGAGTAGAAACAGACATCTGAGGAGGGACTGTAGTCGAAGCAGAAACTATCGGTGTAGTCGAAGAAGAAGAGGTAGCAAGCACAGCTAGAACAAACTGTGCTGCTAACCCGCGGCGAAGCTCCTCAGTACAAAGCGTCGAAAGAGCCTCGGTGACTGTTGGTTGTGGTGAGCGGATCAGCAGTTGAGCCTTGACAGGCTCAAACTCTGGGCGAAGTCAGCAGACAAAATCATAAAGGCGAAGGCGATCACGATCCGCCTTCTGCACTTTATGGCACTTCTGGTAGAGCGGAGAAGCCAGCTCATCCAGCTGGCGCCAGAGACTGGCTTGGGCTCGGAAGAAGTCGTCGATGGAGTAGTCCTCCTAGCGAAGCACCTCCAACTCACGCTGAAGCGAGAAGAACTGAGCATCACTACTCTGCTGGTATCGCTCGCGCAAGTACTCCCAGGTCTGACGAGTGGCACGTAGACCAATAATATATGGCTGGATGGAGTCGTCGACGCTGACTACCAGGATGGCTCGAACACGAGCCTCATCAGCACACCAGCGCTCAAAAGCGTCTATGACATACTGAAAGGCCTCATCAGCAGCGTTAGTAGCAGCAATAACGGCTTTCGCTTCCTTCTTGGTGGCCTCATCTTCTGCAGGAGGTGCAGTGAACCGATTAGGAGAAAATTTGAACCGGCGATGGCGGACAAGGTCGAGCACCAGTAACATGTCCCCAGAGGCGGAGGCTGGAGCAGCGGCACTCCGGCGTCGGGTGGCGAAGGGCAGCGGCGCTCCGACGTCCGGGTGGCGAAGGCGGCGCTCTGCGTCGGCATAGGGATCGAACGCGGGCGTGGACGCCAGCGCGTGATGGCGAAGCGTCTCAAGCGGCGGTCGAAGCTCCCTATTTGGCGGCGTATGTTGGCGGCGGCGGCGGCGTCGGCTAATCGCGGCGCGATGGCGGCCGGTAGAAATCTTGGCGGTGGCTGGTGATGGCGTCGGTGGTGGCGGCGGCGGGGAAGCTAGAGTTCCCTGCGACAACGGCGACGCGAAGGCAACGACGACGGAGCTCCCTGGCTGGCGACTTCGCTCTTGGTAGCGCATGCAAGCGTGACTCTTCGAGAAGCAGCGACTTCATGGCGGCGTGGCTCTTCAGAGCAGCGACTTCATGGCCTGCTTCAGCCGACGGCGACAGGTGGGCGGCGGCGTTTCGCCGAGGATGGCGGCGGAAGGGAACGAGCTAGGTTAGTACCTTATGTTCGATACCATGTTAGGAATATTATGTGTACATTCAAGAGGGCCTAATATGCATATATATATATATATATATATATATATATATATATATATATATATATATATATATATATATATATATATATATATATATATAAAGAGTATAAAGAGGGTTGTCATATACAGATAAAGAAATACATAAAAGAGTTCTATTCTAACAGTAAAATCTATGAAAAAGTTACATGTATATCCCTGTTAAATAATATACTACAATCGTTCAACCTCTTTCGCAACATTAAAATACGGGTAGACAGCAAAAATAATGCGATAGACGATAGCTACGCCCGTAATTCCTCCACGAGACACTGCGAAATGAAAGTAGTATCAAGCCATGCCAAATTGCATCTCAGGCTTAGAGTGGGGTGCCATAATATAAACTAGTAGGACTCGAAGGCCGTGCGTATGCTTTTACTCACGCTGATCAGTGGTACACTTGTCTAGAAGGCTAGAAGAAAGAGATACTACATCATATGAGCAACATCTCAAGCTTGGATTGCTAACCACTATTAAAAGACAGTACGGGCGGCCACAAGAGAAACCCTAAACTATCTTGCTGTAATTAAGATCGCTCCGAGAGGTAGGCAAGGAAAGGAAGGAGTAAGGAAGATCATGTGCACATGGGTTTGCCCCCCAAACACCGGCTAATCACAATTAAGACAAGCCCGTCGCGTTATCATATTATCCTAGTGGCGCAGTTGCGAGCTTTGTTCGTCTCCGAGCCCCAAGAAGTCGTGGCGAATGATGGCAAAATATTATAGGTGCTGGTGCGATGAGGGCATCTCTAATAGTTAGAGATAACCTTGTTTATAATATATGCTATATCATCTTTAGAAATAACATATCCAATAGATAATCTCTACTCCAATATTTATATTTTATAATTTTCCTTTGAAACGGGTCTATATGTCAACTAGAGTAGATTAATGTATCATGTCTTATTTCACGTGCTCGACAGTCTCTTTAGGAAGAGACGACATATGTTCTCTCTCCTCTACGTAGTATTTTGTTAACGTGGTATAACTAAGAGACGACAATAAATACACTATTGAAGACAATTGATCCCGAGGAAATATCAATAGGCATTGATCTTGTAACCATCCATTACTGCTCTGTTTGCCTTTGTAAAAAATATGAGTATATACTGCTTGAAATGTAACATTGAAAATGTTGAATATCCCATCCCATGTTCAACTCAAAAACCACATCACGTTTTTTTTTGTTAGCACGATGTAGCATTGTTGTGGCAGCTACTACATTGCTACTACTTAGTCTATCAATTGTCCTGTCCTCAAAACATTGTGTTTGCTTAGTCTTCTATAAAGTAAAAACATTAACATCAGGACTTGATTCAGATTAGTATGAAATCCCTACTTTCCGGACCGGTACAGCCAGTGACCGGTCGAACTTTTTATCCACGGTTGCGTACTATAGCATGCAGTGCACGGGCACGCAGGTTCTGCCGTTCCGTGCCGCACCATTTAAAGGCCTAAATGCATTGCATAAAGGAGTAGGATTGGAATAGTAGCTGAAGAGTGGAGTAGTGTTCAATTGAAGAGCTGAGCTAGCCCATCCCATCCGTTCAATTAACGATAGCTCTTATCGATCATTCAAGTCCATTTGCTTTGATTCTTTGCAGCGACTGTAGCCCATAAATTCTATTGATGGCATGGCCTCATTCAAGCTGTGGAGAACAAATGGGAGGCGAGTCTATTCTGCCTAACTGCTTCGAAACAATCAATCCAAACACCTGGAGTACAGTAATAGTAGTACTCCAGTCTATGTATTTACCTAAGCGTTCCATATTCACCGGGCCGATTGCAGCAAGTAGGCTTTGTTAGGCTCGAGGCTACCCTTCATCGGCACCGTAAATCCTCCCCTTCAGACGGTGATGGCCAGCCATGTCCATGGACGTAGCTGCGAGCTGAGGGAGGAAGATATTACAATATGAGCCTTTTCTCACCAGTCAGTCCACAAGCATCAGTCCACAAGGCACAACTAGCAACTAATCCTCATATCCACCTCACTCCACTAGATCAGATGCAATCGAATGGAAAGAGGATCGAGGGGATTGTGCACATTTGAAGCGGTTGAGCACCTGAGCCCAAGAAATCCTAGCGACAGGCGGCGGCGGATGGGAGGAGGCCACTTGGGAAGCTCGAGCCTAGCAACCTGGGGGCTAGGGCGGGCGGTGGCGGGGGGCGACACGACGAGCTGGAGAAGAGCTAGGGAGGGGAAGCCGCTGAAGGGCAGAGCTGCAGGGGATCTCCATCTACCGCCTGCGCTAGCTGTGGGCTGCGTCACTACGGTACGGCAAGGAGGACGACTGGCCAAGGAGAAGGAGGAGGAGGCGAGAGGCCGAGGGGACCGAGATTGAGGGCGAGGCCGCGCGAGGGGTCGACCGTGGAGGGGATCTCCCGACGTCGACCTGATTAGCTAGGCTAATTGGTTTTTTTTTTCTTATTGTCTTGATTAATCTTGGTACAATGCATAAAGGGAAAATTGGCTACAGGGCACCCCAAATGTGTGTCATTTGCCAACGGACACTGAAAAAACGTGGTACAGCTAGAAGACACCGTAAAAACGTGTAATTTTGCCACAAGACATCAAGAGCACTATTATATCATTTCCAGGCTTGAGGGAGAGAGAAAATTTCGAAAAAGACTCAGATGCCCCTCGCTCGTTTGCCTCCAGCAGCAACACATCTCACACATCCAGCTCTCACCGACAGTAGGACCCACATGGCGACCACCGCAAGCCACGATCTCCGGCCGCCGCAGAGTTGGAGCTAGTGGGCGATTGCCACGGATCTTGGCCCGCCATGAACGTGTTGATGATGGGCGACAGAGCGGCACCACTGCTGTTGTCTCGCCCTAGATCCCGATTCTGTCTCTGAAGTGGATGGCGAGGACCGAGGATGTCGGAGTAGCCCTTCCAGTTCAGCCCGGCGTACCCAAACGCAGCTTGCAAGAACTCCTTCACGATGTGGGACTCGTCGGTGGCGACGACGTAATCACCGGGCTTGTCCTGCTGGTAGCATGAGCCACATTGCCTCGACGTAGTCCCCGGCGAAGCCCTAGTCCCTTGCGGCGGAGAGGTTGCCGAGGAAGACCTTGGTCTGGAGGCCGACCTTGATGCGGTCGACGGCGCGGGTGATCTTGCGGGTGACGAACATCTCACAGGATCCCGCCTGGTAGTAGCGAGGGGACTCGTGGTTGAAGAGCACGCCGTTGCAGGCAAAGAGGTCGTAGGCCTCGCGGTAGTTGACGATGTACCAGTGCGCGGCGACCTTTGCGGCAGCGTAGGGGGAGCGGGGATGGAGCGGTGTGTCCTCGCTCTGCGGCGATGGCGTGGGCGAACATCTCACAGATCCCGCCTGTAGTGGCGAATGGGCTTGCGGCGGCGGCGAGGAGGAGGGCAGAGGCGGAGCCGTCGCGGCGAGCGTCGCGAGGTCGTTGATGCTTGGCGGATCTGGCGTGAGGGAGGTCGCCGATGCTTGGCGGGTGGGGCCGGAGGAGCTCGTGTTGACGGTGGCGGCGGTAGAAGAAGGCCCAGACGGCGGCGGGAGGAGGCAGAGGGCGGAACCACCGCAGAGCGGCGTGAGGTCGGCAAAGCTTGGCGAGTGGGAGCTGGAGGAGCTCATGTTGACGCCAGGCGGTAGAAAGAAGGCCCCGGACGGCAGCGGCGGAGGAGGCAGAGGGCGCCAGCGTAGCGGAGGGAGGTTCTTGATGCTTGGCGGGTGGGGCCGGAGGAGCTTGTGTTGACGCTGGCGATGAAGAGAAAGGGCCCGGACGGCAAGCGAGGAGGCAGAGGGCGGAGGCCAGAAAGCGGCGTGAGGTCGTGATGCTTGACGGATCTGGCGTGAGGAGAGGAAAGAGAGGATCGAGCCGAGGGCGACGGCAAACAAGCAGTGTTTGGGGAGTTAGCGAGGCGACGGTCTGCCAGACCGAGCCGAGGCGACGGTAAGCAATGCAGACTTCGGCGTGTTGATAGAAGAGGAAGAAAGAGGAAAAAGGGAAGAAGAAGAGGAGGTAGAAGGAGAAAGGGCAAAATAGACAATTCACGTGCTTTCTCTCTCACTCGACCGAAAATAATAAAATAGTGCCCTCGGTGTCCTACGGCAAAATTACATCTTTTGCGGTGTCTTACATTTGCACCACGTTTTTAGATGTCATTGGCAATAAGTGAAATGGGCAGTGCCCTGTAGCCAATTTTCCCATGCATAAATGGTGTATTGCATATTGATGTTGTAATCCCGGTTGTTGATGTTGTATCACATATCTGCATAGACAATTAGACAGTAAATATCTAGACCATATTGTATTTTTTGTAGTGATGAATTCTACAATTTGTTCGTAGATTTGCAATAATGGAGAAATAAACTTTGCATAACAATTTCACAAGCAATTCAAGTAGTACTCCCTCAACCAACGAGAGAGCACAACTTAGTGGTATGTTTGATTTATTTGCTACTCACTGGAAGCATATTTATTTGTTTTGGGATGATTATTTACAATTTAGCGATATACCTTCATTATATTTCTCTCTTTTGTTGCTTTGCTTATCTTTTATTCATGTATGAATTTAGATTACACATGAGTAAAAGACTATGTTTGTATCAATTTAGCTTAGTCTTTTGAGTCTACCCTTCATTTTCATAATGGCTTCGTCATTCACATGCTACAACAGTATTACGGGGTTGCTTGGTCCGTTGTCACAGTTTAGACACTTGAGTCAGGACTTTCTCTAGGAGTGCATCTCATCAGCTCATGAGAGTGACCAGCCTCAGTCCCTCTCCTGGGTTCCCCCTTCCGGCTACTTATGGTCCACCACAAATCCAAAGCCTGTCAACTGGCACTTATCTTCCACTTAGCAGGGCTTGCTAACAACCTACCCCTGCTCTGCGACCACCATGACACCATCTCTCAATTCTGTAAAACAGAAACATGAATGTGAGCAACAAACAATAACAACTGTAGCTGGGTACTCCATGAGATAGAGCGATAGAGAGCGAGCGTGCCAGCGAGCTTGTGTGGCAAGGAGTATAGTATAATTAAATGAAAGTACTCCTCCATAGCATTTAAGAAAGGGGAAATTAGTTCAGTGACATCGCGTTAGAGCGTACTCGGAGGAATAACACTCTGTTCATGACACACTGAAAAATAACATCGCGAATACCAAAAAATTAGACGAATGACATCGCTTGCTTGATTACTTCGTTTCGAATTTTTTAAATATAAGCGAGCTCAAAAATTATTAATTTTTTGTGGAGCCTCCGACCGCAGTTTAATTGCTTGTGTATTTTTCAAAACTTTATACTTTCGATTTTATCTCTAAAATTCATTTAAATTATCTTGTTTGTAGGAATTTTTAATATAGAAAATGAGGTCCAAATATTATGATTTTTTTCAACCTTCTTACATAGTGGACTTGATTGTGTAATTTTTTGAATTTTACAAAATTAAGTAATACAATTTCATAATATCCACTGTGTGAGGACTCTAATATTTCATAATGTAAGGACATTATGAAATTTCATAAATTAATTTTGTAAGAATTATAGAAAAATTACACAATTAAGTCTACTATGTAAGGAACACGAAAAAATCTATCATGTTTAGACCTCATTTTCTATATTAGAAAATTCCTACAAACAATATACTTAAATGAATTTTAGAGAAAAAATCAGAACATATAAAGTTTTGAAAAAAAAATACACAAGTAATTAAACTGTGTCGGGAGGCTCCACAAAAAATTAATAATTTTTTAAGCTAAGTTTCTATATTTAAAAAATTCTGGAAACGAAAGTAACTAACGGCGATGTCATTCATCTAATTTTTTGTTGTTCGCGATGTTATTTTTCAATGTATCATGAATGGAGTATCGTTTCTCCGATTACGCTCTAACACGGCATCACTAAGCTAATTTTCACTTTAAGAAAACCAATTGACCTCCCTCCCTCTCCATTTCCCCTATAAATACTCAATCTCTTCCCCCACCAGCCCAAAGGAAACATCCTCAAAGCATTCTCACACCGATCATCAGAGCTTCACAAGACAGTAAGATCTCTCTCTCTCTCTCTCTCTCTCTCTCTCTCTCTCTCTCTCTCATCACTTGCATCAATGGAGTAATTGACTCTGTTTACGCTCATCGATATGCAGGCAAGGTGTGTGTGTACCTGACAGTGACTGCAGACAGAATGAGCCGGGGTAACGGCGGGAGGGAGCCGAGGGGATTGGACCTGAAGCTGAACCTGTCGCTGCCGGCGCGCGGCGACGACTCGTCGTCGTCGAGGGATGCTGTACGCGCCGGCGGACGACGAGTCGTCGCCGAGCTCGTGCCTGTCGTCGGAGAGCGAACAGCACGGCGGTGGGCTGGAGTGGTCGGACAGCCCGGAGGCGACGTCCATGGTGCTCGCCGCCTGCCCGCGCTGCTTCATCTACGTCATGCTCTCCGAGGTCGACCCCCGCTGCCCCAAGTGCCGGAGCCCCGTCATCCTCGACTTCCTCCACGGCGGCAACACCAACGACGACGGCGACGACCGCAACAACCGCAATAGCAATCGCAGCAGCAGGAGGAACAGGAGGGGATGATGAAAAGAAGAGAAGAGAAGATCCACGCATGATGGCAAATTAATTGGCAATCACACACACAGCAGCATCATGATCAAGAAAAGCCCACCTTGGTGACCAGAACAAGTCCTAGGTCCAGTAGTTCTCAATTAGTAGTGTTACTCTGTTATTAGAAACTTCTCCTGTGTAACCATGATATATCTGTGTGTCTACTTGAGAAATTGTGGTACTGACACAGGAGCATCGCATCGCATCGATCGATCGATCTCATGTGTTAGCGACGCAATTCTGGTACATCACGGATACACTGGAGAATACTATTACTATACATTCTCCCCCTGTCATGGTTTGTAGTAGGACCATACTTGTTCTCTTTTTCTTCCATGTTCTTCTTTCCTAAGAAAAGAAGCAAACTGAACAAGTTGCTCCCGAGAGTCAAGTTGAGATTTCGATTTCTTAGTCCTCGAACTGGTGATCCATCTGCGAGCTCTGCCGAATGGTTTGGGAAGACTGTTCGAGGCAGCAGATGAATCGGACTGCACACTCTGAACTGACCTAAACGAACCATTTGAGATGGGGCGGGCACAGCCTGCCGTCGATACATTGCTAGTAGTAGTAAACTAGTAATACTCACTCTGGTCACAAAAGTAAATCATTTTGGACATCGACGCAGTCTCCAAAATACAGCTTTAACCATTCATTTCTATTGTAAAATAGTTATAAAATTTATTAAAATTATAATATTACGAAAGTACTCTTCAAAGACTAATCTATACATATCACTTTCTTGTGTTCACTATAAATAGCCAAAGGTTATAAAGTTTAAACGATATTTGCCCCGAACGACCTCTTTTTGACTGAGGGAGTATTTCCTTGCCCATGGAAGAGAAAAGAATGATGGGTACTTCCGAGCGTTCACTAACTGCAACTGAGATTAAACTTGTCATCAGAATAAATATAAATCTGAAACAGTTGAATGAGAAGGTGATGGCATGACGCAACGCAATGAATACCAATTAATTCCAACCTCCGTCACCTCCTTATCGTGCCACCATCTGAATACGTGCATCGTGACGCTGCGGCCTTAAATGCTGCTGCTGCCTTGTCAACTTTGCCACGCCGATAGATAGATGGATATAGAGTTATGTGTGCACGGGATAAACATATGATATGCCTCTGGTCGGGTTCCCCCTGAACCGAGTACAGGTATCATCTTGTCACCCTTTCGTTTCTTTCATCTTTACAAGAATGGATTGATTGCATAGATCAAGCTCGAGCTCGTAATTGGATACTAAAGAAGCTTTGTTAGGACCTATAGAATCCATGCACTTAATATGTTAAAGAGGGTACATTTCTATCGATGGCCAGCTCCTGCACTTTCTCTAAACTACCGGATATTAATAGGTGATGCAAGTCTTTTTCCATAGCTGTCAAATACTCCCTCCAGTCACTCCTTAAAAGAGCGACGTCCTAGAATGCATCTCACTTTTTAAAACAGCGATGGCCTAGAATGAGTGCAGTTAAACCATATAAATTTTAACTAAAGATAAAGTTTAAAATATTTGGTTTGGATATATATGTAATTGATACGAGTGAATTTGTTGTTATGAAAACTACTTTCATAATATTACACTTTCACAACTATTTTCAAATATATGATATAAGAATTTAGTTATCAAAGGAGTATCTTGCTGACTTTGAAAAGTAAAAAACCTCACTCTTGTGTAGACTGACCAAAGGAAAATAGTGTAGTAGCATGTTTGTTCGATACAACAAGAGGGAATGGGGAAGAACGCAGCACAATGCGGCAAGAGGAAAAGTTTTTAGCACCGAGGCCAAACTGCTTACAGAAGAGGAGGGAACATCCGGTTCAACATCTACCAAACATGGTGTGATTTGCCATTGATACAATGCAAAAGCAGAAGAGTGTCGGTTTGCGAAATATCAACATTCATGCGCCCTTGCTTGCGTTGTCATGAACAAAAAGTAGCACACCATCTAGATAGAACCAAGAAGATCAGGGCAAAACGTAAATAGCAGGATACGCCGATAAGACATCACTCGCAATAAGACCAAAATATCAGCGTGACACGTCACATGGTGTAATGTACAAGTTTGGTATTATGGAGTTCATCAGTGCATATGGTGCACGTGTCTTGACATTTTAGCATAACCCTCATAGTTCCACAAAAACGAATATGGAAATACTGAATGCATGGTTGCGTGGGTAGAGGACAAAATACTAAACGTATTCTGAGTATATAACTGAAAACCGGGAAAACTGAACGAACACAAGAATAGGCAAAGTAAACAAGTTTGTAAGTTACCAAGAAATAAATCCAAACTCCCTAAAAAAAAGAAAGTGCAAACTTGTCTGCATACCTTGCCATTCTTTGTTCCGTTGACCTCAGCTTCCGTCGACATGCAAAGTAGGCGTGCATTGTTAGGTATAGCACCAGGGGAACCACATCTTGCAGATGTAATCTACCACACTAAGTGGCATCGCTGTAGCATTGCAGCAAAAGGAATTGCTGATTACAAACAGAATTCCTTGAGAGATGGTTAGGACTAGTGCAGAATATTCTGCACAAGGATCAGAAAATGATGACCAACAATAGTGTAGATTAACACCAACTGCAATATCCAAGTCACTTCCATAACCAGCAAGAATTCTTGTACCAGCAACACTGAAATAGTAAACACACATAACATGCCAATAGTATCTCATCTTGATTAACAATCAATGAATCAGCATTGGTATAGTGAAATATCATAAATACTATAATATGCTTCCAGATAAGACCGGTACTGGTAATTGGTAAAACCACAGATGATCAGGGATCAAAATCTTCTCATTCCTGGCACATTACCACCAGAAAACAGTAGTTTCCAGTGATCAGCCTGGCAGCGGCAAATTTCCAACTTGTTTGACTGTTTGCCAACATCTTCAGACTGGCCTTTGGAACCAAGGTAACAATCAGAAGGGTAGAAGTCCGACAAAGAAGATAGAACTCCAGAAAGTCCATCTGTCATCAAAGACTCAAGTGCTCTTCGTGACATATATGAATATCTTCTGATTATAACATTACATGAAAGGTGCTACTTAAAAAATAGTACTTATAGTTTAATAATATCCTTACATATCCTGATCACGGTGGGAAAACAAAATACAGGGACAACCTTTCTCAACTTCTTCAGACCTGCTAAACATGGGGCTAGTTCTTTCCTCCTAAAATCATAAAGATAACATCCTTGATGTCTGTTGATCATCCAAATGTACTTACTGGGATGAAACGTTGAATCATTGCAACTCAAAAGACACATGAGATGGAAAAGGCATAGCTACATGCCCAAAAATCTATGTGTGACATCATGGAATCTCAAGTGATGAATAACAGTAACAACACACAGCATATTATGGTGCCGGAATACAGAACCTAGCATAGGTGTAATAAACTTTTACCCACAAAAATGTAACGATGAAACACCTTTTACTTTGTAGTTCTTGTAGTTAAGGACCCTAGTCATGTTCATGAGGCACTAAGACAGGAAATAATAAAGGGAGACATAATGAAATCCTAACAAGAACACACAAACCTTGTCATCCTCAAAATGCACTTGGGACATCATATGGCATATCATGTAAAGCCTCAGCTGAAACCATACTACCAGTCAGATATTCTAGTGGCACTCCCACCATCCACTGCTGCTTCTGACGTACTGATCCACAATACCATATTCTTTGTTCTGCTCAAGTCGCTTAGCATAGTTCTCTGTGGAAATTGGGCCTTTTTTACACCGCCGATAATAAATTATTTCCCATGGCCACAAGCGTGCAGCACCAAAGTACTTCTCCACAGGTTGATTCAATAAATCTATATCACGTGCTTCCATCCCGTAGCACTTTAGAGCTGAGACCACTTCATTAGTTGTTAACTTCAAAGAATTGCTCCTCCCATTTTTTGCCAGATTTTCCTGGTTTGACTTCACTGACGAAGTGTCCTCAAGGTTAGTCTTCTGACCTTGCACTTCATTAGCAACAATATCATCAACAACCAAGTTCTTATCCAAGTTGGTCTCTGTGTAACCTGCCACCTTAGCATCCTTACCAGGTACAATTGGTTCTCCATTGCTTAGGGTATCAAACATGAATGAAGTAATTGGAACCTCACTGTTCAATCCTGACCTCAATCTTAAACCTTCAGGCTGAGTTGGCTGAGATGATTTTGAACTAGAATGTGCAGAATGAGATGGAGAGGGTGCTCTTGAACGTGAACGCGAAGATCTAGATCTTGAATGTAAGGAAGTCCTCCTGTCAGAAGAGAGAGATGACTCACGGTATCTTTTTGATCTGCTTCTCTTGTGTGCTCCCTTGGGGGCTCGTGGCATATTGTCACTGTGAGGGGTGTGCCTTCTGTTTTCTCTGGACACATTACTCAACCTAGGCGCTCTCCCAGTCCTATCAGAAAATGGTTTCCTGCCATCTTGAACTCTATGATGTGTTTGAATCATGGGATCAACATGAAATTCTGGCCTCCTCCTCGAGGGAGATCTGAATCTTCTTAGCCTTAGCTCCTGTTTTTCTCTCAAACTCAATCTATCTGTCCATGCTTTGAATTTACCATCTGTTTCTTGAGGGCAATTCCGTGCAATATGGCCAGCAGTGCTACAATTATAGCAGGATGGAGCAGATTTTGGTTTATCATGTTTTAGGTCAGAATGCTCAACAGGGTGCTCTTGCCACTTCTCTGAAGAACGTCTTCGATCATGAGAGTCATAAGAGCTTGCTTTAACAGCCTTTTCCGTTTCTTCTTGCCTGCCATAGCCATGATAAGGTTCATAACGGTCAAAATCATCACCATCCCCACCAGGATTTCCTTTTCCAGTCTCACCCCATCTATCATGTTCAATTGCATTTGCATCACTTGTACCACCTTCATTTGCATCACTTGTACCACCTTCATCCCTCTTCATCTCCCCTGGATCTTCACAAATAATTTCCCCAGCATCCCTCAAAACCTCAGCAATTTCATCAGATTTCTTTTCTGGTGCATCATCTGGGTTATGACTCTGACCATGACTTGTTGGGTGATTCTTCCGAGCTAAAGGATCCCTGAACCTAAAATTGTCCACACCATCTCTGCATGTCCTTCCATGAGATGATTCAACAAATCTCGAACTTCTCCTAAAACTCTGAGAAAATCTGGGCTGCTGTTTTGACCAATGAACAGTAATTCGTTCCCCACAAACATATTTCCCATGCAGTGCCCGCATGGCTCGAGCTGCATCATCATTAGCATCATACACCGCAAATCCATATCCATTTTTCAGCTTCACGGTGCAATGTCCAAACTTCTCGAAAAGATGTTCAAGATATCCTTGCCGCACATCTCGGGAAAGCCGCCCAATATGCAATGACATCTGCAACAGCAGTATATTCTTTCAGAACCACACAAAAAATTCAGTAAGAGATGGAATAAAGAAACATCAAAGAATTACTAAATGCTTAATAACTTTTCATGCTGACACAAGCACAACTATCCTGGGTGCATTCCAAAACTGAACTCCATCAGCGCTCACCTAGTTCTATTGTGTGGTCGAACACTAGTACACTACAATAAACATTTCCTATGACATCATTCAAAATTCAAAGTTCATTTCTTTTAGTGTTTTTATGGGTTTAATATGGGAAAATTGGTTCTATAGCACCGAAAGATCACCACTTTTGCTATATACCATTGAAAGAATCTAGTACACTTTAATACCACCCAAAGATGTCACTGTTAGGTTTTTTACCACAACATCAGTTTGAACCGTTTTGCCGTCAAGTGTGACATCTGCGTTGCGTCCCTCTCACCTCTCTTATTCAGTACTGGCGTTGACCATCTGCGTAGGTGGGCGATGGGTGGGCAGCAGTGAGATCTCGTCGGCTTCTCTAGGCAGCGGCCACAAAGCCGCCACCACCACCGGCAGCAGTGCTTTCTCCTTCTCGACGGTGACGAGTCAAAGCTCTGCAATGTCCTCTACACGGGCCAGATCTAAAGTAGCTGCTTCTTAGAGCCATGGCAGCACTAGCCCTAAACTTAGACCTCAACTAGGGCGAGGAGGCCACTGTGTGTTGAGGTGCTTGTCGATGGTGGATGGTGCGTGTACTTGAGTTGGCACGGAAGATTGGTGGGTCAGCTAAAATATTTTGGAATCGGAGAACCAGAGCCTGACTTCTCATATAAAAATCACACGATCTAATCAATTATTGTAAACGCTGTGAACTGCATCAAAGAATTAGCTTGTCACCAAAGAGAAACATCTTAGCAACACATAGCTTCATTCAAATACCTCCAAGAAATTGAGCTTCTTCTCTGCTGATCTCACAACGCCGACATAGGACAGATGGAATCGTAGAAAGCATGCCATTCAAACAAATATTGAGATATGTGAATAAGGGAGCAAAGTGCGTCGCGAGGTGCTGGATTTGGGCCTGACAGCGGATGAAGGAGCTCACTGGCGGAGGTGGAGGAAGGAGCACGTCGGTGGTTGCAACAGGGACAAAACAAAAGGGGATGGCGAGCTATATTTTTTATCCATGGGCAGTTTCGTGATTTCATAGGATTTTCATTGCAGGAAAATAGAAAAAGGGTGAAAAGGCCTAATGGAGTCTGACAAGAGTGGTAAAAAACTTAACATGACATCTTTGGGTGATATTAAAGTGTACCAGATTATTTCGATGGTATATAGCAAAAGTGGTGATCTTTTGGTGGTATAGAACCAATTTTTCCATTTAATATTGACATTGTTGACTGGATCTTTATCATCAAGCACCTAAAGCTAATGTGGACAACCTGCTTGCATGATCACCCTCTTATTAGTACCAATGCAATCAGTAGAACTAGTCACTCACAAAATCCAGAAATGGATTACAAAAATAAGATTTTAAAAATAGCATGCAACTAAAACCTAATAGAACATATGGCATCAAGAACCATTTCATGTTCAAACCTTAAGTGCATCCTCTAACAATATTGGTCTGAGGTTAACTCCAGTGGAATTTCAAACCTATGTTGTCATGGCGACAAGGTGAGGCGAGGCGCTCCTGTAACAGCCTAAAAATTCATAATTATAAAAATGAGGGATTTTTAAAACTTTTTGTATAAATGAATATTATCGTTCGTTACCTGCATCTTTGAGATTTGTTTGAGGACATTTTGCACTTCTTCTACTCTCATGATTTTATCTACTATCGTGTTGAGATTTCATTAAGTGAATGTCAGGATTTTAGTTAACCTAAAATCCTGTCATTCTACCTATTCCTAAGTCTTTTAGGTTAACATATATGTGCTCCAAGCCCCTATTGCTTTTCCTTCGCCATTTCAGTGTTAGCCTCATTCTCTTCTTCCCCCAAGAGAAATTCGAGCTCTACTCAAGCTCAAGCACTCGTCCCTATTAAGCGCCCTCACAACCACCACCTTGCCGCAAGCAACCATCGCCCTGGAGACCACTCTCCTTTCACCTCCAACCAGAACATTCCAAGACATCCGAGTAGGCCAATCACCAGCTTCTAGAGAGCAATCTTGAAGACCAAAGACCACCCTCCTTTCCCTCAAGCTATTTGCAGCACGGAGCTTCTTCCATTGCTGTGATCCACCGGCGCCAGCTCAGCTTCGGCTAACCATTCCCCAGATTCTATATTGTAAGTTCCTAGTGGACAGAAACTCTTCCTAGTTTGAGCTGCCTTGTTTCTTCCTCTAATGTTCTCTGGTTCTTACTTTGGCCTTTCCACTGGTTCATTCAATTGCATCAATACAGTCGAATCCTTATTTCTTTCGACCTTTGCTGTGTAGTTGAACACTTCTCTCATTCGACTACACACGGTTAAGACTCCCAAGACCACCCCCGTAGTCGCGACCTCCCATTTTACAAAGACCACCCTCCTAACCATAACCTTCCTCTTTTGCAAAGACCACCTTTTTGGTCTTTTGCAAAGACCACCCTCTTGGCCTTACCGCAAAGACCTCCCTAGGACATAGCGCCTCCACGACCTCTCAGGCCGTAGCACCTTCACGACCTCTCCGGGTCGCAACGCTCACACGATCTCCCTCGGTCGTAACACATCCAAGACCTCCCTAGGTCATAACCTTCCCACGACCTCCCACAAGGTCGTACGCTTCCGCGACCTCCCCTGGTCGCAACGCTCACACAACCTCCCCTAGTCGCAACCCTCACACAACCTCCCCTGGTCCTGGTATCTCCAAGACCTCCTTTGGTTCCACCTTGACCGTCGGAACCTCCTTTGCGTCCATCTTGACGGTACAGACCTCCCCTCGCTTAGATCTAAGGGTCCAGACCTCTCTCCATTTGGATCCGAGGGACCAGACCCCCCCTCGCTTAGATCTAAGGGTCCAGACCTCTCTCCATTTGGATCCGAGGGACCAAACCTCCCCCGCTTAGAACTAAGGGTCCAGACCTCCCCTCGCTTAGATCTAACAGTCCAGACCTCTCTTCATTCGGATCTAACGATCCAGACCTTCTTTCGTTTGGATCTGAGGGTCCAGACCTCCATTCGTTTAGATCTAAGGGACAAAATCTCGCTTCATCTAGATCTAAGGGGCCAGACCTCCTTTCGTTTGAATCTAAGGGTCCAAACCTTCTTTCGTTTGGATCTGAGTGTCCAGACCTCTCTTCGTTTTGATCTAACAGTCCAGATCTTCCTTCGTTTAGATCTAATGGTCCAGACCTCTCTTCGTTTAGATCTAATGGTCCAAACCTCCCTCTCGTTAGAATCAACTCTTGTTCTTTTTGCAAAGACCACCCTCTTAGTCCTTTGCAAAGACCACCCTCCGTGTCACAGTACCTCCGCGACCACCCTGGTCACAGTAATTCCAGGACCTCACTGTTCTGGCGATTCAGGACCTCCCGAGTCTGATGATTCGAGACCTCCCCAATCACAAAGACCTCGGGACCACCCCAAGTCATAGTACTTTCACGACCTCCCTGTCGTATCTTTATAGAAACACAGTAGCTCCAACGACCGCCACAGATCCAACGACCACTGAGTTTTCAACTGTGCTGATCTCACATTTCTAATCTACGACTTTGCACCATTTGGAGTTCGTTGAATAATTGAAAACGATTTGAGTTGGAATATGTGCTTATTGGCCTTTTCGGTCGTTTTGCGATTATAGAAGCCGAGGCGTCGAAGAACCATTCGTTGACCAGGATCCCGATCAGCAACACTCTGAACAAGGTGAGTCAATCCTTTGATCATGTTGCACCCACCTTTTGCAAATTATATTGCTTTAAACTATAAAACTACATTGCTATATTTTATCAAGCTAAATTGGTCTAGGTCATAGTTAATGCCTTAACAAATTCTTGTGTATAAACTTCCAATTCTTGAACTTGGACACCATCCTTTGCCATCTTAGACTTAATGGATTACATACTAGTTACTAAGTCGGTATCTAAGTGTCATGCATAGTCTTGTTTAGATACAATGCCATGCGGGCATTAAATTGCCCGACCACAATCCTTAAAAACTTTGGAAAATAATTTGGGGCAATTGAGGCTAGGAGTCTGGCCGGTATGTTGAAGTAAATGGTTATTTTCCAAAAACAACAAAAGCTGAAAAACTGCTTTCGACTGAGGCGGTTGGAAAGAATGGCTGGTGCCGGGGGCACGAGAATATGTTGGTATGTGGATGTGCCGCCCTGGTCAAGTAAGGATCGAATCTTGTAATGACCTCTCATGCAAAAACAGTGCAACCACAAGTCTATAGTGGGTATGACCTAGCCAACTAATTTGCTCGCCTCAGCGTGGTCTCACCATCGGAGGAATATGGCGTGGGTAAAGGGGAAAGGGAGCCACAGTAAAACCACATGGCGCAAGAGGGGCCTCCTGGAAGTGCTTGGCACCGGGCGGTGGAAACCTTAGCGGGTGGGGCTGCGTCGAGGAATGAGCATTGTAAAGGCCTTGTGATAATCTCTCATTGATTCGCATGTCTAAGGAAACGTGTATACATATCAAGGCGATTACCTCTTGTGAGTAAAGTGTGCAAATTCTGCAGAGTAAGAAAGCTATCATGATAGCCGCACTCACGATCAAGAGCGGTGCTGAGAATTTGCTTGATATAGCTTTCGTTTTTATAAAACCATTTGTGATGAAAATGGAAGGCTGGGGTAGGACCCTAGGGATTTGAGAAATGACTGGTCGGGGACCAGTGTTAAATACGGGATAGCCCGAACATTGGGTGGATGGAGCCACTAAACTTGTTTTGTTTCCGCACTTGCTTTCTACTCTGTACTCTTGACTTTTGTAAAACACTCGTCTAAGTGGCGCTTTTGTAAACAATAGGCCGCACGGCCGGCTATTTATGTAATATATTATGGGCTTGCACTGTTCGTATCAAGTACCGCGCACATTGAGTAAGAATCACGATCACTTTGTGCTTAACCACCAAATAGATGTCTTACGACTGCCCTTAGAAGTTCAAAAACCGCTACTAGGTGACTTAGGACAACCCTTAGCCGATCTAGGACCTCCACATGACCTCCAGGACCTCCTCAGGAACTCTTAGGACCTCCTCAAGACCTCCGATACCCTTTGTCGTATTCCCAAGACTTCCTCGGTACCTCCTCCTTAGGACCTCCTCAACCCTTTGTCATATCCTTAGGACCTCCTCAGGACCTCCTGTACCTCTGTTGTTGTCGTATCCTCACGACCTCTTCAAGATCTCCCCAGGACTTCTCTACAGTGTTTCTCAACATCTCCCCCGGGACGTCTCTACAGTTTTCCTCAACATCTCCCTCGGGACGTCTCTACAGTGTTCCTCAGGACCTCCCCAAGGACGTCTCTACAGTGTTCCTCAAGATCTCCCCCGGGACGACTCTACAGTGTTCCTCAGGACCTCCTCAGGACTTTCTTTGACTACTCAGGTCCACTCCAAGAATAGTACTCGAAGGGAACAGTGACCAGCGAAAAGATCACTCCAGGACCTCTTCAAGATCACTCCTAGACCTCCTCGGGATTACCCTAGAACTTTCTTTGACTACTCAGGTCCACTCCAAGAATAGTACTCGAAGGGAACAGTGACCAGCGAAAAGATCACTCCAGGACCTCTTCAAGATCACTCCTGGACCTCCTCGGGATTACCCTAGAACTTTCCCAGAACCTCTTCAAGACCTCCCCTGATATCCTTTTTCCGTCCAATAGTGGACGTAAGCGTGAACCAAGTTGTGTCTGCTTGAGTTTCCGTAGTTAGGTGAATGAACCGACAATGTAACTGTGGGTGTCAGCCGCTAATCCAGGGAATGACACGTTGCACACAGTGGATCCCAAGCTCCAAAATTGGGGTCCGACAGACTTGGTATCAAAGGCCACGACTGTAGGGTAACAGCCTTAGCTTGCTGGACGATAAGAACCTAGAACTACACACTAAAGAGTTAGCGACCTACGAGTATATATATATATATATATATATATATATATATATATATATATATATATATATATATATATATATATATATATTATATGTATGTATTTTCTAGTTGTTTCTTTTCTCTTGGTTTTACATAACCCACTTTTTGATTATGTGCATTTTCGCTGATTTTTACCAGTTAGCTCTAGTTGCACTACTTTATATTGGGTAAATTCGTGATGATTTCGCCTCCGTCATCACTTTGTCGCCGCTCTCTAAAGAGTTCTCGTTAACAGATGCCTCCAAGGAGAAGCGTGGCGGGTGGTGGGTCGTGGGCGTGGGCCTTGACAACACCAAAGATCAAAGACCACCACCACCGAGCATCCACACTGGCTCAAGTGATGGCACAACAAGCTCAAGTCTTTGGCGCAACAAACCCAACTACTACAATCAATGGTCAGCAGTCGACAAGCCGAGCTGGCTAGCCATGGGACCGAGCTCGGGGATTTCATCTTGCGCACTAAGCCTCTGTCTTCTCTAGTCTTGAATGAGCCATTGGAAGTCGAGGATTGGCTTCTATGGAGAAAAAGTTGACACTAGCTCACGCCGAGAGGAAGACAAAGTGGTGTATGCAACACTACAACTCTCGGGACCATTGGCCGATCGGGGACAACTACATGGTTGCCGAGTCGAAGAACACCGCAATCGATAACGAAGAGCCGCAGCAGTAGGGTGAAATTTGAGTTTTAGGAAGCTTTCAGGAGCAATTTCATACCCACCAATGTCATGCGCATGAAGAGAAATGAGTTCAGGGCCTTGAAGCAAGGCAACTCCTCAGTTACTGAGTACCTCACCAAGTTCAATCAGCTGGCTCGCTATGTGCAAAGTGATATCACAGAGGAGGAAGAGAAGATAGATCGTTTCAGAGAAGGGCTGCGTGATGGTCTGAGAGTGCAACTGATAGTACATGACTTCCAAGATTTTCAACAATTGATCAGCAAGGCACTGCTCGTGGAGAATGAGCGCAAGACATTTGAAGCCACTTGCAAGCGAAAGATGGGCGCTTCATGGGGCTCGTCGTTTAGTGCTCAACCATCCTATGGTGCACCTTCCGGCAGTGGCTCCCGACCTACCACTTTGCCACGGCCATCAGCTCCATCAAGTCGGCCTGGTGATGCCACATATACCACCCTAGTCCGACCAAGCCAGTCTCAACAGACCAGCACACAGCATGCCGGCCACTTGTGTTTCAATTGCAATGAACCTGGGCACTTCGCCCGCAACTGTCCACGCAAGACCTTCACCCCTGTGAAGTTTAACATGGGGAGTACCCCGACAAGAGTGCCGCACACCCCCAGGACAGCAGCAAGGGGAAGGACCGTGACTACATCAGCACCTAGGACCACTCCATCACAAGGGCAGGGCTAAGTAAATCACATCACCACAGAAGGAGCATAGGAGGCACAGGATGTACAGATGGGTACGTTCTCAGTTAACTCCTCGCCAGCTTGTGTTCTCTTTGATTCTGGCGCATCGCATTCCTTCATGTCCCGCAGATTTGTGGATCGTTGGCAATTGCCAACCTTTGTTCTTAAGAGACCTTTAGAGCTTAGTTCACCTGGGGGACTATTATGGGCCAAGTTAGTAAGCCCTAAGGTGGAAATTCGGTTTGAGGAGATAGTATTCCCAGCAGACTTGATGGTGCTAGAAGCCCAGACCCTGGACGTCATCCTCTGGATGGATTGGCTAGCTAGGTATCAAGGGGTAATAGACTGCACTAATAGGATAGTGAGCCTTACCAAAGGACCTGGCATGGTGGTCGTAGTCAAGATGGACCACCCATTCTAATGGAAAAAGGGCAGTCTGTTATACCATAGGTGTCCCTTTAGAAGGAATGTCAGTGGTACAAGACTACCCGGACGTCTTCTCGGAAGAACTGCCAGGACGACCATCAGATCGTGACATAGAGTTCATCATAAAGCTAATGCCTGAGACAGCACCCACATCCAAGAGGCCCTACAGGATGCTGGTGAATGAACTTGAAGAGCTGAAAGAGCAAATTCGTGAGCTGCAGGACAAAGGGTTTGTTAGACCAAGCACATCTCCATGGGGATCTCCAGTGCTATTCGTGAAGAAGAAGGATGGCAGCATGAGGATATGTGTAGATTATCGGTCGCTGAACGAAGTGACTATCAAAAATAAGTACCCATTGCCCAGAATTGACGACCTGTTCAATCAACTCAAGGGGGCAACCAAGTTTTCCAAGATAGATCTGCGTTCGAGGTATCACCAATTGAAGATTAGGGCTGAAGACATACCCAAAACAGCATTCTCTACCCGATATGGCCTTTATGAGTTCACTGTCATGTCATTTGGACTAACCATTGCTTCGGCCTATTTCATGAACTTGATGAACAAGATGTTCATAGAGTACTTGGACAGATTTGTAGTAGTATTTATTGATGACATATTGGTCTACTCCAAGGACGCCGAAAAGCACGCACAACATCTAAGAGTGCTGCTAGATACCTTCAGGGAGCACCAACTGTATGCCAAGTACAGTAAGTGCGAGTTCTAGCTATCCGATGTAAGCTTTTTGGGCCATGTCATAACTGTTAATGGAGTGGCCATGGATCCAACCAAGGTGGAAGCTATCCTTGAGTGGCAACCACCTACCTCGATGGATCGAGGTTGAACTTCCTGAATGGCGAGATACTACCGCCGATTCATTGAGGGATTCTCCAAAATTGCCCGACCTCTCACCCAGCTACTGAAGAAAGAGAGGAAATTTGAATAGACCGAAGGGTGTGAGAAGAGTTTCTAAGCATTAAAAACTCACTTGACCTTTGCCCCGGTTTTGGTCCTCCCTGATATTTATAAGGACTTTGAGATATATTGTGATGTCTCTCGTCAAGGCCTAGGAAGTGTGCTGATGCAAGACAAGAAAGTGATAGCTTATGCATCTCAACAGCTTCGACCACATGAAGAGAACTATCCTACTCATGACCTAGAGTTAGCATCAGTAGTGCATGTCTTGAAGATATAGCGCCACTACCTCATTGGAAACCATTGCAACATATACACAGATCATAAGAGCCTCAAAACATATTCACCTAGCCAGATCTTAAGGCAGCGAAGATAGCTGGAGCTCATCAAGGACTATGATTTGGATCTCCACTATCACCTGGACAAAGCCAATGTAGTGGCTGATGCACTAAGCAGGAGGTCATATTGCAACCACATTGGGACTCATAAGTGGCAGCCTTCCCTAACTGAAGAACTTGAGAAACTCAATCTAGAAATATTACCACAAGGAAGCATCTCTGCCTTGGAAGTCCACCCGACCTTGGAGGAAAGAATCAAAGCAGCACAAGCAGGGAACTCAGGCACAGAAAGGCTCCAACAACTTACGGAGCAAAGGAAGGCCTCCAAAATGACGAAGGATGATCAGGCATCCTACGTTATGGGAAGCACCTTTTTGTGCCCCATCAGCAAGATCTGAAGGAGTTGATCATTAAAGAAGCCTATGAGTCAGCATACTCAATTCATCCAGGTGGCACCAAGATGTACAATGATTTGAAGCAACGTTACTGGTGACCACAAATAAAGAGAGATATTGCAGAGTACGTAGCACGCTGTGATGTGTGCCAATGGATCAAGGCCGAACACCAGAAGCCTACCGGCCTGTTGCAGCCCCTACAAGTACCTGAATGGAAATAGGAAGAAATCAGCATTGACTTCATCACTGGTCTGCCCAAAACCAGGTCAGGGTATGATTCGGTCTGGGTCATAGCTGATAGGTTGACTAAGATTGCCCATTTCATACCAGTTAAGACCACCTACAAGGGTGATAAGCTAGCAGAGCTGTATATGGCTCGGATAGTCAGTTTGCATGGTGTGCCCAAACGAATTGTATCAGACAGGGGTTCGTAGTTCACCTCCCATTTATGGGATAGCCTTCATCAGGCCTTTGGCACTTATCGGCCTTGATCGAGATACCACCTTCGTAATCGATGGTCAAACTGAAAGGGTGAACCAAGTTCTTGAAGACATGCTCAGAGCTTGTGCAATAGAGTTTGCTGTTGATTGGGAGAAGTGTTTGCCATATGCTGAATTTGCTTATAACAATAGTTACCAGTCTAATCTGAAGATGTCTTCTTTTGAAGCCCTTTATGGAAGACAATGCCGAACACCTCTATTGTGGTCAGAAGCTGGGGAAGGGTACCATTTCGGACCAAGTTGCTTAAAGGAGGCTGAAGACAAGGTACGTCTTATTAGAGATCGCCTACTGGCAGTACCATCAAGGCAGAAGAGCTACGTCGACTATCGTCGCAGAGAGTTAGAGTTTAACATAGGAGACTTTGTCTACCTGAAAGTCTATCCTCTCAGGGGAACCAGGAGGTTCAAGGTCAAAGGAAAGCTGACACCGAGATATATAGGACCATATCAGATTGTCGCCAAGATGGGAAAAGTGGCTTATCAATTGGAGCTGCCTGAGCAGTTGTCTGACATACACAACGTATTTTATGTATCACAGCTCAAGAAATGCCTCTGTGTGCCTGAAGAGCAAACTCGATTAGAAGACATTGAACTTGGTAAGGATTTGGCGTACGCCGAATATCCAGTGGAAATCTTAGAGGTGGCTGAGAAGCGGACAAGGAACCAGACATATCACTTGTGTAAGGTTAGATGGAGCAACCACACCGAAGGCGAATCTACTTGGGAGCGTGAAGATTTGCTGAAAGCTGAATACCCCCAGCTATTTGATAACTAACAAGGACCTGATAGACCTCGTCCTCTTCGGATGGCTACAACTCGGGTTGGAGGCAGAAGAACCTTGGTGATCTCAAAAGTCTTTTGCGACCACTGTAATTCTTACGACCTCCCTTGGTCGAAGACATCCTGCGACCTCTTTTGGTCACAAGACCTCCCATGACCAGTCCCTTAGTCATAGGACCTCCTACGACCAGTGCCTGGTCGTAAGACCTCTCTTACGACCAGTCCTTAACCAATGGTGTCTGCAGCTTTGTCGATCAGATCTTCTAGGGGAATTGTAACCTTAACTGAATCTCGGGGTCTAGATTCTCTTAAGGGGGTAGGGTTTGTAACAGCAAAAAATTCATAATTGTAAAAATGAGGGATTTCTAAAACTTTTTGTATAAATGACTATTATCGTTCATTGCCTGCATCTTTGAGATTTGTTTGAGGACATTTTGCACTTCTTCTGCTCTCATGATTTTATCTACTATCGTGTTGAGATTTCATTAAGTGAATGTTAGGATTTTAGTTAACCTAAAATCCTGTCATTCTACCTATTCCCAAGTCTTTTTAACTTTGACCTTCCTTCTCATTCCTCTCCTAGGTTAAGTGTTGAGCAGCTTAGTGCCTAGTCCGGCTCACATGCTTCCGTGCCTCCCCTTTTGATGTTCCTCCACCAAACAGGGTCAAGTCGAGGGTAGTGCCACCTACCCGTCTTGTTGCGTGCACCAGATCAAAGACACGACACGGCATGGTGTTGTTCATCGGCCATTAATAGCCATCACCTAGATTGTCATTCAAGCTACTACAGGTCTTTGCCACTCCATCAATGTTCTGAACCACTCATTGGTGGTCAGGTCAAAAGTGCCAATACATATATGTGCTCCAAGCCCCTATTGCTTTTCCTTCGCCATTTCAGTATTAGCCTCATTCTCTTCTTCCCAAAGAGAAATTGAGCTCGATCCAAGCTCAAGCACTCGTCCTGATTAAGCGCCCTCACAACCACCACCTTGTCGCAGTAACCATCGCCATATGAGATCACTCTCCTTTCACCTCCGATCAGGACATTCCAAGACATCCGAGTAGGCCAATCACCAGCTTCCAAAGAGCAACCTTGAAGACCAAAGACCACCCTCCCTTCCCTCAAGCTACTTGCAGCACGAAGCTTCTTCCAATGCTGTGATCCACTGGCGCCATCTCAGCTTCGGCTAACCATTCCCCAGATTCTATACTGGTAAGTTCCTAGTAGATAGAAACTCTTCCTAGTTTGAGCTGTCTTGTTTCTTCCTCTAATGTTCTCTGGTTCTTACTTTGGCCTTTCCACTGGTTCATTCGATTGCATCAATACAGTCGAATCCTTATTTCTTTCGACCTCTGCTGTGTAGTTGAACACTTCTATCATTCGACTACACAAGGTTAACACTCCCAAGACCACCCCCGTAGTCGCGACCTTCCATTTTACAAAGACCACCCTCCTAACCGTAACCTTCCACTTTTGCAAAGACCACCCTCCTGGCCTTACCGCAAAGACCTCCCTAGGACATAGCACCTCCACGACCTCTCAGGCCGTAGCACCTTCACGACCTCTCCGGGTCACAATGCTCACACGACCTCCCTCGGTCGTAACACTTCCAAGACCTCCCCAGGTCATAACCTTCCCACGACCTCCCACAAGGTCGTACGCTTCCACGACTTTACCTGGTCGCAACGCTCACACGACCTCCCCTAGTCACAACCCTCACAAGACCTCCCCTGGTTCCACCTTGCCCGTCGGAACCTCCTTTGCGTCCATCTTGACGGTCCAGACCTCCCCTCGCTTAGATCTAAGAGTCCAGACCTCTCTCCATTTGGATCCGAGGGACCAGACCTCCCCTCGCTTAGATCTAATAGTCCAGACCTCTCTCCATTTGGATCGGAGGGACCAAACCTCCCCTCGCTTAGAACTAAGTCCAGACCCCTCTTCATTCGGATCTAACGATGCAGACATTCTTTCATTTGGATCTAAGGGTCCAGACCTCTCTTCGTTTTGACTTAACGGTCCAGACCTCCCTTCGTTTAGATCTAACGGTCCAGACCTCCATTCGTCTAGATCTAAGGGGACGGTCCTCCCTTCGTTTGAATCTAAAGGGCCAGACCTTCCTTCGTTTGGATCTAAAGGTCCAAACCTTCTTTCGTTTGGATCTGAGGGCCCAGACCTCTCTTCGTTTTGATCTAACGGTCCAGACCTCCCTTCGTTTAGATCTAACGGTCCAGACCTCCCTTCGTTAAAATCTCCCTTTTGTTCTTTTTGCAAAGACCACCCTCCTGGTCACAATACCTCCGCGACCACCCTGGTCACAGTAATTCCAAGACCTCCCCTGGTTACAGCGATTCCAAAACCTCCCCGGAGTACAGTGATTCCAGGACCTCCCCTAATCACAGCACCTCTAGGACCATCCCAAGTCATAGTACTTTCACGACCTCCCTGTCGTATCTCTCTAGAAACACAGTAGCTCCTACGACCACCACAAATCCGACGACCACTAAGTTTTCAACTGTGCTGATCTCACATTTCTAATCTACGACTTTGCACCATTTGGAGTTCGTTGCATAATTGAAAACGATGAGTTGGAATATATGCTTATTGTCCTTTTCGGTCGTTTTGCGATTATAGAAGCCGAGGCGCATCAAGAACCGCTTAGTTAACCAGATCCCAATCGCAAAGATTCGAACAAGGCGAGTCAATCCGTTGATCATGTTGCACCCACCTTTTGCAAATTATATTGCTTTAAACTATGAAACTGCATTGCTATGTTTTATCAAGCTAAATTGGTCTAGGTCATAGTTAATGCCTTAACAAATACTTGTACATAAACTTCCAATCCATGAATTTGGACACTATCCTTTGTCACCCTAGACTTAATGGATTACATACTAGTTACTAAGTCGGTATCTAAGTGTCATGTATAGCCTTGCTTAGATACAATGCCATACGGGCATTAAATTGCCCGACCAATCCTTAAAAACTTCGGAAAATGATTTGGGGCAGTTAAGGCTAGGAGCCTGGCTGGCATGTTGAAGTAAATGGTTATTTTCCAAAAACAACAAAACCTGAAAAACTGCTTTCGACTGGGACGGTTGGAAAGAATAGCTGATGCCGAGGACACGAGAAGATATTAGTATGTGGATGTGCCGCCCTGGTCAAGTAAGAACTGAATCTTGTGATGATCTCTCATGCAAAAACAGTGCAACCACAAGTCCATAGTGGGTACGATCTGGCTAACTAATTTGCTCGCCTCAGCATGGTCTCACCATCGGAGGAATGTGGTGTGGGTAAAGGGGAAAAGGAGCCACAGTAAAACCATATGGTGCAAGAGGGGGCCTCCTGGAAGTGCTTGGCACTGGGCGGTGGAAACCTTAGCGGGTGGGGCTGCGTCGAGAAATGAGCATTGTAAAGGCCTTGTGGTAATCTCCCCTTGATTCGCATGTCCAAGGAAAGGTGTGTACATATTAAGGCGATTACCTCTTGTGGATGAAGTGTGCAAAGTCTGCGGAGTAAGAAAGCTATCATGATAGCCGCGCTCACGGTCAAGAGCGGTGCTGAGAACTTGCTTGATATAGCTTTCGTTTTTATAAAACCATTTGTGATAAAAATGGAAGGCAGGGGTGGGACCCTAGGGATTTGAAAAAGGCACAGTGGGGACCGGTGTTAAATCTGACCACTCAATGGTATAGGGTGGGACCCCCCAATTTCAACTAGTATCTTTACAAATGAAAACTCATTTATAAAACCCCATTTGTAAAAATGCTAAGTCTCAGCATTGTCTATTAAGTATAATTCAAACATGGCTTTGTGCAAATAAAAGAATACTAAACCTCCCTTGATTAGCCTTGCATCTATAAGAACTACATTTTCGGTTGGCTCGCGAGTACGGTTATGTACTTAGGCTCTACTAATATAATCTTTTCAGACCCGAATGATCAAGACCCCTACCAGTACTTCACGTAGGATGAACCAGATGGTCGTGATGATAATGAAGTTTAGGCCAGGACCCCAGTCGCTTGCCTGTGGGCAGAGTGAATAGATCCACAACCACTTGTTTTATTTCAGCACTTGCTTTCTACTCTATACCCTTGACTTTTGTAAAACACTCGCCTAAGTGGTGCTTTTGTAAACAGTTGGCCGCACGGCCGGATATTTATGTAATATATTATGAGCTTGCACTGTTCGTATCAAGTACCACACACATTGAGTAAGAATCACGATCAGTTTGTGCTTAACCGCCAAATAGATGTCTTACGACCACCCTTAGAAGTTCAAAAACCGCTATTAGGTGACTTAGGACAACCCTTAGCCGGTCTAGGACCTCCTCAGGAACTCTTCGGACCTCCTTAAGACCTCCTATACCCTTTGTCGTATTCCCAGGACTTCCTCAGGACCTCCTCAACCATTTTTGTCATATCCTTAGGACCTCCTCTCTGGACCTCCCCAGGACCTCCTGTACCTCTGTTGTTGTCGTATCCTCACAACCTCTTCAGGACCTCCCCAGGACGTCTCTACAGTGTTCCTCAAGATCTCCCCCAGGACGTCTCTACAGTGTTCCTCAGGACCTCCCCAAGGATGTCTCTACAGTATACCTCAAGATCTCCTCCGATACGTCTCTATAGTGTTCCTCAAGACGTCTCCACAGTACACCTCAGGACCTCCTCAAGACGACTCTACAGTGTTCCTCAGGACCTCCTGTGACTCCTCAGGACCTCCCCACAGGACCTCCTCAGGACTTCCTTTGACTACTCAGGTCCACTCCAAGAACAGTACTCGAAGGGAACAGTGACCAGCGAAAAGATCACTCCAGGACCTCTTCAAGATCACTCCTGGACCTCCTCGGGATTACCCTAGAACTTTCCCAGAACCTCTTCAAGACCTCCCTCGATATCCTTTTTAGTCAATAGTGGGCGTGGCGTGAACCAAGTTGTGTGTCTGCTTGAGTTTCCGTAGTTAGGTGAATGAACCGACGATGTAACTGTGGGTGTCAGCCGCTAATCCAGGGAATGACACGTTGCACACAGTGGATTCCAAGCTCCAAAATTGGGGTCCGACAGCTCCGGAGGCGCCAGGACGCCTAGGCGGGCGCCTAGGCGATGATTAAACGATGGCAGGAAAATAGGAAAATATGATAAACATCTACATAAACTGATAAATATGATCGGTAGCAAAAGCAACTAGCGGTAGTGTAGTACATATTACATAAACTGATAAACATCACAAGTCCACAACTAGCAGTACATAAACATCTCCAAATCATTCATCATCCAACATGAACGCCTAATCCTCCGCCTGGACGCCTAGAATTGCCAGGCGCTAGCCTAACTGCTAACGACTTAGGCGATGACCTCTGGCGTCCACCCTAGAGCACCAGGACGCCTAGGCGACGCCTTGATAACATAGTTTCAAACCCTAGCCTCCTGGGGTTCTTTAGGATTGCGACGCCTTGATAACATAGTTTCAAACCCTAGCCTCCTGGGGATTTTTAGGATCCAACATAGTAGTGTTCCCCTAGGCGGGCGCCTAGGCCGCCTAGGCGCTGGGCGATGCCCGTCGCCGCGACTCGGTGCTAGTCGGCGTCCTAGGCGCTAGGCCCGCCTAGCCGGTCCAAGGTTGACCTAGGCGGACTGAGGAGGGCAAGGCGGGGTGGCGCTGGAGAAAAAAGGTAGCGAACTCACTCGTCAAGCGTCACCTCCTCCCCAGATCCACATTGCGCCACCTCCTCCCCAGCTCCACGTCGCGTCGCCTCCTCCCTGGCTCCCTGTCGCGTGCTGCCTCCTCCCCGGATCCGCTTCGCTCGTCTCCCCCTTCCTGGGTCTCCTTTGCACGCCGCCGCCTCCTTAGCGGAGAGGAGAGCAAGAGAGAGCGATGGGAGAGAGGGATGAGGCGGCGGCGGGATGGGAGATAGGAGAGCGAGAGGCGAGGGCGAGAGGATGGCGACGGGGATAAGGAAGGGGCGAATGGGACGCGGATAAGGCAGGCCGCAGGCCACTCAACACGGGCTTGGGCTAGGCTGGACTGGACGCCGAAGGGTTTTTTTTCTTTTTTCTTTCTCTTTTCTTCTTCACTTGTTCTCCTCTCCCTCCAACCGCTCTTTACGACTGGCTGCACAGACCACCGCCTAGGCAGCGCCTAGGTGGGCTAGGTGCTAGGCGGCCACCCTCCGCCCGCCTTCCGCCTAGCGCCTAGGTCAACATTGCAACATAGTGGGTGCTCATTTGCGTCTTACCATCGACTTTCTATCAGTCACGTTTGAGCCGGTCAACTAAATTTGCACTATCGATCTGATCTTGATCTATTGAACAAGCCAAGGCAAGCACGTAAGGCTTGCTCAAGATTCAAGATCAGCTTGTTTCCCGCGTAGATTAGCCTAATTAAGAATAAGGGTCAACAGGATATTGATATGCTAAATGCACTACATGTCTACATTAGGGTTCGACTTCTGTTTCTGCTTAGATCAACAGGACAATAGACTTCAGGAAATTCCAATTTGTTGTGAAATTGTGTTTTACTACTTTGCTCATGGGAGATCCATAAAGGTTTGATGCACAGGACAGTTGTAGCAGCAAACATAATCTTAGAACAACCAATAGCAATATGAGTAACAGATGCCCTTTCTACTTTTTCTAGTAACAAAGGAAGAGCACAAATGATGAATTTGACTCACTACTGCATTTGATAACTTGAAACATGATCCACCATAGCGCCAATGTCAAAGCTGCCCCAAACATCAAATATCTCTCTTACAGTAAGGCAGTAAGCCTTCATTATTCAAATTGTAGCTCCCATGCAACAAGAGTTACAAAACACACCAGTAAATCTTTAAACTATCCCCAAAGTCAAGACAGCTGCATCTAAAGGTACCGACTAAACACCATCCTCAAATTGATGTTTCAATTAAAGAGAGCCAAGAAACACAACATGGCAGCGTCATGTATTAAAAAATCACCCAGCTTAGTTTCAAAGTTACAACTAGTGTCCCAACTCCCAGGTCCCAGCCAATCACCAACGCATGACCAAAACATTGCAACAATACAACTTACGCAAAACATACTACACTTTGGACTTTTTTTCCTGCAAAGGATTCCATCAAATCACCGGTACCACAAAAAACAACAAACTACTATAAATCTACAAGACAAGAAAAAACATGCAAGTGCAGAATTACAAATTTTGTAACCATACAGATCTGATAATAATGATAATACTAGTCACCCCAGGCATATCTCAAAGAACCAGGTAAATATCTCACTCCGATTTCCAACGCTAGGACAGGTAAATCACATCGCGTCATCTAAAACTGAGAGAAGGAAAAGAAAATTTACCTTGTGGTGACCAGGCGATTCAGCCAAGATTTCAACCTGTGAACAAAATCAGGTTCAAGTTAGGACTTTAATTTTTAAAAATCATTTCAGGGCATCCAAGTATATAGCACACAAGGATTGAGCAGAGACGGCAAGAGAGTCACACGGAATGGGCTGCAGAAATACAAGAAATTAGGGTTCAATCCAACAAAAACCGCCCAATATATTTTTTAAAAGTACACATCGAGCAGGGTCGTAGCACTGGAAAGCTGCCGAAATGGTCACGACTTACGAGTTGGCAAAACTTGAATAGGCAATGAAAACTAGGGTTCTACTTCTATCTACCTAGGGTTTAATCGAACGCACGAAACGCGGCAAAGATGAAAGAGCAAACAAGACCATAGCTGCAGCACACATCGAAATGGAAACCCAGCAACGACACCGTGATATCCCGCCCCAAAAAATCGCACCTTGCGCCGCACCCGGATCAAGATGAAGCAGGCAGCGACAAGATCATTTCGAGGGGGAAATAAAAAGAAGACAAGGAGACTAGGGAAAGCGCTGGATGCTAGCACAGATCGTGGAATCTAGAGAACGTACTTACTCGGATCCGTGGTGCGCCTGTCGATCGGATTCAGAGGGGAGGGGGAGAGACGGGAGAGACGAGCGCTTCCGCTTCACTCCAAATCTCCAATCATCCAATGCGCAGCCGAAGACTGCTTCGAGTTCGAGGGGTCTGGACTTTGTTTGGATCGTGCTTTACTGATCAGCTGCTTGGCCCAGATGAGCAATCTCAGCCCAAACTACTGCACTAGGCCCCTCAATTTAAGTGGGCCCAAATCTAACAGCCCGGGCCACAGAAAATTCTAGACAATCCGGCCAGCACACGCACAATCCCCGCCTCAAGTTTGCTCCCAGAAGGGTCCGCCGCTTCACTCCTCCATCGTCTCGAAAACCAACCACCGAGCAAGAGAATCCATCCCTAGTAGTGCGAGTTGGCGAGCAGATAACTGAGCCCACTCTCTCCCTTGCGATTGTGAAGCAAAGCCAGCTAGATCGATGAGCCCGTCTACGGTTCGCCTTCTGGCAGCCACGGTGGCCGCCGTGCTCGCGCTGAGCGGCGTCGGCGCGACCCCGGAGACTACATGCAGGGCGGCGGCCGACAGCGACAGGCGCGTGGACTACGGCTTCTGCGTGTCCAGGCTGAGCCACCACCACGACAGCCCCGACGCCGACACGTGGGGCCTGGCCAAGGTGGCGGCCGACGTGGGCGTCGTCATCGCCGGCAACGCGGTCTACGACATCAGGGGCATGCTCGCCAGCGCGCCGGGCGCGGGCGGCAGGGCGCGGGCGGCGCTGGAGCAATGCGAGAAGTTGTACGACAGGATGGGGTCCACGTTCGCCGAGGCGTACGACGGGATCAACCGGCGCGACTACGCAGCAGGGAAGGAGATGGCGGGGGAGGCCGTGCCGCTTGCGCGCCGGTGCGACGGCGCCTTCGCCGAGACCGGCGTCCCGTCGCCGCTAGCGAAGCAGAGCGCGGACGCGGTGCGGATAGCGATCGTCTGCACGGCCATCACCAACCTCATCAAGTGATAAAATGATTGCTTACTCCACCTCGATCCAACGTCGTGTGTCTGGAGAATACTAGTACATCCCAATTGCGAGCATTGGCAGCTCTACAATATCTCTTGTTATAGCGATTAATTGGAAGGAATAAAAGTGCGTGATTTTATTTAATTTGTAGCGATTTGCTTGCTTAATGGGGCACTCGACGCTTGGTCTTTATAGTTTATACCTTAATTTCTGGTCTTTTTTTCCTTTCCCTTTTGATTGCTTAATGGCAGTTACTCAGTGTTGCTCTTTTCCTCGTTTAATTCCCAGTTTCGCGCTCCGGTAAAAGATACGCGCCTTTTGTGAGACATGGCAAGAGCGGTATGAATCATGGCAACTCGGCATCCTTTCCGGTATCATTTCTCGCCCAAAAGGAAGAACCAGCAGCAGGTCCAACCCAAAGCAAAAACATATTCCGAAAAGGCATCTATGGTGTACTTTTATTGTTACAATCTGGTACTCCTCCTTATGCGTAGCATCTCCCTACGCTATAAGCGTACACGGTATTGAGAACGAAGTAGATAAATCTTGTAGAGAGAACTGAAATAACAGCGACGAAGCAACCACGACGGGATAGAAAGATTTGGCGTAGCCGACCGCAAATTCTTTAACCACAACCTCAAAAAAATATAAGGGATTATCGCTCTCTCACAACACTCTCGAACCTTTTAGGTCCCTCGTGTCGATGATCGAGACTCAGGGTCTTTTATCGAGCTTACCAAGAAAATAATATGAGAGTATAATCGAAATAGAGGCCGTTATTGCCGTGGACATAATGAGAGTGTTTACCAGAATACTATAAGAATGAGATTGTGATTGATTCAGATTCCGATGGACTCTGAATGAATGTGTTATAAGGTACATGTACTACTCTCTTTATAACTATTGAAGATGTGACAGTTAATGTCGCTAAAAGCTCATTTTGTCTTCACGCACGTTTCTTTGTTGAGTCTTGAACCGTCACATCTCTTAGCTAACTATTGTAAGTTGTCAGATGCACCAATAACTGCTCTCACATTAGTCACATGGGGAACTACCATGTCTCCCGACCACTTTGCTGGTCGGGGATGGTCCAAACTGTATGGCTGGTCGTGTAAGGTCCATGATTGGTCATCTCATGACTCAAACTGGTTTGCAGCTAGTTTGGCCGTAATAAAAATAATTAGACTCTTTTTTAATCCAGGTCGTAGGTACATAACCATTATAAAGTGAGCCCTTAATAAGTGGGTCTGCTTTCACAGAGACTCTGACTTTACCGAAAAAAGTTGATCTAGTTAAGAATCCTCGTCACCATGACAAATTATCCTCGGTAGTTTATTGGGCACCTAGGTTATGTGTTTTGTTTTCATGCTACTTGGTGATTTTTCATCAATATGATTTAGCCCATGGATAACTAACTCTTAGTAGGTACTCAACATTAGAGGTGCCCAAATGAGCGACATGGCTCGATTGCCCAATAGCTAAGCAATTAGTCGCGTCGTCTTGAGCCGGTTGGGCTCGACCATCGACCCGAACCAAAGACGCCGAGCTCAAGGGCTGTGCTAGCCATGCCCTCTGAAAACAAGCAAGCAGAAAATAGATAAATCACAGATGAATCAATTGTTGACAACTCAAAGTGATCATTTACAACTCAAAATCAATTACAAAAGAATATGTTCAAGTATTATTGCTAGAGTTACAATTGAATTACAACTACTCAAAGTGAATTACAATTGAATCAATTTTTTGAAGGTTGTTCAGCGGTGTTGACGGAGAGAAACTCTCCGTCGGCGTTAACGATCTCCGTCTTGATGAAGCCGCAGAGTATTCCTCCAACCTCTGAGATCCCGGTCATAATGAGTGAATCTAAATCGAGATTAATGCCCTGTCACTAGCAGAAGTAAAGTAGTAAGCATATATATTTAAATATATAATTATGAAATAATTATTGCGAGATTGACAAACCTCTGTATCCTTTGTCTTAGCACTCATGATTTGCTGCATATGATGGCAAACGTAGAATGCACATAGGTGATCTTGTTTTTGCTAGTGACACTGCAAAAATAGGATTACATATATATGTATAGTCAGTTCGAGACGCATTATTATGAAGTGTGATATAGGATTATTGTGTTGTAGTGTGTACCAGAAATCGTGTCCTATGTTACAGTGTGGCGCTCAATTCCTTGTGTGTCCCTCTCTCGGTAACATAGGCGCTGAATGACCTATGTGATTCCAAAAAGTTATCCTCGACCATTTTAAACAAAGGAAGACTATAATAAAGTTATGTATGGAGGAAATGAGCATATCTGTCAAGTATTCCTTGCACAAGGGTGAAGTCGTGATTTTTGTCGAGTATGGAATCAAGGTATATTACATTGTTCCTCTTTGGTATAATGATTAAAAGAATCTAGTGGAACCTACTCATGTATATCGCTATAGTCATCAAACCTAAGTTCGTGCTGCGTATAAAGAACAAATAAAATTTGTATAGCAAGTAGTGAAGTACTTACTTCTAGTTGTAGGGCACCATTATGTAGTCCTTGTCGCATTGAGCAAGCAATCCCGTCATTATGTATTTCACGACGTAGGATGCGTCTTCAGTGATGCATTGCTCAGAGATCAAGTGTGGGTCGAGGAAACCCACCGGTTCTTGCCATCGCCAGACCATTTTCATCATGTATCTATAAATAAGCAATGAGTTGTAACATTTATCGGTATTACGTGAATATAGAACATAATTGTACACACTTACAGTGTCCAGTATTGTAGAAGCGAGGCGTCGAGGGCATTGAGGTTGAATAGGTCGAATAAGTCGTCGAAACCCACGATGAAGTGGCCCGGCTCGTCGAAGAAATGCTCCTTCATGTATCTAACGGTAATTCCAGTATCACACCCCTTCTCTTTGATCTTCCACACGTACCAGACATGCAAAGACTGGCAACCTATTCTAGCGCGGGCTAATATTGTGTCGGGGGCCAACGGACTTCCGATGGAGTATTTCCCGAGTTTGGGAGACGTCTTAATATTCTTCGATTTCAATTTGGCTTTAATGACTCGCCCGCTACACATCTTCCCATGAGACGACTCGGAAACCGATACGACGACACGCTTTTCTTGTTCCTTCAGCGTCTTCTTCACGGGAACCGATGAGGCGGCCTTCTAAAGCGAAGGTTGAGGTGGAGTCATCGAGGGTCCTATTGGAGAGGTGCGGTCGTCTCGAGATCGCGGCACTGTAGGGTCCAAGGCGATGTCCTTCTTGGGCCACTGGATAAAAGTGTGCATTGTATCCCCTAGTGTTCTGATGTCTTCTTTTTGATGAATCTCCAGCGAGACGGCCATGAAATTGTTATGTACCATGTTGTCAGGCCCCCGGGTGGCAAACTTGAGACCCACTATGTATTCCAAACTAGTCCCATGATCAGTAGCTAGCTCACACAGTTTCAACATCGATCTCATCAAAACCATACAACAAACTATAGACGAAGCAGATAAATTAATATTAATAGAAGCAAAGACCTTATGGTCAAGGTTTTTACAGAGGTTTGCCACACAGGGCTACAACAAAAGAGAGCTCACAACGGAAAACAAAACACCACGTGGAAGCCATTCGACCTGCCCACAGGCGATCGAGTGGAGGACGTCCCCTAGCATGCGTGGTCTTCAAAGACCTCCTGTTCAAAGAGGTCGGAGCTTCCTGGGTCATCTTCAGCGGCTGATCAACCAGAGGGCATGAAGCCGTGAGTACTTTGAATGTACTCAACAAGTTGTAGGGAAATGTATGCACATAGTGCTCATGTTAGGCTTGACAAGGATAGCTTTATGGTTACTTTGTAGAAAGCAGAATTTTAACTGGAAGTACAGTAATTAGATTCCAAAGCACAAGTTGAAAGACTAATACATAAGTAATCAAGTTTTCTTTAAAACAACTCGTGAACACCCTGTTCACTGCCCAGATCACTCGTGAACACCCTGTTCACTGCCCAGACCACTCAGAACCAACCACGACCACATTTTGAGAAAAGTCTAACCCTTGCGTGAAATAACCAGGCATTGTCCATAACCGAGGACACGACTATTCGAATAGTTTTACACTCTGCAAAGGTTGTACAGCTTGACCCACAAGACACAACCTCTCTAGTTGGTTGGGTACCCGTCGATGCCCCTGCTCACTACCTTAGGTAAGCAGTCTAGAGCACGTGACAAGGCCTTTACAAAGCTCCGTTTTGACTCAGTTCTGCTCGCTAAGGTTTCGCCTTCTTGGCCCCCTCTTGTGCCATTCCCAACCCAAACAGAACCGACTCAATGCATTGCTAATTAGTTGGCCAGGTACACCCCATAATGAACTTGTGGTTGCACGGTAAGGCCTAGATCAATGGCTTGCAAGGTTAAGTCCTTAGGGACTACTCAGCCGAGATATCCACATCCCAATGTGCTTCTGCACCCTTTATTTGCCGATCACTTTCCTGAGAGTAAAAAAACATCTTTGGGTTCAACCTGGCCAAATGACCACCCTAGTCATAGCACAACCAATTTTAACAACAGTGGCCGCGCCACAATTCCATATATCATTAAGTCAAATTCATCATCATTGAATCATGTGATCGAGAGACGTCGCATAACTAAAGCAGGTCTAAGCAATATACGCACCCATGTTGGTAACACAAAGAGGTCCAACTAAGATTACCCAACCTATGGTGTCCAAGGGTACATGTCAACATGTCACACGCAAGTATTCAAGGAGTCATATTGTCGAGTAGGTATTTAGCTATTTCCCAAACCATTTTTATACAATTAGCCATGCATGTTGGTATAAAACAAAGTAATTTTGCAAATTGGGTACGACATGATCAAAGGTCTACGATTTGCCTTCGTTGAAGAGTTGAGATTCTTCGGTAGAGGTCGTCGGGTCCAAGAACTCTTCAGAGAAGCCGGAATCTACACGTGCAAAAAGAACCAAATAAATACAACAAATCCAGACAAAACCCAAGAACTACCAAACTAGAACCAAAAGAAAGGGTCCAACAGAGAGGAGGTCCTGAGGAGGAGGTCCTGAGGAAGAGGTCCTAAGGAAGAGGTCCTGAGGAGGTCCAACGGGTCAGGAAGAGGTCCAATGAGGGATACGATCATGCAACGTGGTCGTAGGAGAAAGGAAAAGAGCAGGACATGAAGAAACTTACCAGGATAGAGAGAGAGAGAGAGAGAGAGAGAGTCCGAAGAAGAGACAGGAGGAGAACGGTGAATGGCATGGACGCTCCGGCGAACTATTTGACAACGAGGTGGTCGAAGACGGCGCAGGCTCCAGTGGCTCCTTGGCGAAACTTAAAGCATGGTGAAACTGGCAAGAGCAAGAGAGTTGGGTGAGGGAAAAGGTGATGAAAGAGAGCTGCTCAGGCTTTTATAGCCTGGGAAGAGTCGCTGAGAGACTCAGAGGCGCACAAATTCAAGGGTAGGTGAAGGAGAAGATGGGGATAGGTAGGGGAGGAGACAAGAGGGGGAACTGGTGCTGCAGAAGCGACAACATTTAATGAGATACAACAACATTTAATACGCGCAAACCTTTGCGTCAGCAGTGACGTGACGGAAGGAAGAAGAAGGTGAGCAGGGCTGACAAGTGGGGCCGGTCAAAGCTCGGGAGGATGGTCCAAACAAGGGTGGTCGTGACCAAAGAGGGGGTCGTGATCGGTCTCCGGGACCACCCAGGGGAAGGAGGTCCAAACGAGAGGGAGGTCTGAACTGAGGGGGAGGTCCAAATGAGAGGGAGGATGCTGAACACCCGAGAACTCCCGCAAACTCAAAACAAACCAAACTTGAATTAATTGAAGTTTGATTAAGTCATTTTTAAACACTTTCAATTCCAAAATCTCAGGTTAAACTTTAAGACTTCAACAAAACCAAATGGTTATTTTTATTTTGAAAACTAAAAAAGCTCAGAAAAACTGGGACGTTACACATGTCCACCTAGACACTAGCGTAACCCTGCGCCAGCTGGGCACTGTGCTACACTGTCCCTTCCTGGCATAGATACGCCATCCCCCGCCAAGCCTCAATAGAAATAGACCCAACCAACCTCACTTGGAGCTTGCAGGGCGTCGGCTCCTACAAAACGATACACAATTAGCTAAGGCGTCCTATAGGTCTATCTTTGGAGCATTCCAGAGATGCACATTACCTTGATGTCGTCGATAGGTAATTGGACGTCGCCATGTTGAGAATTTTTCATGGACGCGATGCTACTCCGATGTTGAGGAGGATTGGCTGGCAAAATAACGGGGGCTGCTTGAGACTGGTTGAGGAGTTGATTAATTTGATCCTGCAATCTTGTTATCTATCCTTAAAATTTTGCAGTAAGCCTCGCATTTATCTCCTCTACCAATCGGTCCTCGCTCTCGCCCTTGGATCTCTTCCTACTCCTATACATGAAGGAGCCGTTTGGGAATCTGTCCCTCCAAGGTACGTAAACCCCAACGCCTCGCGTACAACCCGGGTGCTCCTTGTTTCCCAGGGCTGTGGATAGTATATCCTTCTTCTTGACTGCTTTGAAGGAGCCTTAGGAAGATTCGGTAGTCAATGCTTGCTGCAAGAGATCATCATGTTATTTTAGACACTATGAAGTTATGGATTTATTAACAACTAGATAGGTCGATATATTTACTAGACATTGGGACACTTCCTTGTCTGTCGGGTTTGTGAAAGAGATGCCGCCCGAAGACGTGGCTGATGCCCTCGCTCTTAACCAGACTTGGTAGCTCGTCTCATGATCGACAAATTGCGGGTTGCATTCTCGTCCTCTGCCCCATTGCATGATTTTACCTGCGTACCCAACGGTGCCGAGCTTGTGGGGGTGAGTGTTTTGTGCCTGGAGATCCTTGTGCGCCGTACTTTGCTCATGAAATTTAGCCGTCGTCTTCATTCGCATAAAGACGTCCCATATATCCCGCGATAAGAATTGGTATTTCGTGAAGGGCGTCCGACCTGTGTTCATATACTTCGTGACAAGCGTGCTCTTGAAGGTCCTCCACGTGTGCCCCATCGCGAGCAACGCCTGCCGTTCCACGCGTGCCTGGTCTGCTTCTGGGATAGTGAATGAGTTTGAAATTTCAGTCCACAGCTGGCCTCTCTCTACGTCCGTCAGAGACTTTCAGCTTGGTGTGGTGATGGGGACCCGTTCCCTTCCAAGTATCCCGCAGATGATCCAGAATCTCATCGCTGCTTTCTTGGGACTCAGAGAGACCCCAACGGCACTGACCTCCGTGATGGTCATTCAGCTCGCAGGCAATTTCGATATTCCTCTACCATCTCGCTTATGTACCACTTTCCTTGGAGATCCAGACGCATTTGGTGACGTCGATGACGGCAGCGAAGATGGTGCGGACGCCATCTCGTTTACTTGCTATCTATATAAGTTACATACGCAATGAACTAAAATTTCAGAATTCAAAACACTAGAGTTTAGATAAAATGGATTGCAATTTGATATCCACTAGGTATTTTTGAAGATAATTTCTCTTGAAAATATATTTTATACAGAAAAAATAGAAGTTACCCAACCAATTAAATATATAAACAAATAGTATCTATTACTCAAATAGTATCAAAGGATACATTCACATCAATAGACAATATATTCACAACAAATGAAAGCATATATAGTATGTACTACTCAAGGAAGTCTCCAATATATCCAACACATATATATCAAGTATGTAATAAGGCTAAGAAGTTTTAGGACTGTCTAAAGAATATATATTTTCTTCCCATCTCTAGCAAACTCAATTCACAAAAACTGGTAAACGAATGTGCATGCTACAAGCCTACAACATTAGGCGTATCAAATGGTATCAAGCCTACAACATATTTTATACAGAAAAAAATAGAAGTTACTCAACCAATGAACTAAAATTGCATTGTAAACAGATTAACTATATAAACAAATAGAATTTACCCATCGAACTTAAATATAGAATACGTAGTAAAGAAAATTGAAAACTGAAAAGGTACACATGTTAACATCTGCTAGGTAACATATACCACATGTATATGAAAGAAATCAGCATAAACCTCAGATAATTGAAGTTATGGAGTGCTCTCAGAAGGCAAGTTGGAAAAGAATTAATCCTTGCCATCTCAACCCTTTTGCTTATACTCTTCATTAATTTAATCATGATAATATAGTTCCAAATTTTGAGCTCTAAACAAAACTTTACAAAACTATCAAAAGATCAAAGGTAATATATAGTACACAGACTCTATTTCAAACAGGAGATCACAAGTATCACAAACTGAAATCTACATTACCAACAGAACTTGACAATCTCTAGTATATATACCGAAAGCAAAATCACAAGTCCAAAGACAAAAGCCAGAATGGCTAGCGAAGAATACTCAAAGCTGGATTGCTAGATATCAATATAACGAGCATAACAACTAGTTATACCTAGAAAGCAGGTTGACTTGGATCAAGAGGCGATAGTAAGAACACAATAGAGCTCAAAATAAGAACTAATTATCAAGTTAATTTCAAAGATATGGCAAACATCATCATAGAGTAAGCGAGGCCCACATATAATTCTTTGCAATATATCTCGATAGCACACACATATATATAATCAAAGTGAGCTGCAATTGGAACAAAGAGATACTTCTGAGCTTCATAAACATTGTTTGTTCTACACATTTCATTAGGGTTAGCGACCTTATCTACGACATACAAGAAGAAATGACCACAAATCTTTGAAGCACTACCGGAAAAGGAGCGACAAGGGGGGAGATGTACCTTGGGGCTTGGTGGCGATGGGGAGGAGGAGGACAAAGGCAAGGAGGAGGCCCGTGGCTCGTGGTGGAATTAGGGTGGCGGCGAAAGAGGCCGGGCCGGTGACGTGTTGGGCGGTCGGGTGGCGACAAGCGAGGCCTGCACAGCGGCGATGCAAGGTGGCAAAGGCGTCGTCGATGTCGAGGCGGCCATCGGGAGGAGGCTTTGCGGCGATAGTGTCGAGTGCAGTGCGCTCTGGTGGGGAGGCGAACGGGAAAGTGAGGAGGCGTTGGGGAGGGGAAGTGACGAGTAAGGGCGCGCGCAAACCCTAGCGGTAGCCTACTAATAAAGGCATATCACAGACGGTTCTAATATGGAAAATGCAGCGATAATAATCCTGAGCGGTTCCATGATAGAACCGTCTGTGATATAGAGCATATCACAGCCATATCATAGACAGTTCTATTATGGAACCGTCTGTGATAACTTATCACAGACGGTTCCATAATAGAATCGTCTGTGATATGCCACCCTATCTACTATGTGATAGTTCATTCTATAGCTACTATGTGCAACAAGTATTATATAGCATACTAGTTCATAACAATAAAAATCCATTGACGAGGATTGTTTACTAGTCAATTATCCTGGTATATCTTTATTTACTTATTAATAGATAAGCTAGATTTTTACTGGGTCTGAGTTAATCTTTTAGGCCCAAGATCAATCAAGCAGTCGGAAGGTGGGCCTATAAAGTCTTTTCTTTGACCGTTCCCGAAAACTCTCCCGGAGGCCTAGTTGGACCTTCTCTATGGGTTCCTCAAGGACCTCCTCCAGGATCTCTCCAGGACCTCTCCCCCGTAGAGGAGGTCCTAGAAAGCGGTTACCCACATGTGGTTAATAATAGTTACACGTGGAGATATTGGCAATAATGGTCATCACAAAGGGACGCGACTATTGGCGTGAAGAGACACAACCATTGACGCAAAGAGGCACCACTGCTACTAACTGCCGACGCTTGTAATACTATAAATAGTCCGGCCTACGTGCCTTTGTAACATAGATTCACATCCAAGCCCTAATCCGCGTGTATTCATAGCTACTTTCCCTATAATCAGATCATACCCTTTGCAATATACATTCACCATCTTGAGTCTTTTGGCGAACAGATAGTAATCTCCATTTCCCTTTTTATATTCATGTTTGTCCGTTCTGTGACGAGAGTCCCAGATGTCGACAGCTGGCGCCATCTGTGGGGAACGCTGTCATCATCTTCGCCTACTTAATTCTGGTAATGTGTCTCGCACTTTGCTGATGAATCACAACTTGCCTGCTTGGAGAGAAGAAAGCATCCTTGACATCTACGACTACGATGACGACATGGAGGAAAACTTCATCCTCGTATCCAGCAATGCCCATGGTTCCTCCGGGGCCATTGCTAAGGCACTGTCGCCCGCCGAATCTCTTGCCTCCGTTGGCTCCACGCCGACCGTGCCTTAGTTCACAAGTCCCGCTGTGGATGAGTACCATCCCGAGCATGTCTCCTTTGGAGGAGGAGATTCAGAAGGTCCCTATAGCCCAGCAAACTGTGATGATCTCGCTGGTGGCCTCCACACTGAAGGTCTGGAGAGAACATCTGAGGAGAATCTCCTATTCACCCTACAATACAACTCGTCCTCTTTCTCAGAGGACGAGGGCATATTCACCCCTTCCGCCTGTTCCGGCGGTTGTCAGGTCGCCACCATCGGTGACAATCAACCCAATACCAACAATAATCCCAAAGCATTAGGGCAACGCCTGGAGTGGGAAGAACGAGAACGCCTCCAACGAGAGGAAGAGACCCAACAAGTCGAGATACGTGCCGCTACACAAGCGCATATCTCGTAGGTTCGCGAACACTACTATCGCGACGCCCTAGCTCCTCAGTGAGGGCGCCACCGCTGGCGATGCATACACCACCGCCACGGGCAATGATGATAAGAGAACCAAATACCTTACCAACCCCTATGCAGGAGGATTCCCCTGCAGAACGTGTTCTTTACTTAGCAAGCGCTATCACATGACCTCCGGACGAATTAACTCCAGAGCAAGGAGTGCAAGTGATGCGTGCCATTGCACAAGAGCTACAGGATGCGGCGAAGAATATTTCTACCCGATCGCCTACTGTAATTTCCCAAATGGACTCACACCTAGAAGGGTCCTCGATTGGACGACGAAGGCAAGACCGACACTATGGTGCTCCTGGCCGTCATGTTCAAGGCCGAGGTGAGCATGACACCCATTTTTCAGGACGTAGTAGACGTCCCAGATCTCCCGTTGGTCATGATAATCGTCGTAATACACGATAATGTGTCGGACCTTATGCAGGGTGCAAAGCTTTCTCTCCCGAACTGAGAAATGTTACCTGACCGGAGAAGTTCAAGCCTGGAAGTATGGAGACTTTTGACGAAACACAAAATCCGTTAGAATTTCTCCAAGTCTACACTTCTGCCATTCAGGTCGCTAGAAGCGATGATAAGGTAATGGCTAATTATATACCCACAGTTTTGAAAGGTTCCGCTAGGACCTGGCTATTTAAATAGCTTGAGGGATCCATATATAACTGGGAGATGCTTTGTAACACATTACAAAACAATTTCAAAAGTTGTTATGCAAAGCCAGGGAAGGAGGATGATTTGCATCGACTCCGTCAAACCCCTGAATAAAATTTTCGACAATTTGTAAAACATTTCATAGAAGTCCGTAATACTATACCAAATGTTTCTGATGACTCTATGATTCGAGCTTTTAAACAGGTGGTGAGACATCGAAGGTTCACAAAAGACCTCAACATCAATCTGCCCAGGTCCATGTTAGAGCTCTTCAACATGGCCGACCGGTACTCTGATGCCCATGAGGCAGTGGAGTGGAATCGAATGGTGGATAAGGAAACCACCCTCCTCAGCCAGGCCTCGAGGATATCAAAGAAAAGAAATCCAAGAGGCCCGAATGCTCCACGAGTAACAGAGGAAAACCTAAAAAGAAGGAGAAGGGGCGGTCCAAGTAGTCCACCAGGGAGGTCGCAGTAGTTGACCAGCGACCACCCTACGACAAAACAGAGGTCCTTGGACCAAAAGGAGGTAAGGATGTTGTTCAAACGACCAAACTGCCCCACGATCTATGAGTACGTCTAGGATCAATGAGCGCTGGTGTCCATTGCATAAAGTTCCTGGTCATGACCTCCACAACTGTCGTACTTGGCAGAAGCAGATGGAGGACTACTACAATGGGAAAGGTCCAATGCCTGTCCCACAAGAAGATTGAGGGCCACCAGAGGTCCAAGGTAATGACAAGGACACGGAAATGCCGTTTCAAAGGGCGGATCACCACATCAACGTCATTTACGGGGGTTCCATACCTTATACCTCCAAGCGGCAGTACAAGGCAGCATGGAGAGGCGTCAACAACGTTGAGGTCCCCCTTGGTCGTCCGGAATACCCCAAGTGGTCAGAGACCTTCCTAACCTTTACTAAGGAGGACGTCCCTAAAGGTATGTCTACTTCTCGTAAATTACCACTAGTAGTTTCCCCTACCATAAGTAATTGCAGAGTAGGGAGAGTATTAGTAGATAGCGGTAGTTCTTTAGACTTGTTATTTATTAAAACCTTAGATGAGATGCAAATTCCTCATTCTAAGATTAAACCAATGACAAGTCCCTTCAATGGGATAGTGTCGGGTATGTCAGTTACGCCAATAGGGTAGGTAGTCTTACCAATAACCTTCGGTACGGCTACTAATTTTTGAACTGGGTTAATTACTTTCGAAGTAGTTGATTTTGAGTCTGCCTATAATGCTATTTTGGGAACACCGTCTCTGACAAAGTTCATGATAGCTACACACCACGCCTACCAGAAGATTAAGATTCCTGGGCCAAAGGGCGTGATTGTGGTGCAAGGTGACCAGGCTGTCGCACTTTCATGTGATCGTAAGTCATTAGAACTTGTTGATCAGTTGCCTCTGAAAGATCTTACTTTGGAGGGTAAAATAGAGAAGTACGTGAAGGTCAAGGACACTCCTCAGCCCAATGAGGAGTTAAAAGTCATACCACTTAGCACCGATGACCAATTCAAGACAGTCCGGATTGGCACAGGACTAAGTGAGAAATATGAAGACGAGCTCCTCACCTTCCTCCGAGCCAACTCAGATGTCTTTGCGTGGAAGCCATCTGATATGTCTGGTGTCCCAAGGGAGGTGATTGATCACAAGCTAGCCATTCAGTCTAAGAAAAAACCAGTCAAGCAAAGACTGAGACGTTTCACCCTAGATTGTCAAGAAGCTATCAGAGCAGAGCTCGATAAGCTCCTTGAAGCTGGTTTCATTCGGGAGGTTGATCACCCCGAGTGGCTTGCAAATCTGGTCCTAGTCAAGAAATCTAACGGTAAGTGGCGTATGTATGTAGATTTTACCAACTTAAATATTGCTTGCCCAAAGGATGACTTCCCTTTGCCTCGCATTGATCAATTAGTTGATTCCACTACGGGTTACGAACTGATAATTCTGGATACCATAAGATCAGCATGGCGAAAGAAGATAAAGAAAAGACTGCCTTCATCACTCCCTTCGGTGTCTACTGCTATGTCAAGATGTCGTTCGGGTTATAAAACGCTGGGGCCACGTACCAGCGTTTGATGCAGAAAATCTTCAGTAGTCAACTGGGGCATAATTTAGAGGCCTACGTAGATGGCCTCGTTGTAAAAAGTAGTACTAAGAATGACCATTTGAAGGATCTCATGGAGACCTTCGAAAATGTAAATAAACATAGAATAAAGCTTAATCCTGAAAAGTGTACTTTTGGGGTTAGTTCTGGTAAATTGCTTGGCTTTCTTGTTTGTTCTCGTGGGATTGAAGTTAATCCTGAGAAAATTCGAGCCATCGAACAATTATGACCACCTTCCACAATGAAGGAGGTCCAAGCCGTAATTGGTCGAATGGCAGCTCTTAGTCATTTCATTTCTTGATTAGGAGAACGTTGTTTACCTTTCTTTAAGGTGATCCGCAAATATAATAAGGGGTTTCAATGGTCTGAAGAAGCTGACAAAGCCTTTGAAGGCTTAAAGGCTTATCTCTCAAATCCTCCAGTATTGGTTTCGCCTTTAGACTGTGAACCTTTACTAGTTTACTTGGCAGCAACGTCAAATGTGGTCAGCGCAGTGCTTATTGCAGAAAGAGGAGGGTCTCAACGACCCATCTACTATGTAAGTGAGGTCTTAAACGGACCGAAGGAGAGATACCCTGAGGTCCAAAAACTAATTTATGATCATCTTATGACTTCCAGAAAAGTGAGACAATTTTCAATCTCACAAAATCATAGTACCTTCGTCTTTTTCTCTTGAAAATATACTTTATAATCAAGAAGTAACAGATCGCATAGCCAAATGGGCAGTAGAACTTAGGGAGTTTTATCTTCATTTTACTGCCCGAACAGCCATAAAAAGCCAAGTCCTGGCTGACTTTGTGGCTGAATGGACGAATACCAAGGATCAACCTCAAGAAAGTTCAGGGCCAGATGATCATTAGACATTGTAGTTTGATGGCTCCCACGAGCTTAAAGGCTCAGGGGTTAGGATTTTGTTGATAACACTATAGGGTGATCAACTCCAATATGTTATACAGTTTCTGTTCCCTGCCACTAATAACGTGGTAGAGTATGAAGGTTTTTAGCCGGGCTTGACGACCAAATCCTAAGAGTCAAAATCGACTTTTAGCGAATGAAGATTAAGCTATTAATAAATAAACCAGATATCAAAGGAATACAGCTGTTCCAATGAGATAATGGCTCAGTACCTGAGTGAAGTGAGGAAGTTGGAAAAACACTTCAAGGACTTCGAAGTCTAACATATATTGCGCAAGAAAAACTCCTTAGCGGATCAGTTATCGAAATTGGGTTCTTCACGAACGCCTGTTCTAATAGGTGTTTTTCTCAAATACCTTACAAAATCTTCAATAGAAATGGGTTCGACCACCTCAGAGGTCAGAGTTATCGAGCAAGATGCGGAGTGGATAAAACCATTGACCACTTATCTCGTATCAGGGACATTGCCCGATGATCCTCAATAGAAGGATGGGTTTATTTGAAGAGCACGCATGTACAAGCTGGTCGAGGGATCATTGTATAGGAAAGAAGCACATGGTGTTCTTATACATTGCATATCCCAAGACTCCGGGATAAAATTACTAAAAGAAATCCATGGAGGCTTGTGTGGTACACATGCATCCTATAGAACATTAGTTGGTAAAGCTTTTCGGCAAGGCTATTACTAGCCCACCGCTTTAGAAGATGCCATGCACCTTGTTATGATCTGTGAGCAATGTCAGTTCCATGTTAGGCAAGTGCACCAACCATCTTATCAATTACAGATTATTCCCTTGTCATGGCCTTTTTTTTACTTAGAGCATTGATATAGTTGGACCACTAACGCAAGCACCCAATAGGTATAAATTCTTGTTTGTGGCCATCGATACATTCACTAAGTGGATAGAAGTCGAGCCAGTCGTTTATATAATGGCTGCAGCAGCAAAGAAATTCTTTGTGCGAAACATTGTTATGAGATTTGGAGGACCCAGTCATCTTATCACAGACAATGGGAGCCAATTTATTAGTGATATGTTTCAGGATTATTGCGATGAAATTGGCACTAAAATTTGCTTTGCTTCTGTGGCACATTCACAGAGCAATAGAGCAGTAGAAAGGGCCAATGGACAGATTATGTAAGGTATTAAAAGGAGAGTTTTTAATCGCCTTAAGGCATGCTCAAAAAGTTGGATGGAAGAACTTTTTTCTGTTCTATGGGCATTGCTACTATGACCAGTAGAGCAACTGGTGAAACACCATTCGCACTAGTCTACGGTGTAGAAGTAGTGCTACCTAGTGAGATTCAGCTAGGTTCCACATGTATAGACCTCCTAGATCAAATAAATTAGGGAGATTTACGTGAAGATGACGTCAATATGCTAGAAGAATGACGTGATCGTGCACTATTGAAATCGGCTACCTATCTGGAAGGGCTGAGACGCTACTTTAATAGAAGGGTTCGTCCAAGAACACTTCATGTGGGAGACTTGGCCCTGAGACGCATCCAGAACCAAGCCAACTTGAACAAGTTGTCCTTCAGATGGCAAGGTCCATATACTGTAGTCTCTGTTACTAGGCCAGGATCAGTTAGATTAGCTATGGAAGATGATCGTGTTTTATCTAACACATGGAACATTGAACATCTTCGAAAATTCTATGTATAAGTATCTTTTTTCTATATTATATAAGTTCAGCTGTTATTTTACTGATAATATTATGTTAAATGTTTTAGCATAATTTTTTTCGTATTATTTTTCATACATGATCACCAGCTTTTGTAAGTGCCTACGGTTGATCAATTTTGCTCATGGATCATAGTGTCTTTACTCATCAAACGACCATCGATATACATTTAGGAAATGACAAGCTATGCGAGACCTCTTCGTAAGCCAATTCTCATTGTATAAGAGTTCAACGATCGACTTCATCTTCTGAATACCTTTGGTTCGAATCATTCGTTTTGTTATAGATATCTTGATCACGGCACAATTGTTACTTGAAACACTTCTCCCATTCTTGGACAAAGTGTTCGGTGAGGGCTACACATAGTAAAATATCGACTTTCGATTTGTAAAAATTTAAATTTGCAAGACAAAGTCAGTTAACTTTTGATAAATAATCACAATTATCATACACAAAATCTTTTCATTATCTCATATAATTTAAAACAAAATATCTGTATCATTACAATGTCATTTTTGAATACTTGAGCTAGGAGCACTTGAGGGAAGGGCGGGAGCATTAGCTTGAATGTTCCTGATGATCTCTGCCACTACTGGTGTGATCTTGCCTTGAGCCGCAATACCCGCTTCTTTTGTCTTAAACTTGGGCGCAGGGACAAGCTTCTGGAGATCGACGGAATCCCCATAAAGGAGATTAATCTTCAATAAAACTCGGTTTAAAGCTTGACTCATTGCCCTCGTCAAAGATTGATATATGGTATTCTTCATAGCAGGTATGTGTTTTTGAATATATTTGATTTGAGTATAGATATCATTTCTAAGGTCATCTTGGTCATAAGAGGTTATCGAGCCTTGGATGTTACGCAATCTCGCCGAGAAGAGATCTGAGAAAAAGCTATTTCCAATAACCGTGGTAATTTCCTTGTCAGCTTTCATTAAGGTTTCCACCTTCTTTTCAAGTTCTTGTACGGCAGTACGACTCCATTTCTCCACTTCCTTCAAGTCTTGAATTTGAAGATCTATGTTAGAAGAGGTCTTCTGAAGATTCTCTTTTGCCTTTTCTAGTTCTAAGAAGGAACAAAAAAAGAGAATAAATTTTTTGCATTACAAATAATAGGTCAAATGCTCCACAAGAAATAAAAGAGAGAGGTCTTTTACCTTCTTTTTCCTTAAGGAGCATGTTGTTCTGTTCAAAGAGATCATGACTTTCTTTAGATTGTCTGCTCCGGATCTCTTGTGTAACATCCCAAATTTTTACTTTTGGCAAAATAAAACTTAAATTATTTTCCTTGGAATTTCTGGACTTTTTAAAAGCTTTTCTTTAATTATTTTAAAACCAAGACAAATTTATTTGCAAAAACTATTACCAAGATTAAATTGGAAATATTTTATTTAAGTCTAGAATGTCTTTGAGAATTTATGTCAATTTTTTTCATAATTTTTGGATTTTATTTGCTATTTTCTAAAGCCTATTTGAATTGCTAGAATTAAATCAATTGTTAAATCAATTAGAAACTCTCAAACAGTCCTTGGGCCAAATCTTCCCGGCCATCACATTCTCCACACGCCTTGGCCAGTTAGCTCCTTTCGCTTTGCATGCGTTCCATCTCCAATCCTTTTCAACCGTTGGATCAAAGATGAACGGTCCGATCGAGATTGATGTTCAAGGCGGTCCAAATGTCCCAAGTGACATGGACCGTCCGATCTAAAATGAACGACCCGATCAAGTTTGCGTTCGCTCAGTCCGAACATTTCAATGAGGTGGACCGTCCGATTTCAATTGGACGGCCAGATCTTGATGACATCTCCGGATGGTCCGAACATTCAAATCAATGTAGACCCTCCGATCTAAATCCAACGGCCATAACACCACCCATTACCTTTCCTATTTCATTTCCTTTCGCTGACTGGCGGGACCGCTATCTACAGTGCCGTTGTCCCCGCCCTTTCTTCCTCCTCACGACGCCGCCGTTGACCAAGCGTGGACTGGGTCCATTGACCGCGAGCCCACATGTCAGTGTCTCAAGGATTTTTGGTTTAAAAATAATTTTGGCCGGAAATCCTTTCTCGGAGGGATGACGTCATAATCTCGATTTTCCTTTAGGAAATTAATTTGGGAAAATCAATAAATTCATAATTTAGGGTTTTAGTTAGATTTAAACTTCTAGGAGCTCATATTTCTTCATACGAACTCCGATTTAGGTGATTCAAATTTCTAAATTTGTATAAAATCTTAATATAGCTATCTAAACCAAACTTATTTCATTTGGAGTTCATTTGAATTTTATTAGAATTTGGCTTATTTTCACGTATAGATTTCGACGAGTCCGAAGAACCAGAATTAATCAACGACTAGACTTTTGAGTAAGGCAAGTTACATTCTTTGATCATATTTGAATCCCAGTATTTAAATTTATTTAAATTCTATTTTAAATTATGCACTGCATGTTTATTTAAATTCAGTTATTTAAATACTTATTTTAAATTCATAGATATACCTAAAATCCCTTGTATGGCCAATTTTGGTATTGAACTAAATATCTTGTCACCCTAGACAAAACCTGGTTGATACATTAGTATGAAATAGGATCATTTGAAAATGTTATGCAGAGACATGCTTAGACCAAAAATGTTTAATTTAGGGAATTTAGCCAAGAATTCAAATTTGTTTAAAATAAGCTATGGCATTGTCTTACCATGGACTCTCTTGCAAATGATTTTGAAAACAAAAATAAAATCAAAGGTGGTTTAAACTTGGGCAAAATGGATGTCGGGATGGTGCAGGTTAATGCACAGGATTGAATCTTTTTATTGATCAAGTCCAGGGTTTTGGTATGTTGCCCAAGTTGTTTAAGGACCAGCTTGAGAGTTGCTTTTGCTAAACTCCACCGTACTACCACATGTCCTGAGTGGGTAGGACTAGGCTTAATAATTTGCAATACTCTACTGCTATTTGTGCCATGTTGATGTGTGGGTGTTGGATAGACATTATTCCCACTTGGCGCAAGAGGGGGCTTCCGGAGGATGGACAATCCAATAAAAGTGAAACCTTAGCGGGCATAAATACTTTAGGGTAGAGCATTGTAACGGCCTTGTGATAGTTGCTTAGTCGCACGCCTTCGGAAGCGTGTATTGGCCGACATCAAAAGCAAATTATCTCTTGTGGGTAAAGTTGTACCACCTCTACAGAGTATAAAACTATTCGAATAGCCGTGTCCACGGTCATGGACATGTTTAGCATTTTCCACTGAAAGTTAGACTTTGGTTTTGGATTTCAAAAGATTTGGACAAGTGATTTTTGGATAGTTTATCCAATTGGGAAATTGGGCGGTTAGCCATGTGATAGGAGGGTATCCATCACCATATTTCATATGGAGGTTATCCTACTATAAAACTTGAGAATTTATAAAATGAATTTTAGCTATAGAATAACCACTTTGGAAACTTAGTACAAATATTTAAAGAAAACATGGCTTTATGCAAAATCAACCCTATAAGCCTTCCTTTGAAATCCTTGCATGCATTAAATTCTGTTATTGGGTGTAACTTGCGAGCACGGAAGTTGTGCTCGTCCTTGTTTATTGCAAATAATCTCAGAGGAGGAGTACCTCATGGACGAAGAGGACTTGGATGGCTAGGCTACGAGAATCTAGGATCCTTCTATCCCGGGTTCGACATCTTGTAACTTTTCATTTTTCTGAGTCAAGAGGCGGATCTCTTCGGTCTTCTCTGCCATGACCACTGCATTTGTCTCAGATCTTTTATCTGCCTCAGATAATTTCAATCTAAGAGTATGAAGTGCAGATTCAGCACTTTCTTGCCCGGCTTTTGCCAGTAAGCATTCCCTTCAAAGTGAATAGAGGCATAAGTTAATTATTTAATTAGAATCTTACGATTAAATAATAATTTTATGTACTTACTTTTCTTTTTCCTCTGCAAAAGTTTTTATCTCTTCTACCATGTCAATGTTGACCCTCCAGCACCTTTTGACAGATGTCATGAGGTCCTGGAGGTCATTCTTTTCGGTTTTAGAAGGAAGACTTCCCAGAGGAATGTCATCTTTAGGTTGGTCCAATTGAACTAGACGAAAAACTCCTCTGGTTGGATTAGTACTGATATTTTGAGGCGCCTAAGATATCATATGAGTTAGACTTATACTGATAAATTCAAAGAAAGAAATAAAAATCTTACCAAGGTATGATCTGTTGGGGTACGGGTAGGCTACGATAGCAACAAATCAAAAATTTCTACCACGTAAACCAGGAAGCCAAGCAAGTAGATGATCACAGATCGTTACCACCAGACGCGCAGAGCAGCGGAAAAAGAGTTGGAGCAGCCTGGTCCAAGGTAGATCACATCGATGTAGTGGTCGTAGTTAATTGTCCAGCGTCGAGCACGTCGGTGCAGTGGTCGTGATCGATCGTCTCCTCCAGCGACCTCTGTAGTTCCTTGTGAAGATTGCGGATCGTCCTCAAACGTAACAGCAACCGCAGTAGCGTCTCTACGGTATCCACACGTCCAGGAAAGGAACAACCATACGTTAGTGTACTAGCACCAAGTCGCACGACAGAGCTCTCAGGAAGATGGCGGCTAGGGTTTCGGTGGAACAACTCAACTCACGACTTTCGTATGTCTCGTCTGTTACGTTCACCCCTCATCCCAACAACCTCATGCATCTCCTTATATAGTGCTCGTGACGGATCCTATCCGAATATGTTTGACAAATCGTATCCGTACTGGTTTGTTCCAACCCGTTAAGTGTGTGACCCTGCAGGTTCATGCGTAATCGGTTGTGACTCGGAAACCATTTCCGACCACGAGTCGTTAGTGGTTCCTAGCAGGACATAACGATTCCCGAATACACACAAATTATATCGGACGAACCTTAATGCAATATGATCTACGACCAGTTCGTAACTCCTTACGACTAGGTCCTATCTCTATACGACCAGTTCGTATTTGGTCATGACCAGTTCGTAACTCCTTACGACCAGGTTTCGACCACTCTGTGATTACGTTCGACCAGTCTACGACCAGCTCGTATCTCCATATGACCAGTCTGGAACTGATCGAACTAAGCAACCTACTTGTGTATTCTCCCTTTGCCTCACGATGTTTGGTTGAACTCCAGGAGAGATGTTGTGTCATCCATGGACTGTTCAATACTTTCTCGATCGAGTGTCGGAAAACTTCACGTGGTCGAACACTTCAACCACTAGTGGCATGGCCCTACACTTTCTTTATCTGACCACAACGAGGGGCCTAGAGACATCTCTCCTGTTATTTTAGGAGGGGCAAATCTCATATCCGACCAGTCACATTCCTCTGCATGTTTCATAGCATACCCGAAAGCTACCTTTATAACTACCCATTTACGAGTAGCGATTGGCAACCCCTAAGAGTGCTATTACACATGTAGGAAACCATGCTGATTTCAAGTCTAAGGATTATACATTATCATTGCTTGAGACCAACTAATGACACATAGAATCATAACAATCTCAATAGTGTCTCAAGGTGGGTTAATCCAACCCCATGTTCTCTAACATGTGTTCACATTATTGATTCGATGTCCCTATATCTATGACCGGTGAAACATAGTCATCAATCAATACATATGCTGGTCGATAGAGTCACTGGTGTTCCGACCATTGACATCCGACTAGGGATTCATTTAGAACGACATCATATAAGCTAAGAGTTTCACCAACAAGTCACATACTTGTTAATCTTCATAACCAATGATTCATTCAAGGAATAAGATAACATATTATCCAATATTATGAACATAATGAAATATAATCATCTCCATGATTGCATCTAGGGCATATTTCCAACATGATCAACTTCATCTTGAGTCTCGATGGTCTCATGGACCACCTCCTCTGAACGGGTGGTCTCATAGACCACCTCTTCTATCTGATCCTCTAAAGAGGATCTCTCCGTTTGGATGTCCATGTCTAGTGGTGCACCTTGGGACATCCCAGTAGTTGTCGCTAGGACGACTTGGACCACTTCCTCAATGGCCCTAGGAGGTCCTTCCATTAGCATAATTTCTTCTGTCGGGGATTCCTCTGTCGCCAATATAAGTGCTGGCGAAAATTGCTCTTGAGCAGTTAGTTGACCCCTTTTCGGGTCTGACGGCAAAGAAAGGCTAAAAAAATGGATTAGTCATTTTTGAGCCAAAATTATAAAATTATAATCGAAGAACTTACTCGATCTCAAAAGTCGCTTTAAGCTAAAGAGACATAAAATCCTCATTTACAGTGAAAGTGGGTTCTCTCCTTTGCTCTGACGAGGAGGGAACTAAGGCTAGGGAGGTCCTTGGCCTTGGAACCCTCTGAAAAGGGACATCCTCTTCAGACTCTTCTGACGATCCTTCACCCTGGACCATCCCAGCCAAGAAAGTTGATATAGAAGACATTGGCTGGGGGTTAGAGACATATCGGGAAATGGAAGTCTTAACTTTTGTTTTTGTGGATATCATGGGGATATGTGCACGATCTTAGGATGTTGTTACAATTGGCAATATCGTTAACGGTTTGTCGAAACACGCGTTTTCATCGAAGTTTGGAATGCTATCATCGAAGTTTGGAATCTTTGTCGATCATCGGTCGGTGGCGATGAGTGTTGGGTTAGGTCAAGTTCATGGGTTTCATGGCATATGTGTTGCATGATGCATGTTTTGACTAACATGGGTCAAGTTGTGAAGAACTTGTTCCCGAATCGATCGTCTATTGTTGTGCGGGTTGCTTGGAGGTCAATGATGGTCAATGGATGATCGTCAAGCATGGCGAGCGAGGTCGAATCGGGACAAAAGGTGAGGTCAATGGAGTCAATGGCGCATAAGGGACAAAGGTGACCGAGTTGGATCAAGCGGATCAGCGGTGGAGGTGCAAGTGCCATGGTGGTTTCGGTGGGAGCTGGATGGGAGAGACTTGCCGACATGATGAACCAACACGTGGCGAAGCATGGAAGTGCTTCACATAGTTTGGACTCGGTCTTCGAAAAAGATCGAGAAGGGGTATTTTGGTAATTTTACCAAATACTGCCTTGGTGACCTTTTGCCAACCCGCTGTGTAAGACGGTGCGTGGAGAAGCGGATTAGGTCAAGAGGAGATGAAGACAACGCTTTAAAATACGTGCGTATGTGACCCGTTTGTGTGTGGGCCTTAACGGGAGCCCATTAGGGTTCAATCTTCTAGAAGGTCTAAGTCTCCACTATAAATAGAGAAGGGTGGTGGCTGCACCCCTTAACCCTTTCATTATTGAAAACCCTAGTTTTGCTTTTGTGCTTAGGGAGAAGATGGTTGGAGGTTATGGTTCTAGAGAGTTGCATTTGATTTCATGCTCATGTATTGAGTCTTTGTCCTCCATTGATGGAGTGGCTGTAAACCAATACTATATCGAATCAATCCAAGGAAAGTTTCTCAAAGATGTGTCTTTTTGCTTTCCTTCTCTCTATTTGATGATTTTGAGTCTTTCTTTGATTCGCGAGTTTTTGCTTGGTTTCTTGCCTTGATCTAACTTGCTATGACATGTGGGAACCTATCTAGGATCATCTTGATCATCAATCACCCACAAGCAAGTCTCTAGATCATATTTCGATTCTTACTCGGTTTTTGAGCACACTTCATTCAAACTGAAAAAGATAGGAACTTTGGCATGGATCTCTGCGATCTTTGATTGGAATAGGTTCCTAATATCTTAGAGAAGGTGTGTCTCAAATTTCGTGGAGTTTGGCCTTACGGATCAAAAGTTAGACCGATTTGAGTTTTGGTTTTCGGGCTATTTGCGCTGTTCATCGTGAAGTCGGTCAGTCCGAGCTTTGGCCTTTGGTCAGTCTGGCCTCCGGTTAGTCCGCCTCCTTGCCGTCGGTCAGTCTGGCCAGAGCGGTCAGACCGCACATTGGCCGTCGGTTAGACCGCATCTCTGATTAGGGTTTTGGTTTTTGGTCTTTTGCTTTGGGGTTTTGGTTTGGATTCAATACAAGTCTTCCACTATACTTGTATATTGATCTTCATAGCTTTCATAGCCATCGGAGTGAAAGTGGTGTTGAATCCGATCAAAGTGAAAAAGTGAGCGTGCTCCTATTCACCCCCCTCTAGTCGCCTTTTCGGTCCAACAGTTTTCAATACCTCTTGGGTAGAAGATCTTGGAAGAGTTGGAACTGAAGCAAGAGGTATTGGAGAAGCTAAAGTTGAAGTAGGTGTGTGTTTTATCTTCTTTGGCGTAATAGAAGGTCTAAACGTAATCCTTGCACTCTTTGCCAAAGAAAGAGAAGAGCTCACACTGACATCTGAGATGGGACGTTTCTTTGATGTTGTCTGTCCAGAAATATATAAATTAGGCATGAGCAAATATACTTCTTATATCTAGTTAATTTCTATGATACTTACCACTGTGCGATCTTTCCTAAGTGGTAAAATTGCCCTAGTCAAGTTTGGGGACTGCTCCTCTATATTGATCGGTTCCTTTTCTAAAACCCGATCCTTTAACCGGATTGAGGTCCTAGCTAGGACCTCATCATTTGAGAGAGTTGCAGTATAATAAAAAGTTACTTTACTTTAACTATGAAAATTCGGTTTGAGCAAAAAGATGAGTAAGATGTTACCATTTTCAAGGATATCATGATTACAGGATAGTATTTCCCTCTTCTGAAGAGGAAAAATCTTGTTCTTGAGGAAGCCATGAATGATCTTTCGTCCAGTTAAACCTCCCTCTACCAGGTTGCTGATCATCAGGATCACTCTCTTTTCATCATCTGAGAGCTTAATTTCCTTGTCAGCAGCTCGGCTTTTGGTGGACCATTCCGGTGGTACATTACGATTGTAAGTAATTCTACTTTCTTTCGTAACTTCGGAATAAAACCATTCCTTGCTCCATGTCTGGCTGGCATCTTTGGTAGCCAAGAAGGGGAACATCCTCTTGCTGGCATCTTGAAATTTAAAATAAAAAGAGCCCAAAGCACCAGCACCTTTCTTGTTGCGAATGATTTGGTAATAAAACCTAAACAGACGCAAACTAGGGGCTATCCTTAAGAACGCCTCAAACATGTGGGCAAAAACACTAAGTACCATAACTGAATTCGGTACAAGGTGAACCAATTCAATTCCGTAATGATTAAGAACTTCGATCAAGAAATCACTCTCGGGCAAGCGGTGGCCTGCCCGAAGATAGGGCACGAAAAGTACTATGAAACCGGTCGTAGGATTTGGTTCAATCTCCCTCCCCGGTGCACGCCACTCGATAAGAGCCTTCTCCAGTAGATGCCCATCTTGCTCCAATCCTTCAAGCTCCTCTGCTATCAGCATTGACGGTTTCCATCCGCCATTGCTTTGGTTCAATGGCGGACCGAGGGATCCTTCTTTTCGAAGGTTCATGGAGGACGAAAGGTACTCGATGGAAAGGAAAAGTGAAAAGCAACTAGGGTAAAAACGTGCCTGAGGAGATGTAAAAGATCTATATATATACCCTTGGCGCATTTAAAACCCACTACCTCAAGGATGTAACAACTGCGCCTCGATTGACGGTGGCACGACACGTCACGTTTGGTCAAGGAGATTGTTCCGCACGTCAGAGATGTGTAAGAAAAAGTGGTTGCAAAGTTTTTCTTTTTCTTTTTTCTTAAAGTTATCTGCATCCCGTATCCATCGTGGGTGGAAGGATGCAAAAACTGCTTAAATATAGAAGTTACCTTGATATGCATCTCAAGAGAAGATCACCTAATCACCAGGATTTTTCTTCCACCAATTTATTGAAGATTTCACAGAATGAATTGACTTCTTTAAAACCTTGGAAGCATAAAATCCATAGATTATGACATCAAGGTTTTCAAAAAGTCAAATTTATTCTATAAAATTTGTCTTTTTCATGATCTCTATTATCATGATACATCATCTACTCAAACTAAGGGAGTTTGAGGATAAGCTTTCTACGATAAAGTGAAGACATGAAAGATAGAGAGTCTTTAAAGGGATGTTTCTTCTTCTTGCCTTTCTAGAGGTTATTTATAAACTAGTAACTTACGGTGGAATTAAATAAACCAGATGAAAGTCTAATAGATAAGATTTTATTAGAGTCTGTTCCTAATAAATAGATGAAGAATAAAGCATAATATTCCCTTCGGGAATTGCTTTCATAAATATATACGACTAATACTCCTGCTTCTTAAAAGAAATAGTTATTTACAACTCAAGTAAAACTATCTTCTTGACGAAGTCCAGTTCTGGTCAAAAAAACCTCTTCAAGTAAGTTATTTTCACTTGAAGTTGATGGGCTAGCTGACGAGGATTATTGACTAGTCAATTATCCGGGTATATCTTTATTTACTTATTAATAGATAAGCTAGATTTTTACTGGGTCTGAGTTAATCTTCTAGGCCCAAGATCAATCAAGCAGTCGGAAAGTGGGCCTGTAAAGTCTTTCCTTTGACTTTCGCGAAAACTCTCCCAGAGGCCCAGTTGGACCTCCTCTATGGGTTCCTCCAGGACCTCTCCCTCGTAGAGGAGGTCCTAGAAAACGGTTACCCACGTGTGGTTAATAATAGTTACATGTAGAGATATCGGTAATAACGGTCATCACGAAGGGACGCGACTATTGGCGTGAAGAGATGCAACTATTGGCACGAAGAGGCACCACTTCTACTAACTGCCGATGCTTGTAACACTATAAATAGTCCGGCCTACGTGCCTTTGTAACATAGATTCACATCCAAGCCCTAATCTGCGTGTATTCATAGCCACTTTCCCTGTAATCAGAGTATACCCTTTGCAATACACATTCACCATGTTGAGTCCTTTGGCGAACATATAGTAATCTCCATTTCCCTTTTTATATTATTGTTTGTCCATTCTATGACGAGAGTCCCAAACGTCAACATCCATAATTTGGCATGAGAGCACATGAACCTTTATAAGCCATACAAGAGCAGAGAGACATTAAGTCCATCATATTCGACATATTAGGACATGAGACAAATAGGTTGTACAAATATATAATATTACCATTCCACATTACAATGAAGTCCACATTGACAGCAAAATCTGAGATGACAAGTCCATAACACATTAACACATGACAATTCCACATTAACATCAAAATAAGAGATTGCAAGTCTATAACACATGGCAAGTCCACATTGACAGCGAAATAATAACCAAGAGTAGAAAACACAGATCATGTATGATGGAAGAAATTCTTAATTAAAATATAGCGCTTCATGATGATAGTATGAATGGTTTGAAAGGATGCAACTTGTCAAATTGATTGTACTCTTCCTCATCCACGACATTCTCAACTGAAGAACTCGTCCGATTCTTATTTCTTTGGGTCCATTACATAAAAACTTGAACAACTTGTATGAATGGTTTGTCCTTTCTTGAGGTCCTTCATACCCTTCATACCTGGGAAGTTTAACCCAATGGCATTGAAACAGGGGGATCTTGAAAGGTACGTAGTCGAGCTCCCAAATCTCCTCTACGAACCCATAGTAGGAGTTCAACCCACATGGCCCGGTGGTATTGAACTACTCGTAAAACGTATCTATGCGGACACTGCTATTCTAGACTGTGTTCTTCCTATCCTGAGTTGTCGTATAAAATGTGTACCCATTTATGTCGTATCCTTGCGATGTCATAATTGTAAATTTTGGCCATTTTGCCAACCATAGCAGTGTATCATCACTTGATGACCTCCTAGTAAATCGTACCTTTAACCATTCGTTGAACCGACGGTTGTGCTCTCTCGTGATCCAAACCTCTGACCGGTCTGGATTCTGTTGGCGTACCATGTCTTTATGCTTGTCGATGTACAGGGACACTTGGGTCGTGTGTTACAAGACCGTAAAATGGGCTTGAACGTACATATCCAGATCGAGAGTGATTGCTTTCCTTCCGATGGTCCCGATACCCTCCAATTTCCCCTCATGAAGAGATAAAGGCACACCTATCGGTTCCACCTGAGCCATGTAGTCGACACAAAACTCAATGACCTCTTCGGTTGCATAACCTTCGATGATGCTGCCCTCCGGTCGAGATCGATTCTGTATGTAGGACTTGAGAATCCCCATGTACCTCCCGAACGGGTACATATGACGTAGGAACACATGGCCGCATATCTTTATTTCTTTCACAAGGTGAACAATGAGATGGACCATGATATCAAAAAATGATGGAGGAAAATACATCTCAAGATGACATAGAGTCGTCACCACCTCGGCCTGCAGAGCATCTAGTCCTTCGGGATCGATGACCTTCTGAGCAATTGAGTTAAATAAATAACACAGCCTCAAGATTGCCACTTGGACCTTGTTCGACAAGATACTCCTATTTGCAATAGGAAGCATTTGTGTCATCAGCACATGACAATCATAAGACTTCATACCAATTAATTTTAAATCTTCCATGGAAACAATTTTCTTAATGCTGGCGGAGTAACCGGACAGAACTTTCACACCATGCAAGCTCTGGCACAATTCATTTCTCTCAGCCTTGGACAGAGTGTAGCAAGCTGGGAGAAGGTACGTTCGTCCTTCATCGGTCTCTTTCGGTGCTAACTTGGTTCTTATGTTCATATCAACCAAGTCATGCCGTACGTTAACATCATCTTTTGTTTTGCCAGTAATGTTCAGTAAGAGACCAATCAAAGCTATCACATACATTCTTCTCCACATGCATGACGTCGATGTAGTGGCGAACTTCTAATTGCTCCCAATAAGGCAAGTCCCAAAAAATTGACCGTTTCTTCCAGATGTTCTTCTGACGGGTCCTTAATTTACGTCCCTTCCTAAGCGCAACATCTATATCCTTAACCATATCATACATCTCTTTCCCTCTAAAAGACCTTGGAGCTAAACCGTCCTCCTTATTTTCATCGAATTGTTTCTTCATTTTGCGGTTTGGGTGAATTCTGGGAAGGAACCTATGGTGACGCATGTACACAGTTTTTCTCGAGTTGTTCAGCCATACACTCTCGGTACCATCTAAGCACTGCAGACAGGCTTTGGCTCCTTTTGTGCTGAACCCCGGCAAGTTACTAAGGGCAAAAAAATCATTGATGGTGCAAAACAATATGGCGCGTAAAGTAAAGTTCTCTCGTTTGTACGCATCCCATACTTGTACCCCTTCGTTCCACATTGTCATAAGATCTTCCAACAATGGTGATAGATACACATCAATATCGTTCCCAGGTTGCTTCGGCCCTTGGATAAGTTGTGACATCAAAATGTACTTCCGCTTCATACACAACCAAGGAGGAAGGTTGTACACACATAGATTCATGGGCCAGGTGCTATGCCGGCTGCTCATGTTACCGAAAGGATTCATTCCATTTATACTCAACCCTAACATTATGTTTCTTGGTTCCGCACCAAACTCTTCGAAGCTTCGATCGAAGTTTCTTCACTGGGCAGAATCAGTAGGATGTTTTAGCTTTCCATCTTTTTTATGCTCCTCTGAGTGCCAACGCAGCAATCTTGCCTCCTTTCGGTTCGCAAATAAATGTTTCAAACATGGGATTACAAGCAGATGCCCTGACATCTTAGCAGACGGTCCTTGCTTCACCTTAGCAGTATTTTTACACTTGTATCGGGATGCTTTGCACACGGGACAAACATGCATATCTTCATACTCTTTATGGTAGAGGATACAATCGTTCGGATATGTATGTATTATTTCTACTTCCATTTCCAATGGACAAAGAACCTTCTTGGCTTGGTAGGTGGTGCTGGGCAACACATTTCCCTTCGGAAGGATGTCTGCTAGGAGACCTAACAACGCCGTGAAACTCTTGTTGGACCAACCATTGCTTGCCTTCAATTTCAGCAGTTCAAACACGGATGATAACCTTGTGTATTCCGGTTTGCAGCTAAGGAACAAAGGTTTCCCCGAGTCCTCCATTAAGCCCTCGAATTTACCAAACTCTCTCTCACTATAGTTCTCTTCTGCATCACGTAGTATCTGATCCAGATTGTCATCGTGCGACCTATCCTCATCAAAAGTACAGCCCACATCCGGCATATCGTTGACTTCCTCAGCGATGTCGTTATTATTAACTTCTGTATAATCTGCTCTTCACCATGACTGGTCCAACATGTATACCCCCTTTTGAAACCCTTCGAATCAAGTGTGCTTCGATCTGCGCTGGGTTGTTAAACATCTTCAGATTACCGCAATCAATACATGGATAGTACATAAATTTTATCCCCTTCTTCAACATATCCTGCTTGGTGGCTCTTCTAAAAGCAGACACGCCATTAATGTACTCTTCACTCACATGGTTCGCACCGTACATGCAGTTCTGGTCCATCTACGCTACGCACATAACAAATTAGTATTAAATTAGATTAATAAACCACAAGTACTATTCCTATTGACCAAACATACTAAAATTGGTTAGCGATTAACCTAGAGCAAATATAAAGGGTTACAGATCGTTACCCTCGGAGCTCACGACGAAACTCTCAAATATCCCGCAAGATCCCTTTCTTCCTCCTCTCCTCCTCCTCCCTTCCTCCTCTTTTTAACTTCCTCCTTTCCTTCTCCTTCCTTCCTCCTCTCTTTAGCTTTCTCCTTTCCTTCTCCTCCCTGCCTCCTTCCTTCCCTTCCTTCTCCTCTCTAAGGTGGCGCAGGGGTGGTAGCTCAAATGGGAAGGGGGTGGAGGCATTAGGGGCAGGGGGGTCTGTCGGGACGGCCGTGTATTATATAATGCCTGCATATCACAGACGGTTCTTATTAAGAACCGTCTTTGATGTTTCACTATAACAAATGGTTCGTAAATAGACCTATTTGCGATAATTCACAGACGGTTCTTAAGAATAACCATCTGTGATGTCTGCTATTATCACAGATGATTCTATTTAAAAACCGTCTGTGATAGTTACGTATTATAGACGGTTGAAAGGCTATGCATGATAAAATACAACACAAACCGCTATTCTAAAGGCAAAATGCGTGATGAGGCGTCGATATAGCTTTGTTTTGTAGTAGTGCCACATACAGCTCGCCTTCTCGCCGCCATCCTCGCGCTGATGATGTGCGGCATTGATGCGATGGTGGTGTTATGTATGGTGACACTCAATCGATTTCGTTCAGAATCCACCACCCGATAAGGGTTGCATTAGTATGTAATAATATACTACTACTATTACATGTGAAGAATGCTTACAGTAGTACACGTTGAAGCATATGGTCAGTTGCTTAAACTGCCGCGGGAGGTTTCATCTGTGACGACCGGTGACAAATAGTGCTGGCCAAATGGGCCGGGTCAAATGGGCGGCCACGAAGCCGCTCTTTGTAGGCGAGCACGAAACACGGCGACGCATCTTGTTCATGGGCCGTGTCGGCCCAAGACGAGACCGGGCGTGCTTGGGCCGCCACCTCGGCAGACGGGCGGCCGCGGCCGCAACGGCAGGCACGACGCTGCGGCTAGGCCAGCCAGCGGCGCCAGCCAGCGATGTGATGGGGGCCGGATGGCCGGGCGGAGGCGAGGCGAGGCGGGCGGGCGGCGGAGGAGTCTGCGGCGAGGCCGGGGCCGGGCCGGGCGAAAAGGCGAGCTCATGGCGCCGCCTTCTGCCCGTAGCGAAGGAAGGAGGAGAGGAGGCCGTCGCGGGCTCATGCCTGCACGCAGCCAGGCCGGAGCGGAGGGAGGAGAGCAGGCGGCGCCAGCGGCCATGTGAGGCGTCGGCCTCGAGGGGGAGGCAAGAGGTGGCGGGGCATGGGGGCGGCGGCCAGTCGTGAGGAGGCAGCCGCCGCCATGGGAGGCGAGTCGTCGCTTGTGCCTGGGAGGCGAGGAGGCGGCGGGTCACCGCCATGGGGCCGAGGAGGCGCTGGCCAAGGCCTCTTGAGGAGGCAAGGCCCGAGTCGGACAGCTGACCCATGAGGAGGCGAGCTAGCGAGGCGGTGGGGTCTCGAGCTAGCGAGGAGGCAGGGTCGGTGCGAGGCGAGAGGCGGCATGGTCGCGAAATGGGCGAGCGAGACGGCGAGGCGAAGCGACGGCGAGAAGAGAAGAGAAGAAGTGAGGCGGAGGAGAAGACGAGGCCGGAGGAGAGAAAGAGAAGAAGCGGTGGGGCGGTAGGGCCGTGTCGTGCCGTGGGCGTGCCGATTGCAAGACGAAAAAACGGCCGTTTTTTTTACCGTTAAGTGAATTTTTTGACCGTTGAGTGATTTTTTTTACCGTTGGGGCCTTAAAAATAGCAAAAAATTGAAAAATTCGAATTTTTTTCTATAAATAGGCATCATACCCCCTCATTCAGCACCTCTTCATTCTCTATTCTCTCTTTGAAATTGTGTTGTGCAAATTCAAATCCGTGTTGAGCTAATTTGGCAAAATTCAAAAATTTGTGCCAAAATTTGGTAATTTCAATTTTCGTCGGCAAGTCAGCGAAAGAGGTACAATACTATTTTTGTAATACTTTTATTGTCAATTATTATTATGCTAAGATTAAAGTAGTAATAATGTTAGTTTCGATTTTGCAGTTTTCGTTATGGACAGTCCTTACGATAGCTTTGCTCTTAGTGAGTTCGGACTTTCATCGGACGAAATTGCGTCTATGGAGGCGGCTGCGGCTGCCTCAAACGAACCGGAGGTTTCCTTTGGAGGAGCAAGTTGGAGTTCCATCATCGGGCTCGATATCGACATCGGGCTCAATCGACAGCCGAGCAAAGAGGTCGAGGCCATCTACATCGAGTGTGGGAGAATTTGACAGGGACAACCGGACAAGGCGCAATGAAATGAGGTACCATATGCTATTTGTAAAATTTGTCGGCATGAATTATCGCAAAGTCTCTGGTGGAGCAGGGCACTTGCTTAGACATGCTACAAGGTGTCGAACCAAGCAAGGATTGGCGATGAAGCGACGCAACAAATACAACCCGACGATGCGGTATCTAGTGGGACTACGATCCTCGGGTAGCCCGCCAATCTCTCTATTGTTTAATTGCTTCTGAGGATTTACCGTTAGGCTTTGGCGAATCTACTTCTTTCCAAAATTACATTAGGACTGCGCATAATCCTAGATTTTCTTCCGTTTCTAGACAGACAACAACAAGGGATCTAGTGAAATACTATAATGAACGTCGTAATAAAATAAAGGAGCTATTTAGTACGTGCACATTTTCGATTGCCTTGACCTCGGACATATGGAGTGGTCGGGCTAGGGAGGATTATCTTAGTGTAGTTGCGCATTATGTTAATGACGACTGGTTAATGGAGAAAAGAATTATAGGTTTGAAATTAATTGATGTAGCACACACGGGGGAGAATATTGCGAATTGTATTCTCAAAGTCGTGGAAGACTTTGGTCTTACAGACAAAATATTCGCAATTACCTTAGACAACGCCGCTTCAAACTCTAGGGCCATGGACATTCTTACTCCAGTATTGAGTACATATGCCAATTTGTTCTTGCTACATCAACGATGCGCTTGTCATATTATCAACCTTATAGTCAAATGTGGTCTAAAGAGGTTGAGTCCGTATATTAGAGTTTTTCGCGATGCGATTTCTTTCTTGAACAATTCTAACGTAAGAATAGCACAATATAAGAACTTCTGCAGGGCGATGGGTGTACGTCCAAGAAAGTTCGGTTTGGATATGCCGGTAAGGTGGAACTCTACTTACCTCATGCTTAAGCATCTTTTACCATACAAGAGCACTTTTTCTGTTTTATTCAAACACACTATCCTAGCATCGGTACTTTGCTATTAATCGAGCAACATTGGTTCGTTCTTTGAGAAGGTCTTGTCATTTTAGAAATTTTTACGAGGCAAGCTGTTGCTTTGTCCATTGTCTACTATCCAACATCTCCTATCATTGTGCATACTATTTTCTGATTGCTACTCAATTGAAAATGCATGAAAATGACTTAGTTTTACGTGAAATTTGTTGTTTCCATGAAATCTAAATACCTTAAATATTGGAGAGAAATCCCTTACCTATATGCATTTGCATTTATTTTAGATCCTAGGGCTAAAATTGGTGCATTTGGTACTGTACTTGATCTTCTTAGTGATGCTACGGGGGCTAGACTATACTAATATTTTGGAGAAGTTCGTTCTCGGTTATCCGAGGTTTACCAAAGGTATGAAAATAAGTTCCGAGGAGTTCGCTCGCAACGACCTCCAGTAGCCCCCACCTCGAGTGGGAAGACAAGTATGTGGGGCACGATCTTCGGTGCCTCTTCATCCAGGTCTAAGTCTTCGTCTTCTTCTGCACCAGCGCCTACTCAGCCAAGACCCACAAGGAGCGGGGAACTATCCACCTATCTGAGACAAAGGATACGGTGGATTTCGCCTCGAAGGTTCGACATCTTGCAATGGTGGCAAGCCCATAAGTTAACATATCCGTGCTATCCATACTTGCACGTGATGTGTTAACTGCTCTATCTCTACGGTTTCCTCCGAGTGCGCTTTCGGTCTTTACGGAAGAATATTGGAGGAAAGAAGAACAAGTCTCACAAGTGAGATGGTGGAGATCCTTCTAACCGTGAAGGATTGGGAACAAGCCGATTCATGAACACAACACTCTGTGGAAAATCCGAATTGTCGGAGGTGTTCAAAATTTGTACTTAGACAATGACACCGCACATAGAACAAAGATGTATCATGTATGTAGAATTGTAGAGCTATAGGCTGTACTCTTTTTCCTTTGCCAAGGTTTTCTTATTTTGAGTTTTTACTTGGCAAAGGTTTTAATGAGGCAGCTAGTTGGACATCAATAAAGCTTTTTATTACATTTTCAATATGATTGTCTCAATTTTTTAAAATTTCATGTCTACTTCTGAATTCTACACATTTTTCTAATTTTTTTGGATTTTTTTTTGGATTTTTTTTGTTCTGATGGGCCAAACGGGCCACATCTGGCCCGACGGGCCAAACGGGCTCGTGCGTCCCGGCACGGCACGAATGCCCGTCGGGCCGCCATCCCGGCCCATGGACCGGCCCGGCCCGGCACGAACAGTATATGGACCGAAATGGACCGTGTCTAAATAGGCCGTGCCTAGCCGAACCTGTACCGTACTGGGCCGAACGGCCCATTTGGCCAGCACTAGTGACAAATGACAATGCTTGCCGAAAATGTTCTACGGAGGACGACGCCACAGCAACAATTGGCATGGACCTGTCTCTTCCCATCAAAGAACGGCGAGAAAGGAATTAGCAACTTAATGACACGTATACGCGAATGCAATCAAACTGATATGCTGTACGGCTGTACGCGAATGCAATCAAACTGATATGCTGTACGGCTGTACGCCCATGTTTATGCACACATGTACATAAAGTTAGCTCTCAATTCTCAAACCATCAAGATAACTCTAAATTAATGGGGAAGGTAGAGAGGAGAGAGAGAAAAAAAGCTACCCCTCTATAATAGATAGAAGCAAGCCTACAATGGGGATTCTCATGTGGATCAACCAGTGCCAAACGTATATACACTGAGCTAGTGACACGTTCGAATCAAAACTGTACTGAAATCTAACAGCTGAGACCTACGAATCATTCTACACTATTCGGCATTTCGGCCATCGATTGGCGCCTATAAGTACACCGCCCGTCAGTCAGTGCCTACATCAATTCTGTCCAAGTGAAGAACCCAGCACGACCTAATCACTTGCTCCCTCCCGAAACAAAACCAAAAGGATCGACATGAGGCCATCTGCAGCTCGCCTTCTCGCCGCAACGTCTCTTGCCGCCGTCCTCGCGCTGATGATGAGCAGCGGTGTCAACGCGACGGTGGTGACGACGTGCAAGGCGGCCGCCGACAGCGACGGCCGCGTGGACTACGACTTCTGCGTGTCGGAGCTGGGCATGCACCGCGAAAGCCCTAGCGCGGACGCCTGGGGCCTGGCCAAGGTGGCGGCCCTGACCGGCGTCGTCAACGCCGACAACGCAGTGTACGACATCAGGGACCTACTGGCCAAGCCGGGCACGGTCGCCGGGGCGCGAGCGGCGCTCGGGCAATGCCAGGAGTTGTACGACAGCATGGGGTTCGCGTTCGCGGAGGCGCACGACGACATCAACAACCGCGACTACGTGGCGGGGAAGGAGAAGGCGGGGGAGGCTGCCTCTCTCGCGCGCCAGTGCGATGACGCCTTCGCCAAGGCCGGCGTCCCGTCGCCGATCACACAGCGCGGCTCCTACTCCGTGCAGATAGCGATCGTCTGCACGGCGATCACCGACCTCATCGAGTGAAGAACGTACGTCCGAGCGTCGCGAGAGCGCTTCAAGCTTGTAGGTAGTCAGTCGTCTATTACTATATGCGTGGATAATAAAAAGCGTGTGGTTTCCTTCAGTATCAAGGTTTGGTATTGCTTAATGGAGTACGCCATGCATGGGTCGCATATGTTTTGATCTTGCCTTTCTTCTTCTCGGTGTATAAGAGATTAAGAGGTTTACGTTGCGATTGTTCCGTCCATCTGGGACATACCTAGTAAGTAAATTAATCTCTCTTATAAATGAAACTAATCGAATGTAGCATGCTCTCCTATTTTCATTTGAAAAAAATTGCTGGGAAAGAAAAGTGCTTCCACGTGCAAATCGTGGGTTCCGCGTTTGATTCTCTCAGGACGTAACAAGTACAATCAGCGGCGGATCTAGAACAAAAATGATTGGAGTTCTCTGAGGCAAGATAGACTACGTTCGGCTGAGCTGTGGCTTGGGGTGCCCCTTTATGTTGGGTTAGAGGTGTTCATATTATATATACATGGTTATATCCAAAGAAAAATAACTTTTGGACCCGACGTCTTGTGCACCCTAGTGTGCTACAATAGATCCGTCCCTGAGTACAATCATTCCAACGTACTGTGAATTTGTCGTGGATAGGGCATAGACGGATCCGAGTGAAACGTCAGAGGTGTAAAGACACCGGGTTTAATATCGTTTTACCTTATCAAAACTCACATATATATAAGTGTGCACCCCGTAGTTTATACCCATTTACTCTACACACATAATGTGGTGTTATATATGGTAACATCCGATTGATATCGTTCTGGATCCACCACTCGATAGGGGTTGTATTAGTATGTACATATACTACTACTATTACATGTGAAGAATGCTTGTAGTAGTACACGTTGAAGCATATGGTCAGTTGCTTAAACTGCCGCGGGAGGTTTCATCTGTGATGACCGGTGACAATGCTTGCCGAAAAGGTCCTACGGAGGACGACGCCACAGCAACAGTTGGCATGCACCTGTCTCTTCCCATCAAAGAACGGTGAAGAAGGAATTAATTAGCAACTTAAAGTATGTACGCCCATGTTTATGCACACAGCAACAATTGACATTTTACCAAATAGCTCCTCAAAGACAACAGCATGTACGTCCGAATCAAAACTGTACTGAAACAAACTTGCGCTAAAAAGATTTCCACTTACGTATATTTCGCACTGGCACATGTAATTAATTTCCCTTCAACAGCTCTGGGTTCTGGCTGGATTACATCAATTGTACAACTGTTGTCTTTGAGGGGCTATTTGGTAAAATGTCAAACACCTATGCTTTCCCCCGTTTATGTTAATGTAATCAGAGGTGCCCCTTTAGGTGCGATTGTACCTTCAAGCAAAAGGCATGCGAATGCAAACAACATCATTTTTTTACACTTCACAACTAATGTGCTAACATTTTTAGGATTTGGTTCGGTATTCCAAAAAATTTAAAGATATAACTCCTAGTGGGAGCTAGTGCCTTATGTTGGTCTATTTGGTTATATCGGAATGATGTTGTTTTTGACAAAAAGATTATTACTAACTCCTTGCAGGTTATCTTATTAAGTGAGCACTGGCTGAGGGCTTAGGCAAATATACAGAATTCGACCCAGAAGGAGTTCATGGTGGCCAGAAGCACTATGTTGGAGTTTGTGGCTAAGCAAATTTTCAACACTCATAGGTGGTGGACTAATCACCGGATTTGTAATGATTGCGTTTAACTTTTATCGTTTTCAGGTTGTAAGGCTTCAAGCCACTCTTAACTTTTCTAGTTATTTTGTCATTTTAAGCACTTTAATAAAACAGATTGTGCGTATCTTCAGAGTTCGAAAGAGTTTTCTCTTCCATTATTAAAAAACAACTGATGTGCTGGTAGGTACGGTAAACCAAGTAGCCAAACTACTCCTAGCCTGTAACAGCTCGACTTATATTTAAACACAAACTTTACAGCTCGAAGCCTCAAAGACGTGTGAAAGACTCCGGATCAAATCTCGCATGCTCATCCGTTCCAGCTCGCTCCCTTTATCTTGAGATCACTATTTGTTTGACACATGGGATTGCACTAGTTACTCGTTAGAAAACAAGTATTTGTTGCCGAGTACTGACGTACATACGATGATCGATACTAATGCTTGGAACTCGAATGATGAGACACGAATAAAGCCTATCTCGAGCAGCTTTAGGAAAGCGTGATCAGTGTCTTCATTGAGCGGACCTGCCATTATGGCAAGGTCTAACATCCGTCAGAGCTAAGTCTTGTGGCAAATCCCTACCCTCCGGCGTCGGAGAAGAACCTCATCCTCGGTACGCCACTATGCTTCGCTGACTCGCTCCGAGCATCAGCGCTTCTTTTGTTTGCTACGCCTCTGGGCGAGCCGCTGCATCAGCGCTTCTTTTCTTCGTTCGGACGCGGCCCACCCAGCCGAGTGCCTAGTGCCCCAGCCCAAGCATCACTGCCTCCACTCGGCCACTCGAGAGATCGCCAATCGCCACTTCAGCTTCGCCATATGCCCAGATCCAATCATCCATTCCAATCCCGGAATCCCCATTTCATCTCAATCTCCTCTCCGTCTCTCGGTGACTCGAGGCACCGCGCAGGGCGGGGCAAGGCGGCGAGCGACGCTGCTCCCAGGCTCCCAATCCCAGCCTCCCAGGCACCGGCTGCCGGGCGAGTGCACTACTGCCTGCTGCCATGCTGCGGTCGCCGATCGGTCCTGCGGTCCTGCCTGCTCAGCTGGTCGCCAATCGTCTGCTCCCTAGTCCCTATTCCTTAGCGCAATGTCAAAAAATAACAGTAAGTGGTTGTGGTTCTATGGTTGTGACTTATGATTTACTATGGGCCAGATATTGATGAGTCACCTAAGTGGATGGAAGGGGGAAAACTCAAACTCCTGTCAGTGTTGCAGAAGATAGTGATTGAAGATGATGGAAAGGATTTATCCGCTTTGATGCCGCTCTACAGGTCCATTAAATCAAATCCACAAATAAACAATAGAAGACCATACTTGACTTTACCTGAATTGTATTTGCTATTGGTTTAGAATGTGGAACTTCTGAACTTTTACCTGGCAAATGTGTGAGATTGGAATATATGATGGACATTCCATAATTCGACTTCATATAGATTCACTATTTGATAAACTCATCGGTACTTGATGGTACTGCTCTCTCATCATGGTTTTTCTTGGCTTAATTGGATTATATCTACTTGGCAGTCCGACAGATATAGGAGAATGCATGCAGAAAATCCAGCCTGTCAAATACGGAGAGGAGGTTTGCTTCAATGGCATGTTGACGCTGAAAGGCTCTAGTTCTGGGAATCTAAGTCCAGTAAGTACTCTGTCATCTCCTTTCAAATCTCTGTCTGTAGTGTAGAATTTGGATTAGTAGAAACTAGAAAGAAATTGTGTGTAAATTATTCAATTTTTCAGATTACATCCACCTTAAACAAGGCCAAACTGATTACCAATCTACATCGATAGGGAAAATATTGCGCTGTAGTTGAAACAAAAATGATGGTGATGTACTGATGCTTGATTTTGAATGATTGTTTTTTTAATTAGCTAGGAATGGATTTGAAGAGATACTTTAGCGTCATATACTTACTGGTCTCAATTTTAGCGTCACCAATTAGCTCTGCCCATTTAGTGTGATATACTCACATTGGTGCGATTGCAATATAGTTTGCATATGAGATCTTTTGCTTTTAGGTAATATTTTTTGGTCCGCGCTTGCGACTCCGCTATACCTAAAATATAATCCTGGATCCGCCACTGTTGACAAGTACCAATGAAACTTACAGACATGACTAATTAAGCTACCAATGGTCATAGCCGTGTCTTGTAGCTGATGGTCACGGTTTGAGTCCCAGTAAGGCCTTGTTTGGCAAGCCCGGGATCAACCGGGATCCACCGGGATCCATAGGGAAAAATCCCGGCGGGGATGGAATTCCCGGACAGTACGAAAAATCCCGGCAGCGCTGTTTGGATCACACCCGGGATCGAAAAAACCCGGCTCGATCCAACCCAATCCACGGGAATTTCTAACCACTCGGCCGTTGCGTGGTTCTCTCCCTCGCGTCTTCTCCCGTCGCGCTCGCGACTGGCGAGCTTCTTCTCCGATCGGCGCCGCCTCCCCCTCTCTCGCCCCTTGACTCCGGTGATCCAATCCCGCCGCCGTCGCGTGGTTCTCTCCCTCGCGTGGTTCTTCTCCCATCGCGCTCGCGACTGGCGAGTCTTCTCCGAACGGCGCCGCCTCCCCCTCTCTCGCCCCTTGACTCCGGTGATCCGATCCCGCTGCCGTCGCCGCCCTCGGAGGAACATCCCGGTCGGTAGTCTCCTCCTCTTCCCCCTCCTCCTCCTACTACGATTTCTAGGGTTATCTCTTATCTCCTCCTCCTCCGGCCTCAATTTTTTATCTCACAGATCTGTTGCGCCGGGGTTAGAGAGGGGGAGGAGAACTTCGGCCAGGGTTGCTCGAGGAGCCTCTTCCAGGCAGGGTTGATGTAACACGCTGGTAGGAGTCTGTAGACGTCTTGTTTTGGTCAGATGTCGTGATCTTTTTTGGAGGAAGCTGGTTGTACTGGTGCAATGACTGATGCTTGAGCACTTCCTGCCTTACGCTTGTTTTCAGCTTCCTTTTTGTCCTTTGGTTACCTGGAACTGTGCTTTGTAATAACTTTTGGTTTCCTTGATGAAATTGGGGAACTCCCTTTTATTCAAAAAAAAAATGCCCACAAAACCTGCTATGTTGAAAACCTGATGATAATTGTTTGACTCTGCCAATGCGGATTTTTAGTATTTGCAAGTGTACGTTGTCTACTAAAAAAACTGTTCAGAGTTGCAAGAACAAGGAGCAATTCCCTTTTGTTCCACCAGGACAAACTATTTATGCAATGAGGGGATGTTGATTTTGGCCAAGTTTTGGTTGTTCAAATTAGGAAGAGGAAGGAGGAAGGAGGAAGGAGTCTGCAGCTGTTCAGCTGGCTGAGGTCGCCGCACTGTAGCTGTTGCGTGTGCAAGGTCATTTTCATCTATTAGCTGGTAAGTGTGATGGTAAGTTTTGTTTCTAGCATTATATGCATTATAATACTTAGCCAAACATATTAGCATATCTTTTTTTTGTGTGTGGAGCAGCATAGTTGCAGTGATCCTCTCACTGGAAAGAACTTCCATCAACATGTTGTGTTCAGCCTTTGGCAAACTTGATTGCTGTAATCTTGCACCTTCTGCTGCCTACATGTTGAAGCGGAGTCAAGTTGTCATTTTTTATTGTTGCCAGGATCTATAGATTACTAGTGCTTATTGTCATTTTTTATCCATTGCCAGGATCTATAGATTTGTTAGCTGTACTAATGCTTTGTTTGGTAGCTGCAGTTCAGCCTGTTTCATTTTTTTCCTTTTCAAAAGAGCATATCTTGATGTATCAGATTAGATGGTTTACACTACACGCGATGATGTGATCACCAACTGGATCATTTGCTCAGGGTGTTATCTGATATCTCCTAGGCCATAACATTGGGAGCACAAGGGGAAATGAATGAGGTGCTCCAAAAGGATCATACAGATAAATCCTCATAGAAGAAACGGTTCGAGAAAGGCACCCCTTTTTAAGCTCATGTGAATAATCCATTAAAATTAAGGTAGCTTCTGTTCGTGGGTTGTATAATCACTTAATCAGGTAAGTGAATTTTAACAGGATTTTGGTAGACTTGTAGACATCTCCGAGATTGGATGACCTACTTTAGTTGCAAGTTGAATTCTCTTATTTGTCTTAGTGTCTCTGTTCCCTTTTTTTGGCAATGACTTCTGGCTTATCGACATCAATTACAATCATGCAGGTTCTATTTTTCTCTACAATGATAAGATTGCTTGATGTAATAGAGGATTATCTGATATAGAAAATTTTCTAACAGAAAACTTGTAACCTTGAAGGGAGAAGTGTAGATGACGATGTAACTGAAAAACCACTTGGCATTCCTTCTTGACCCATGCTTTTCTTTTGAGACTCTTCTGGACCCATACTTTCCATGAGACAACATAGAATGCAAAGCCCCTTCCATACATATGTCATCAGCTCGCACACCATATAACCTGGGAACAAATCGATATGATTAAATATGATGGGAAAAGTTTAGCCAAGAAGAAAAGAAGAACGGGAGAATATGCAGCATGTCCCACTTTGTGTCCAATATTTAGCATATTTAGTAAACCGATGTATTGTAGCATATATTTAGTAATTCAATAAAGTCATATTTAACATTTCTTTTTGTGTGACATTGGAGCTAATGGGGCATGCATTCAATTTCACTGCAATAACCTATGCATGGGCAATAGCAGAATTAGTCTTTTGGGACAGAGCAACTGCATAATCCGAGAACAGCAGTTATCTTACAATCTCCTTGATGCTTTGATTCTGTTTTATTTCATCAGTATCCATGATGAAGTGATAGCTCATGCGTAATGACCATGGATCATCTATCTGTTTGGATGGCAGGTCTATGGATGATTTTCTGCAATGAGATGATTAGTAGTTTCCTGGGAACATCTTGGTCAGCTGAGATGGTTGAAGTCTTCTGTTGAACAGCATTTAGCCAGAACAATATAGGTGGAGCTGTGTTTTGGCCATTGATGTAAACGATTTATGATTCTGCGTCACAGAATGTTTTCGGTTTGTAATTTTCTGAAGTACTTTTCTGTGACATGAGTACTGAGTGGGTTTGGAATATTTTGGGCAGGTGATGTAAATGATCAATTTTTGGGTATTACTGAATGAGTTTTGTAAATACTATAAATAATGAGAAATACTATTTGTAATATGAAATACTTTATTATGATTTATTATGTTTTTTTTTGAATTTTCTGCACTTTTTATTTTTTCGAATTTTCTGGACTGTTTGTGAAATTTTTCTATTTTTTCGAATTTCTCGTTTGGTTTTGGAAATTTTCATGAATTGTTCCAAATTTTATATGTTGTTTTTGGAATTTTTTATATTATTTTTTTGCTTTCAAATTTTTTTAATATATACAATCCCTACCAATCCAACCATTTGTCCAAACAAATCAATGAATTAGATTCAAGGTGAGAGAGGATTACATCCAAGGTGGGTGAGGATTGGGTGGTGGGAGGGGATCAACCCAATCCCGTCTTGGATTGTTTCTCTCTTGGATAAATTTCTCTACTAGCCAAATAAGGCCTAACTATATGTTAGTTGGATTTAGTTGCGAGTTTTTGGGAATTTAATCCGGTGAACTCTTGTTGGGGTGCATATCTAGTGCACATAAGCATTTGGTTTTATATGCAAAACTTTTTGTTTGGGTATCAAACAAGCATAAAAATTCAAAAAAATTCACTGTAGTGAATTTCTTTTTGTTTCTTCTAACATACATTGAGTTTGAACTTGAAATTTTAAAGGGTGGAACAAAACACCATCAACTACATCTAGAATTTTTTTCAGAATTTTTTATGCTTGTTTGATACCCAAACAAAAAATTTATGCATATATGCACCAAATACGCTATGTGCACTAGATATGCACCCCTCTTGTTGCTTAGCCTTAAGAATGATCACGTTAAGTTGATAAACCAACTGCATATATCGCTCCGAGAAAAAGGACTGATGAAGTGAGTTCAGGACGCGGAAGAACTATGCATGGGCTCGATGCTTCAAGGTTCGCTGTCTTACCTTTTATCACTTTGCCTCCCTTCCTTACCCTCTAATATTGGCCATGTGAGTGAGGTCGATTGCATGGCTGATGACTCAAAGGAAGGTGTAATTGTGTAATAATGCACTAATGCGAGGGAATGGATCCCATGGAAATCAATACTACAGAAAAGATCTTCACAGACGGTTCAAAAACGTTATCACAGGTGGTTTCCGGAGCCGTCTGAGTTTATGGGTCAGTGATGGTATGAGGTCATGTATGTTATCACAGACGATTATTAACTCAGAATCGTCTGTAATATTTGACTATCACAGATGGTTTGTATTTAGAACCGTCTATGCTTCACACACACACACACACACACACACACACACACACACACACACACATATATATATATATATATATATATTATTGTTTGTAGTCCCCAGTCACTTCCGAGAGGTAGTGAGGAGGATGCGACAACAGCCATAGACAACCTTATCGAGCCTGCAAGTTCAATAAGTATGTGGCTTTAGGAAGCGTGTGGACACCAATTACTTGTCGTCGATGTAAGTGGACTTGACATCAAGAATAGTTGGTTGCTAATACATGAAGCCACTTCCCGGGATATGCAGTACTCCAACTAGGAAGTGGCTTTATGTACTAGCAACCAACCATTTCTTGATGTCAAGTCCAATTATCTATCGATGATATCCGTCATTGTCCTCATCTTCCTCACGACCCCGTGGTCGAATCTTCCTCACGTGGTCAGGGACTACAAACAATATATATATGGAGCCGGTTTTAAAAGCAATGGTAGCCACTGCTTGGAGACTTTATAGAGAAGAGATCAGGAATAGAATGGTAGGACGTATACGTTGTTGGAAATATGCCCTAGAGGCAATCATATAGATGATTATATTTTATTATGTTCATAACATTGGATAATATATTATCATGTTCCTATAATAATATCGATAATATTTATTATCAAGTATGTGACTTGATTGTGAAACTCTATATTTATGCGATGATTATTCTTAAAAGTTCTCTGGTCGAAAACATATGAGAACACATATGAATATACTAGCATATGTATTGGTTGATGACAATGTTTCAAAGGTCATAGATATGGAGATATCAAACCAATAATATGGACACATGTTAGAGAACATGGTGTTGGATAAGACCCACCTTGAGACACTATTGAGATTGTTATGATTTCGTGTGTCATCAGTTGGTCTTAAGCGATGTTGATGTGTAATCTTTAGACCTGAGATTGGCATGGTTTCCTACATGTGTAATAGCACTCTTAGGGGTTGTCAAACGCTACTCGTAACTGAGTAGTTATAAAGGTAGCTTTCGGGTATGCTATGAAACATGCAGAGGGATGTGATTGGTCGGATATGAGATTTGCCCCTTCTAACATAACAGGAGAGATGTCTCTAGGCCCCTCGTTGTTGTTGGATAAAGAAAGTACATGGCCATACCACTAGTGGTCGAAGTGTCGACCACATGAAGTTATTCGACACTTGATCGAGAAAGTATTGAACAGTCCATGGATGACAAATAATCCCACCTGGAGTTCAACCAGATGTCGTGTGGCAAAGGGATAACACACAAACAAGTCGTTCAGTTCGACCAGATAGTACGACTAATATCCTTTCTCCACGTGTAGGGATAACCGCTTTCTAGGATCTCCTCTGCCTAGGACCTCCTCTGCTTGGAGTGGTCCGGGAGTGGTCCTAGAGAAAACTATCGAGGAGGTCCAATAGGACATCTTGAAGCTGGTCGATGACTGGTCATATGGAGATACAAGCAGGTCGTAGACTAGTCGGAGCTAGTCATAGACTGGTTGAACGTAATCACTAACTGGTCGTTAGGAGTTACGAACTGGTCGTGACTAGATACAAGCTGGTCGTAAGTGATAAAGACCTAGTTGTAGATTGTATTGCATTAAGATTCGTCCGATATATTCTATGTGTGTTCGGGAATCGTTATGTCCTGCTAGGTACCGCTGACGACTCGTGGTCGGAAAAGAGTTTTCGAGTCACAACCGATCGCACATGAACCTATAGGGTCACACACTTAAAGGGCTAGGATTTTATTTGGATGATGATCTAAATTCTTGTAGGCCACGAGTTCCTAATGGGCCTCCAGTTCGAGACCCATTATGAATGCCTATATATAGAGGGGCGGTGGCATGGGGTGAGACAATCATCTTTGGAAGAGCTCCCGAAACCCTAATAGCCACGCCTTCCTCAACCACGCCGCTGGTGCTAGCACTCTAGCGCGTGGTGTCCTTGCCCCGTACGAGTGGATACCTTGGAGGTGTTGTTGCGAAGTATCAGCACTAGGACGATCCGCAACTCGTGACGATCATCAGAGAAGGAGGAGAAGACGCGTGGCAAGAACGACTACGACTGCATCAACTCGCTATATCGACTCTACTTTCGCTATGAGTCGCGCGTCTAGTGGTAATCTCATGATCTATTACTAGCGGAGGTTCCTTGGTTGCGCGGTAGAAATTTTTGTTTTGCGCTAGCGTAGCGTACCCGTGACCCAACATACGTACTGAAGAATCTAGACCCGCCATTATAAGTTAATGGAGTATTTTGATGATTAATAACAAATCTATATGTGAGACTAAAACTTCTCTTGATATACCTATTGTGTAGTCTTATTTGGATGAAAAGATGAAAATTAAAGAGGTATGCATTCGACATCATATTCTTATATATTGTTGCATTCCTCGGATCCAAAATATAGGTTGAACTCCACTAAAAGTCTAACTTGAATATGTGCATATGTTTTATTACACATTCGTGTATGCACACATTTAGGGGGACTTCACTCTATGTTTTGTGGTTTCATTAGTATTGATCCATATTTCTTTATCCACATATATTGGGGATCTCTACTTTGAAACATATCCTTTGAGTATAGAAAACTTGTGTAGTTCATATATACTCATATTACTTTATATTCAATTATTTGCAATTGTGTTGTGGGACTAATGTGTGTGCTAAGATGTGTTCAAGGCTTAGTCTCGGAGTTTGAATGATGACATGAAAAGAAAATGCAAAGAAGATAAAAGATCGACATGGCTTAAGACAAAAGAGTCATGCATTGCATTTCGAAAAGCTTCTAGAAGAATTTCAGTGGAAATCGGTATGACCGCATTTGGTAAGCGGTACTACCGATGTGCGGTAGTATCAGAGTTTATTTGGCGGAACTACCGCGTAGCGGTATGACCGCAAATCCTTTGGCGGTACTACCGTTGAACATTAGGACTGTCCGAACGTATGATCCAATCGTGCAGTTAAGACCTGTGGTCCGAACATTCATTCAAATCTGAGCCGTCCACATAATCAGTCCTATCGTGCAAGGCTGATCTGGTCGCTCCTGTGAAGCGGTAGTACCGCAGTTCTTGAGCGGAACTACCGTAGCTCGGTAAGTCCGAAATATAGTCGTACGAATTTTCCAGAACGATGCTTTTTGGAGTTTGTTTGCTCTCTGGTAGTGCGGTAGTACCGGAGTATTACTCGTGGCACTACCGCAACCCGGTCATACCTCATTTTGTGTGGCGGTACATTATTTCCAGTAGGCACCAGTTTTGGGCCTCAAGTGGAAGCGGTCGTACCACACTTGTGGACCGGTATGACTGGAGAGCGGAACTACCGCGCGATCAATGGCGGTAGTACTGCACCTTTCTGCAAGGGCTTGTTTAGAAGCATTTCTTGCAGGTATATCTTGGTAATTAATGTTAATCATGGTGGGACTAACATTTTCCACGAGTTGGATGAATAGGTTATGTTCCAAGGTGATGAAGACTTTGGATGGCATCATGAGTTGATCGTCATCAAGTCAAGGTTCAAGAAGAGGATGCATCATGTGTTGATGCATATCAAGATCTCAAAAAGGAGATGATCATGAGTTGATCATCAAGTCAAGAGAAGACCCATCATGTGTTGATGGAAGTCAAGTAAAGGATGCATCATGGGTTGATGCATGTCAAGACGATGACCCGGACTTGAAGTGAAGATGTGCGTCATCAAGCTTCAAGAAGATGCTCAAGGCAAAGGTATGACTATCTAGGGCTAAGGATGTGTTCATAGTCTTTTACCGGTGTTGGTGTTTGGTTGGAAGACCGGATTGCTAGTATAGGTTGCCGTACTGTTAAGAGGGGTCTTGTCTAGTAGCTTGAGTCTCATCATGTGTTGATAGCTCAATCTCGCTTACTCTAGCTCACCATGGCATGATGTTATTATTTGTGAATATGTTTTGCAAATAGTCGAGGCTCATGCATTTAATCCTTGTAGCATGTGACTATACTTTGCAAATGTGTTTTGCAAATGGTTGAAGTCCATATACCTACTCCTTGTGGCATGATCTAGGTTTGCAAATGTGTTTTACAAATTGTTGGGATTCATACATTTTCCCTTGGCATGATCTAAGATTGCTTGTTGCTATTTCTTTGGACTTATGCTATGGTAGTGGCTCTTTGGAGTTGTTTTTTTATTTGATCAAATGTGTTTGAGATCAATCAAATAGGTGGTTTGTGTAGCCCTCTGAATAAGCTTTCCATAGAGTCTAAGATCACTCAATTCCGACATCGGAGTCAAAAGTTATGACCTTTTTACTGAGTGTCGTTTGTGCTGAAATTGGGCTACGGAACTACCGCCTTGAGAAGAAAGGTACTATCGCAGAACGGTAGTACCGCCCATTGTACTGCGGTAGTACCACACCAAAATTTTAACGGCTAATTTTTTATTTTTTAATGCACCCTTTCCGACCGTTGAGCCAAAAAGGTAGTACCGGCCTTTGAACGGCGGTACTACTGCATTTCAACTGAATTTGCTGATTTCTGCTCCCAACTGCTAGTTTTTGTGTGTGGGCTATAAATGCCCACCTTGGCCGGTTGAGAAACAACTTTTGACATCCCATTTCACTCATTTGAGCTAGTGTGACCTTCTCCTCTCAATTGTGCATGTGTTGCACCTTGTGAGTAAGGAGAGAGGTCTCTGGTTGCATGTGTTGCATCTAGAGGTGGATTTCGTATCCACTTGAGCTTGTGCATTCGTTGCACGTGGTGAGAGTCAAGCAAGGGGCTTGGCTTATTACTCTTGGTGTTTGCCGACACTTAGACGGTGTGGAGGCGTTGTGGATCGGTGATCTTCTCAAGAAGCTTGTGAGAAGGCTCGGCGTGTTGTGAAGGTTGGAGCTCGCCTACCCGGAGCTGGAAAGAGCTACAACTAGTGGAATTGAGGTGTTTAGCTTAATTCGTGGAGCCGGTCCAATTAGTTTGGGCTTACTTCAACGTGGATTAGGGGAGACCGGTAAGTCTCCGAACACCACGGTAAAACGTCATTGTGTCATTGTGGTTTGCTCTCTAGTGATTTACTCTGTGCAATTTACATTCCTAGAATTAAATTACTTTTATGTCTTTGTATGGTTACTATCATTATCAATAGACTTATATTGTTAGTTCACTTAATCAAGACTAGTTAATTTAGGTTTTAATTGAGCAAAACCAAATTGATTTACAATTCCGCATAAAACTCGGTTTTAGCCAAAAGATTTTAAAAACCACCTATTCACCCTCCTCTAGTCGGCCTCCTCGATCTTACACGTACCTGGGACGCAAGGGAGGAAAACTTGACCAGCATGAACACGGTTATGCAGACAAAGGTGAAATGAATGGTGAGAGACAGGTGAAGAGGTGTTGTAGTAGGTTTTGACTCATTTGATCTTGTTTTCGAATAGAATACACACTAATTAATAAATAATTTGTATGTTAATTGCAGCTTTACAAATTAGCCTAACTTTTACAAATCTGAAAAGTTAATTGCAGCCAAGCCCCATCCGAACCACATCCCATATAAGTCAACCAAGCACAAAGAACTGGCATCAATAACCCTCAGTATCCATCAGAGAGCATTAACCAAACCCACCATTTTGCCCCATTCATTTTTGTCAATCTGAACCCACAGCATGAACTAAGCAAGATGCACATATACCAATAGCCCTCAGTTTACATCACAGAGCAAGGGGACTATTAATACGAACTAATTATCAATTCAATTTTAGCATAAGACTATTAACATCATTACATCACTGAGCAAGGGGGCTATTAATATGAACTAATTATCAATTCAATTTTAGCATAAGACTATTAACATCATTGAGCAGTTCAATAGTAAGACAGCAAGACCAAGAGTGTCCAAACCCACCACACTAGTAGTAGCCCTCAGCATCCATCGCAAAGCACTAACCTTTTTCATCACAGAGCAGGGGGTTAGAGACGGAGAGGGAGTAAGGGAGGGTGATACCTCAGTACAACACAACCACGGCAGCGACCCCACCACCAGCACAACCCTCATCCATCTCCTTCACCTTGCATAAATCACACAAATATCAGGACACAACTTAAGGCTCAAGCATAAAAATCAAACTTAACAAAAGATATTAAGCTAACAGAGAGAAAATAGAGGGAGGATGGGGAAAGCAAAGCCAAGGGCTAGGGCCCGAGCACAGAGGTCGGCAGCAGCGCGTCTTTGGAGAACCAAGCCATGGACGCAGCAGCAAGAGGTGCAGTGGCGCGCGAGACACACGGGCCAAGCCCAGTGGCTTGGTGGCGGCGTCACCGTAGTTGTGGTGACGACGACATCGCCAAGACACTCCTATCGTACGAGTGTCTTGTGCAGTGTAGAGTGGTGTCACAACCGGCGGCGAAGGGAAGAAGGGCGGTGTCGGCGACGGGGTCGAGCGGCGGCGTCGAGGTGGGGAGGGGAACGGATGAGAGTAAGTGCGTTAGGGAGTGACGAGTTAGGGCGGACGCAAACCTTAGCGGCCGAGCTCCTACTAATAAAGAGACTTATCACAGACGGTTCTATTATGGAACCGTCAGTGATAATTATCACAGACGGTTCCATAATAGAACCGTCGTGATATGTCACATATCACGTATGGTTTTATAATAAAACCGTCAGGATATGTGACATATCACGACGGTTCTATTATGGAACCATCTCGTGATATGGTTGTTCTCAAGTTCTATGTTTTGAGCATATTATCATGTATATACACTTACATGACATGAAGAAATTACATGTTTATATGTCAATTTTGTCATTTAAATATCAATAAAATTTGCTTTAACTATATATGATACATATATATCACAGATCGATATATATAATTAATTAATTTGTTCCATTAAGCCGCCTCGATATATATATGTATATATATATATATATATAGTGATAATTCAACATATAATTAATATAGTAACTTCACCTCCAAACTAGATTTTTTTTCATTTTGAATTTTCATATGGCCAAACAAAGATGGCCACGCTTCTTACAAAGATTTAAAAAAGAGTAGAAACCTATAAATAAACAAAGTTTTTCTAGTGGCAGAGGTAGGCTGCTATCTCCATCTTCAAAACTTTGTAGGCGGCGGCGTCGGCGTCAGACGGTTCATGATCGAACGAAGCTGAAATGCGTCCACCCGCTGACACACTCGTTCGAGTGTCTCCCGAAGACCCTCGGACTATTGAATCAAGAAGAATTGAGCCCATAGGCTCTCTTCCCTTGCTTGAGGGGTCTCAACCTGGTCAACTCGGTCGCCTGCTGCCTCGATTAAGCAGTCCAAGTGATGGCAAGCCTCCTGGAGACGTGCAACATCATTGTGGAGGACCACGTCAATAACGCGATAAACTAGCCGAAAGTGGGAGATCACCCAGAAGACATGGCGGAGGAGGATGTCAAGACGGTGAAAGGTGGCCATCACCTGCTCTGGCAAATCCTCGGACAGAGGAGCGAAGGCACTGTTGAAACAGTGTTCTTCCGTAGCATCTGCTAACGTACGGCCGGAGAGGTGCTCGTACAATACGACCAGGTAGGCCATTAATGCCGGCGACAAGGAAACAGAAGAGGGAGCCATTTCTGCTTTTTTTAGAAGTAGTAGAGTTATATATGGGGATGATCATCTTCGATGGCGGATGATCATCTTTTTTATAAAACAAGGAATAAATTCGGAGCGTGGGACAAAGAGACACATTGGGGAGCCGAAGCGGCATTGATGCGACGAAGAGACGCATCGACGACGAAGAAACTCATCGGGCTTTAACGGGAGTCAGAAGCGATATTATCACGATTTGTTATAATTAAAAACTGCTCGTGAAGTTCGCAATTATCACGCAGACGGTTCAGATAGAACTGCTCGTGATACTTCACGACGGTTTTCAATGTGAACCGCTCGTGATATTACCTCTTCACAGACGGTTTTTAGTGCAGCTAGTAACACAGACGGTTTTCAATATGAATCATCTGTGATTGCACCTAATATAGATTGTTTTGGTCAACCGTCTGTGATGAGGCATCCAATATTAGCCTTTTTGTAGTAGTGAATCGAAATAAAGAGAAACAGAGAGTATGAATCACTAGGTTTTCCTCTGGGCCTCACGTACCCTATTTGGCTATTTCAAGACCTAAAGGAAAAACATTTTTTTTCTTAATTGGCACTGTTACATGTCGCAATAGCAAAAGTAGCCCTCTCTGGAGCATAAGTGTAAAAATAGCATCACGAACATGCCGACAGGCGACATGTGTCACCTACCGCGCGGCCTTCGCTAGGACCTCACCCTTGCCCTATCCCATCGCTGCCCCTTTGCCTTGTCCCGTCGCTATTCCCCACTATTGAGCCCGTCACCTCGCTGCCCCCCTGCCGTGCGGCCACCGCCTTGCACGCCTCCACGCCTGTGGCCATAAAAGCCTAGGACCATCTCTGTCAAGCACTCACAAGCCCAAGCGCAGAGAGACAGAAAGGAGCAAGTGAAGGGAGATAGAGCGTTCGGTCAGAGTATTTCAGTTTGCATTGCCGATTTGAGAGAGTTTAGAGCGGTGTTTAGCGGTTATATTAGTTGAAAATTTTCTCCATCAAGCGAAGATCATCGAGAAGAGGTAATTCTTTCCGCATGCATTATGTTAAATAACTGTTTAGTTAGATTCCTAGCAATGTTAGGAATATAGTCGTCATTAATTTAGTAGTTTGTTAACTAACCACTGATTAGATATTCCGATTAAATATTGCGGATGTAAGTTCAAGTTCTATTAATTGGTTTTGGTTATTAATGACAAATATAAATGTGAGACTAACTCGTTTGTTGAGTATGATATTATTTAGTCTCATTTGGATGAAAAAGGTGAAAATCATAGAGGTATGCACTTGACATCATATTCCTATATCTTGTTGCATTCCTCGGATCCAAAATATATGTTGAACTTCACTAAAAGTTTAACTTGAATATGTGCATATGTTTTTATTACACATTAGTGTAAGCACATATTTAGGGGAGTTCACTCTTGTCTATGTTTTACTATCGATCTTACGAATGAATGAATGAATATTTGGGGGGTCTCCTAGATTTAAAACCACGCAGAGGATGACATAGAGATTTTATATAGGTTCTGGTCTTCTCCGGAGAGAATAACAACCCTACTCCTGTTGTACTATATTAAGTGTGTTGTTTACAATCAAGAGGGAGACTAAAGCCTAATGTCGTGTGCTCCAGATTGCTCCCCTCGATCGCTTTTTTCTCCTGCCTACTGACTTCAGCCTTTATATAGCGCATGGAGAGGTGGCAGTTCCTCCAAGCCAAGAGACGTCCCAACATTTCAAATGATGAACTGTTGGTGGAGGTTATTGTTAGAGAGATAACTCCCCCACGTCGCCAGGCAGTTATCGTCAGAGACAGAGATACAAAATGTGCAGTTATTCCCGATAATAATAGCGTATATTAACCACCCCATGTGTTAAACACGGTGCATAAGACTCCCTAACCGACTGGCCCCACATATTTGTAGACTCTATCGAGTATAGGGTAGTCATAACTGACCAGATTGTAGAGTAACTTACGACCACATGGTGCTCGTAGAGAAGGCTCACAACCAGGGACGAGTTGTAGAAAAGCTTACGACTAGGGACTCGTCGTAGTAAGACTTACGACCACTTGTTAAGCTTCTCCCTTATAAACAATAAGGGGTATACTTGCGAGTAATATAAAAATATTGCCATCTATAATAAGAATTAGAGATAAATAATTAAATGAGGATTATTAAATCCTTGTCATCTAGCCCCCCAGCCTCAAGTCAAAATAACTTACTTGGTATAAGAGTCGTAGAATGGTGGTCGGAAGTAGAATCTTTTTGACTAGTATTTCATTTGACCAGAAATTGACTTAGTCAAGAAGGTAATTTCACTTGAGTTGTAAATACATAATCGGTTTTCCTGAATAGAAAAATTAAAGAATCACAATCGACTCTCATAGATTTGTCTGTTGATGCGATTCTCCAAGAGGTGGCAACTGTTGAGTTCCCACGATCTTTAACTCAAGCGTGCGGCTATAAAAATCCACTGTGGTCGTGTCTTAGGGCTTTTACTTTCCCCATTTGCTTCAACTGTTCTTTGAGCCCTTGTTCTCTCTGCTGCCAACCAAATCGAACCCTTCCTCGAAACTTGTCTAAATCCAAGTCAATCTCAATCAGAGAAGATGGCCGGAACCGTTTCCAAGTGGGCAGTATCGGAGATGGATGAGACAAAGATGAAGGCTTTGGTAGTCACCGAGTAGATTCCGAAGAAGGACTTTGTGAAGTGGACTGATGCTTCTGGGTGGCATTGGCCCTCAGGTGAGGAAGGCACCATTCCAGTATTTCAAGCATACTACGAATGTGGTCTTCGACTACCCGCTCACCCCTTCCTTACGCTGGTACTCGTACACTTTGGGGTGGAGTTGGTGAATCTTGTTCCTAATTCCATCATAATGTTAAGTGTATTCGTGTACCTGTGTGAAGCCTACCTGGGGATTCCAGCAGACTTGGAGCTCTTCTAGTACTACTACGGGATGAGCAAACAAGCCAAAATCGCAGGCAGCTGTGGTCTGAAGCTCCACGACGGGAAGTCGATGGAGTACATTCAGATGTTCACCCAGTCGTCATGGCCGGGATGAAAGAAGAGGTGGTTCTACTGGTCAACGACCAACGACGATAGCCTCTTCTTCGTGGGGAAGGCTGCTGAGAAGAGTCCCTCCTGGGATTCGGTTCCCAACGACCTTGACCGGATCTCTCCCTTCATCCAAGCCATAAAAGACTTGAGAGAAGAGGGGATCACCGGATGGCATGTGGTGCGAGATTTCATTGCGCGCCACATCAGCCCTTTGAAGAAACGAGTACATCCCATGTGGATGTACTCGGGGACTAAAGATTTGACCAGGGATTTCGACGAAGGTAAATAATCTTTCAACTCAGCTCGTTTTTATTTAATTTTGAGTGTGATTGTTGAGTAGTTTCTTTACCGTTGTAGATCTCCCACAAAAAGAGATTACGCACGGGTCAAACTCATTTGTGAGAAAGCTCCAGCACCCACGTTGACAGGGGTCCCTCGAATCTTAGCGGCCGTGTCCGCAAAAGAAAGTGAGGAATGTCTAAAGGTAATCAAGAGTTGATTTCTTCTTTAGGGTTCTGTGGTCGTAGATTTCGACCATCGAGTGATGTTTTTTTTATGTTTGTTACAGAAAGTAGGCATGACAGATCGTCGAGATGACCAAGAGGTCAAATCGAAGGCTGTCAAAACGGGGCAAAATGAGGACAAAGTTCCTCCAGTCAAAAGGCATCGTCTTGTGAAGGTCGTCGACAAGCAAGGCGAAGGCTCAAGCTCTGCTCCTCCTCCGACCAATCCCATCAAAAAATTCTTTGCAGATGTGATTGCTGTAGAGAAGAAGGGACCAGTCGAATTGCCTGCTCCCAAAGCCCCTAAGACCAAGGTACCATTATACTATGACAACAAAGCTTTTTCAGTTTCTGCCTCCCATGGCTTTGTCAAGCAACTAGAAAAGGAGAACTGGAAGAGCTTTGTGTATTTTGTGAAGGATACTACTGCATCAGCATAAACCATGGTCGAGGCAAATGCTGCCCCTTAGGTGATCGAAACAAGTTCCAACCACCAAGAGGGGCAGGAAGCTTCGGGAACTTTGGCTCTCGTTCAATACCTACGACCAGACGTGGTCGTAGAGATCCCAAACCCTCAACAAGGTCTTCGGCCAGATGTGGTCAAAGAAGCCCCAACCTCTCAATCTCGTGGCACCGAAAGCCCCCTAAGAGCCGAAAGTGTCACGAGGACTAAGGCGGTCGATGAGAAGAAGAGAAAGAGACCTTTCTCAGGGAAGGTCTCTTTCGGATTCACGATTAAAGCCAGAAAGCCAAGTTATGTAAAAATCAAAAGCATAAGAATAACATTTACCTTCTGTTTTTTACAATCTTGACATGCTTTCTCTTTTTTGCAACTTTAGTCTTGCTCCTCCAACCCCAAGGACTCTTCTATCGAGAGGCTTGCTATTATTTCTCCTGCAATCAAAGAGATAACAGTGAAGGTGTTCAAGGGATCGATCATTGTCTCTATGGTTGAGGAGGGCACTGCCATAGAAGCAACTGTGACCACCGAAGTGATCATAGATGCAGAGGTGAAGACGGCGGAAGAAACGGTCGCTCTAATGTTCGAGCCGATTATTGATGATATCAATAATCAGACAAGGGACTTGGTCCTTCGATCACCAAAAGCTTCCAGTCAAGGCAGATGAGGAACCTCCGACCATCGAGTCGAGAAAGAAGTCGCGAAGGACGTTCCTCTTGGCCCTCAAGGAGGAGTTGCTGATGCAAGCAACGAAGAAGAAGAACAAGAAGAGTACTTCAACTTCTTCTCTGAGTTCTTTGGTCCAGCATCCATCGTGGGATCCTCTTCATTCAGATCTCGCGACTGAGTCCCACACCCTACGGACATTCCTAATTGGGGGAATATTTTTGATGCGAGCGTCTTCAAGAAATATGGTGGGACAAAGTCAAAGATATCGATGAACTTAAGTATTCCCAAAGGGTGTATGCCAATTTTGCTCTGTCAACCATCAATGTAAGTACCTGATACCAAACATTCACATATTTGGTTTTTTCTTGCATCTCACTGTCTTTCTTTATTCAAAAAGCTTTGGAACAAGTTATCACCGTCGGTGAATACCATAGACAACTTGTGCTGTTAAGATAGCAAAAAGCCAAACTCTGTGGGCAGGCAGAGAGATGGTAAATTACTGTTATATATAGTCTTTTGTATTTTGGCTACTTGTCCAGTTCTTATGTCTACTTTGACCTTTGCAGGTTCAAAAGTGACTAAAAGGCCTTGGCTGATTCTCTCGACTACGAAAAAGTCGAGACACAGAAGCTAAGGGAAGAAAACCAAGACCTGCTGAAGAAACTTCAGGAGGTAAATTCTACAACTCACGAGTTGTAGAATGAGATAAACAGTAAGTTCTGAACTTAAGAGTGTTTATGATAATGACTTTCTTTTCTTTTTATAACTCTTGTTTATTTTTAGAAAAAGAGGTCGAAATGAGAAAACTCCAAACCGAGGTCGAATCAAAGGCTTTGGTTGTTAACGAGCTTTCCCGTATCAGCAAAGAAAAAGACAAGAGCATAGAGTCGTGGGAAGAGCGATTCGCCAAGAAAGATGCCTCCCGCGACAACGAGGTCAGGAAACTTGATTCTCCACTAGGAGATAAGTAATTCTTTACCTACGACCAGATTTGTTTTCTAGTCGTTAATAAATATGCGTCTGACTAGTCGTACTCTATTTTCAGAGCAAGCAGTCAAAATAAAACGACTCCACGAAGCTTCAAGTCGTAGTAAGGAGGAGATGAAGTCGATGGAGATCAACCTTCATGTCATGACCAGAACTCCTAGGTCCACTCGGACGTCCTCCAGGACCACCCGAGAGGTCAAGACTACTCGCAGGTCCCACAAGACCACCCGGAGGTCTGAGAGTGGTCATGGGGCTCAGGATCACCCCCAGGTCCACGACCAATCCTGAAGGAGGTCGTGAGACCAGAGATCACCCCAAGTCCTTTGTGCAATTGAGCTAGTCCCAAGATCAGCTCCTAGCTCACACAGTAACAACAGTGGTGACATCCAACAACAAGTACTTTATTAATAAAATATCAACAGAGTTGCTTACAAAAGCGGCTCAAGGCCGAACAAAAATACAACAAAAGAGCAAGCAGTTCATCCATCACGCCACATGCAAATGGCTGAAGGGCACAACCTAGTTGTCCTGGTCCTCCTCCTCGCTGCAGACGTCTTCCCCTGCTCAAAGATTACATCAAGCAAGAGTGAGCACAACAACCGTGCTCGCAAGTCACACTCGTGGAGTAACAAATTGTAATGCATGCATGGATGACTCAAGGGAGGTCTTGTAGGGTTGTTTTGCGCAAAGCCAGGTTTCTTTCAAATACTCATACTAAGTTCCAAGGCAGTTACAATATACTAAAATTCTTTTTCCAAAACTCAGTTTTATAGTTGGATAACATTCATCAACAAATGGTGAATGATACCCTCCTATCACAAGGCTCCCCGCCCAAACCCATTTGGATAGATAATCAAAACCAGTTAACAAAGTCTTTTGAAAACAAAACCATAGTCTAACTTTGAGTGGCTTTGCCAACATGTCCATAACTGTAGACACGACTATTCGAATAGTTTTACACTCTATAGAGGTGTACAGTTTTACCCACACGACATGATTTCTCTAGTTTGCTTGGCATCCGTCGATACCACCACTTACTGCCGAAGGTAAGTAGTCTAGAGCTCATGACAAGGCCTTTACAATGCTCCATTCCACCGTAGTCCACCCTCGCTAAGATTTCGCCCCACCCTGCGGATAGAAACCCGCAGAGATCAAGGGCCCCCTCTTGCGCCAGGTGGGACTAATAGGTCATACAAACGACTACCCACTGCATCAACAGGATCAACCACGATGAAACTTTGCAAATTATTTAGCCAAGTCCCGCCCACACAGGACATGTGGTTGTACGGTGAGGCATGGCAAGATGCGGCTCGCAGACCGGTCCTTAACTGACCAGGGTGACCCCCACAAATTCCTAGGCCTCAACCCTAACTAGATTGAGCCCGTGCATAAACATGCACCAGCCAAACAACCAGTTCACCCAAGTCTAAGTAAAATTTTCCTTTCCTTTGCTTTTCAAAAACCTTTTCCAAAATTTCCATGACAACCCAATGCCATGGCTTAAATTATTTGATAAAGTTGGTCTTTTGGCAGTAAGATCTCCCAAGACAAGAATTGTGGTCTAAGCATGGCTAAGCATCAAATTTTGCAACACTTCTAGCTCATACTATTGTATCAACTAGATTTTCATCTATGGCATCAAGGGTGAATGATTCAATGTCAAATCCGGTTGTACAAAGGAAACAGGGATAACTATAAAGTTTAAAAATAGGGATTAAATTACTTAAATTGAAATAAGCATGCAATAATCATTTGAAATGGAACTTAAATAACTTGAATTACTGGGCTCAACATGATCAAGGGTATGACTTGCCTTGCTCAAAAGTTTGAGGATCTTCCTCTTCAAAGAACTCGGGCTCCTCGGTGTCGTCGCAATCTACACGAGCGAAAGAGACAAACTCAAACAAAGTCCAAATAAAAAGCAAAGAACTCCGAAAGAAGCTCAAAACTCAAACCAACGGAAAAGCACTGCACTAGAAACGGGCTCTTCGGGAGGAAGCTTGGCTCACTGGGAGGAGGTCCAACGGAGAGGGCGGTCTTTGCAAAAAGACCCAAGAGGGTGGTCTGTGCAAAAGACCACGGGGGTGGTCTTTGCATAAGACCAGGAAGGTGGTCTTTATAAAAAGACCGGGAGGTAGTCTTTGCAAAAAGACCAAGGAGGTCCTGAGGAAGTTACGACTACTTCAACGTGGTCATAAGAACAAGAGAGAGAACAGGGCACAAAGAAACTCACCAAGGCCGAGAACGAGACGGAGGAAGGAGGGGAGGTCGATCTACGGTGGTGGAGGTTGTGGCCAGCGCAGATGCTCCGGTGGGTCCTCCAATGGAGAGAAGGCGGCGAAGGAGGCTCCAGCGGAGTTCTCGGCGATGAAGCTTCAACACAGTGCAACTGGGCAAGAGCAAAAAGAGATAAGTGTGGAAAAAGGTGATGATAGAGGGCTACTCATGCTGTTTATAGCCTGAGAAGGAGGAGAAAGAGAGTCACTGAAATCTCAGAGATGCAAGAGTCAAAGGTAGGTAGGAGACAGGGCAAGTGTCACGATTGATCTAGTGAAGGACAAACAGGACAAGATCTGCTGAGAAGGAGGGAGACAAGGAGGGAGATCAAGGTGCCACGCAAGTGGCCGCATCTAATGTGACACATCCAGCATTAAATGCACCAGAAGTCTTATGTGGTGGAGAAAGATAGAGGTGAGCATGACTGACTGGTGGGGCCAGTCAAACTCAGAAGAACAGTCCAGTCAAAGGAGGTGATCGCGACCATAGGGGAGGTCGTGACCAAGGAAGGAGATTGTGACCAACAAGAGTGGTCCTGACTGCAAGGGTGGTCTTTGCAAAAGACCACGCGGAGGTCCTGAGGATGAAGAGGTCCTGAGGTCAAAGGAGGTCCAAGGGACGAGGAGGTCCAAAGAACAGGGAGGTCCTACGGACAAGGAGGTCCGAGGGACGAGGAGGTCCAAAGGACAGGGAGGTCCTGCGGATAAGGAGGTATCAAGGGAGGTTCTGACGGTCAAGATGAAATCAAGGGAGGTCTTGACGGGAGGAATCCAACCCGAACCTTGAATTTCAAAGAACAAGAAGGTTTGAAACATAAACCCGAGCTTGGAGCACCTCGGGGGTGGTCATGACACAAGGGGAGGTCCAAACGAACAGAGAAGAGAAAGGTCCACACTAGAACTCGAGCAACTCCAACAAGCCCGAAGCAAATCGGCTCTTAGATTAGTTGAAGTTGGCTTTAGTCATTTTAAAGCACTCAATTCTGAAAGTCTCAGATTAAGCTTGGTTCCTTTTATTTTGAAAACTCAAAAGGCTCATCAAAGCAGGGCATTACACTTCAAGACAACATATCCCTCCAAAACAATGTACTCGGAGGACTTGGTGCTAAGGAGGTCACTCCTCTTGAAAACACCATGATCGCTCATACGAGTCAACCCCATCCACATCACCTCATTGCTTTATGACCAAAGGTAATAAGAAGGTAAATGATGATGAACCTTCGTATGATGAGTTGATGGATATGTTTGAGGAGCTTAATGAGTATCTAGAAAAGGAGAAATCAAAATTCAATGTGTTGAAGAAAGAGTATGTCCCACTTCAAAATAATTATGATGTACTAAAAGATGAGCATGAAACTCTCCTCCTCGATGAGCTCAATAAGTCCAAAGTGGATATAGGCATTACATGTAATTTATTAGATGATTTGCCATGTGTAGCTCCTAACTCTTGCATTTCATCTAAGGTTAGCATATCCACCTCTTGTGATGATTTGCTTGATATGTCTTGTTACTAAAAAATAGAGGCTTCTATTTCCTCTATGTCTTGTGATACTAAACTTATAAAAGAAAAAAAGAGCTCAAGGCCAAAGTCATAAAATTGGAAAATGATTTAGAAAGAAGCTACAAAGGGAAGGGCACTCTCGATGATACATTGAGCAAGCAAAGAAGTTTGCAAGACAAGAGTGGTATTGGCTTCATCTATGAGAAAAATGAGAATAGCAAGACAAGGCAAAATGCAAGATACGCGAAGAATGTCAAGTGCCTTGATAACAACAAGAAGGTTCACTTTGCCTCGGTGTACCCAAACAAGATGAATGACAAGCAAATGTCATCAAAGAAGAGGCAAGCCAACAATAAGCAAGACAAGAAGACAAATGATGGAAGAAAATGTCAAACTTGCTACAATTGCCGGGAAAAGGGACATTTTAGTAAGGAATGTCCCAAAAGTATCACTCTTAAGCCTATTATCTATAATGATCATTATTTGCTTAGGAAGGCTAGAGATGGTAGGGTAATTGCTAGATGTGTTAGTTCACCTAAGACTATTGTTAGGGCCATTTGGGTGTCTAAAAGTATTGTGACTAACATTCATAGACCCAACCAAGTATTGGGTACCAAAATGTGCCTAAAAGCTTAATAGGTACTTGGAGAGGCATTGGAAGCTTAGCTCATTCATGAAGAGGTGAAGTCTACCATGTGCAAAATTGGAGCCAAGTATGAGGATGATCTTGTCACATCAAGCACCAATGCCATCTCGGTAACAAGTATTTACATTGAAGTATCTAACCCTTTGCCTTGTGTAGGTTGCATTCCATGAAAATCTTTTCAAAAGGGTGTTCTTGCCCTTGTCCAAAAACGTTATTATTGAAATCTTGAGCAAGATGGTAGTGGCACAGTAAGGGAGAGTGCTAAATCATAATCATGTATATCATATCCCTAAGTGTGCCCAAATTGATTAAGTGCTAGTATTGATTTTCAAAACTGGGCCATTTTGCCAAAAGTAAAATTTTTGAAATATTAGTATATCTTTGAAAAACTAGTTGGAAAATATATACAAATGCATTTAAAGGTTTTCAAAAAGGTTTTATCTTTAGAAAAGCTTATTTTAAGTAAAACTGAGTTTCTAACCAAACTAGCAATCTAGTATCTTGTTTTTGACATAAACTAGATTTTTTTTGTGTAAAATCTAATCTAAAAGGATTATGAAATCGGTCCCAAAAGGAAAACCCTAGAGTTGGCTATTATAAACCTATTTGGTATTCAAAAGATTTCCAAAAGGTCAATCTAGCAAAAGTTATTTGATTTTGAAACTCATCCAAAATACTATTTTAACCTAAGTGGTCACTTTCTAGCACTTAAGTGAGTTTTTGCCAATTGAGCCAAAATTATTAACATATATTAGCTCATAAGGGTATTTCAAACTCATACATGCAAATGGATGATAAAAACACCCTGACATGCTCATTTTTGCAATCTTTTAGAAATTTATTGAAAATGAGCTTGTTTTGAAAAATAAAAGTATAATTTATTAAAAACTATCTTGAAAAGAGTTTTAACTTTGGCATATAGTTGGAAATGCTCCAAAAATGGTTTGAGTTTCTTTGTGAAAATTTTTGGAGTAAATTACAACATGATATCTAACTTCTCCTCAAAATTTCAATCCTCAGCGTGCATTCTGTTGCACCCCTAAGATGCAATCAAGCATCTCCTCAAAGAAGATGATCGGTTCCCACGTCCGATCAGTAGCTATGCCATTGGTCTGACCGGACCAAGAGAGACTTGCCTGATTTGTCCAAATTATTTATTTCTGTAACACTCTGGCTATGCGTAAGCCAAAATGTTACCTAAAAACTTTAATACAAATCAACAATACAATTTAATTTCAACATTCTATCAACTTCTGATAGTTAAAGTCCAACACATAAGAGGATTATTGTAAAATTTGTTCTAAATTTCGGCAACATAACAAAGCTCTAATTGTACGATCATAATAATCCATTCAAGAGCATTACTATCAAGAATACATCTAATGAGCATAAAGCATTAACTATATCATCCAAAACATAATGATGGATAATAGCAACCATTAGGACGCCAATTATTACAAGCCCAAAATTTTCAACTGAATGATAATAGCAGGTTCATTAACTAAAAGTGAAATATGTGAAATGAGTGAAGTTATCCATGTGATTACTCCCTCCCAAAGCATGCCATCTTCAGTGTTTACCTAAAACAAACAAACACTAGCAAGAGTGAGTCCACGACTCAGCACGTACAACAGAATAATATGGAAAATGCTAAAACAAGAATATGTCATTCACAATATTTGAATACATAAGTAACACGGTAGAAATCTTATGCAAGAATGAAAATGCATGCTCTTCTCTTCTGCTTATACCGATATAGCTAGTGAACACCTGTCGGTGTTCACCCAAGCCCGTATTATCCAAAATACGGGGATCCAGGCCCATATGAAGAATCTTTCAAATGGGGATCCAATTTGCCCGTATTGGAATGATGGGTCTTATTTGCCCATATTGGAATGATGGCACTTCACTACCCACTCTCGTGGGTGAAACATGAATGAATGAATGAATACATTGAATTGAAAACATACTCTCAACGAAGCATGGAATATCGACCACAAAAGGATTCATATAATACTGGAATTATTCAAAATTCATAGAATTTTAGCCATGTCATAAGCAACAATCACTTTGAACGATTAAACAATCAAGGCAATTCAGATTGTACTTGCTTCAACCGTGATACAGATGACGATCATAGGAAGGCTCTAGCCCCGATGCTCACCACCATCTGGCAACCATAAATTATACTAAGTATACCATTCAAAAGTGCACAGCATAGCAATGGAACAAACTGAAATCAATTGCTCCTAACCGCAACCCGAAACTTAACCGATACACTCCCAAATCCCAATCTGTCCAAACAGACAGCTATCAAAGGGAAATCCATAACTTTTGAGTCAAAACTCCAAAGGTCATGAATCCAAATTTCCTGGAATATTTACAAGCATAGCTACAACTTCTCAGGTGACCGAGAGATCGAATTAGCTCATCTAAGCCTTTGTTTTTACTCCCGAAGACCGTTCTATCATCTTTGGTACTACTGAATTGGGAATTTCGTAACTTTTATTTGATACATCCAAACCCACTGTTCTAAGATTCTATGGAAACTACAGAAAACTAGCTTTCTCAATAAATTTATCACAATTATCCCCACTATGCAACAAGGTTGCAAACAACCAAGTCTTTCTCTACTGTCCACAATAGAAGGACAGACTATAGCATTAACTTCAAAAATTCATATCTTTCGTTCTAGATGTCCAAAAATTATGAACTTTATCTTTCAGGAATCATAATAAATATATCTACATAGCTCATTGAGATCAATTGACCAAATTTGTGACACCCTGAATTTATTTTAGAATCTTTTTGGAGTTTTCAAAAATAAAAAGAACCATTTTGTTTTGATGAGAATTCAAAGCTTAACCTGAAATTTCATAATAGATTTAAGCTGCCTAACTCCAACTACAACTAAAAGTTCCTTGTTGGTTTATTGAGTTATTGGAGCTTTGCTGGTCTTTCCTCCTCTGTCCATTTGTTACCCACCTTTGGCCCAGACCTCACCTTTGTTAGGATCCAGAGGTTCGGACCTCCTCTGTGCAGTCCTCCTATGGTCCAGACCTCCTTAGGTCTAGATCCTCCAAGCACTTGGACCTCCCTGGGCCAATTCCCCTCTCGGGTCCTCTCTGACTCGCAATCTTCCCAAGTCTGTGCCACCCTTATGTGTATTTGAACTCCTTTGGAACCATGTGGACCTCCCCTTACATTTATTTGACCTCCCCGTGTCCTTGGGACCTCTCCATGTCCTCTAGGACCTCCCCTTACCTTTCTTAGACCTCCCTGTGTCCTCTGGGACCTCCCTAGGTCCTCCAGGACCTCCTCCTTGCCCATTTACATCTCCATTGATTGTGAGTCGTCCGATTTGCATTGGACGGCTTGATCTGATGAAGCGTTCGGTGGTCCAACATCCCACCTCCTCTGAACCCTTAGATCTTCGTTGTATGACCCGATTTGTTTGTGGCGTTGGGTGGTCCGAACGTCCCAACCATTCTGGATGGTCCGATCGAAATCCAGCGGCCCGGACCTCCTCCTTGCACATCTGAACCGTTAAGACCTCCCCCTTGGAGATCTTAGCTGTCCAGACCTCCTCCTTATAAATCTGGACCGTCAAGACCTCCCCTTTGGAAATCTTGACCGTCCATACCTCCCCTTCTTGGCAGATCCGATCGTTAGGACCTCCCCTTGGGAATCCCAACCGTTCAGACCTCCCCTGGATTGGATCCTACGGTTCTAGACCTCCTGTGCGGGTGAGGTTCTCCTTTTATTGTTGTGGACCTCCCCGTTTGTGCTTAAATCTTGACCGTTGGACCTCCCCTTTGGAGATCCAACCGTCAGGACCTCCCTTGCGGGTAAGGACCTCCCCCTTGCCCTTGCGGACCTCCTCTGGTGCGCTTGATCTTGACCGTTTGGACCTCCCCTTTGGAGATCCAACCGTTAGGACCTCCCCGGTGGGTGAGGACCTCCCCTTGTTCACTGCAAGACCTCCTCGAGGTCCTTGCAGGACCTCCTTGGCGGGTCTTGACTGCCCCACTTGGCAGTCAAGCACCCGGTTTCTTTACCTTTGACTATGTCCTTTGGGCAAGGAAGTCTCCGCAGCATTTAATGCATGTTGTATCACATTAAATGCCCCCACCTTTGCAGTACGCATGTCACACTGATTGTCACATTCCTTGCCTACTCTCTTGTCCTATTTACCAACTCTTGTTGACTCATCCTGGGTCATGTGCATGGCTTCCCCTATATATATTTTGGGAGAGCTCTCCTTTCTCACTTTCTTCCTCATTTTCTGCTTTCTGTCTCAACCGAGCCACCATAGACCTCCTCTCTCTAGTCTCTGGACCTCCTCCATCAGGTCTTGGGACATCCTCTCTGGAGCCCTAAGACCTCTCCAGCGAGCTCCTTGGACCTCCTCTTGACCTTCCAGCTTCTCTGTTGGTTTTGTCTTTAAGTTCATTTGGAGTTCTTTGGATTCTTGTTTGAGCTTTGTTTGAATATTTGGTTCTTCACGTGTAGATTGTCAAGACCGTGGGGAGCCTGAGTTTAGTGAGGGAGAGGAAGCAGCTCGAGATCTTGAGCAAGGCAAGTTACACTTTTGAACATGTTGCACCCAATATTTCAAATTACTTATGTCGTTTTCAAGATGTATGCATGCTTACTTTACTAAGTATTTCAATGCCTATCTTTCAATCCATAGTTAAGCCTACTGTTTGGTATGACCTCTATCCATGATTGAATCAACCTCATTGTCACCTTAGATAAAAACTGGTTCTTGCAATAGTGAGGACCCGAAGCTCTTTAAAAATGACATGCTTAGTGATGCTTAGACCAAAATCTTGATTTGGGGAGTTTTGACCAAAAACATCAAATGATCAAATGTTTTGAGCCATGGCATTAGTGTGCCATGGAGCTTTCGGCCATGACATTGGTGTGTCATGGATGTTTTACTTGTGACCTTGGCATTTGTGTGCCATGGAGAATTGTAAAGCAAAGTAAATGAAAATGGTTTTGACTTGGGCGAAGTTGGTTGTATGGTTGGTGCATGTCTATGCATGGGGGTCGTGTGATCCGATGCCCCAGGGTTGAGGTTTGTCGCCCAAGTCGGTTAAGGACCGGTCTTTGAGACACCACTTGCTAAGCCTATAATGGGCTATGCCAAAATTGTGCAACCACATGTCTCCAGTGTGGGGTGTGGGACCTGGCTAACTAATTTGCAAAGCTCTATCGTGGTTCGCCCCGCGGACGCGGTGGGTTTGTCATGTTATGACTAGTTGTAGTCCCACCTAGCATAAGAGGGGGCACCCCACTAACCCTGCGGTGTTTCTACCCAAAGGGGGGATTGCGAAACCTTAATGGGGGTGGGCTACGGTGGAGCAATGCATTGTAAAGGCCTTGTTATGTGCTCTAGACCTCTCACCAAAGGAAGTGTGAGGTGGCATCGACGTATGTCAAGCAAACTAGAGAATTCATGTCATGTGGGTAAAGTGTGCAACCTCTGCAGAGTGTAAATCTATTCGAATAGCCGTGTCCACGGTCATGGATATGCTGGCAATGTCACTCAAAGTTAGCTTTGGTTTTGGTTTTCAAAAGGTTATGAAAATGGTTTTGGTGGTTTAACCAAAATGGGTGTGGGTTGGAAGCCTTGTGCAGGAGGGTATCCTTCACCATTTCAATGTTGAATGCTATCCAACTGAAAATGGATTTCATAAAAATGAATTTTAATCTATGGTAACCTGCCTTGAAACTTAATACCTGTATTTGAAATAAAATTGGCTTTATGCAAATCAACCCTATTATGCTGTCCTTTGATATACCCCTATGCATGTCATTCTGTTATTTGACGGGTGTAACTTGCGAGCATGGTTGTTGTGCTCACTCTTGCCTGATTCATATATTGAGCAGATGAAGACTCCTATGATGATGAAGATGACCAGCTCAATTAGGCCGCCCTCCCGGCCCGATCACTGTGGTGTAATGGGTGGACATTGTCTTTTGTTCTCCGCTGCGTTTGTGTGCTCCCTGTTGCTGGAGTTGTAAGCAACCCTTGTAAATGAACCTCCTTTTGCTGTTAATAAAGCCTTGTGGATGTTTATGATATCACTTGTTTGCTGTGAGAACCAGTCGATGATCTCTGGGGGCTGGTTTGGATCACAGAGGACTTGAGCTTGCCCTAAGCTCATGACCTCCTCGGTGGTTCCTTGGACCTCCCTCGGGTGGAGGTGTGGAGTTTTGGGGGAGGTCTGGGGTCCAGCGACCTCTGCGGGTCTGGACCTCCCAGACCTTCGAGTGGTCCTCTCGGACCTCTCGGGAGGTCTGTGTGGTCCACCGGGATGTCCTCTCGGGACGTCCTGGGAAGTCCTTCGCGGACCTCCCAGGAGGTCCTGAGGGACCTCTCGGGACGTCCTGGGGGCTCCTCTCTGGACCTCCCAGGAGGTCCTGAGGGACCTCCCGGGTGTGCCCTAGGCCGGATCGTTACAAAATTCTTCCATATACAAATCTTAATTCATAGAACTACGTTCGCTGCCTGAATCCTAAGACTGAATAAGCACCCGACTTGCAAAAATCATAACTTATTCATTATCCATACAAAAATTACGAATTAATACTTTCTGGAAAGCCCACGTGAAGCCCCACATAAGTCTAGGAGACACTAAATACTAGATCTACTTGGAACTAACTTAAATTCGCGCATCAACAGAACAATAGAAACAATCGATCTACAACAGCAGTTACAAAATAACTATTGACGACGAACCGCATAAGAAAGATCTACTAAATCTAAAGGGGAATATGAAATTACCCACAAAATCAATGCTGGACATCGCTGAATCCCTCGTGAAGACATCCCCTCCTTTTTCTTCTTCCTCTTCCTTCTCCTCTCTTCTTCACTCTCCTTCCTCTTCCTTGGCCGGCAGCACCCGAAGGAGGCTTCTCCCTTCCTCCTTCTTCATGACCGACAGCCAAAGCTAGGGGTGGAGGCACTGTTCACGGACAGCACTGTAGCACGATGGCGTACTGTAGTAGTGGTACTGTAGCTCCCCCTAGGGTTCCCCCTCTCCTTCTTTAGTTAGGGGCCGGTTTCCCCATAGGCCATGGGCCACTATGGCTACTTTCCCCCGCTTGACTATGGGCTGCGTGGCCCATTCGTCTCTCAATTTCCAAATTTTCTCTTTTAATTCTCTTAATTTTCTCTCTAATTTTTATTGCACCCACTAACGACAAACAGGATATTACAATTTCCTATTTCCTTAGGCATTCTCTTTGATCCCCAAAGCCAAGTTGGTCCTTATTATCCTTGCTAGCTACTCTCAGGTACTTTCTTGACTCCATATGCCATTTTGATCGTATTATGATTTTTTTATCATAAAAATGGTATTCTCTCTAAAAGTGGTAGCACTTTTGATTATCTTGACCTCGGCATGTGATTCATCTTTATCTTTACAAGTGATATCATCTTTTTCCTTCAAGTGGTATCTAATTTTCTTCTTTGCTGAGCAAAATCTTTTCTTGACTAAGCTCTCTCCGATATGTGGTATCTCTTCAAGTGGAAAATAAGTGGTATTGAGAGACCATGTGGTCGTGTCTCCATGAAAGTGATGAGTAATTGACAAAGGTTTTAGGTCAGTCGAGTTTGGTTTGTGTGGTCGGACCATGTCGTTGCGCGGTTCACGCGTTTTAGTGAAGTCAATCAGGGCTGTCAGGATAATCGGATCGACCGGCGTGTTATGGGCGGTACGACCGCAGGGCGGTTGTACCGATTGGTAAATGGCGGTTGAAGAATTCGAGAGAAGTTGTTTTTCGAGTTCGGTCTTCTTTGGAAATCGAACGGCCGCAGTATTGGAGCGGACGACCGAGTGCGTTGATCCGCCGGTAACATGGCGGTTGTCTGGATTGTATTGTGAGGTTCGCCATTTTGGTGATTTGAGTTTTGGGATAGGTCATATCCAGTGTGTTCATGCATATGTGTTGCATATTGCATGTTTGAGCTAACGTTAGGTCAAGTTGTGAAGAACTTGTTCCTGGTTTCGTGTTTCTTATGCGTGTGTGGTCGCAGGACGCCGAGCGGAGTCGTGGCGAGACACGGTGGATGGACTAAGCGCAGTGGCGCCGAGGTCGAACGGTCGATGTGTCAAGACGACGTGGACTCGAGGTGGTTGCGGCGTCGCGAGACAAGGAGCGCTGAAGCTTCCGGAAGGTGCGTAAGGGCGAATCGAAATTCGCAAGGTCAGCACAAGCGGGCTCCGTTGGACTTAGCGGGCGAACGGGAGGAGACCCGTTAGCCAAGGCTATATAAAGGATTGGAGGGCTGCATGCCCTCTTGAGCACTTGAAAAGGAATTAGGGTTTGCTAGAGTCAAAAGAGTCTTTAGTGGTTGTTTTTGCTTTAGGCTTTAGTGGTTGAGGGTTGTTGGTGGAGGCGCTTTGGTGCTCCTGCTTGTCCCCTTCGTAGCTCTCCAATGTGAGTTCTTGGCTTAGGGAGAGGAGAGGATGGATTGATGAACTTGTAATCATTCCTCTTGTTCTAATGTCCATGCGTATGGGGATGTATCTCTTTGTATTTCGCTCTTGATTCAATGAATGGAAATCAAGTTTTCTTCTATTCGTGCTCTCTCTGTTCTTCGTTCTCTTTTTTGTGATTTTTGGGGCTTTCTTCAATCCGGGAGTTTTTGCTTGGTTCTTCCTCTTGATCTTGCTTGCTGGGACATGTGGGAACCTATCTAAGGTCATCTAGATCATCATCCACCCACGAGCAAGTCGTTAGATCAAGTTTTGATTTTTGCCCGCTTTTGAACCCACCTTCGCTCAAATGCAAAAGGATAGGAACCTTGGCATGGATCTCTGAAATCGTTGCTTGGAATAGGTTCCTAATATCTTCGGAAGGTGTGGTTCAATTTTGGTCAAGTTTGGCGCGTAGATCAAAAGTTTGATCGATTTTCGTTTTGAAACCCGAGCTGATTTTACTGCTCCCAGACAATCGAACGACCGGCCGTAACACTACGGTTGTACCAAGATCATGAAACGACCGCCGTTTACTCGGTTGTTCCGATTTCCTGAGTTTCTTCGAACTTCCCCGATTTTGTTTGTTGAGTTGTGGGGGTGAGGAGTGGATTCAACATAAGACTTCCTCGTGGCTTAATCTTTGATCTTCATAGCTCTCATAGCTATTGGAGTGATTTACAAGTTGAATCCATTCTTTGCGAAAAAGTTTATGTGCTCCTATTCACCCCCTCTAGTCGCCTTTCCGGTCCTACAATTGGTATCGAGCGGTTAGCTCTTTTCAATAGATCTTAACCGTCTCAAGAGCCGTGGCGATGGACAAGTACTCGACCAAGCCGCTTTGTTTTTGATGGCATCGATTACCCTTCGGAAGAGCCGAATGGAGACATACATCGAGGCCGGGGTATGCCATCCGGCGAAAGGTCAAGGTTCGATTCATTGTTCTGCCGATGAGAACATCAATGCCGGAACATGGTTGATGTTGAGGCGAATGCAAAGGCAAGGAACATCATCATCCGGGTTTGAGTCGAGTGAGTTTGACCAAGATATCTCACTGTCGTCCGCCTACGATATCTGGGTGACCCTCGACGCATACCATGAGGGCACCACCAGATCAAGACGGTTCGACAGACCGGTTCAAACGAGAATACAACAAATTTGAGATGCTTGCTTGGTGAGTCCCTAGATGAGTGCCGCAGACGTTTTCACAAGATCTTGAGCAACCTCCGGCGGTCGGTCTCACATACCCGACTTCGGACAATGCTCGTCGATGCTCACGGCACTCGACTGCGTGTTTGGGAGATGAAAGTGACCACCATCAAAGACACGACAGACCTCTCGACCACGACTCTTGATGCGCCAGTACTCGCGCCTCAAGACTCACGAGATTGACGTTGTCTCTCGTCGGTCGAAGTCACAATCGATGGCCTTAGTCACCAATCCCGCTTTCTTCTTCCGGCTTTCTTGATTCTTCTTGCGGTTTCTCCTTGTCGCTCTCGTGACATAACCGATGATCGCTTAGAGCAACTTCGGATGAGCGACTTGCCCTCCTTGCTCAAGATTCTCCCACGCTTACAAAGGAGGAGGGACGAGAAGAGAGGAGGACCCGTGATTTGCTTCGAGTGTGGTGGCCCCAACCACATCCGAGCAAAGCCGCCCAAGCCGAGAAGGGCAAGAACGACTACTGGCGGTTCGGGCAAGAACGACTACACCGACAAGAACTGCAACAAGAAGCCTCCACTCGGGCGCCCAAAGAAGAAGAAGTTCCGCAACTTTGGCAAAGCCAAGAAGTTCTTCCACCGCGTCCTCACCGCCGACGACCTCGACCTCGGCGAGGTGGAGGGATGGAGCGACGATGACGGAGACGGGTGACCAAGAGCCCAAGGATGGCGGCGACGACTTCTCCCAATGTGCTTCATGGCCCTCGAGGGCTAACTCAATGACAAAGGAGTCAGACTCCGACTCCGGACGAGGTAGATCCCACCTCTGAACAGCTCAATCATGCTTTTCTTAAGCTAGGAGGTTTTCATGCTAAAGCTAAGGCTAGGTGTCTTTGAGTTAGAGAAGGAAATAGATAGACTGTCACTAGAGATTATTGCTCTTACATCCGCCTTCTAGTGATGATTGTGATACATGCTCGCTTTCTTCAAGTTGATATGGAGAAGTTAAGGACCTCACATGATAGTGTGTCCTCCAAACTTGATAGTGTTAAGGTGGAGAATGTTAGTCCGCTTCTTGAGTTAGAGTTGAGTAGGATGGTCATTACCCTACTTATTCTTGATGAGACTACTTCTCCCACCTCATGTGAGGGTAAGGACATTGTTTGCTAGAGGATCTTATGCTATGCTCTTTGATCTGCCTGAGTCTTGTGAAAATTGCAATAACTTGAAGATGAACTTAAAACAGGCGAGATCATAAAATTGTTGAACTACAAGCTTCTTTACTTGAGCCGATTGTTTCATGCTTGAACTGTCCTAAGTTAATCTATTTGAACTTGAGGTCGTCTCCAAACAGCTTCAAGATATGATTGATCATGAAAGGAAGTTGGCTCGCTTTGCTTCTAAGGACCTGTTAGCTCACCATGCATTAAGTGTAACAAACTAAAATCTGACTTGATTGCTTTGGATGAGAAATGTGTGAAGCTAACTAAGGACCTTCTAGAGAAGCCACATTGTGCTTGCAATATGATTGTGGAGAAGGGGGAGAAGCCTCAGGGTAAGGATGAGACGCTTAGCAACGTGAACCAACTGGCTAGCAGTAGGACTGTCCCTTCAGAGTCGGCTGTGCTTGCACAAGCCATTCTTCCCTCTGCTGCTGGTTCTTCTTTTGCTCCCTTACCTTCTGCTGTCTCTTCTTCCCCCTGCTCTTCTTGCACCTCTCTCTTTCGGGAGTGTCAGTACCTTATGAACACTCTCGAGAGATTTGTAGGAGGCAAGAAGAAGCTCAATCTTATTCTAGACCAATCTAAGATTTGCAGATTTAATCAGGGTCTAGGATATGACCTCTTTGAGGACATGAGGAAGCATCCACCTGCCGTGCTCAGACCCATAGCACCAGGTGTGATCGAGACTGAGCCCAGGACCGAGAAAGTCCATTTCAAGTCAGCGGGCTATGTCCAGGGGATTTCTGACAGTAAGGTAATTTCACATGCTGCTTCTACCTCTCAGAAGGTGAAGTATCACTGCACCTTCTGTCAGAAGGATGGACACACAGTCGATCGATGCTTGGTAGCGCCAAGATCGCGTAGAGACCATGTTGAGTCTCTTAGGCGCATTCGAGGTCGGCCCCGGACCTTGAGTGCACCTAAGACCAACACGAGGTCTAGGCTTGGTTCTTCGATGGGTTTGTGCGATCGAGGACTTGGTTTTCCGAGTTTTCGGTTTTCGTCCTCATCTTGCTTCGATCGTGACTTCCGCCGTCCGAGGGTAGATCTCGTTTTCCCCATCGAGATAGCTACCATGGCGTGTTCAAGATGTTGCGGTGTGCTCGACTCACTCCTTCAGCGATCGGACCCGAAGAATGACTTTGGTCTACTCTTAGACCTTCGCTTTGAGTTCTGAGAGCGTAGGGTAGATAGAGGTCGATCGTGCTTGACTACTTCATCGCCGGCGTGTTATTCAAGATTAGGTGCCAAAATCATTGTTGATTTATCCCATCTTCGAGACTTTACTCTGCTTTGACTCAGTTCGCGGGTAGGGAAGGAGAAGGTTTGGCTTGTAGACTCGGTTGTTCTCGCTCATATGACCGGAGACTCCGTTGGTTCTCCTCCTAGCCCGCGCTCCGGTGATGAGACGATCACCTTCGAGACGCTTCGTCTGGGCGTCATCGCCAAAGGTACTGTATGATTAATGCTTCTTTTATTCTTAAGGTTGTTGCCTTGGTTAGTAAGTCGCGGACAATTTGCTTTCCGTTTCTCGACTTCTGATGACGGTTTCGAGGTGAGCTTTAAGAAAAACAATTGCAAAATTCTTGACTCTTGGGTAGTCCGGTTTATGGATTTCTCGTTATGGGAGGATCTTTCGTGCTGATTTTTCTTATTCTTCCGTGATCCTCTCGGTGTTTGGTTGCTTCGAGTCCCGCGATCTCTCTTTACGGCATAGGAGACTTGGTCATATTGGATTTGACCATTTGACCCGAGTTAGCGACCATGATCTCATTAAGTGGTCCGCCAAACTCAAGATGGTCAAAGATCTTGTTTGCACTCCATGCTTGACAAGAAGATGGTTGCCGCTTCTCATCCTCCCACATAGATTACTATGACCGATGCACGACAGATTGCTCCACATGGACACAGCTTGGACCAAATGAGTGCGATCGGCGGGAGGAAGTGGTATGTTCTTGTTGTGGTCGATGACTTCTCGAGGTATTCTTGGGTGTTTTTCTTAGCGTCAAAGGATGAGACGTTTTCACTTTTCCGAGGTCTTTTTAGTAGGCTTTCTGTTGAGCTTCCTGGTGCCTTACGAGCGATCCGCGAGGACAATGGCACGGAGTTCAAGAATTCCTACTTTGAGAGTTTCTGTGGTGAGGCAGTGTAGAGCACCGCCTTCTCTTCTCCATCGTCCCTCAAAGAAATGGCGTTGTGGAGAGGAAGAACCGTACCTTGGTCGAGATGGCCAGGACGATGCTTGATGAGTACTCTACACCGAGGAAGTTTTGGGCTGAGGCCATTGCGACCGCGTGCCATGTTTGAATCGAGTTTTTTTTCCGGGCACTCCTACACCGCACTTCTTATGAGTCGAGATACGGCGAAAGCCAGCGTCTCTCATTTTCGTGTGTTTGGTTGCAAGTGCTTTATCTTGAAGTCCGGGAACCTAGACAAGTTCGAGTCACGTTCTGTGGCGGTATCTTTCTAGGCTACTCGACTTCTTGGCGGGCTTATAGGGTCAGAATGCGAGTCTAGCAAAATGGTAGAGACTCGCGAGGTGACCTTCGACGAGGCCACCAGGGACTAGGCCAGATATCTCGAGTTCTTTAGAGCGATCCGAGACCATCTTTGTGGATGATGAGGGCGATGGAGATGACGGTTGTCTACGATCCTGTCCTCATCCACTCCTTGAGGTGCCGTCTTCCACCGCACCTCGAGGTGATCGACCCTGCCTTCGCTTCCTCTGGAGCTAGTGGCTCTGTTCCTACCTCGTCGGCTCATGAGGTAGAGGCCACTTCTTCATCTCTCCCAGACCTCCTAGACACATCCGAAAGTTCATCCTTGAGAGCGAGATCATTGGAGATCTTTTCGAGCGTGTTACCCGCTCAAAATCAGCTTATCTCAATTCTGTCTCCATTCTCGCCTTCATTGCCTCTTTTGAGCCCAAAGATGTTTCTCATGCTTTATCCGATGAGTCATGGGTCAATGCCATGCATGAGGAGCTAGAAAATTTCGAGAGGAACAAGGTGCAGTCGCTTGTTGAGCCCCCACGAGGCCACAATATCATTGGAACCAAGTGGGTGTTCAAGAACAAGCAGAGTGAGGATGGGGTAATCATCCCAAACAAGGCGAGATTGGTAGCTCGGGGGTTTTCCTGTGTTGAGGTCTAGACTTTGAGGAGACCTTTGCCCTCAGAGCTCGACTTGAAGCCATTAGAATCTCGCTTGCCTTTGCGACTTCTAAGGGTTTCAAGCTTTACCAGATGGACGTGAAGAGTGCCTTCCTCAATGGCCTTATTGAGGAGGAAGTCTCGTCCGACGACCTCCGTGTTTCGAGAACCCCAAATACCCTAACCATGTCTTCAAGCTTTCAAAGCTACCAGATGGACTTAAGCAGCTCCCGTGAGCTTGGTATGAGAGGCTTAAGTCCTACTTGATAAGTCATGGTTTTGAGATGGGTAAAGTTGACAAGACCTTGTTCATCCGCCGGCAGGCATCGACCTTCCGCTTTCGTCGGATCTATGTCGATGACATTATCTTTGGCGGCTCTTCCCATACTCTGGTTTCCCGGTTCTCGGATGTCATGAGCACCGAGTTTGAGATGAGTATGATGGGTGAGTTGACCTTCTTCCTTGGCTTCCAAATCAAGCGAGACTCGGGAGGTACATTTCTTCATCAAGGAAAGTACACTCGTGACCTCTGGCGCTTGACATGAGTGATGGGAAGCCTGTGTCGACTCCATGGCTTCTACTGACCTATCTTGACCAGATGAGGATGGCGAGCCGCTTGATCGAAGGAGTTGAAGTATGATCGGCTCCTTCTTTACCTCATCGCCTCGAGACCGGACATACACTTCTCCGTGTGTGCGTGTGCTCGATTTCGAGCTTCTCCTCGCGTATCTCACCGCCAAAGCGGTGAAGCGCATCTTCCGTACCTTGAGCTACCATTGACTATGGTATCTGGTACTCTTCCTCATCTGTCTTTCCTTGAGAGCCTTTTCGGATCACGAACTTATTTGGTCAGAGGATAGATAGGAAGAGCACTTCGCACCGCCAATTTCTTGGCACTTCTCTTGTTTCTGGTCTTCAAGGAAGCGATGCAGTGTTACCTGATCCGCAGAGGCCGAGTGCGTTCTTTGCGGCCGATTCTTTGTAGTCAAGTGCTCTGGATGGCTTCGACCTGCGGGACTTTGGGTTAGTTATCGACGTTGTTCCACTCTTTTGTGATAACACTTCTGCGATTAACATTGCCAAGAACCCAAAGTCAAAGATTCCGGACCAAGCACATCGATATTCGTTTCCACTTCCTTAGAGACCATGTAGAGAAGGCGATATAGTGCTCGGTTTGTGGAGAGTGACCACCGGTTGGTGACATTTTCACCAAGCCATTGGATAGTTCGAGGTTTTCACTCTGCGAGGAGAGCTTGGGGTGGTTTGTCCTTATGGATTTGTAGTGAGGGAGCTTTGGGTTTCTTGCTCTACTATATTATTTATGCTCTTGCTCCTTCTTTGTTGCATTGCATTTTGGGTGCATTTGGGATTAGTCCTCCTAGCATAGATTAGAGTGCTTCTTTTGTCTAGTTGTTTAGATTTACTGCTCTTATCTTGTGATTCTAGGATCTTGCTTATTAGTCATTACTTATCTCACTAGGTTGAGCTCACTCACTTCTTGTAGGTTCTAGCGAGGTTGGGCCACCCTCGGGTGACAGGAACGTGTTTGCTCCTAGGTGTGTTAAGTGGGCGCTTGATAGTCCTAGAGTCATATGGGGTAGATGAGAGTCGATCTGAGCCATAGTATTCTCTATATCTTATCTATGCTTTAAGGATCTTGTTTTATGTTTTCTTTGCCGACTTCTCGATTTATTGTTTTGGTTCAAGGGAGTTCATTTGGGAGCTTCGAGCTTAATATTGACTTAACTCAACTTGAACTAAAATTGCATCTAATGTTGAGGGGAGCTGGATCTTACGCATTTCTAGCATTACGCATTGTAATATAACTACATTGAGCCTTGATTATTATCCTGCTATGACATGTTTACAATGCTTTACACCTTGCCATGACTTGTGCTTATTTGCTAGATTTATCATGACTTCATATGTGTAGCCTAGCTTTTGCCATGATAAGTTAATTAAAATTGCTCAACTTAAACTAAAACTTGTCATGTTAGCACTTTCGAGATTAGTCTTTCTTGAGCTATCCTTTTATGATTCATGCCATGTCAAATAGGTTTGGGTAGAGTGATGAATCTATATTGAGCCTTAGAAAGAGCTGTTTTAGTCTCTTGGTGATGCATGGTTAGTACAACTTGTTAAAAGGCAAAAGATCTCTTTTGTGCGAAAAACCGATCTCACCAATTCTCTCCTATGAGACGGCTTGCCATTGCACTTGGCATGAACTTAGGGGAGTTTTGGGTGACCTAGACTATCTTCTTAAGCTTCTCGCTTGGAGTAGTCGCATAAGGCTTGAGACCTAGCACATGATAAAACAAAAATCTGGTTGGAAACCACCATGAATTTCAAAAGAAAATATGTTTCATGTGTTCAATGTGCTTAAAGCCACAAAAGTATCATGTACTTTAACCAATGTTTCAATCTTGAGCATAGCACTCTATTTGGTCTCAATTTAAGCTTCTTAGTTCCGCTTAGCTTATTGACATGGCTGCATCATCCTTGGATATCTCTAGCGAGACTTTGCTCATTGATGACTTGACTTGCTCACATAATGTACCTCATTTTCAGATTGTCATCTATGTGTTCTAGCTAGCTTATACATATCTTGTCATGATCTAGATAGCCTTTTTATTAAGTTATGGCTTGGTGTATTACATGTTGGTCATTATGGATAATTCTCATGGCTCAAAATGCTTAAATAAACAAACTTGACCATTTTTCATCCATTAACATGTCATATTCTCTATTGCATCTTGATCGTTTATTGCCAAAAGGGGAGAATAGAGAAGAAAAGTCTGTTGGGAACAGTTTAGAGCTTTGGAGATCAATTTGCTCTTTCGGTTGTTGCTCTAGCGTTCATACATCGACATGGTCATTTGCTTCATTTCATTTCTTGGACCATGTTGGTTTCTTCAAACTCAAACTCTTCTTAAAAGCTTTTTTCGAGTTTGTCAATATTCTCATCAAGGGGAGATTGAGAGACCATGTGGTCGTGTCTCCATGAAAGTGATGAGTAATTGACAAAGGTTTTAGGTCGACGAGTTTGGTTTGTGTGGTCGGACCATGTCGTTCTTGCAGTTCACGCGCTTTTAGTGAAGTCAATCGTATTTGTCGGGATAATCGGATCGACCGTGTTATGGGCGATGGTGACGATGAGGCGGTTATACCGATTGGTAAATGGCGGTTGAAGAATTCGAGAGAAGTTGTTTTTCGAGTTCGGTCTTCTTTGGAAATCGGAACGACCGCAGTATTGGAGCGATCGGCCGAGTCGCGGTTGATCCGCCGGTAACATGGCGGTTATCTGGATTGTATTGTGAGGTTCGCCATTTTGGTGATTTGAGTTTTGGGATAGGTCATATCCAGTGTGTTCATGCATATGTGTTGCATATTGCATGTTTGAGCTAACGTTAGGTCAAGTTGTGAAGAACTTGTTCCTGTTTCGTGTTTCTTATCGTGTGGTCGCAGGACGTCGAGCGGAGTCGTGGCGAGACACGGTGGATCGGACTAGGCGCAGTGGCGCCGAGGTCGAACGGTCGATGTGTCGAAGACGACGTGGACTCGAGGTGGTTGCGAGCGTCGGAGACAAGGAGCGCTGAAGCTTCGGAAGGTGCGAAGGGCGAATCGGAAATTCGCAAAATTTGCACAAGCGGGCGAGCTCCGTTGGACTTAGCGGGCGTAGCGGGGAGAGACCCGTTAGCCAAGGCTATATAAAGGATTGGAGGGCTGCATGCCCTCTTGAGCACTTGAAAAGGAATTAGGGTTTGCTAGAGTCAAAAGAGTCTTTAGTGGTCGTTTTTGCTTTAGGCTTTAGTGGTTGAGGTTGTTGGTGGAGGCGGTTTGGTGCTCCTGCTTGTCCCTTCGTAGCTCTCCAATGTGAGTTCTTGGCTTAGGGAGAGGGAGAGGATGGATTGATGAACTTGTAATCATTCCTCTTGTTCTAATGTCCATGCGTATGGGGATGTATCTCTTTGTATTTCGCTCTTGATTCAATGAATGGAAATCAAGTTTTCTTCTATTCGTGCTCTCTGTTCTTCGTTCTCTTTTTTGTGATTTTTGGGGCTTTCTTCAATCCGGGAGTTTTTGCTTGGTTCTTCCTCTTGATCTTGCTTGCTGGGACATGTGGGAACCTATCTAAGGTCATCTAGATCATCATCCACCCACGAGCAAGTCGTTAGATCAAGTTTTGATTTTTGCGGTTTTGAACCCACCTTCGTTCAAATGCAAAGGATAGGAACCTTGGCATGGATCTCTGAAATCGTTGCTTGGAATAGGTTCCTAATATCTTCAGGAAGGTGTGGTTCAATTTTGGTCAAGTTTGGCGCGTAGATCAAAAGTTTGATCGATTTTCGTTTTGAAACCCGAGCTGATTTTACTGCTCCAGACAATCGAACGACCGGCCGTAACACTACGGTTGTACCAAGATCATGAACGACCGCCGTTTACTACGGTTGTTCCGATTTCCTGAGTTTCTTGAAACTTCCCGATTTTGTTTGTTTGAAATGTGGGGGTGAGGAGTGGATTCAACATAAGACTTCCTCTCAGGCTTAATCTTTGATCTTCATAGCTCTCATAGCTATTGGAGTGATTTACAAGTTGAATCCATTCTTTGCGAAAAAGTTTATGTGCTCCTATTCACCCCCCCCTCTAGTCGCCTTTCCGGTCCTACAGGTATCCCCTACTAGTGGTATCTCCTAGATTTGGTCTCTTACAAATGATTGCCTGATCTCAAGTGGCAATTATTGAAGATCTCTTAAGCAGTATCAAGTGGCTCACAAGTGAACTACATGTGGTACCTTCTTTATCCAAGTGAAATATAAAATTGGTGTTCACAAGTGCATTTCAATTCTTCAAGATAAGATCAAGTACCCAAATCAACTGTATGTTTACAAAGGATATTAGTTGTGCATACAAATGGTATCACGTATTTACAAATAGAATCAATTATTCTTGGTATCAATTATTCTCACAAGTGGTATCAAATGTCATTATAAGTGGTATCAATTTTAAAGTGGTGTATGCTATTCATGGAAATGAAAAAAGGACCACAAAAGGTTAAAAGCACCAATTATAGAGAAAATAAGAAATCTTTGATGTCTAAGTTTTTGATGCTTGATGACAAAGAGGGAGAGAAAGCTACAATTGCAATATATTTGGTCTTTAGAGACATAGGGAGAGAGAAATGCAATTGGAGCTTGTATAAGCTTAGGGGGGGGGAGATGACAAAGGAGAAGATGACAAGATGGAAAAGAATCATTTGTGTATCAAAGGAGGAGAAACAAATGTCAAGAGGAACCTTTGTGTAAGGGAGAGTTTTTCTTTGTGAAAAACTCATTTAATATTTTGGGCTTATATAAAAAGGGGTAAAGTATTAATATAGTGTCTATGATCGAGTTGCCGATCTTACGAAATAAATAGAGGAAAATAGTAAAGAGTTCTTGGGAAAGAATGGGTTATGCTCTTTGTTGCAATAAACTGAATGCTTTACAAAGGGTGCCTTTGACAAGGTAGTGGACTAGCCCTAATTACACTGAGAATGTGGTGTGCTATTGTCGGGACCCAAAAATGCAATTCTGGACCCTCCGTGTATAATGCACTAGTCCAGGATCACGCTAGTGCACACAGTGTCAACATAGATGAATATCGATCCACACAAGACAATTAATAACATAAACGAGTAGTTTGATAAATAAATAACCATTTTGACCTTATGGTCGAGTTTACATTTATTAAGCCACGCACGGCTAGCAATAGAGAAATAAGCAGTGAAACAAATAACTTCAGCAGAATCCCATCAATTCGCTACAGGCAACCAACTGGGATCATGACCCTAACGATTAGGCACCTTCATAGAACTCCTCCTTGAAAGTAGGCGAAGACTCCTCCACTTCTGTTGATTGATTATAGCAAGCATGAGTACGCAACCGTACTCGCAAGTCATACCACAAAATGTAATTATACATGTTGGCTTATTCCAAAGGAATGGCTTCTGTGGTTCTTTTGGCAGAAATGCGACATTTGCAATTTGAATATAAATAATAGATTAAATCATAATGTAAAACAATTAACAATATTAATTTATCAGTTTGATTTCACAAAGAACACAAAGCCTAAACAGGTTATTCATATAGCCATATGACTTAGATCACACAGCTCCCTTCCCAAAGTTTTTATGAAAACCACCCCTCGTGTGAAATCCCCGAGCATGTATGACCGCGGATGTGGCTATTCAAATAGATTAATTTAACACTTTGTAGAGGTTGTACACTTTACCCACACGATACAACTTGTGTTGCAAGCACTAATAATAATAAAACGTTTCAAAAACTTCATCTCAAGCATTGACACTCCTAGTGTGCTTTACCGTTATACCAACCCTAACACAATGTTTTGGCATAACACACACCATTGGACAGGGAAGCGGCGAACCGTCCCGCGATGCGACTACTTGGTAGCACACCTCCACCCATCACTGAGCTCCTAACCTAGAACTTGAGTAATCAATGTCGAGATTCCATAACTTACTAAGTTAGGCCCGTCCCATACTAGGTATGTGGTCGTACAGTAAGGCTCAGTTCAATGGTGCACAAAGTTAAGTCCTTAATTGACCAAAGCAAGACTTCCAATTTCTAAATATACCACACAGATTATCATTCCCATTCACACAACCACCATGTCACACAGTATCCACCACTTGCCTCAGTCTAAATCCTTTACCACCCAATTGGTTAAACGCAATATATGCCATCAACGAGTAATACTACACAGTATACACAGTTTTATCACATAGTTCCATATTCACTTAGTCATGTTTATATTTTGCAATTCACATGAGATGATAACTCGTAGCATGGCTAAGCAATCTAATCATATCTAACCAACCCACGTTGATGCTATAATAATACCAACTAAATAATGAACTAATCTAGGGTGACAAAAGATTATGGCATAACAATAGACAAGGTGGATATAATAAATTGGATTAAGAACTAAACCCAAAAGCATTTAAATATATACTTAAAGTAAATGCAATAATTTGAATCAATATAACTTTTGAAAACTAGGTTCAATATGATCAAAGGTATAATTTGCCTTGGAATAGGACTAGGTATTGATCTTGCTCTTGAGGCACTGCTTCTGCTTCGAAGCTTCCCGAAGCATCGACGTCTACTCGCAAACGAAGCAAACAAACAAAACAAATAAATAATAGAGGCAAACAAACTCCAAAAATTAAATAAAAATCTAATATAAATAGATCTCGAATTTAGATGAATTTAGAAATTTGAATGGGTTCAATCGGAGTTCGGATGCAGACGATATGGGCTTTGGAAGATTGAAATAACATAAAATGATGAAAATCAACATTTATGGATTTATATTTCTGAAGGAAAAAGAAGTTATGACGTCAACTGACGTCACTAGGGTTTTTCAGCTGAAAAAAATAAATGAAGAAAAAGAAATTGATGTGGGTCCCACTGTCATTGAGATGGTGCACCATAGACTGGGTTTATGGAGATTAGATCTGAGTTTGGGTTTAGACATGCTACATGGGATGACACGTAGGCGCCAAGTAGGATCATGTGGTGACATGGCGGCTTAGGTGGAGATGATATGGCTTGCCACATCAGCAAAGGAAGCAAAACACAGAGAAGGGCCGAAGCATCCATGGCCGGCGGTGAAGGCTTGCGGCGTCGACAGCTAACCACGGCGAGGTAGGAGCAACCGAGGCTAAAAACAGAAACCCCACGATGCAAGGATGCTCTGGGCAGTGATGGTTTGGCTAGGGTGGCGATAGGTTGTCTGCGGCGGTGACATCGGCGGCGAGGTACTCCACGACTGTAGCGGATTTGGCGAATAGATGATGCCCGAAGAGAACGAGAGGGAGCACCAAAACGGCGAGATGACGAGGATCACCAGAGGCTGCTCTGGGCGAAGAGATTGACGCGAGGGCAGCCTTTAAATAGTACCGGGAGATGGGGATTCAAGTCGGGGCCAGCGCAGCTTCACGTGAAGCCTTTGGACTCAAGAGTCCGGGAGGAAGATGATGAGCACGTGGTGAACGGCGGGCCCACGTGCAGAGAGACAAGAGGAAAGGAAGGCATTCGACTAGGCTGGCACGCTCGTGCAGAAAAAGAAGAAAGGCCAAGCTGGGCTAGTTGAGTGCGCACCGGAATTAGGTCGGGACAGAAAGGAAATGGCCCGAGGAATGGGGATTCAGCCCAAGGGATTAATCCAAGATTTTAATTAGTTTTCTATTTTGGAAAATAGCAGAAATTCCAAATGGCAATAAAAAATAGCAAATGAACTTGGAAAAATTCTAGAAAATATATCCAACACATAGAATCCAAATAAAATAGTTTTGACCATTGTTGATGTTGACTTTAATCATATTAAATTGTTTTGATATCCAAAGTCCATGTTTAAGCTTTTGAATTAAATTCAAATAAATCCAAATTGTGAATTTTCTCCCTACTAACTATTCAAAAGGTTTTTAAAGCTCAGAAAATTGGGATGTTAAAGCTATGCTTCGGATCGCATACAATGGCTTGTATGTCTTGTGAATTTGTTCACCTCCCCTTCTCCCGGTTGTCTTCTCCTTTAAATAACTGACGAAGGGATGACAGTTACTCCTAGAAGTGGCGCCTGTTCGAAGCGTCGCGTCTGGTCGGAGAAGCGGCGACAATTGGTAGAAAAATCAACTAACCAGCGGTTGATGTCAGTGGGAGAATAACCATATGATGGTTATTGTTAGTAACTTAGGGCTGTAAACATCGTGTGGTTTGGGGCAAATTAAACACATGTTCCATTTGTCACATGGAAGGGATATACTTGGAACTGGGTCCAAGTGCTAGTTCAAAGCTCCTACGAGCAGTCACCTGGTCGGGTAGCAGGTATAGGACCTCTCCGGTCAGGGTACCCATAAAGTAACATATGGAATCCTCATGACCAGGGGTCATTAGCCTTAGGGGTTACAACCACGAAGGACATATAGTCTTTAATTAAATATTAAAGTAATATTTAGAGATTTTAATCCTCATCAGCTAGCTCCCGAACTTTAAATGAATGTGAACCCTTCTCCGATGAAATCGTATCGGGCAGGCCCTCATTTAATGATGTAACAAACGAGGTGGTATGTATTCACTTTAAAGTTGAGGAGCCGTTTGGGAAACCGAACAGGTTTTCTGTCCGTTGGTCTTTGGGTAACTCCCGATTACAGTTAATGCTTGTGTGGCTATAAAATCCCCATCGCGCATAGCTTTAGGGTTTATATGCTCTCAGGTTTTCCTTCAATCCCCTTTCAACTTTTCGCAAGAAATCTCCTTCGACCTCCGATTATCCTCTTGCCAAAAAAAAACCTCTCCGACCTCCTTTCATCATCTCGCCCAAAATCCAACCATGTCGGACTCGATTACCAAATGGTTGGTTTTCGACCTGAGAGAGAAGAAGCTCGAAGCTTTGGAGAAGGTTGGGATGCTCCCGGACAAAAAACTGATTTCTTGGTGATCAGCGGCCAGAGAACATTTCCCAAGCGGCGAAGATGGAGAAATCCCTGTCTTTCTCGCCTACATTGAGTATGGATTCAAGCTACCGACATATAATTTCCTCTCCAAGGTTCTTGAATACTACGGAGTTGAATTAGTGAACCTATCCCCCAACTCAATCACCAACATCAGCATCTTCATCTACCTCTGCGAGGCGTACCTGGGGATCTGACCGAATCTGAAGGTCTTCAAGCACTTTTACAAGATGGAGAGGTCGGGGAAGTCAGCGGTCGGACCTGGAGAGTGCTCGCTGCGCCTCCACGACGGGAGGTGATGCAGGGGAAGATGCCCGATCTTCACGACGTAGGATCGATGATAACTGTGGATCCGTGCAACCTGACGAACCGATGGCGCCAACCACTGTCAAAACAGCAACCTGCGACAAAAGAATTCGCCCAACCACACGCTCGTGATCCCGTCTACCCGACCACACAAAGTAGACGTGTCGCCGCTCCTGCAAAACACAAGGAATCACAAGAACAACGGGGTTGAGAACGCCCAATTCCCCTCTAGGTTGCACTGTGTGTCAAACCCTAAGAAGAACAATCGTATAGCTCTCTCTCAAAGTAATAGATTCATATTCGTGGTTCCCTGTTACATGGGGTACACCCCTTGGCTTTATAGCCAACCCAAACTCACGAACACATGGTCTAGAGCCGACTCATATTTTTGGTTCGGCCAAAGAAACCGAATTGGAATTTGACTCATGTATTGTAGTCTCGGACTCTAAACAAATACCAACCTGCCTCGGACTCTTTACGACACGGATGCGACTAATCGGATTTCGGTAGAGTCCACGCGTTCAGAATTGAAACCTAATCTCTCTCGATTTCTTTCTTCTATGTGCAGCAATTATTTTGTCCTTTCCTATGTATCACACGTAGCAAACAGCCAAGGGCCTTGTCCTCACGATGCAAACAGCAAGGTCCTTGTTCTCTCGGCTGCATGCTCCATAAAAATCTTCCTTTTTGTGCATGCACAACATGCATGCAATTTAATGCACCTCCTTTTTTTTTTTCTAAAACATCTTCACGTAACATGTAACACACATGCATGCATGTTGCATGCATGCAAGCTTCACATGGCTTCATATAGGCTTCTTGCTCCATTGTTTTTAGTTTATAGCATGCTTCTATATATGTATAACTGCATAAACAAAACATGAAACTATTAAACGATATCATATTCTCATTAGTAAGACTAAAATCATTTAAGAGCGAATTCACCGGTTGGTTAATTAATTTAGCTCGTGCTCGTGTAATAGGTCCAATCGGGATGTCCTCATCATCCTCTCCTCTTGAAAAGGAGTTGTCCTCGACTCGATTGTTCAGTGTACAAGATGAATCCGATTACTCATACGCAAATTGAACTCGAATATAAGAAATGATATATGTATTGCTTGAGGGCCTTGAGCGTAACTTCACTTTAGGCTTGTACAGATCATATATATGACTGCATATAATTAAATAAAATAGTAGTAGCTCTGTGTCTCCAAGTATGATAATTAAAGACCGAATTAAATTAGAGTTCACTTGGTAATATTTAATCTTGACTCAATAATTCTTTCCAGTTAAATAATATATTTAACGAAAAGTAATAAGTGTGTCAGATATCAGATCATCCTTCCTTCTTCAAGAAAAGCCGTCCTCGGCTTTTGATAACTCAAAATGTGCTTAACAAAGAAAACAATGTGTATGCATGGTATATGTATTCATCGTCAATTGTTATAGTGTTCCTTCTTTTGCACAATGTATTCAGCACAATAACCATAAGATAGATGTGATGTATTCATCTCAACACTCCTTTCATCCATATTATTCCGCCACCCATGAAAAGAAGTCGTCTTCGACTTTTGTAAGCATGTATGCAAATTATTTATGGGCAGACCAAAATCATTTTCTAATATATACAAGTGGCTCATATAATCATATTTCGACTTTACAACATCAGTTTTATGTAATGGAAATGAGAAAATGGTTTGTGCCTTCCATGCTTCAATTGCGCTACTCTGATTTCTTATACATGATTGTTCAACAAAAGATAACCAAGTAGACTTTATAAATCTTTTTAAACAGTAGGCACTACTATTTATACTCATCTCTAAGTGATCATGACATTGTCCAAAAGATGGTTTGTCCAAAACAAGCAATTTTAATTCAGCACGCTTGTCACGGGTAATGCATATTCGATAAACATGAAACTTGTTGTCTACACCATATTCTCCAATCAAATTAAATTTATAAGTGGAGGTGTAGGTACTAGCTAGTGATTTTGAACATACAATTTCAGAAACTCTCTCAATCACACTAGATAGCTCTATGGATTCATCGAACATGATATAGCATAAAGAATCATCAGGGTATATTCTAGTAAGAACTTCATCATGAGTAATCAATTCCACATTACGTAAATTAGGCGCATTAAATTTAGCATATGGAATATTCAAAGGAACACTAGAGTTCTCACTCTTACTTACCTCTTCTTGATGAATATTCAATTCAACACCATTATTGTTACCTTTAACGTCCTCCTCAGTTGTTGTAGGTGCTGTAGGTATCAAATCTTCATGATGAAACCACAGGGCATCGAGCACTCCATCCCCAACCGTGGTTATCTTCTCGCCTTTTACTTCCAACGGTGCCGGTTGTTGAAATTTCAACTCCTCTTCTTTAATATCAACCTGCACAATGTGAGAAACAACACTAGAAGCAGACAATAAATCATTAATTTCAGCAATAACCTCACTTTTAGTTTCATCTACTTCACTCATTTCTTTTGGTATATCCCTCACACTCTCAAATTGGATGCTCTCAACCTCACATATGGTGGAATCACACAGCTCACAATTTTCAGCACTCTTACTCAATTTGGCTATGTGGCTCTCATCCTCACATGGGTTTTGAAGCATCTTATCTTCCATTAATCGTGGGCCAGCAATGGCGCAATTGCCATCAACCACGATCTCCTCATGTACTGCGGGTTGTGACAAGGCAGCACTACTCGTCTCCTTGGCCGAAGAAGAATCCCCATGCTTGACCATCTTCTCAAGTGACAAATCAGTGGATGAATGAGAACTAAAGAGTCGGCGCAGATTTAATTGATATGCGTGCATGCTTTTAAGTCTCTTTTCCACCTTCATAGCATATTTCACAAGATCTTGCGACTACTTAAAATATTTATCTTGAAGTGCGACAACGATCTGAAAATTCAAGCCTGCTTTGAAGTATTTCTTTTCTTGAGATGCACTAGTGATATTGGCACGGCGCATTGCATGACTCAGCTCATCATAATAACCTTGGACATCTTTGCATCCTTGTGCAATGCTCTCCACATGGCGTAGTAGCTCCCACTCATAATAGGATGGAACAAATTCTCTTCTCATGGCCCCTTTTAATTTGACCCAAGATGTAATGAGTCGTTTCTCACTTAGTTGTCGCCACCAACTAGAGGCATAATCCTCGAAAAAGAAAGTGGCCACTCTCACTTCCTTGGCTTCTGATTCGAACTTCTGGGATGCAAGCTCGAACTCCATGTCTTGTACCCACTCAAGATACTCCTCTGGATCATTACTACCATAGAAAGGAAGATATGTATACTCGCGATCTGCCATGGTTAGTAGCAAAGCAAAGAAGAACTATATATGTGGATGTGGAAGTTTTTATTTGTGGAAATCACTCATCCTCACCTTCTCTTACCGACCGAAGTTCTTATGCGTTCTTGATGGAATTGAAGAGCTGCACGTACTTTGGTGACGGTAGACAACACAAGGTGATGGATTAAGCGAATTCAATTGCACAAGCACTGTTAGACAATGGCTTATTTGTGGAGCTTAGAGGGAAAGTGTTTACCTATGCAATCTGAAATTTCTAGATATTGTAAAGCTAGGTAACAATCCAAGGTAGAACTCAATGCCTAGTTGCTGATCCAGAAGATATAAGCGAAGAACGAAGCAACTCACACGCAAAGATGATGGAACTTAGTGCAATCAAAGGAATGAGCTAAAAAATATAAGTGATGGACAACTAGCTCGTATTGCACAAGTTATGGAGAGACGCTAGCTAATTGCTCAATGATATAAAATAGGGCATAAGATTGCTCAAAACAATGAAATAGCACAATCTGAAAATAGATACCTTCTAGGTGTGCTCACAAAACACTGTCAGCCAAGCACATTTTTTTTAATTCTTTTTTTTTTGGTCTCTGTCTTTTTTTTTTGTTCTCCTCTATTTTTTTCTTTTTTTTTTTGGTACTCGACCAACAAAAGGTTCATAAAGAGCAGCACAAGCCTATTAGGTACAGCAAAAACTCTCAAGCTAGATTGTGCAATGAGATAAAAAAAAAAGAGCAGCCCTAGAGCAATATCAACAAGCTAGTCTCAATAGGAGCAAAAGTTTTCACAAAGGATTGAATTGGTTCACAAAAGATATATACGAAGATTTTTTTTATTGCTACTGTAGCAAACTGAATCCAGTGGTTTTGTTGATTTTTGCACTACTGTAGCATTCTGAGGTGCAGCACTGCCCTTTGATGCCGCTGTACTATAGCAATCAAAGAGCAATACTGTACTGTAGCAATCAAAAATGCCGCTGCATTGTCGCTGCACGCGCAGACTTTTTTTTCCCCTTTTTTTTCAGCACTGCCGCGCGACAGGGCTGCACCGTGTGCAGCACTCTTTTTTTTCAGCGCAGGGTTACTGTTGCGCGCGCTACTGTAGCAGCTGGCTTTCTTTTCCCAGCGCGACCGGCTGCCAATTCGTGCGCGACAGCGCGGAACAAAAATCTATGTGCACTGTAGCAGCGGAAAAACAATCGGTGCGCACTATAGCAGATCTAGCAGGAAAACATTTTTTTTTCTCGCACGGCTAATGGCGGCGGACTGCTGTAGCGATTGTTGCACACCGAATCACTATTTTTTTTGTTACTAACAGATTGGACACAAGAAATGAAAGCTACACAAAGGAAATAGAGATCAACGACTAAACACAATTTCTAATGGATCGAGACCTAACCAAACTCATAAAAAAAATCAGATCGAACTACAGGCTAAAGGATTAATTTTAGGGCTTTTTGTGTATAGGACAGGAAAAATAAATCTAATTACGGGTAATTGATCCTACCATGGCAACCGATGCTCTGATACCAAGATGATGCGGGGGAAGATGCCCGATCTTCACGACGTAGGATCGATGATAACTGTGGATCCGTGCAACCTGACGAACCGATGGCGCCAACCATCGCAAAACAAAGAACTGCGACAAAAGAATTCGCCCAATCACACGCTCGTGATCCCGTCTACCCGACCACACAAAGTAGACGTGTCGCCGCTCCTGCAAAACACAAGGAATCACAAGAACAACAGGGTTGAGAACGCCTAATTCCCCTCTAGGTTGCACTGTGTGTCAAACCCTAAGAAGAACAATCGTATAGCTCTCTCTCAAAGTAATAGATTCATATTCGTGGTTCCCTGTTACATGAGGTACACCTCTTGACTTTATAGCCAACTCAAACTCACGAACACATGGTCTAGAGCCGACTCATATTTTTGGTTCGGCCAAAGAAACCGAATTGGAATTTGACTCATGTATTGTAGTCTCGGACTCTAAACAAATACCAACTGTCTCGGACTCTTTCTGATACGGGATGCAGCTAACCGGATTTCCAGCCGAGTCCACGTGTTTCTGTAATTGAAACTGAATCTCTCTCTGATTTCTTTCTTCTATGTGCAGCAATTATTTTGTCCTTTCCTATGTATCACACGTAGCAAACAGCCAAGGGCCTTGTCCTCACGATGCAAACAGCAAGGTCCTTGTTCTCTCGGCTGCATGCTCCATAAAAATCTTCCTTTTTGTGCATGCACAACATGCATGCAATTTAATGCACCTCCTTTTTTTTTCTAAAACATCTTCACGTAACATGTAACACACATGCATGCATGTTGCATGCATGCAAGCTTCACATGGCTTCATATAGGCTTCTTGCTCCATTGTTTTTAGTTTATAGCATGCTTCTATATATGTATAACTGCATAAACAAAACATGAAACTATTAGACAGTATCATATTCTCATTAGTAAGACTAAAATCATTTAAGAGCGAATTCACCAGTTGGTTAATTAATTTAGCTCGTGCTCGTGTAATAGGTCCAATCGGGATGTCCTCATCATCCTCTCCCTCTTGAAAAGGAGTCGTCCTCGACTCTGATTGTTCAGGTGTACAAGATGAATCCGATTGCTCCTTCCGCAGCTGAACTCCGAATATAAGAAATGATATATGTATTGCTTCAGGGCCTTCGAAGCGTAACTTCACTTTAGGCTTGTACAGATCATATATATGACTGCATATAATTAAATAAAATAGTAGTAGCTCTGTGTCTCCAAGTATGATAATTAAAGACCGAATTAAATTAGAGTTCACTTGGTAATATTTAATGCGGCTCAATAATTCTTTCCAGTTAAATAATATATTTAACTGAAAAGTAATAAGTGTGTCGGTATCTGTATCAGGAGGTCTGACGAGTACATCCGTATGTATTGAAAGTTTTTGTGGTCGTCATGGAAGAAGAGCTGGTCTTGACGGTCATGAATGAGGACTGCCTCTGCTTCGTCAGCAAGGTGGCAAGCGAGAATCTGAACTGGAGATCCAGCACGGAGAAGACAGGAAAGGTCGGAAGATGGATTGAAGCCATCAAAGACCTAAGTGCCAAGGGCTTGATCTCTTGGCACGTGGTGATGGACTTTTCCATGCGTCGGATAAGTCCCTTGAAGTTCCGAGCACATTCCATGCTCTGGTACATTGGTCACGATGACACGACCAAGGATTCTAGGGAATGTAAGTCCTGAAAAATATCGACCAGTATGGTTTATTCAGTTGATTATTTTGTAGCCTTGAAATTTCTTTATTTTTTGAAGCCCTTTCCCCTGATGAAGTTAGAGAGCAGATCAAAATGATCTACGCCGGGGAGCCTGATGTCAAGGCTGCTTTTCCCTATATACTGGCTGTTGTCTCTGATGAAGAGAGACAAAAAATACTCAAGGTAAATAACAACTTTTTCTTCATCGTGTATACATTCTCCGATCAGCATATAACTCTGCTCTGATATGCAGGCGGTGGGGTTGAGGGAAAAAGAGTCTGATGAGGACTGTACTCCAATCATTGTTTCGGCTGACTCTTGCTCGACGACCACACAAGATGATGGTCTCCCGGAGGTAAGAAGAGCATTTAAAAAAGGAGTATATATTAGAGATGTAAAATTTCATCACCTAAATAAGCTTGATTTGTTATTCAGGTGGAAAAGAAGAAGGACCCGTAGCCCGAAGCTGTAGAGATCGTAAGCCGTAGAATGGTCGCGCTCAACCAGGCAGTTGCTACCAAGCAACTATTCCAGAGGTTAACGAAGACACCATTTCTGACCAGGTAGTCAGGGATCTTATCCTCGACCGAGTGGTCGAGGATATTTCTTTCGATCCCCGGTTGAAGGATGTGGGGTGTCTAACCAGCCCTACCAGTTCGAAACCGGTGAAATTGGTTGAAAAGAAAAGAAAGGCAAGCGTCGTGGATTTTGCTCTAGGGCGCTTCAAGATAAAAACCAAGAAGACGACCAGGTATGTATACACACGAAAGGAACTTATGAAAATACATACCTTTAAGGCTTTTGGTATCCTAGAATCTCGAAATTTCCTTTCTCCTATCTTCATAGGTCCTCTGGTGCTCTGGTCGTCTCCTATCAGAGCACCCCTCGGGTAAAAAACTCCTGAGAAAAGGGTGGTCGAGCTAGCCCCCGAGCAGGTGCCAGAACTAGCACCAACTCAGGAACCTATAGTGACTCCGATCGTGCCTTTGGAGGTGGCGGCAGAAGACAAGTCCCAGCAAGTTTTGCTTACTACTGAGACCGAAGTGGTCGAAATGGTCAATCTCACAGAGGGCAGTCCTTCAGCCAGGAGGTCTCCAAATCCCCAAGTCATTCCCACTCTTCCTCATATTTTTTATGACAAAAAACTCGCAAAGGTTTGGAAGAACATCACAGAGTGCCAATCAAAGGCGGACTCTATGAGCATGTACTCCATGTATGTGGATAAGGCAGTCTAGGTAAACTTCTTTTGACTGCTCCTATGGCATTCTTATGAAGTTTTATTTGAAGCTAAAAAGAATATCATTCTTTTATAGCATATGTTGGAAAGCGTTGCGGCGGTCGGAGAACTGACCCAGGGGCTTACTGTTTCGGAGAGGAAGAACTCCGAACTAAAGAGTAAGAACTCCTTCTTGATTTATTCTTCCTTTTTGGTTCCTCACTTGCTACTCAATTTTTCCCTTTGTCATATTTGATAGAATTCGAAAAACTTGAGGAGGAGGTCGTGGCTAAGAGAGCCATGATTACCATGCTTGAAGAAGAATGCCAAACCAAGAACTGGTCGATCAAATGCTTGACGACCAAGCACAAGGAAGTTATTGAAACTTTTGAGAAGAAAAATCAAGGTAACTAGTCGTAGACTTGATGAGTATACTATTTGCTCTAATTATTTGTATTTATCCTTTGTCTACTTGTGCAGTGCAACTCAAAAATTAAAAAGGGCAGAAAAAGTTCTTGAGTTCGAGCATGGCAAAGAGGCAGAACTTGGGCAGAGTCTCGAAGAGAAGGTCAAGGCTTTCAATAAAATGCTGTTCGACATGGGATCGAGATCAAGTCTGCCCATTTTAAAAGATCTAGTGGAGAAGGTGAATTACCTTGGCCTCCAACTCAAAGACCTCAAAAGTCTACTTGAGACAACTTGGAGTAACCATGCGTAGACTATGAAGAATGTCGTTGCGGATGGAGTTACCTTAGCTCTGGCAAAGCTTAAGGCCTCTGACCCCTCCCTCAACTTCCAAGCCCTTGAAGCGGACTTCGGCTGCTCGGAAGATGAGCCAACCAAGATCTTCGAAGGAGTAAGGCCCTTAGGAATGAAGGTTGCTGAGGAGATGTAGGCCGGGTCTCCATCCCGTAGCGACCAGTTTGGTGGTCCCGAGAAGTAAATGGTTGTAATAATATTAGAATTGTAAATATTAAGACTTACCTTTTATCATCAATAAAGTATTTGGTTATCTTTTCAACTTTGCTGAATACTCATATATTTCCTAGCCCTCGATTGCTTGTGTTAGTAGAAGAACTTACTAAAGAAGCAGTAGACCAAGAAAAAGAGCAAAAAGCTACGACCATAGTACAAAATATGTGTTGATTATGTTATATAAAAAAGATCTAATAAACACTAGGAAATCAATTTGGCCGGAACCAGTGTATGATTTCGACTAGCTTTAGATCTCTTTCCATAATCGAAAATACTATATAGTATATTTCGTGGTCGGAAGATGTTATAAGACTTGTATTGATGAAAAGAAATCATGCAAAGATGTATGCAAAAGCGATAAGTGGTCTTGTTTATATACATTATCTAAACTGGTCGTAAAGGTTGCTAAGAAATGAAGACATGATAGACACTTCGCGAAATGTGTTCGTTTGCAACTTTTGACTGGCAGCAAGATCATAGGAAAAGGACCGTCGCTAGGAAACTCCTTCCAGTGGACAGGACCACATGCAGAGAGGAGAGATTTCGACTAATAGATTTTCTATGTCTCGACCAGTAGCCAAACAAGAGTAGAACAGAATGTTGAAATAAAGAAAATTAGTCTTTGAATGCTTAAGCATGTAAATAATTATATGTAGTTGTTTGTGTTATGCTCCTTTACTTGTGTGCTTCTTTAAGAAAAGAGTGTATGGTTGCGCATGAGAACCATAGCTATGATGGTCACGACTAGGACCTTTACGGCTCATGACGTTTATGTCAAGGCTAGAAAAGTAAAAGAGATCCTTTTGGAAGGATATCAGAGAGAATTGGGTCTTCTCCGACCAGTTAAACAATAATAGTATGTGACCAGCTAATGGATAACAGACATATAAACAATATCACTCATCGGAAAGTAATAAAAGAATGAATCTTTATTGAAATTGAAAGAATGTAAAATACACTTATACAAAGAACTTACGCAATTGATTAATGTTCTAAGAACTTTCAGTTATCTTTTGAAGCTCAAATGGAATGTAAAATATGAAAAACCTGAAACTTTTAGTTTTCTAGAACTTTGTTATTTTCGTATCTTCAAAATGGTTGACATTTGGTTGAGCCTCTCAAAATGAAACTTATGTGTATTTGTAAGGACTAGCTCCATGATTTATCTCAGATTTTTCAGAGCTTGTTTCCACACATTTCCCGATGCATTAAGGAGTTTTGGCTATATCTTTTTGAGCTCCACATGATTTCAAATGCAGATATCTCTTTGGACATTGAGAAAATGAGCATGGTATCTTCATGAATTTTTTTCTTGAGAATATTTCAAGAGTGAGCTTATTTGAATGTGTTCCAAATATCATTTCCTTTAGATAACTCAAAATATGATGACCTTATTTCAAGTTGTTTTGCTCTTTTTGGCCAAAAGGGGGAGTTTGTGACTTATTATGGTTTCACTCAAATTTCTTAGAACTAAACTCCCAAATAGGTCATATGTATCTATTCATACTCTTTAAGACCAAAATAAGATGAATTCATTGTCAAGCTCATTATTTTGCAAAGACTCCATTTGACTAAGCTTTATTTTGAATTTTTGGTGATTAATGCCAAAAGGGGAGATTTTTTGTGAGCTATGATAAATCCACATTTGGATGATTGATATATTCAATCCACATCTGGATGATTGATATATTCTCTTATGATTTCACCTTTTTTTTATGCTTGTCTTGAGGAGGAGCATCTCATTCATACACATAGCCTCCTATATACATCATGTGCACAAGCATGTCATTCTCATATGCATAATGCTTGAAGCTTTAAATTGCTTTGTGGCATGCATAGATATAGTTCGATAGCTTAAATTCCTATCATATGTTAATTTATATCCAAATATTGTTATTAATGATAGATTTGTCATCAATCACCAAAAAGGGGGAGATTGTAATTTCAAGCTCCATTAATTGGTTTTGGTGATTAATGACAAATCTAAATATGAGACTAACTCATTTGTTGAGTATGATATTATTTAGTCTCATTTGGATGAAAAGGTAAAAATCATAGAGGTATGCACTTGACATCATATTCTTATATCTTGTTGCATACCTCGGATCCAAAATATAGGTTAAACTCCACTAAAAGTTTAACTTGAATATGTGCATATGTTTTTATTACACATTCGTGTATGCACACATTTAGGGGGAGTTCATTCTATATTTTGAGGTTTCGTTAGTATTGATCCTTGTTCTTTATCCACTTATATTGGGGATCTCTACTTTGAAACATATCCTTTGAGTATATAAAACTTGTGTAGTTTATTTATACTCATATTGCTTTATATCCAATTATTTGCAATTGTGTTATGGGACTCATGTGTGTGCTAAGATGTTTCAAAGGCTTAGTCCTGGATTATGGATGACAACCTGGAAATGGCAATGCAAAGACAATAGAGGGACCATGGCTAGTAGCTTGAAGGTTTATTTTGTGCCATTTTGATCAACTAAGTGTTATGCATTGCATTTAGTTTTGCCTCTGGAAAAATGTTCAGTAAAATCGGTATGACCGTAGTTGATGAGCGGTACTAGCGCAGGGCGGTAGGACCGGATTCTAGTTGGTGGTATGTTTATTCCATAGAGCTTGTTTTTGGAGTTTTCATCTCCTCTAACAATCGGTATGACCGCATTTCTTGCATGGTACTACCAGTGTGCGGTATTACCAGTTTTTAGATGGAGGTATGTTATTTCCATAGAGAGTGGTTTTCTTAATTATTTAACCTCTGGAAATCGGTAGTACCGATTCAGCCGAGCGGTACTATCGCCGTGCGGTAGTACCGGACCTTGTGAGTGCGGTAGTACCGTACCTGACAGTAACGACTATTTTAGATTCATTTAATGCATGTATATTTTGGTAATTAATGATAATCACATTGTGGGACTAACATTTTCTATGAGTTGGATGAATAGGTTATGTTCCATGGTGATGGAGACTTTAGATGATCATGAGTTGACCATCAAGTGAAGAGAAGACCCATCATGTGTTGATGGAGGGCACATGAAGGATGCATCATGGGTTAAAGCATATCAAGACAATGATCCGGACTTGAAGTGAAGATGTGCGTCATCAAGCTTCAAGAAGATGCTCAAGGCAAATGTATAACTAGCTAGACAAAGGATGTATTCCTAGTCTTTTACCGGTCTTGGTGTTTGATTGGAAGACCGAATTATTAGTATAGGATTGCCGTACTATTAAGAGGGGTCTTGTCTAGTAGCTTGAGTCTCATCATGTGTTGACAGCTCAATCTCACTTGCTCTAGCTCTCCATGGCATGATGCTATTATTTACGAATGTGTTTTGCAAATAGCTGAGGCTCATGCATCTAATCCTTGTAGCATGTGACTATATTTTGCAAATGTGTTTTTCAAATGGTTGAAGTCTATGTATCTACTCATTTTGGTATGATCTAAGTTTGCAAATATATTTTGCAAATTGTTGGGATTTGTGCATTTTTCCTTGGCATGGTCTAAGATTGCTTGTTACTATTTCTTTGGACTTAGACCATGGTAGTGACTCTTTGGATCTCCCGTGCTTTCTACATTGATCTAATTTGGTTGAGATCATGCAAATAGGTGGGCTGTGTAGCCCTCTGAATAAGCTTTCCACAGAGTCCGAGATCACTCAATTCCGACATTAGAGTCAAATGTTATGCCTTTTTTTTATAATGTCGTTTGTGCTAAAAAATTGACTACGGTAGTACCGTCCTTAGATGCGGTATGATCGCCGAGCGGTAGTACCAGCCCCTATGAGTGCGGTAGTACCACACTAACACTTCAATGTCTAGTTTTTTAGCATTTAATGCATCCTTTCCGACCGTTGAACATACTACTACAAAAAGGCTAATACTGGACGCCTAATCATAGACGGTTTTCCAAAACCGTTAGTGTTAATGGTAATCACAGACAGTTTTACCAGGCAACCGTCTCTATTACTAGATACAATAAGAACCGTCTGTGATGATCTAATATCACAGACGGTTCATATTAAGAACCGCCTATGAAGTATCACAGACGGTTCATGATACTTACCGTCTGTGATATGTTGTCTTATTACAGACGGTTCATATCACCAATCGTCTGTGATAATTCATAGACGGTTCTTAATACGATTCATCTGTGAAAAGTATCTGATTTTACCATGGTCACAGACGGTTTTTTAATACAAACTGTCTGTGAAGTATTACGGTCATCACAGACGGTTTTTGTATGAACCCATTTGTGATTCACAGCGCGGGAGGGCGAAAATTTTTGAACGCGTGCGCGGGAGGCAAAATGTTTTAACGCTGTCCTTATATATTATAGCCACCCAGCCTTGCCATCCATCAGTTTCTCCCTCTCCCCTCTCCACGCCGAGCTCCGATGACCACCCTCGATTCCCCGTCGCAGTTCGGCGAGGAGACACAGCCGACGACTAGGAAGAGGGATGCGGAGGATCTCCTTGTCAGACTGCCGGAAGGTACGTGTACATCCCCAAGACATACATAATTTGTTGGTTGTTTGTTGTAAAAAAAATGACATCCCCAAGAGGTTTTCGGTCGTGTCTCCTTCCTTGCTAACGAGCTTGAGTCGAACTCGGATGACATGCAAGAACAGCTTGTGATATGCTGGTGAGGTACAGAGAGGAGCTCACAAGACCAATCCAAGAAGCTGATAAGTTCTTCATGAGCTTGGAGGCACAGATGGTTTCTAGCTAGTTTAACTTTGTAACTTTATTCTTTTTTTCCTATTCGAAGGGGACATTGTGAAACATTTTGGTTTCCCTTTCTTACAATGTGTTTGCCATCATAATTTTAATTGGATTTTAGTTGTCTTGCTAGAGGTTGCATATGGAAACTATTGCCCAGCGATTGATTGGTTTGGTTCAAAATCCGATATTTTTTTGCAATAGAAAAAACTATCACAGACGGTTCTGAACAAGAACCGTATGTGATAATTACTATCATAGATGGTTCTTGTTCAGAATCATCTGTGATAGCTTTTTTCATAGACGGTTCAAAAATCGTCTATGATGACTGCCTGTTATCATAGACACATAAATCTAGACGGTTCAGAAATCGTCTGTGATGATGGTTTATAACCGTTTGTAATGACCTTTTCTGTAGTAGTGAGAGTGACCGCGGTAGTACCAGGTTTCTACAGTGGTATTACCGCAAATACTGATTTTTGCTAAATTCTTCTCTCAACGGCTAGTTTGTGTGGTGGGAGCTATAAATACCCCCTTAGCTGGTTGAGAGATTATCCTTTGGCACTCCACTTCATTCTTTTGAGCTAGTGTGAACTTCTCCTCTCAATTGTGCATGTGTTGCACCTTGTGAGCACGGAGAGAGGTGTCTAGTTGCATGTGTTGTCTCTAGAGGTGGATTTCATATCCACTTGAGCTTGTGCATTCGTTGCACATGGTGAGAATCAAGCAAGGGGCTTGACTCATTACTCTTGTAGGTTGCCAACTCCTAGACAGCGTTGGAGGCGTCGTGTCTGGTGATCTCTTCAAAGAAGATTGTGAAGAGGCCTGACGTGTTGTGAAGGTTGGAGCTCACCTACCCGGAGCGGGAAAGAGCTACCACTAGTGGAATCGAGGTGTTTGGCTTAATTCGTGGAGCCGGTTCATTTTGTTTGGGCTTACCTCAACGTGGACCAGGGGAGACCAGCAAGTCTCCGAACACCACTGTAAAAAGAAACCATGACATTGTGGTTTGCCTTCTTGTGCTCAATTTATATTCAGGCTTTTTACATTCTTAGAATTAAATTGATTGCTTGTCATTCTAGAATTGCAAACCTTGACATAGACTTAGGTTGTTGGTGCACTTAGTGAGACTAGTTGATTTAGGCTTTAATTGTGCAAAACCGTTTTGATTTACTCTTTCGCACATAAACTCGGTTTTAGCCAAAGAAAATTTAAAAACCGCCTATTCACCCCCCTCTAGTCGGCCTATTCGATCTTACAGCGAACTGTTTAGGAATTGTGCTTTTTGGAGATGTAGGAAAATGTAGATTAAGTATTACATACTATTTAGGTTGTTGTGCATGACAAAAATGTTGAGCACGTATTTTGCGGAAATATAGTAGTTTGTAGAAATAAATTGTGTATCACATATTGTGTGAAAATAACAGTGTGGTTTATGTTTAATAGCTGTGCAATTAGTGTTTAATTAGATTCTTCAGAATGTTAGGAATATAGTCATCATTAATTTAGTTGTTTGTTGGCTAGCCATTGATTAGGTCACATAATTAGAAAAGGATCACAGATAAATTTTGCGGATTGTTTAGGAATTATGGTACGTGTTGGGAATGTGTTTAGCACCATCGTAGGAACAATATTTAAACATGTCTGTTGATGCACTGATTAGTTAATGTAATTAGGTCCGGATTACCGAAGTTTAGTTCCTTTGGTGATGTTGAAAAATGTAGATTAAGTTGTGTAATCTATTAAGGTGATTGTGTAGAAATAAAATATTTTGCACATATGTTCATGAAATTTAGTAGTTTTTCTAATTAGCCACTGATTATGTTACTTTTTTAGATAATGATGAAAAAAGTGTTGTTATGTTGGGGACGTTGTGTGAAATTAACGATGCAGTTTGTGTTCAAAAAAATAGGTTAAATGTTGGGAATTTGTTTAGCACGAATGTAGGAAAAAATATGTGAATTGCTTTTTAGGTAGTTTTATTTGTAGGCAGAAAAGAACAGTGAATTTCTCGAAACATGCGTATTAAGTGTATTGAGTTGTTGTGGCAGTAGGTAATGTCCAACATGCAAGACTTGTTTGTATTTTATGGTGATGGTCTCGTACGGGGCGCACGAGGTGGGTTGAACATGTCAAGATGCCAGTTCAATGTTGTCCGGGAGAAGGGCCTGGATGCGATGAATATTCACGAGCTGAGGAGTTGCATCCAAGGGGAGTTCGACATAGAGACTACAACGAAGAAACTTGTCATCGAGTCGGTCACCTGCACGAATAGGGCAGGGCATGGCATATGGGAGTTACACATGGTGAATAGTAGTGTTACATGGGGCCAGTACATGCAAATTGCTGTGAAGCCCGAGGCGGTGATATACGATGAGAATCCAAAGCTTTTCTTATTCAATCTTCATCCTAATTCCACGCTAAACCCTAATTAGGGTGCAAACCCTAATTCCAGCCGCATCCGGGCGTGACAGGGGGGACAGCGGGGCGATTGCGTGCCTAGGCAAGCGTGGAAGGGGAAATACTGACGACCAGCACGCGGTAGGGGGTCTAGGCAGCTAGCGCACGGTAGGCTTGGGTCTGGGCCGGCGATGCCATTTTTGTCATTTCACACGATGAGGCTAGTTTTGCTATTTTGATGCCAAACAACGCCAAATTACTAAACTTAACTCTTGGAAAAAAGGGCCTTCAGCGGGCCTGGACACGTCGTCCCGAAGAAGGTCTCCTGTTGGATGCGCAGCGGCCGGCCACGATGGCGTGAGGATGAGCCAGCTCCTGCGCTTGGTCCTAATGGACGCACGCGAAGCTTCACGCGGGCCACGTCTCCTCGCTTGCGTCTTCACGAGTCTTCGTCTCGCTTATCTCCTTTATCCTCACATTGCCCTCTTTCACCCGCCTCACTGCTCTCTCCCTCTCCCTCCTCTACCGTCCCTTAGATCTCCTTCACCGACCGCCGACTCCCCTCTCGCTCATCTACTCACCGTCGCCCGTCTTGGCCAGCACCGCCGCTTCCTCCCCACTTCTGCTCCTTCTTCTCGCGTCTGCTCCCGGTCTTCTTGTCCCCTTCACCTGGCGTCCCTGCCTCTGCCGTTGGTCCGTATTCCAACACCGCGTGCCGTGCCCTGCTCCTTCACCTCCCAGTCCCCTCCCTCTCCGGCCGCCGCGTCGGTGCTTCCCCACCCATCCGTCTCTCTGCCCGGCCACCGCGTCGATGCCCTCTCTTTTTCCCCTCCATCACCCTTCTCACCAAGCGCCGCCTCCCCTCTTCTCCCCCGCAACCCCCTCAATCTCCCTCCCCGGCCGTCGCTTAGGTGCCTCTTCGCCCATCCCCCTCGCCAGCCACCGCCTCGGCGCCTCCCCTTCTCCATCGGCATTGCCTCTCACTCCCTCTTCTTCCCATGCCGCCTCCTTGATCTTCCTACCCGACCGCCATCTCACTCCCTCTTCCTCCCATGTCGGTCTACTTCAGGTGCCGCCATTGCAAGTACTTTAGATGCCGCCATTGCAAGGGCAACCTCAAGGTACCTACTGCCCTCCCCATACACCATTGTCTAGGATTTGGAAACAGGGGGTTCTTGAACTCTAATGTCTACCATTCTAAGCTTAGCAAAAATTTGTTCTTCAACTTATCTAAGAATCAAAGAATTTTTTCAGGTGCCTCCATTGCAAGGGCACCCCACAGGTATGTATGGTGATGTTTCTGCTGCAGCTTGCACATTACAGCTCCTTTGAAGGAGTGCTCTACTGCAAACCTCGCTTCATTTCAGCATCAATGCTTTATTTGGTTCTTTGGGTTCATAATTGATGTCTTGGCTAATTAATTATTTCCATATGGTTCTAATGGCCTCCTACGTCTGCTATTGATCAAGTAACAAAGTCATCCTTTTTTTACTAGATGAGGGCAATACGGTGTTTAATCTGAATATAATTTATTTGTTAGCTGTGACACGTTGGTGAGTAGATTAAATAAAAGTTATATTGTTCATTATGTTGGCAAAAAAAATGTTCTTCAATTTATCTAAGAATCAAAGCATTTTTTTCAGGTGCCGCCATTGCAAGGGCACCCACAGGTATGTATGGTGATGTTTCTGCTGCAACTTGCAGATTACAACTCCTTTGAAGGAGTGCTCTACTGCAAAACTCGCTTCATTTCAGCATCAATGCTTTATTTGGTTCTTTGGGTTCATAATTGATGTTGGTTCTTTGGGTTCATAATTGATGTTGGTTCTTTGGGTTCATAATTGATGTCTTGGCTAATTAATTATTTCCATATATTTCTAATGGCCTCCTACATCTGCTATTGATCAGGTAACAAAGTCATCCTTTTTTACTAGATGAGGGCAATGCGGTGTTTAATCTGAATATAATTTATTTGTCAGCTGTGACATGTTGGTGAATAGATTAAATAAAAGTTATATTGTTTGTTATCTTGGCATCTATGTTTGATGGGAACAACAAAGTTGTGCTTAAATTTTCCCCATTCATTGTGGATTGGAATGCCTTTTACTTATTATTTTCTTCTTTGGCTTCAAATTCCTAGTTCTTTCGATCTACCTGCGGCTTTATCATTCTACAAGTTCGCTTGCCTCTAAACTCCAATTCCATATGCGATGCTTATGGCTTGGTTTTTTTTATAGTAGAGTGTATACAGAGTTAGACCTTCATTGCTTGACAGTATGGTGCATACTACCATTGGCTGTTATACAATAAGTAGCTTTTCCTCGCAATAGAATCAACTTTGACTGTAAGATACCTATACGAAGTTTGAGCTCATACGAAGTTTTTTTTTTGTTTTTTGTGTCTTCTTGCAGTCTTGATGTAGATGAGGATGGCTTGACAGCCCTGGTGCACTTAGGCAATGGCGCCATGAGGAAGCCTTTGAATATAGTACAGGTTATGTCCGAATACACAAGTTTTGCTGATCATTCTAAAACTGCTATCTTTTACCATGAGTTCGTGATATTTATTTAATGAAGAATATATAAAGTTTCCATGGGTAGAGGAGAGTTGAAAAGACCATAAAATATTGTCTGTTACGGTCTGGATGAAGCATGGTTCTTTATGATTTGCATGATAAGAAGTCAATAACATATGACATTGGGCTAAACTAATGCCATTCTTACAATGTCATATTGCATCAAATACTTGTGAGATGTGTAGCTCTTAAGTTCTACATTCAACCTAGCCGTATGATAGGTTTTTCTTTTTGATATCCACTGTTTTGTTCCATCAGTTCTTTAAATCAACTTCTTGCAGGTTTGTGTGTTCAAAATACAGATGCCATCCAATATACGTGTAAAGCTAATTAATGATATGGCAGGAATCAAGTATGTCCTATTTATACTTTTAGAAGTTGAATTCGAGTTAAAGCTAATATGTCGTCTTTCTAATTCATCTGGAATTATTTAGGCACACTGCCTTACCATTATATTTTACTGCATCATTAGTTAATCATGTTTTGCTGATGATTCTGCTCAGATTGACATCTAACTGTGATAGATTGACATCTAACTGTGATAGTGTTACTTTATTCTGGAAAGCCAAAATTACCATATGTATTTTACTGATTTATGCATGTCATATTCTTTAGGATATTAAATTTAGTTCTCATGTTTGAGTGATTTCAGATGTTTCAGCACCGTAGCTCTTAACTTTGTCCAAAATGTGCATATGTAGTCATCTATGTCCAGATCTTGCGTTACATGGTACGATCTTAGCATCAAATATTTTAAGAAAAACCATTTGACTATAACATACTGAAGTGGTCATTGATCGCTTCAAACATAACCCTTACTATTACTGTTAGTAATTCGCTATAATTGATAAAAACTGATTATCCTTTTAAGATTTACATATCTCTTATTTTACTAGATGTTGTAGCTATTTAGCTCGATTTAAAAAACGCCAATGTTACACTCTAAATATAGTTGATCTCGCTTATTCTCTTAATTCTAAAATGTCAGTGTCATTTGAGATCGGATTATACATCAAACTCACTATTTCTATTCATACCTCAGAATATATTGTTGTTCAAATTGTATATTTTTTATCACGATAGTTCTTCCTTTACTGTTAGATAGACTTGATCTATTATATTTATAAAAAGATCTCTACACATGTGTTTTGCTGCTTCCAATCTATATGTAATAGAAACCTATGCTTTAATATTTTCATATGCTACAACACCGTAACCTTTTTGTCTCAAAAAATCCCATATACAAATAGCACACACTTAAAATTGCTATTGTATTCATACCTGCCTTTCGCACTTCAAATGTATATTTTATATTTCTAATAGCAGTGGAGATGCCATCCCTATAGCACATCCTTACACTATAACTACCTTTCTATCTAATAGATACCCTGTATAATACACACAAGCATATAATATCATTTATAGAAGAAACCCTACCATGACTACTAGATATACTACAAAAACAACAGATACAATCTATTCCAGTAAAAACATAGCTCAACTTTTTAAAACATCACTATCCTATAGATAGCACAACAATACCTAGCCACTTAAAAAAACTATCCACTTTACTGATCAGACATGCATGCAAATTGCTAAACCACCTTTTCTTCTATTGTACTTATTACTATAAACAGAAACAAATTGCATCAAAAAATGCCATATTTACTTAATTGCTTTTTAATTTTAAAAATCACCTCCACTTTTTAGCTAAGAAACAAATTATCTAAATCAGTATTCTTTTTATAGCTGCTACCTAACCTTAAAACCTTTGCTATTGGATATCTGCAAGATTGATGATGGTCATCCCCAGACAACATCGGTTTCACTGATTAAACAATCAACGTCAAAGTACATTTCTTTCAGGTATTATACTTTAACACAGTCCATTCCAATTTCCTAATCAGATTCCCAGATTCTAACTAATATCCTTTTATAGCCTACAAATACTTAGTCGTTTCAAATTTACTGACAAAGACAAGACTTCGGCATAGCCTATTCGAAGAAATCTATCTACTGACTATGAAGCTACAGCCAGTTACATGGCAACTGAGGTATGTATAAAAAAAGGAAAACAAATTTTCCAAACCATATTATCTAAACAACACCATTCCTCATATTTGTATACTAATATATGCCTTTCATAAATGTTTCATCCTATGCAGATATCTAACTCTAACAACTACATACATTCAATTAAAACAGCCATAGTGTAAAAAGAAAAAAATTACAGCATACCTATTCATTAAACAAAGCTGCACACAACTATCCAACATTCCACTACCACCAAACTCACAGATTATACATATATTAGCGTAAAAAACTTCTAGCTAAAACTGTATACATACTAATACATATACATATACCTGCTATACATTCATTAACATACAAAACTTTCAATCACTTACATACGCTCAGCTTCCATTCTGTCTTTAGCTCTTTACGAATACCTATCATATCTCTTCTATTTACAGCTACAGCACCAAAAAACAAGATGCAAGCTCTATAACATCACCAGATAGAGCTCCACCTTTTTCAGCTAAAAGGTATGTTCATAGCATCTCAGTCACATATTTACAAAGATCATAAATAACATCATAGATTATATATAGCATTCCATAAATTAGACGCTTGATTACCTGCATCATAATACTACGATTTTTTTAAAATAATATTTTTTTAAAACAAAATTACAAAAATATATAATCGCCCCAAAAAATTACAGAAATGAGTTCACATGTTGCCATTGAAATGGCGGCAGAACCTATCGCCATTTCAATCGGGCGATAGGAACCTGTCGCTCTGTCGCCGGTTCAACTACCTATCGCCCGATTGAAATGGCGATAGGTTCTGTCGCCATTTCAATCGGTGATAGGTTCTTTGTCGCCGATTGAAATGGCGGCAGTGTTCCTCTCAACCCTAATTTGCAAGTCCACTTTACATACTTATGATTTTTATAAATTTTTAACGGTACAAAATCTATTAATCTCGCAATAACAATTTATAATGATCGTATGTTGTTCTAGTGCGTTGAATTTCAGAGAATTTTATGAGGACGTTTGAGATATTAATTATTCGTAAATCTGAAGCTAAGTGATATTACGATGATGCGAATAACACGGAAGAATGGAATCTGAAACATGCTACTAAAAAGAGATTTCGAAACATGAGACTAGCATAATAAGAGTTGTTCATATATTAATATTTACATGGTATGACTGATATTTGAAGGACCAAATATCTATTGGCGGCCCCTCTTGGGGCACACTCCCCGTGTCGCCCCTGGCCTCTGCCTGCGACGGTCCGAGTATGTGAGAGGTTCAGGCGGGATGACTGGCCAACCGAGACGAGTAGTCCGAGGTGGTGTCGCGAGGGGGGCCTCCTCCTCCTGTGTGTGTTGTGTCGGTGGCGGAGCACTTTGCAGCTGAGAAGCCTCCAAGTTGAACGAGGCGTCACGCAGGTCATCGAAGAAGAAATCGAGGGGTACCGATAGGTTTGCCTCGTCGTCCGGAAATGAATCGTCCGCCCAAGGTGTTCCTGTGAAGTATTATGTTACAAACGTAATCATGCCGAAAACACGAAAAAAAACGTAATCATCCCAAGGCGGTCATATCTGCTGTCCTGGAGACATGCGCCGACGACTCCGCGTACCCCTGCCCCACGTGATGGTGGAGCTCAGGACCTGATAGAGAAGATTGCCGTTAGTAACTATTGGGGTTCAAAAGAAACAAGCATTACGTTCCGCAAACAAGCAAAGTGGTCATACCTGGTGGCACGAAGGCGTGCCCCGATGAGCCCTGTCCAGTGCTGCTCCCACCATGGTGCCACGATGACACGCCGACCACGTCCGGGGCAAGAGCCCGTGGACGTGAACCACCTCGTCCCGAGGTGACCCCTCGTCCCGAGGTGACCCCTCGTCCCCGCACTGGTCGGTCCACCGAGTCCCTCGGCGTGCGACAAGTCGCAATCTGGATGCCTCGTCTCGTCACGTCGATGATCCGCTGCACAAGCCCTCTCGTGTCCCCCTGCGTCCTCTGGTGCACGGTGGTTGCTACCTTGAGAATCTCCCGGTGTAGATCCGTCCGCACAAGTTGGAAACATAAATCTGGCAAGATAAATATGAATTAAGGACAGTTCAATACGTACCGAGAGGTGGAAAGCGGAGTCCGGCTGGGTAGGGTACGTGTCGGACGTCGCAGCCTCATGTCGTGATGGGTCGACCACGACCCGGACGCAGCGAAGCCTCGTCCGACTAGAGTACCAATCCATGTAATCCGCGTACGTCTCGATGTCGTATGGAGCCTCCCCACACTGGATGATATCTTCGAGCGCGTGACTCCAAACCTCGACCCAAGGCCACATCCTATCCAACCAGGACATCGAGCTACGTACTCCCTTCCTAGTGTACCTGTGGACACCAACACAATTATTTATTCAGCATATAATTACATTGTGTGAAAGAAGTAAACATGTGAACTTACGCATGGACGTCTTGCCGCACCGTATCCCCCAAGGGGCTAGGATATCTGTCGTGAGACCGAATCAAGCGCATGACCACAGCACTGGTACTCCTCCACGAAGACATCATGTACCAAGGGGCTCCGCGTGTACCAGTACTCGTAGTCTCGCGTGCACAGGAGTGACAGTCCGTCGGGCGCTCGCTGGATAAGCCTCTCCGTAGTGTACGGTGTCCAAATGACGCGGTCATCGGTCAGCTGATCGAACATCACGATGTACTCCGGGTAAGACCCCTGCGAAGTGATCGGCGTGAAGGTGACCTGTGCAATAGAACACCGCAAACATAGCACACCAAATTGTGATTACAATACATAAAAAATAATCATAAAACTAACCCGTCGGCGGCACCAAACCGTGCCTACGGTGGGCCGGTCCACCTCGTCGCCCGCAATGTACAAACTGATCGTATACGCGCTCAAGTCCAGCTGTGGTCGTCCGATCTGGAAACGTTCGAAGGACCATAGCTGCAGAAGTAGTGGACATCCGGAGAGGATGGAGTTGTCTGGTGCGGTGGCACGCGTCACACGCGGCACTGCGATGCGTCACGCAGTAAATGCGGCGGACCCGGCGTGGGAGGATGTCATCAATCTCCATGTTGGCCACCTCGTGTGCGTACCGGACGTAGTGCTTGTCGACGCTGTCTCCGTGGGACCCTAGAAACATGACCCACCCGAACAACCATAGCAGGTAGGCCTCAAAGTGCCTCCTAACAACCACGGCCCCTGCGCCAGGCGCCATACGCTCGGGCTGAAAGAAGAAATGTAGAATTCAGCAGCAAGGTTCACATACGAATTTAAGCGAGATGACAATAATTACAAATACTTACGTAGAACTGGCAGATCCACTTCAATGTCGGCCCGTGCGGGTCTTGAACTTCGGTGTAGTTCTTGCCACCGGCGGCTTGTCGTGGAACCTCGCTAGGAGGTCAGTGCGCCACGTGTCCGAGACGTCATCTGTTGCCGGGCGGCTCGCGCTATAACCCGAGCAGGAAGCTCACGTCCTGCAGCGTCGGCGTCATCTCCCCGCACGGAAGGTGGAACGTGTGCGTCTCTGGCCTCCAGCGGTCAACCAACGCCGCCGGCGGCGCTGGTCATCGGAAACGCCTGACGCGTCGACCACCACCACGGTCTGATCATCCTCAAAAGTCGCCTCCACCATCCTAGCTAGTGCAAGGAGGCTCGCCGCTCTCAACTGCGTCAAAGCGATTAAGAATAAACGTGAATGCACGCAAAGTAGTCATCTGATGATTGAGTGTATTAAAACTATCGTACCTCGGAATCCATCTGCGTGCGACCTCCATGCCCTCATAGGCGTGCGCAACCAAACGCAGCCAAGCTCAATCGACGCCTTGCCTGCTTTGGGGAGCACGCATCTTGAGGCGCCTACGGTGATGTGCATCAATCACCGGGTCAAGCAACTCATCTTGGCCTCGTCGCCATATCTACAAATTAAGTGCATACATTGTAAAAAGTACTGAAACATATACGATGAACTACACTATACACATCTCAAATAATATACGAAGAACTACACTACGTCGCTATTTTACTTGATTCTATGTCGCAATTCTACTTCATTCTAGTCGCTATTCTACTTGATTCTAGTCGTTATTGTACTTAATTCTCTTGGATATTATACTTAATTCTATGTTGTTATTCTACATAATTTGACATCATGTACAAATTTCCAAAAATATAATGTAATACATAATTTCTATTCTACTTGATTCTATGTCGCTAGTCTACTTCATTCTAGTCGTTATTCTACTTGATTCTATGTCGCTAGTCTACTTCATTCTAGTCGTTATTCTACTTGATTCTATGTCCATATTCTACTTCATTCTACTCGCTAATCTACTTAATTCTAATCGAAAAATGTACCTGCAAGATGACCGGTCTACTAGATCCACTGCTCTCTGAATCTACCTCCTCCGCGACGAACGAGCAACGCTTCGCTACCTTTCTTTCTCTTCCTCTCCTTCTCGATTCTGTTTTTTTTTTGGAATTAAAATAAGGTTTGGAAGGATTTTCTCGGCATTTTATACATGGCATACTGTCGCCATTTCAAATGGCGACAGGAACACTGTTCACATTTCTATCGCCATTTCAAATGGCGATAGGTAGTTGGACCGGCGACAGGAGCGGTCAGGGTTCCTATCGCCAGTTGAAATGGCGATAGGTTCCTGTCGCCATTTCAACTGGTGACAGGAACTCATTTCTGTAATTTTTTGGGGCGATTATATATTTTTGTAATTTTGTTTTAAAAAAATATTATTTTAAAAAAAAATCATAATACTACAACATTAGTCCCAGCAACTCAATCTCACATAGCACTTCAGATTATACATAGCACCTCATAAGTTTCAGTCCTCATTTTCCTACATCATAAAACTTAAACATTTTACTTACGTAGATCTATGTAACCGCCTACCTACACTAGAACCGAACCACCTGCAAAGAAAACTCGCTCAGCTACCAAAAACAATACCGAATGATGTACGTGCTCTACTTACAGCCGCAATCTCAGGTATACTTCTAAACCACTGGCAGATCAAAAATGAAAAAAAAAATGCTTCTAACTAACTTCTACTTTATACAGCCTTTACATACATCTTTTGAAACCGCTAATGCTTGACAACCTGTGCTTTTCTCCACCCGTTTTAGCAGTGTTCTATCAGTATTGTACATTACAACACCCATGTAAACTAAGTTGCTACTCCTGCAAACCCTATTTTGTAAACACTTTCAGCTCACCTGGGTCCATCAGTGATTTCGTTTTGTATGTACATATACTTTCACTGCTTTCTTGCTCTAATTTGTAAACGTGCTGCTTCCTTACTCTGTTTTGTAAATATTTACAGCTCACCTATGTCCGAGCCTGACTGCAATTTGTATTGCTCTATTGTAAACGTGCTGCTGCCTTCCTCTATTTTGTAAATATTTACACTCACCTATGTCCAAGACTGATTGCAGTTTTTATATACATATCCTTTCGTCACCCTCTTCCTCTTTGTATCGATCCTACAAATAATAGCTACTTTATTAGATCAACAGATGCTACAATAAAGTACATAACTACACTACAAATGATATAATCTATCTAATATGACTCTATTTTCACTCACTGCCAGACCATTACAGCCCGCACCATATGGTGCGGGTTATCTTCTAGTAAGTAGAAAACTCTAAGAAAAAGCCTGTTGTTCTTTTAGGGAATAATTGTGTGTATCTCGTAGGATCCCACACCCTTTATTTATAGTCTCGAAATAGAGTCCAACCCTAATACAAATCATAATTTGGATCTAACACGAACTCTCCAACACTCCCCCTCAAGATGGGTCGAAGATATCAATCATGCCCATCTTGTTACATATTGTAGCGCCCTCACTAGGACCTAACCCTTTAGTAAAACAGTCAGCCAACTGTTTACCAGATTTGACATACTCCAACTTCAATATTCCGTCATCGAGCTTTTCCTTGATGAAAAACCTATCAATCTCAACGTGCTTGGTACGATCATGCTGAACTGGGTTGTTAGCAATGTTGATTGCAGATTTATTGTCACAATGCAACACCAAGAGATTATTCCTCCATATTCGAAGCTCAGACAATAAGCCCTTCATCCATATCATTTCACTCACACTCAATGCCATTGCTCTGTACTCAGCTTCTGTAGTAGACCGAGCCACAACCTCCTGTTTCTTGCTTCTCCATGACACAAGGTTACCTCCTACAAAGATGCAATATCCAGAGGTAGACCTTCTGTCATCCATACTGTTCGCCCAATCAGCATCGCAATACCCTTCCACATTCAGATATTGATTCTTCCTGAACCAAAGGCCTTTCCCAAGGCTACTATTCAAATACCGTAGGATTCGATAAACAACATCTATGTGTCCTGTTCTGGGATCATGCATATATCGACTAACCACACTCACTGCATATGAAATATCAGGTCTTGTATGGCACAAATAGATGGGACGCCCAACAAGCCTTTGATAAGCTTCCTTGTCAACTAGATCTCCTGACTCAGCACATAACTTGTGATTCCTATCAATAGGTAAAGTAATAGAGCGACACCCAAGCATACCTGTTTCTGCCAGTAGATCAAAGACATACTTTGTTTGGGAGAGAACTATACCATTCGAAGAACGAGCAATCTCAATCCTAAGAAAGTATCGAAGAGGTCCAAGATCTTTCACCTCAAATGCCTCTCCCAGTTTTTTCTTCAAGGTCTTGATTTTCTCGGCATCGTCTCTAGTAATCACAATATCATCAACATAGACTGCCAATATGGTGATATGTGATTCTCTATGCCTATAAAACACAGTATGATCTCCATTACACTGAGAATAGCCCATATTACAGACTGCACACCTGAATATATCAAACCACGCCCTTGGAGACTGCTTCAAACCGTATAAAGACTTCTTAAGTTTACACACCTTCCTCTCAGTCTGCCTATTCTCAAAGCCTGGAGGAATCTCCATGTATACCTCCTCTTGTAAATCACCATGTAGAAAAGCATTCTTCACATCCAACTGATGTAGGGGCCATCCAAAGTTAGTTGCACAAGAGATCAACGTTCTTATCGTGCTCATCTTCGCCACTGGTGCAAAGGTCTCATCATAGTCTATCCCATATGTTTGACTATAACCTTTTGCAACCAACTGTGTCTTGTATCTCTCTATCTTGCCCTCAGGAGTTTGCTTAATTGTAAATACCCATTTGCATCCTCGCCCTTTTTCTGCCGGAAGTGGAACAAGATGCTATGTCTTGTTCTTCGAAGTGCACTAAGTTCCTCCTTCATGGCATCCTTCCACTTAGGATCACCTTGCGACTTCGCCAATCCTTTGGAACATGCATTGTCTCAAGAGATGCAATGAATGCTTTGTATGCAGGTGAGATATGGGAATACGAGATGAAATTTGCAATGTCATGCTCAAAGCCATACCGGACTGGGGGCTTTCCTGCATTAGCTCTAGTTTCCCTTCGTTGTGCAAGTGGTAACTCTAGGTTAGAGTGAACATTACCACTCGCCCCAAAGGGGAGGCAAGGAACTTGATGGAGAGAGACCCGAGAAGGGATTAGGGACTGGATCAACTGGCAAGGCCATTGTTCAGCTGTGGTTGTGACTTGTTCGGTTGTTACTCGCCACTCAGTAGATGGCTCGGTATTGATTGTTTGTCTCTCTGCTTCTCCCCCTGTTTTCCAAAGCATCTTCGCTGATAAACCTTCAATTCTTTTGGGGCTATCACATCTCTCGTTGCATATTCCGTTAGGTTTGGACACGGAATTGTTCCTACAATGACTTCTTCTTGTTGACTATCACTCTCCTTGTTCTCCCCCTCTTCCTCAGTGACAAGAGAGAACTCCAAAAATTGATTAAGAGTATCTCCACTCGTGTAGTAAGGCTCAAACTCCCGGAATGTCACATCCATACTCACGAACAACTTTCGTTCAACTGGGTTCCAGCATCTATAGCCCTTCTGACTTGATGAATAGCCTATAAAGATACATTTCAATGCCTGTGGATCCAGCTTGCCAACCGCTGGTCGGTGATCTCGTACAAAACACACACAACCAAACACCTTGGGAGGCACCTTGAACTCCCGCTGACCCAAAAGAAGTTCAGCTAGAGATCTCATCCCAAGTATCTGAGACGGCATGCGATTGATGAGATACACTGCCGTCATTACTGCCTTGCTCCACAATCCCTTTGGCACATTCATCTCAAACATGAGTGAACATGCTAACTTCCCCCAATTGTCGAATGCCCAATAAGGACTTCATATAATTATGATAAATATATTTCCCAAATCTAGTATCTATGGCAATGCATAATTCCACCCAATTATCCACGGAATGTTGAGCCTCAAAAGTTTGTAACCATAAGGTCGCATTGCCTTGGAAATGCAAAGAGGCATATTGAGCCCAAAACTGTACCAGAACATGAAACATTTGAAAGTATTTTTCACACTTATCTTTCCATACTCTAGGATGCTCTCCATTGAATCTTGGGAATTCAGCTTTAGGCATGCGAAACTCTTTCTGCTGGTAATTGTAATTTGCTAGAGTACCAAACATTCCTCTACTACCTCCTGCTCCCAAATCATAAGTAGCCGGGGGATTTTGGTATGAGATCTCACCCTTGGTCAGGGCTTGCCCTGAGTTGATGAAAACCCCATGAGCCTCACCCTGGTAGTGCCTTTCATCGCGGTGGCCTTCAGCCCGAGGAGTCGCTGGGCGGGATAGACCTGGCGGCATCCCTTCTAGATTGGAGACTCGCAACTTGAGATCCTCCATCACCTGCCGCAGCCCAATCAGAGTGCAATCGATGGTCGGCCTCCATGCTTCCGCTTGCTTCATCCGGTCGTCCATAGCTGTGACCATAGCCAAGATCGACTTGACATTGTCATCTAGAGAAGAGACTCTTCCTTCCGCTGCCTCTATTCTCGCCGTCAGAGTGGGCTGCGCCCCTTTCTTTTTCGCCACGGTTGCCCTACGTCGAAGGCTCTGATACCAATTTGTAACGATCCCGGCGTCACGCCAGAGAATCGGAATAAGTAACGATGGATTGAATCAAAAAAGGGAGAAGGTTGCTAAGAACTGGAGAGAAGATAGGTGGGGAATTATCTATATATTTCTTCGATACCCAGTTCGGCAACCACTCTCGAGTCTTATACAAGCCGGTCGGCTGTAGTAAAAACGACAACGCAGGCTACGCCCGCACACGCACATGGGCCGACAATGCGCACAGCCAAAAGGCCCAACATTTTGACATTCCTTTCCTAATAGTTTTCTCCCTAGTTTGAACAACCCTTTGCCTGCTTCGTCAGTGACTTCATCCAGTACCGGCGGTGCTGACAACTTGAAACCTACAGAAGATTTATCGTCAAAGATCCTGCTCTCCATGATTATCAAAAATGAACATCCAGTTCCACAAAATATAGCTCCAAGTCTCGGTGAGCATGCATCTCACAGTCGTCGATCAGCTTCTTATTTTGTTGTCTACATATACATGCTAATAATACAAACACCACACATGTACATCTAATCTTCGGTGGATCATTGTCTATAGATAAACTCTTTTACTTACGTTTTCTTAGTAATATCATAACCTATCTCCTATAGCATAATTTCTGCTTGCTAAGCATGACAATACGGTGATATCTTGCTTTTGCATTGGTTATATTAGCACAACAAATTAGCATTTATACAATAAATAGACCTCCTATCTGAACCTAGCTTATCACATTTTATCAATTTAGAGAGGAAAGATCATCAAGATTCCAAGTCATATGATCGTTGCCTATATAATGAGGGAGCTGCATTTGATAATTCATTCTGAAGAGTTATCGGGGAACTTTAAATCTCTCCTGTCTAACCATTTATTCGTCAAGCACTGTGTATAACAGACCCACGTAGCATGTATATAAATGAATTTACCTCACATATAAACCTGCTCATGCCGTTCTAAGCTCTATTATGCTCTGTTGTTCCACCGTGCTTTTGTGTATCTAAAATACCAAAATATTGGACCACGCTGCGATCGCGGCGGCAGCGCACACTTTCATCGTAGTTAAGATCAAAGGAAATCAAAAGCACTGCCAGAACCAGAGACCGAGAGAAGAGAAAGCCAGTGGACGCGAGAATTTACAGTCAGCTGCGATTTTTTACCTCTCGTTGGGTTCCACTGGTCCTTGAGTAGCGCTGAGCTAGCTAGAGCAGCTAGGGTGAATTGTCATGTCAGGCCCTAAACGCGTTGACGAGACATGTTCGCTCAAGTATAGTGTAGCTACCTGTTTAGGGAAAAAAAAAATTCAGTAGAGGAGGGTCTAGGAGGTTCTTCTTCTGTATCATGGTTGATTCTTTCCTTCCTGATGTATAGTTTAGGTGAGGGTTTCACAGTGAGATCTTTTTCTAGAGGATTTGCTTTTCCTGTGTATAGGGACGGAGCATAGGCTGGGCGAACATGGGCCGTGGCCCCCCAGCGTTTTATGAAATTTTTTTTGATCACCAGATATGCACTAGCACAAGCACTTTGCTGTCTGCAGGGGCAGGACGCCTCAGCTCCTGGAACTCTTGGGCCTTTGGCGGCTTGGCCCACATGGCCTCATCACCTCATGGGAATCAATCGAGGACATAGGCATGTAGGAGCGTACGTTATACCCTAGTTGATGGCTTGATGCCCTTCGGCCTTCAGCACTTGCGAGTTGCGCGCCGCCGTGCCGCCACCGCCCGCCTAGCCCCGAGTCACGGCGAAGAAGTGAAGAGCTGCAGGTTGCCGGTTGCTTGCGCGCCGTGACGAGCCGACGAGCCCGAGGCGGAGCGCCACTGCGCCAGAACAGGAAAGGCGGCGGCCGCCAGCACAAGACAGGCGTGGTCCGTGGTCGCTGGGAAGCGAGCAAGTAGCCAAGCAGGAGTCATTCTTAATTCTTTAGTATTTTTACTCTTGAGTCTTGATTCTTGAAGACTTGAATTTGTATTTTGTTTAGTCATAACTCAAGTGATGGAGCTTGAGCTTTGATCTTTGGCCCCCCTAATAATTTTGTCCAACCTCCGTCATTGCCTGTGTAGCGTCTATTGATACGTGAAATCATGAACCTGTAATAATTTCTACGTACCTTTTGTCTTCTTCTTTTCTTTTCATGTTTTTAGTAGTACACGTGTTTCAGCGAGTTTTTGGGTTGATTTGACCGCGTCATATTCATAATAGCAGAAGTGATACTTGTTCGTACAAAATTAGTAGGTTTGATAAGCGCCACCAGGCCGGGAGGATCACGCGGCACCACGGCATGCGCGCCAGTCTGCTGTCGCGTTCCGGGACTACTGTTGCGTTAATACATGCATGAGGTTAGGGGCTTGATCGGGTGGACTAACTAATACAAACCTAATTAGCTGAAGGTGCTACAGCTCATCCGGATCGGATCGCGGCATCTACGTCCATCGGTTCCCGCCCGCGGCGGGCCACATACAGTGGTTTCGGACCGTGGCAGCACATGCAGCGGTTTGGATACACGATGCAGTTGTTGTCATAGGCGTACACACACGATAAAAATAGAGATGATGCTCATTAAAAAAGTTAATATGATAAAATTATACTAAATATATATTTAAATATCTAATGCAATCCAAGTTATACATAAATAAATAAAAGACAAAACGAGAATATAAAATGCACTTAAGTAGTACCTGACTAATAAACATAATAGTCTGAATACCCATAAATACGTGCGAGTAGCAATCTATAGAACAAAAGTAGCTAAATTAGTAAAACAATCAGAAAATTATGATTAATTACAAATATTGAAATGAAATAGAATATACCGCAAAACTGCTAGCTATGACTAGGTGCAGGAGGCAAGTCCATTTTACAAGATTTCATCTGTTGAAAATGATCCAAAATTGTTTTATCAATACTTTTGAATATCTCTCACTCATTGTATCTCACCATCAAATCATTAAGCCATTCATCGGAGACTTTGTTGCGCTAGTCTATCCTCATAATTTTCATTGCCAAAAAGATTCTTTCAACTGATGTCGTTACCATAGGAATAATCAATGTTAGCTCAATGAGACGATACACCAATGGGAAGATTTTGTCTTTTCCAGTATCAACCATCTTTTAGGCGAGCCTTGCAAGGTCACGACATCCACAGAATTCTACACTTCTCCTAACATTGATAATGTAGTTTCGAAGTTGAGTTCTTAACAATATACAGTCAGCTATGGTGAAATCATCAGTATAAATCTCAGCAAGTCGCATAAGCTTGTCCACATCAAATTTGGAGAATGAGTTCCTTGGATCAAGATATATAAGACGTACATATCAATAGCTCTATAGAAACTTCATTGAAGTGATGATTTATCTCTAACTTAGTAGCATCGATAGCCGCACATCAGATGCCAACTCTATAAAAATGATCTTGAGTCACTATATGGCCTCGACGTGACATTCGACCCATAATTATGGTGCTTTCATCCACACGCTATATTCCAACCAATCAAATTTGTTGAACCATGATTCTTAAAAGGATCTCCAACAATCCATCATTTTCTTTGGAAAAACATGGCCGATTTGTCGAGTTGGATCCTTCAACAAATATGACATCCTCATTTGATCTCTAATTTCATTGGGATAATCTTCAATTGGTATGCGAGATACTGGATCGGCAATGGTGTCATTCGGATTAAAATCAATCCGAGGCTTTTTTTGGTTGACTTGTGCTCTTATTGGTTCGAGGAGTACTTGTATTTAGATTGTTGGAGAAATAACTATGCAAAGTCCGTTTGTCCATCTTTTATAAATCTACAACAAATTGTATATAATCCATGAGTACTAAGTACATGTAACTAGACTAGACAAGCAGACAACATCACAACATCATCTCAACATTCCAATTTCTAAGTGTCTAACTATTTAAACGAGTGAGCCACTCTCAACTGTACCTCAAGTCCTCAACTCTTGAAGCTCCTCATTTGTCGTGCTGGTGCTGGCGCTACCACTCACCCCCAGCCCCCAACACCAGCGCCAGTCGCGCGCCCCTCAGCGCCTAACCACGCCGCACCCGTGCCTCCACCGGTCGCAGCTTGGCCGCAGCCCGTAGGGCGCTCGCCCCTCGCACTCACCCCCAATTGGCCCTAATTGCCTAGGTGCGCCGAGGCTAGCGCAACAGCTGAGCACGATGCCGGCCCCAACTAGTGGAGCCGCGGAGGCCCCCAACCCCCACTGTCACCGTCAACCGCTCACCGCCTCGCCCCCGCTGTCACCGTCGGTCGTGCCCAGGCGCACCTCAAGTGAGAGAGCTATGTTGTGAATGGGGATAGAATTAGAGATTTGGGGAAAGGGGAATAGGGAATTAGGGATTGAGTTGATGAGTTGGGTTCAAGTTAGAATTGGTACATGGTCTAGTGCAACCAAGTGTGAAAATGGGCCCTATGACATTGGATTATGGAAATAATATGTCCCAAATAGCCCAAATATCCTTTCTCCCTTCTTCTTGTTCAAAGCTTCGGTCTTTTCCTTCCATGGCTGCTGCTTAGTGCTCCTTCCTTCTTGGTTCTTGCTTGCTTGCACCGCTAGCCAGTGCTTTGTCCATGGATGGGACCAAACGGAGGAGATGGTAGTAGGGGGTTTCCTAGGGCGCGGTAGCTAGAGCCGGTGCACACGCCCCTACGCGCACCGGTGTTGTGTCCTCCACTGAAGACAAGGCTTGGGTCCACGGCGACAGCAGGACGGCTCTTCGACACACAAATTGGCATATTGGGGCAACTCGATAGGGCCAAGAGTGGCAACAATGTGGATGTAGTCATGCGCCACTGCACGTCCTTGTGGCACCACCCTCCCTCGAGGCGATCCGAAGTATATGACAAGGCTTTCCATCCAGATTCATAACAATGTCCTCCTGCATTAGGAATAATGGAAAGCAGATTTCTATTAATATTAAGAGAGTCTGCAGTGCCACGATGTCGACTATCATGACACATATTTTTAAAAATAAGCTCGAGCTGCAGGTTAAATTTCAAATATAAAGAAACAAAGAAGACATTTTTTTTCTTGAAGGATAAACGAGAAAAATGATAGCAAAATCATAGACCAGCGACAATGGCGAAGACACGGCTTTGGTTCATGGCGACAGTAGGGTAGCTCTTCGACGGGCAAATTGGCGTATTCGGGTGACTCTAAGGGCCAAGAGTGGTTGTTGCAGCATGTATGTTGTCGTGTGCCGCTGCACGTCCTTGTGACACCGCCCTCGTGGCGATCTCAAAGCGTCGTGGCGCGAGAACAGCATGCGGTGCTGCGATGTCCGCTATCTTGGCACAAAAATTTAAATCTATATTCGATCTACACGTTAAATTTTAAATTCAAAGAAACAAAACATTTTTTTTGAAAAGATAAAAGAGAAAAAAAAAAGATAAAGCTATACTAACCGAAATTTGCTCTTTTTTCTCTCTCCCATATATATGTTGCATTTTGAATTGAATTTTTACAGAATACTTGATTATATCAGACCTTGTCTAACCAATCTTTTCAGAAATTTTCATGGCAAGTTGTACCAATTTTTGATGAGTGAGAACATGCATAGCACCGTAAAGTTGGTAGCACATAGAGGTGCCCAAATGGGCCATGCCTGTCGGGCTGGCCCAATGCAAGGTACTGTTGGCCTAGCCTAGGCATGGCCCGGTCCAGCCTGACATGTCGTGTAGTGCTTGGGTCTAGAGCTTTTCAAACGTTGGGTGGGCCGGGCTTGAAAAGCCTGATCTCAAATCGGCAGGTCTGTGCTCGGCTCGGCCTGGCCCGAAAATTCAATTTTTGATTTAAATATATTATTTTACTCATTTTTCAGAATAAAACAGTGATATTTAATTCATTTCCAGAATAAAAAATAGATTTTCATTATTTTTATTCAATTTTTTGGGCTTTAGGTTTTCCGGGCCAAGCTTTCAGGCCGAAATTCAAACCCAAGCCCGACCCGGATAGGGTCAAGCTGGGCCGGTGGGCCGGGTCGCCCATGAATAGGTCTACTTGGGTCACTATCCCAGCCCAGCTCGGCCCGAATAGTACCAGTTCGTGCCCAGCAATGCCTATTAGGCACATTAAATTTTTTTTAGTATTTATATGATTCTCTTTTATAGTTTTGTATTTTTATATAGTTCATTTTGTAAGTATGTATAAATATATTTTTTAAAACAATTTTTATATATTTTAGCGGACTTTCTTCAAAATTTCATACCATATGGGCTAAATGGGCCAACATCGGTCCGACACGACCCTTCTAAGTAACCGGCCAAACGGGCCCATGCCTAAACAGGCTCGTGTTGTGCCGCCCATTTGGCCACCTCTAGTAGAACACGATATTTACTACGGGATCCTATAGGAAAAACTTCTTGTAAAATTTCGTAGTGACATGTATGGTGAAAATGCAAGTACGGAGCAAATTCGATTTTCGACAAACATACAATTTTTTTTAAAAAAATCTTAGACAATTACCACGTATAGTGGAGGATATGTTCTACATTTGTACAAAATTTCAAGATCAAACTCAATTGCATTTGCGGGATACAAAAAAAGATAAATTCTTACTAAAAAAGTGAAACACTATCTCACAAATGAGATCGAGTTTGATCTTGAAATTTTTTTGAGACGTCGAATATATGATCGACTATAGTAATAAGTTTTTGATAATTTTTCGCGTCGATGAATCACTATCGATCTTACAAAATAAATGTTGGGGACATGACTCTCAAAATTATGCAAGAAGAGACTAGGACTTTTTTAGACAGGTTGAGGTCTTCTCCGGAGAGAATAATAACCCTACTCCTGTATTCTTGTATTGAATGAGTTTACAAAATACTACAAGCCACCAAACTAAGTTTAATGGCTTCTATCTATCTTGGACCACCCTTTCTGTCTGTCGGCATCGTCCCTTATAAAGCATTTGAAGGGGTGGCAGTTGTTGTGCGTCAGGAGGCACCTTGACGGTTGCTTGAATGCACACATTGGTTACGGTTGTTGTCAGTGAGACATCATCCTACACTTTCATCGTGCGGTTATTCCTAGAGACAGAGAGAAAAATGCGCAATTATGTTAGAGATAATGTGCACATGTATTAACTACCACGCATAAGTCGTATTGTACAGAGTCCCTAGTCGATAAAATCGACATGTCTATGGGTTTTATCGACCATAGGGTGGTCGTGTTTCAACTTGGTCGTAGCAAATCTTAGGACCATAGGGTGGTCGTGACCTGAAGTGGTCGTAGCCTTCCCCAGTCGTTGCAGATATTACCGACCAGGGGTATATTTTAGGTTGTTTTAGAATACCATTATCCATAAATATTACTGATAATTAGTGTAACATCCCAAATGTATAATTAGGGTTATTCAAGTATAATTATATGTGTAGAAATTAAAACTTTTTCTCACAACTTGAAAACCCCTAAAATCTCATGTAATTCTTGTCCAAGAGTTGTGTAATCCAAAAACACAAAGCTCTTGTTGACCCAAAAGTCAAATTCATTTCTCCAATTGTCTAAATCTGGTGTCAAACATTGGAATATATTTTCCTTGATCCCAAAAACTGATGTGGGACCCCTCCGACAAATATCACAAGTGGTAAAACTAGTTTGATAAATTTTGGAGGTAAAACAATCCTTTAACCAACCTTCATGAATTTCCTGAGAAAATGCATTGCATAATAACCTCTGGAAATTTTATGTAAGGTTAATCTCATGTCAGCAAGCTCCAGTTAAAAATTCATTAAATTTGGAGTTCATTTGCTATCTCAAATAATTCCGCTAAGTTTCATCTGTTAAAAACTAAATTTAAAAGCCTACACTGCTCCTTGGGCTAGCCACTTTGCAAAGTGGGTCCATTTCAACCCCATCGACCTCCTTCCCCACCTTGATGAGGTCGTGGCCGTTGGATCAATCCAAAGGCCACGACCTCCCCTCAACCAACGCACCCAGACCTCCCTTCGGCGTCCTCTGGACCGCGTGGACCTCCTCGGTCAACATGGGCGCCAGACCTCCTCCATGATCAACACCGCAAAGGCTTTCCCACCTCATTCAGTCGTGAACCGTTGGATCAAAGATCCACGGTCATGACCTCCCATGTGTTAAATCCCAAAGACCTCCTCACCTTGTCCAGGTCATAGCCCTTGGATTAAGATCCAACCGGCCCTGACCTCCCCTTGTTATCAAACCTCAAAAACCACCTTCCACCTGGGCGAGGTCATAGCTGTTGGATTTACATCCAACCGCTCTGACCTCCTCCTCTTAATCTAACTATCGACCTCCTTTGCACTCACTTGAGGTCGCAGTAGTTGATTTACATCCAAAACCCACGACCTCCTCTGAAAAACATCACAGCCATGACCTCCCTTGTGTGTTGTGCGAGACTCAGGACCTCCCCTATTTTGATCACCACCGTTGGATCAAAATTCAAAGGTCTTGACCTCCCTCGCACTTCACGCAAAGCCTCAGACCTCCCTTTGGTTGTGTGCCCTTGGATTTTAATCCAAAGGCCATGACCTCCCCCTCATGTTTTAAGTTCATGTGCGGTTAAGACCTCACAGGAGGTCCGCACCGTTGGATGGAGATCCAACGCTTTGGACCTCCTGTCCTATTTCCCCACGTGCGCTTACACATTAAGGAAATCGGAGGGCCACGACCTCCCCATCCTTGATCGTGTGGCTGGGACCTCCTCCCAGCCACTTACAACATCTTGGTTCAAAAATGGGATCCGATGGTTAGGACCTCTCCCGTGTCTTATCCAGCGGTCATAAAGACCTCCTGTTCTTCTCCTTCCTCTGGCGCTGCCAGAGCTCTGGCGATGGAGTTAATGCACGGCTGTCCACTTGGTACCTTTTCAATGACTCTTTGCTAACCGCATTTAATGCAGCCGACCTTCCGCCTCTCAAGTCAGCCTCAGGCTGTCACCACTGTCAACTTTACATCTTGTCCAATGTCCTGGAGCCGTGCCATGGGCCAAGCTCACCATGAGCTTAGCCTGGTCCATGACCTCCTGTGCCCAAGTATAAAGCCCCATTGGGTTCCTCCGTAGCTTCTTTGGCACTCTTTCAAGTTCTAGCTTGCACCGGTGCCTTCTAAGCTTTGCTCTTCCACCGACCTCCATTCTTGGCCGCCATTCTTTGGAGCTTGGAGCTCCTCGGTGGACAAGGGTCCTGAGTTTTCCTCCTTTTCTCTGAGCTCCATTTGTGCCATCCCCTCCGGGACCAAGACCTAACTTCGCTTTGGTTTGGGCATTTCTGAGAGGTGGACAAAGAGGAGCTTGGAGCAGAGCTTTGGCCGTGGAGCAACCCCATCTTCTCCAACTCCGCCGGCACCATCCTCAACCTCATCGGCATCTTTAGGACCTCCGTAACTCCTGGTAGTCCTTTAGTTCTTGGCACCCTTATGAATGAATGTCGCGGAGCTTTTGTTTGGGCATACGCTTGAATGTCGCAGAGCTTCATTTTTGCTTTTCGGTTTTGGCGTCTTTGGTCAATTTGCCCTCTCGGCTCGCCGGCGTTCAAAGCCGCCGTCGCCGTTGAGAGGAGGTCCACCGGATGCATAGCGTTATTGTGCACTCGGTGGTACCATTGACCTCACCGGCGGGCTCTACATCGCCGGCGAGACCACTTCTTCACGCCGGGATCTTTGTCGGACGTCCCGGCGTGTCATTGTCGTTTTAGGACAAAGATTCACCATTTTAATCGCTAATCATTTGCTCCCATCATTGTAATCAATGGGCGTCTTAACGCCTTAAATCCACCCTTTATTGCGTGCATTTAAGACCTCCGTAGCGGACCTCCTCGTGGTCCTGCGCGCGTTATCTCTGCTGTCCAGCGGCGTGCTTGCTTGGAGTCAGGGACGTCCGCACCTCCCAGGAGATCTGGGCGTCCAAGACCTCCTTGCGCATCAGTAGCCGTCCTGACCTCCCACGGAGGTGCAGGGCGCTGAGGACCTCCGCTGGGACCTCCTCGAGGACATCCCAACCGTTGAGGACCTCCCCTTTAGATCTGGTCCGTTCCTGGACCTCCTTTCCATGTTGTGGTCCGTTGGATTTCCCATCTCTGCCACGACCTCCCTCACCTCGCGCATGTGCGTTGCTAGGAGGTCGGGACCTCTGGACCTCTGGCCGCGTGTCGTTGTTCACTGGGAGGTCTCGAGCCGTTAGATCTATGATCGTGGCTCACGTCCTCCCATGCCTTTGTGATTTTTAGAAATTCGGTGAACTCTTAATTATAAACTGAAATAAGGTATAAACTTTAGAATCTCATATCTTTGTCGTTTCAAATCCAACGAGGTCATTCAAATTGTGTTAGCTCGACTTGAACTTGACTTTAATCCAAAAATGATTGTAAGTTGAGTTCAGCTCGAGCACTGATTTGCCCTTAGATTTTAAAACCAACTTTAAATATACACTTAAATCAATGCTTAACTTGTAAAATACATAACTAATGCTCTTTAGATTATTTTTGAGTGAGACCAACTTGGCTGGTTTCCTCCATTAATGGTCTTACTATGAACATTAGTTTTGAGCATGTTGTTGTTGTAGAAATGAGGACTTGTGCATTATAATTTTGTTCAAGTTCTTGTTTTTGAAAATTTGTAGAGAGTGCAATATAGCTCCAAATGAGATGAACTCAATGATGTTATTCATCTCATGAGGTGCTGGTTTTACAGTAAAAATTTCAGCTTCACTACTGTTCTAGAAATTGTTGCCTCATAATTAAATTAGTGAATAGTGCGGTTTGGTATTTTAGGGCTGAGCATAATTGTTTTGCTCATAACTTTTGCATCGAGAATCCAAATCAATTGGTTCTTGTTGCAAAATCCTAAAATCACTCTCTTGCTGCTGTAGAAAATTCAGAGAATTTGGAGTTCGTTTGTTGTGCTGTCTTTGTTGTTTTTCGTCGTTCTTATCGGTTCTTTATCGCTTTTCCGTTAGGTTTCGACATTTGTGGCGATCCCGAGAGTGACCCTCTGCCACAACTTGGCCAGCAACAAGGCAAGCAGTTTGATCATATCTCCTCTAACGTCCCATTACTTTAAAGGTTAATATGTTGTTTTACTTCTATGTATGCATGCTACTTTGTGTTAAATGTCGCTAGCAATCCTATAGTTGCATAATCTGTGGAATTGTTTATCCTCTACTACCATGAGCCTAGGTTATTTGCTGTGGTTTGAGCTCGTTGGATGAGCTCTTATCACTTAGTAGTTTCGTTTTAAATTGCTTAGACATGCTTAGTTATCGGTAGAAATGGGCGATCATCGACTTAGTCGATGGTCTTGATCACTCAAAAGCGATTATTACTCCTATATGTCCAAAGCACTTGTGCTTTGATTAATTGTAAAATCAAAAACTGAAAATAAAAGATTGATTTAGACTTGGGCATATTGGATGGATGGTGTGGTTTTTGGATGTGGTGGTATGCTGAGTCAACAAGGACCGAATTCTTGCGCCATTGATCCAAGCAATTTTGCGTGCTAACCACACGAGGGCATATGGAACCCCTCTTGACTAAGTACTTTAGGCGGTGTTAATTGGGGTTACGCTCGGTTGGTGTGTTTTTAAAGATAAAATGTGTGTGTGATGTGGGAGGGAGCATTAGCTTCCTGGGAAGGTTGTGTGATGTCTCTTTCTCCCGTGGGTTGTGCGACTTCGAATTAGCATTGTCCATTGGAAATGTCTCGTAGGACTTAGCCGTGCAAACACCTAAGGTAGTGTGCTTAAAGGAAAGGCGATGCGGCGTGTGGGTACATTGGTACACCCTGCAGGATAAAACTATTGAATAGCCTCGTCCTAGGTTATGGACACGCTTGGTTATTTCCGTAAGAGTTAGACTACAACCTTTAATTAAAACTTGACATGGTTGGTATGAGCGGGAGTTCATGCTATTGTTGTGGTGACTATTGGGTTAGTCACTTCGAGTTGATCTTGTTGTTGTTACTATGTTATTATCTCGTTGTTACTTCAACATTTAAAAATGCTTTGCCAAATTGCCTTCAATCTATTATGTTATTGCAAATAAATGTTGCTTTATGCTAAAATGAGTCCAAAGCCTCATCCACTTAAATAAAGCTTGCATGTAGCTATTTATAGTTACATTATCTCACACGTAAGTCTTGCGGAGTACTTTATGTACTCATCGCGTGGTTGTGGCAATTTTTGTGGCTTTTGTTGCAGAGGAAGAAGGAGAGCTCCAAGAGCCTCTCTTTTGCTTCGTGTTGCGCTTTCTTGACGACTAGCTTGGCGGTCGGTCGAGATGCCTAGGGGTTAAGGCACACTGATTGGTTTTGTGTTATAGCCATCTTTATGGCACTTTTGCTTCCTCTGTTATCTTTGTAGAATTGTTGCTATTTGGCCTAAGGGCCCTTTTTTTTGTAATAACCTATCCTTATTAATATTAACTTCTGGTTTGTTGCTTATGTTCTATGTGTTGTATGGAATTGATACATTCTTTTGTTGTGAGGTATGTATACTGCATTCTGGGGAGTATACATCTCTCGAGACTGGGTTTATTTGGTTGATAATACTAGGGTCAATTGGATGACTAAGTATTATGAGCTTAATAAATCCGGGTGCTCACAATTAGTTTCATTAATTGAAGATTATTGAATCATTGTCATCTAACCCTCCAACTTCAAGTGAAAATGACTTACTTGAGAATGGATCGTAGAATTGTTGTCAGAAGGAAAGCTTTTCTAAATAGCATTTCTTTTCACCAGAAGATGTTTTTATTTGAATTGTAAGAATAATATTCTATATTCGCTGGTCAAAATCTTGATGGTCAGTGAACTACTCGGATGTCAGGTGAAAATGCCTGACAACCGATTATAGTGTCGTAACGCCTTCTTTGCCAAAAAGAAGGGTTAACATCACCAGGTGATCGTACTCGATCAAACCCAGCGTTAAGGGGACCTAATCTATCATAGATGTCAGTCCTACGAAGGTAATCCTCCTCCCATTCCATCTACTGATGCAGATTTCTCCGAGGAAGTCGTGGTTGCCCACTTCTCTAAGGATTTGGTCAACCACCAACCGTAGGGGGTGTACGCTGGTTCCTCATTCGACCACCATCATGGTCGGGAGATCAACCAGGGGATGGATGAAGTTGAAGGAGGTCTTGTTGTTCTCTGCGTTGAGAACTATGTGAATGGCTAGCGTTCGATGGAGTTGTTGTAGTATGATCCCTAGAATGTTGTCATCGGTACCGCTCGACTCTGGTCATGGTATCCTGGAGCTGTTCAACAATTTCTTGAGCAAAGGTATCGTAGCCTAGTGCTTGTCCAACCTCTTGGCTCTCATATTTGCTATGAGATCGTTGATTCTTTGTAGTTCTCGAGCAATTTCCGTCTGGTATTGGATTCGACCAGATAGCCTGTCTTGGGCCGCAATCCTTCTTCTCCTGATAGTCTCAATATCATCTATATCCAAGTTTGCGAGGGCATCTCCTAGTGGAGTTTGATCACCTCGAGGATATCATTTATGCTCATGAATGTCGAGATTTCTCTCATCGTCGGAGGGGTTCTTGCCATTCGTATGAATGCCTGAAGCATGTGTGCGATGGGCAGCATCACCAATCCTGTTTTGCGGAGAGTGATTAGGATCTGTAGGGAGGACAAAGACCTCCTCGGTGCTGTCGTCGTCGCTTGTGGTCGAGCCCTCTTGGCTCAATGAGTAGTCAAAAGATAATGCTTCACTATCCGGAGTAATCCCCTCCAAGAAGGGGAATTCTGGGTTATAACCTTCTACGGTCGAATACGAATTCTTCGGGTATGTGGTCGGACTTGCAACTACAATGTGTTTGACTGTATCTTGGGTAGTGGTAAAGCAAAGTCACGGTTAGCAGATGGTGATCGAGCCCAGGAGTAGTGTGTTTTAGGACTCGACGAAGGAAATTGGTCGTCCTTGGACGGGCTTGAGCGCTTGGAGGCGGGAACCTTACTGCGTTCACTGCCTGTCATCAGGCGGCATTGGTTGTGGTCATTTGGACCCTTGTCCTATGAGAATTATGACTCCCCATCTGAGCGTAGTGGCACTTGTGAGAGCTTTAGAGATAACGTGCCCTCATGGATCGTGTCCATGGCACGGTCTCCTGAACCTGATGAAGGATACCTGGAGTTGGCATTGCCCTTAGGCGAAAAGACGCTCTGCTTGTAGTCGTAGCAGTCATCCATGTCGATTCCGCATAATCTGCGAGATCGAACCAATTCTCCTCGTTCCACTTATTTGCCATGGAGGCATCTGAGTAGAAACAATGAAGATTCGCCGCCAAGAATCCCCACGGACGGCGCCAACCGTCGATGAATCACTATCGTTCTTATGAAATAAATGCCAAGGACATGGTCTCAAGATTATGCAAGAATAGACATGTGCTTTTTTTAGACAGGTTCATGCCTTTTTCTGAAAAAATAATAACCCTACTTGTATGTTCTTGTATTGAATGAGTTTACAGAATACAACAAGCTATTGAACTAAGTTTATTGACTTCAATCTGTCTTGGACCTCCCTTTCTGCTTGCCGGCGTCGCCCCTTATAAAGCATTTGAAGGAGTGACAGTTGCTGTGCGTCAGGAGGAGTCTTGATGACTATTTGAATGTGCACATTGGTTACGGTTGTTGTCAGTGAGATATCATCCGATACGTTTGTCGTGCGGTTATTGCAAGAGATGGAGAGAAAATGTGTGGTTATGTTAGAGATAACGCATACATGTATTAACTACCACATATAAGTCGTAGTGTACAGAGTCCCTAGTCGATGAAGTCCATATGTTTATGAGTTTTATTGACCATAGAGTAGTCGTGCTTCAATCTGGTCGTAGCAAATCTTAGGACCATAGGATGATCGCGACCTCAAGTGGTCATAGCCTTCGTTAGTCATTGCAGGTATTAACAACCAGGAGTATGCTTGTGATCTATTTAGAATACCATTATCCATAAATATTATAAATAATTAGTTTCATTAATCGAGGTTAAAAATTCCAATTTTTTTGCAAATTTTTCGGCTGATACGCCCGAATTTTTATTATTATTTAATCCTTTTTTTATTAATATTTTAAAGTTAATCCCTCGTGAACTTTATTTCCAATTCTGACCCCTTAGGTCACGCCACCAGACGTGGCGTGGCGAAAATATGTTGTCACGCCAAATATTGTGGTGTGGCAATAGATGCCACGTAAGCCCTCAGCCGCGCACCGTGCCAGCGTGGAGGGCCCACGTCTCCGCCGCCCTCCCCCACCGTTCGCGCTCCTCCCCGACGCCGGGCCGCCCTCCCCATGGCGGTGCATCCTCTCTGACGCCAGCCTCTCCCTACGCCCCTCACACCGGCCCCGATCCGGTCCAGTACGGTCGCCATCATCTCCTCCCCCCTCTCGCTCGCTCGCTCTCGTTTGTGTGTATGTATATATGCATTTGTGTGTGTGTGTGATTAGTGATCACAGTTCACCCCCTCCCCCCCTTCTGAGTTCACCCCCTCCGCCATTCCTTGGATCACTGGGATCGGGCGTTTGGTCGGCCAAGGTGAGATTTGAGCTACCCCTGAATATCTGATGGATGGATGGATGGACTGACGGACGGACGGATATTATGCTCACAATGTGTTGATTCGCTAGTCCTACCCTCTCCGCCGCTGGCTCCATCATCTCCTTCCTTGCTGTTGTCTCCGTGTGCTGTGCTTTGCTGTATTCTTTGTGTGTTGTGCTTTGCTGTGAATACTGGAATGCATCTCCTGTCATACTGAGAAGGAAAAATTGGTAAACGAGATGCCTTTGGTCCAGAAGGATAAATGAAATGGATCGTATTGGGGTTAATGTTGGAGACCCTCTGATCTTTTTTGCTATTGCGAAAAACCTGGAAGATGGCAATAACAGAAATCACCCTTTCCTGTTCTCATTTGGAGTTAGACTAGGTTTAGTGCGCCAAACCATATGTGAAGCATGCGAAGTTATTGTTAAAATTATATATAAGTGTTACTGATGGCTGCAATATGAATTTGTTGACCTGTTTTTTTTTCTTGTGGATGAGAAACACTAAGTTATTTTCTAAATCCTAGAGGGTCGCGAATAGTAGTGCAATTTTATGCTGGCGACTTGAAATAAACATTTCTTGGGAACTATATTTCTTGTGGGAACAGTTGGATTTCTTATTGCTGAAATAAGTTGTGATATATTTACATGCATATCATTTTAATGTCTCTGTCGATATTAAGTAACCTTTTATAAAATATTCGCACAACAACTATCAATATGAATTTTGATGCCTTTTGTTACAAATCTTGCCTTCTTGCAATATGTCTAACTAAATGAATATCAGGCAAATGTAGCTCTTCCATAAATCTTGGATCAAAGTCGAGTTTTAACATATTATAGGGTGTAGATATAGTAATTAATAAGGGACCATATGCAACTGCAAGGACCTTCAAGTTCTATCTGTCTCTAAATATTTTTGCATTAATAATAACTAATAAGTGTCCAATAAGCAAAAGTTACTTTAATTGGGTGCATGAAACTACAAGAAATTACAAATTATGTTGACAAGTAAAGTAATCATATGGCATGCAGTACTGACTTTGCAATATTTAGTTGGATGTAGATGGATAAAGTTATACGTGTATTTACTGGTGGGGCCATTAGCCAAACTAAAAGTTCTGTCGACTTCAGCGGCATGGAAGCGACCGTCCTTTTGTTTTGCGAATCACCGGACTTTAAAACTCTTGTGAGTAGGATTAAGTCGATCTTTGGATGGGATGAGCCCGGGGTTGTTGTCGGAATGCAAGGACGATATGACGCAGGGGTGGGTTCTAAGGTGCATGCCTTATTGGTGCCAATCCTGTCCACCGATGATTGGGACATATACAAGAGAATTGTGCTCGCATCTCAGGTTCGGTTGTTGGAGGTGGCGGTGGAGAGGACAATCGTTGTTGAGGATTTGCGAGACAATTTGGATGTGGTGAATGGCAACACGGAGGAACTAGACCCCGCTGCTCATCATTCGCGAGCCCCCCCCCCAATGGAAGAGTGACCTTCCGAAGAGTTCGTTAGCGTGAGTCATACCAACCATGGCCCCCTGTCGGTGGATCTGCCTGTATGTTCCCCGCAACGTGTTATTGACCCTGTGACTGATTTCAACGGCGCTGTCATGAACAACGAGCTTGAGGAGGAGTTGTTTCGTGATGGAACAACCCGTGAAGTGGAGTCTGACGAAGGATGGAGCTCGACGGAAGACGAGGCTCCCGCACCTCTTTTCTCCTCAGGGGAAGGCAGGTTTCTTCGTAGTGTAATTGGTGACGTCCCGTCGGTGTACTCTTTCGATGATGTCAGTATGTCTGATAAGGCAGTTTGTGCTAATGGGTTGAATAGCAGGGATGGCATTGCGGACCCGGAGAATGACGTAATACGGAAGAACATGTTGTTTCCAACCATGGAGGACATGAAGGTTTGACTGCAAAAATACTTAGTGCGGCACCATCGTCCATTCATAGTGCAACACTCCGATGTGAACAAAAGGTACACCGTGAGGTGCGAAAAGGGGGTGCGGATAGAAGGTATGGGGCCGCAAAACAAGGGACAAGCAATTGAAAATAGCGAATGTGAAGCAGCCTCACACTTGTGGGACCGCACAAGTGTCCGGGGAGCACCTCCAGGCCACCGCAAATTTCATTGCTAGGCATATTATGACGGTTGTGGTATCGATCTGATGTATTGTCACCACCCTCATCGAGGTTATATCGGGTTCATTAAGTACCGTGTGAAGTACGGGAAAGCATGGAGGGCAAAGCAGAGAGCGATGCAGTTATTGTGGGGTGATTGGAAGGAGGCTTACAATTTGCTTCCTCGAATCCTAACCGCTATGCAGGCCAAGAATCTGGGCATGGTGTTTTACCCTTGGCACGACAACCGTATGGAACTCGATGGAGGGGTTATGAAACATATCCTTGGGAGGGTGTATTGGTCCTTTGGGCAATGTATAGAGACCTTCAAACATTGCAGGCATGTCTTATCTGTTGACACTACATTCCTGACGGGGAAGTACCATAGTGCCTTGATGCTCGCCGTGGGTATTGATGCAGAGGACCAGCTGATTCCATTAGCATTCGCATTGACAGAGGGTGAGAACAATGCAAGATGGAAATAGTTCCTGGATATAGTTCGTCTACGCCTCGTTGGGCCTGGACGACAGGTTTGCATCGTCTCGGACAGGCACCGCAACATTCTGAACGCTGTGAAGAACAGACTTGACAAACACCCGGATGTGTTGCATAGGTGGTGCATGCGTCATTTAGTTGCTAATTTCTTTAAGCAATGCAGCAGGGAAGATCTCACCAAAAAGTTCAAGCTATTGTGTGGATGCTTGGAGAAGAGGGAATTCGAGGTCAAGTTGACGAAGCTGAGGGGACTGACCAACGAACGGGGTAAGTCGTGGTTGGACGAGGTCTTGCAGTAGAAGGAGAAGTGGGCACAGGCATACAATAAAGATGGTTGTCGGTATGGAATGATGACAACGAACATCTCGAAGGTGTTCAACAACGTTATTAATGGCATCCGTGCGATGCCAGTATTTGCTATCTTGGAGTACTCGTTTCGAAAGACCAACTCGTACTTTGTGGATCGGTGGACCTGAGCAAGGGGTGCATACAACGCCGGCGAGCGTTGGGGTGCGGCTGCTGCCAAGCACCTTGCTATCACAGAGGTCGAGTTATGCAATCAGGAGGTGGAGGAATACAATCCCATTAAGCATATATATGCTGTCAAGGCAGCCGGGGGCACATCGATAGGGGGCGAACGTTACGGTGGCCGAAACCATAGAGTGAACCTTCTTGAGGAGATCAGACTTGCATGGTCCCGCGTTCTTTGCATGTCCCATGCTCTCACGCCATCACCGCCTGTCGCGTGCACGGTGTAAGTCACCTTACCTTTGTTGCGTCAGAATTCTCAAAGCTAGCCACGATGCGGACTTGGAAGAAGCGATTCGAGCCTTACCTAGATCCATCGCATTGGCCACCATATGTGGCGGAGGAATACATTCCCGATGTAACAATGATGAACAAGCGACGCGGTCGAAGGAAGATGAAGAGGCTTCGTAATGACATGGACCTCTCACGGCAAAGCGGTAAGGACATGTACTCTCTAGGGGATTTCAACGACGCCGGCAGCACCAACAGGTGCTTGGAGTGCCACGAGCATGGACACACTAGGGCAAAGCACGTCAGTAGGGATTCCCAGCCGTGTAGGGTCAGGCGGCGGCGCTCACGTGTCGCCTCACCTGCTTGAGGTATCCAATGCTGTTGTTCCGCACAAATGGTTGTTTTTTACATATATAGTACTTTCATTTGCATTTTACATATTGTTTTGTACCTCACGTGATCTTACAAAAATCCTTTCCTGTAATGCAGGATGCCACAACACGCGTAATACGCGTTGCTCCTCTCGGAGTACGATGATGACCATCGTGCTCGCCGCATAGCCCAGGATGGTTGAGTGAGATTTGCTAATCTTCTATTCCATCGTGCTTGTTGTTTCACTTATTTATTTACGTATCTCTCTTGCAGGTACTCCAGCCACTTTGCCCTCGGACCCACACCCCCTAGATTGGGATAAGCGGTATGTGCCACACATCCGCTCAGCCGGTCTCCTTGCTTTGGCACGGATAGTCATCAACGGGCTCCCTCGTATAGATGGATCTGCGCTCACCGCATTGGTGCACCGGTGGCGCCCGGAGACCCACACTTTCCACCTACTATCAGGCGAGATGACTATTACGCTTCAGGACGTCGGTATGATTCTAGGCCTCCCTGTAGAGGGTCTTCCTATTACTGGGGACATCAACAGTGCGGGTTGGCGAGACCGGGTGGGAGAGTGGCGCGGAGTGCGACCGGAGGACCCCCTACGGACTCGAGGGATAACCGGCCATCTACGATGCTTGCGTTATGGCTGTGCGCGCACTTCAATGTGTGCCACCGAACGCAGATGCCGCCACAGTGCAGCACTTCGCACGGCGTGGATTTGGCATCTTCTCGGCTCCTTCCTCTTCCCAGACGGTACCAACAACGCTGTCTCCTGGATTTACTTGCCAATTTTGGCAGATTTCACGACGGAAGGGACCTACAGTTGGGGTTCTGCTACACTGGCGTGTCTGTACCGGCATTTGTGCGATGCGTGCCGATCAGGGAGTGCGGAGGGCAACTTGGGTGGCTACGCATACCTACTGCAGATCTGGATGTGGGAGCGTTTCCCCGCGGGTCGACCCACTCGTGCTGCCTTGCAGGTACTAATTTTTTTAAAGTAATCACACATATCTCGTTCCATAAGAAATACGACTGATATATATCTCCATTGAAGACGAGGCCTCGTGACCCACAGTAGCCTACCTCTGGAGCTCCATTATTGCACCTACTGGGCGTCCAAGGTCGAGGTACCTCGCGTATACAAACGAGCTCGACGTCATCACGCAGGGCCAGGTACTGTTTCATAAGTTATTTTTGTTAGACCAGGAGGTCTTGGTCGTGATGTTTACTGATGAATACATTGACCTTGGTGCTTGGTCGAAGTGTTTGCTGTTGATTATATTGGCTTTTGGTTTGCATTGGTATCATTTGTGCTTTTGTTGAGGGGTTATTTGAAGTCTTCCGTAGTCTGCTCCAAGTTCCGCGCCTTCCCTTTGTGTGAATTGTCCGATCTATTTTTAACGGTCCGATGAAGTTGTACCTTTCAGGCGGTCCGAACATCACAATCGGTTTCACTACAACAAAATAGTCTACTAGGGACGTTTTTATTTAGACGTTTTTTATTACGTCTCTACACCCAAAATCAGATAACACATAAAAACGTTTCTCAAGACGTTTTAGAATACGTCTCAACATTTAGAGCCAACCCTTAGCAGATCCTAACCCCACTAACTCACCCGTTAGAGTTAGCCTCACCCCTCCACTCCCGACCGCTCGAGTGACCGACGCTAGTGCCCGAAAATTCACCGCCCTCCACATCTCCCAAATCCCCTAACCCTAGCAGCCACCGTCGCTGCTGTGTTCCTCCTCCCTTGCCGCCGTCGCTGCCTCCGCCTCCCTTCCCCTCCCGCAGTCCCTCCTCAATCGTCATCTACATGACCTCCCCCCACCCGCGGCCTCCACCTCCGCCTCCGTCCTCCCTCGCCGCCGCAGCCACCGCCTCCATCCTCCCTCGCAGCCACCATCGCCTCCCCTCCCTCCCTCACCTCTGTAGCCTATACCGCAACCGGAGGACGGCATGGACAAGATGCAGGGGGCTTTGGAGTGGGTCAAGATGTTGGTCGGCATGGAGGTCGACGAGGAGTACGTGCTGCCACCGCCCGAGGAGCAGTCCTTCTTTGATGACATCAACCGCCACTGCACCCTCACCGCAACCCAGTCAAGCCGCCTACGCTCTCCCCACCCTTCCTCCTCTACATGTTAACTCTCGGGTTCGAGACGAGGAGACGTTTCTAGACCCAGATCTGCCGGCAAATCTTGTGGCACCTCGCGATTTCTTCGCCAGAGGCCAACTGGTGTTGAGTTCTTGCCTTCTCGATAACCAGCGAGAAATTGAGGAACATGTCGCGATAGAATCTTTACAAGCAATGCGGTTGCGCTAGATACTAGATCACGTTTAGTTCTTACTATGCATATGATGGTCATGTCATGGAACTGAAATTTGTTCTTGCATGGCGTTTTGTTGTTGCTCCTTGGTCTCAATTCGATATAACATTGCCTATGATCGTTCTTCTTTAAATTGACATGTTTCACCAAATTGGCAAGAACAATCTTATAAATGATAATAGGTCGGGGTGAATAATTAAACTTGTAATATTGTTCCCTAAGCTCTTTTTCCCCATGCCTTTCCATTTGATGATATTTTTCCTTAGAAAGCGTGAATAAAATCACTCAATTATTGAAGCGATGTAACATCCTTGCAACATACAAGTATAGAACAGACTACCGGTCCTCATTCTTGCATCACATGATATATCCATCATGACAATCTAGCAGAGGCAGAACAAGAAGAAAATGAAAAAAGAACAATGTAATATTTGTTCTGTCTATGATTGCACTTGACATTATTTACGTCTACCTAGTTTGTTGCAATTGCTCTCTCTCTCTCTCTCTCTCTCTCTCTCTCTCTCTCTCTCAAGCTGTTATGGGTGATTTAATATTTTCATCACTGTCATTGCAGTCAATGCTTGTGTTCTTCAATCTAGTGAAATTCGGGGTAACATTCACCCATAGCAATTTGATGGCACTTGGAAGGTCTGTTTTGCCATATGTCAAGGTTCTGTTTAATATATTTCTGCGCCCCTTTTTTTCCCTGAGAATCTATTTTTTTCCTTGTTTAGTTATTGATGGCACTTGGAAGGTCTGGTTTGCCGCTTCTTAAATTATATGGTTATGAAAGTGTCCCTGCTAACTAAATTTGGCATAGTAGAGCAATTACCTTTATAAGATACTATATTTATATGCTCTCTGTAATGTTCAAGCAGGTTTTCTTGACTAGGTATTTATCCTTATAAGCATCTCGAAGTTTTTCCTCATGTCAACTAATCTTTGGGATCATTTGTTTGGCGATCTGATATTTCTTATAGGTCCCAAAAGGCAATGCGATATGATGCTTGATTCCGTGCGAATATATGCCACTGCTATATACATTGCAAGCATCATAATTGCTCTATTCTGCGCTCTCTATGTGAGTAAAATGAATTTTGAATTCTAGTAGGCATAGGATATGAATTTTGTGTGATGCTTCTATGTAAATACAAATCAACTAAATCTGTCTTCTTTTTTTGAACAGGTTCACAGCAAGCTACTAACTCTACTTGCCATCATTTTGGAATTTGGGGCCCTTGTTTGGTAAGCTGAATATCTTTCAATGATTGGATTTTCGACATGTTTATCTTGATCCTTGAATAATGTTTATCCAACCACACACTCATAACCTATCCAAGCCACAAAATCTCACCGTAGGCATATCTCCACCTCCCCACTTCTTCAACCTCCCGACATAAATCCAATCTGGCAGGTGTTGTGCCCTCGCACCCTCTGTCCGCACCCTCCGTCCACGCCCTCCGTCCGCACCCTCCCACCACGCCCTCCGTCCGCTAGCATCCATGGCTACCGCTGTCCCTCCACGCCCTCCTCCGATCAGGTTGAAGCTGTTGACTATACATGTGAAAATAGATGAATTGGTTGGATGAAAATATTTAACTTGCCTTAGCTGATTGTGTGAGGGTGTAACTTGTTCTCATGCCCTTGCATGTCAATGGTATGCACCTTCAGGGACAAATCGGGGGCATAGCCTACCGCCTCCGCCGCTGCAGAAATAGGGGCAATTGTGCGATGCCCCTCCACTTCTTTAACGCAACCTTCCCTGGTCCAGAAGGCAACTAACATTTCGAATTCTTTGATTTTCTTGATTCTGTAATGTTTGTCTTGATTCCATAATTCTTAATTTCTCCTACACTCACTGATTTTGAAATTTCTGTTAGTTCAATGTGACAACATGTGCGTGCTTATGTAGTTTCATAACTCATATAAATGAGAGACGGATCTTCAGAATTTGTGCATTGCAATTAGGATAAATGTAAAGCAATGAGTTTACAGAAGGGTTAAGAAATTTTGGCATTCCTTTTAAGGTGATGATACCACTCTAGCAGGTATATACACTTTTGCATTTTGGCATTCATTAATTGAAGCTTACAATGAAACACTAATAGACCTGTTATCTAATTTAATCTAGTTTTGAGTTGATGCAATATTTCATTTAGCTCCATATTTTCTACATTGATATTGGTACCATAATCTGAAATGTTATTCAAGAACTTCGAGGTGAAGATAGTTTACAATTCATATTATTATTACCTCACATGTATATGAATCATAGTCTCCACATCTCACATTTATCAGCATGTAGAGATATGTAGCTACATCTGAGTTTAGTTTCATATGAATTATTTTCTTGGAACTTCAAGTACTTCTGAATTATTGAAAGCTCTGTGTGTGTGTGTGTGTGTGTTTTTTTGTATTTTGTGGAGGTTGCAGATCTTCCTTAGCAACAGAAGGATGCACAATGGCCAGCACACAAACTCTTGGCCAGGTACCTTGCTACTTCTTCTCCTCTTTAGTATATTTTTTAAGCTGTTAACTCAATGAACATATAGTGGGTTTATTCATAAGAAGATAAATATAAAAGATAGTTGTCTTCTCTTGTAAGTTAGCACTTTCTTTTTCTCTTTGCTTATCTCTCTTTTTGATATTAACGGTATGAATGCTGCAGCAGGGACAGTAAACATGGTTGGGAAAAAAACAGGAGATATTAGAAGCCACCACAATAAGGAGCTTTTGTATATAGCTATAAAGACAAAAATTGGCGAGATGTTTCAGATGACTGATACAGTTGTTGGCTTCATGCACTTTTTTCGACTTGAGTGTTCAGAGAAGTGAAACAGAGTACTGTTAATATAGTATCAGATGGGTTAAAGAATAAAAGAGTTTGGATGGGTATTGTTAAATTTGTTGTATAAAATGTGCAAAAGCATGCATAAACTAGTATGTGGTGCAAATTACCAGTTTCATGTTTTTGTGCGGTTCTCATTAATCAAGCTCAGAAATCATATTGTACTACGAATTTTAGTGAATGAAGTATTGCGATTTATTCTTGGATATCGTTGAATTGTGATTGGTCTATTTTTTTTTATATACTTTCATGTTAATTCTACCTAATTGAATGAAATGGGTATGCTTGCATAAAAAAAATGACTAGAAGGACATTCATAAAAGAACAAGCGGAAAAGGATTCATATTTGCAAATAGCAATGCGTGAAAGTATTGCTAGAACATAGCTACATCTAAATACATCTATGAATACGTATCTATGTTTCCTGGCACGCAATAAAGCGTCACTAGGGAGAGTAGAGACGATATGGAAATGCATATATGAAAGCGTCTCTAAGCTTGTAGAGACGCAATCTAAACGACTCATATCAGTATAGACATGTTTAAAATACGTCTCTACGATCTTTGACACGGTACGTGGGGAGGCGCTCCAGAGACGCTTTACAAAAACGACTCTACGACACTATAGAGATGATTGAAAACGTCTTTAACCCATAAAATAGGCGTCTCTACAGGGCTTTTGTGTTGTAGTATTTGGATCGTCCGATCTTTCTTCAATGGTCCGATTGAGTTGTGCCGTTCGGATGGTCCGAACGTCACAATTAGTTTTGAGTCGTCCGATCGAGTTTTAATGGCTCGATTGAGATAAAGAGCTCGGATGGTTCGAACGTCACATCATTTTGGACCACCCGATCTAAATCGGATGGTTTTTCTTCGCCGCGTCTTTCCCAGTTCTCGCGACCTGCAATTTTGCAAAGACCACCCTCTAGGTTCACAGGAGGTCTTCAAGGTCCACTCAGGAGCAACCACGTGGACTTAATCTCGACCGTCGAGGACCTCCCCAGCACATCAATGTGGATCTATCAGGACCGTCCAGGACCTCCCTAGCGCATCAACGTGGATCTATCAGGACCGTCCACGACCTCCCAAGAGGTCTTTGCTGAGGTCTTTGAGGAGGTCTTCAGGACCTCACAGGAGGTCTTTGAGGAGGTCTTCAGGACCTCACAGGAGGTCTTCACGGACCTCCCTGAGGTCTTTTCAAAGGACCTCCAAAGAGGTTTTCCAGAACCTCCTAGGATGTCTGAGCTTTATATATATTTCATGGATATTGTTTGAAGTGGTCATTGCTTCAAGGTTGATCTGAGAAATGTTTATTGAGAGTGTGTTATGCGTGTGTTGAACTAATGTTGGTCAAGTTGGAGAACTTGTACCGGATATATATTCTTTGGTCTTTGCATGTGCAGGTAGAGCGTGGAGTCGAATCACAGTTGGTGACGAAGTTGGCTCGGACTAGGATGGGGAGATCTGAGGTCGTGGATTTGGATCACGCTGGAGCATGTGAAGATCAAAGGTGGTTCGCGCTGGAGCTACGGGAGGAGTCCTGGAGACTTGCGGCGTGGGAGTTTTTGGAAAGGGTGACAAATTTTTTGGAAGGTTTTTGAGATATGGAAGGAGGTCTATATCTGGACGTTTTTAGAGATAGAATCCGTGTGTATATCGTGTGAAACACGGATAGGACTCTAGGATATAAAAAGAGGAGGGTTAGGAGCTAACCCGGGCGCTTAGCAGATAGAGCCAGAACTGTAGCTTTTTCATGCTGTTTTGAGTTACGTTGTTCTAGCTAGAGAGATTTTTCGATTGGAGGCTTTGAGGGGTGCTTGATGAGCGCTTTGTAGTCACAAATCAAATTTGAGAAATAAAGTTCAGATTCGTTCAACTTTGTCTCTTGATTTGTTGATCAACCTGTGCGCATAAGGTTCCAGGATTTCGAGTGCACAAGTTGAAGATTGAATTTGGAGGTCAATCATTCAATGCCCCCCCCCTCTAATTGCCATTACGATCCTACAATTTTACTTATTGCATTCACCTATTGAGCTAAACCTACTTGCTGCAGGTCACATGGCTGCCATACGTCCGCGACGAGGTTCTCCAAATTGAGCTAAACCCGATGTGCGAGCAGGGCGAGCTTTCGTGGTTGACCCTCTCGCCACTGATCTACTTCCATGCAGTGGAGTACCATTTTCCCCATCGGGTGATGAGACAGTTTGGGAAGTTTCAGGCATGTCCACCAGCGATATTCTCGATAGACATAAACCTTCATGGGTAAGTGCTCGTCATCGTGTATGTGCAGGTTCGGTAGCACTTTTCGTGCTAACTGTTAGATTGTCTCCGTCACAGGATGAACTGAAGGCGAAGGTACTGGCACACCGACTGGTCCGCTCATCACCGAGCCTACGTGTTGGAGTGGCTGGACCAGACAAATCAGTCGAGGAACGTGCGCCAGATCCATCAGAGGCATGACTTCAGAGGCATGACTTCGTCAGATACCTTGAGTAGCTACACGGTGGCACGCGTCTCCAGCTTCGACCGGCGATGACCAATGTGGATATAGGTGAGGGTGGCGACGATGAGGAGGACATCGTGGACGACTACAACGAGTTCACACGGATGGGCACTCAGCCGGAGAGGGCCCCCATCAACGCTTACTACGTGAGTAAATTGTATCCCACCATCAATTAGCAATATCACCATGCGTTAACTAATTTAATGTGTTGACCCGTTCGCAGGGAAAGCAGCTCGCCCGCATAAGCAACGAGGCCGGGAAGGTTCTCATGCTATAGGAGGGTTCGGAGGGGAGCTTCCAACGCTTCTGGGACTTCGCTGAGGTAACACACACTACATTAAATTAACATGTTATCCCTTGTTATTTATTTTGTTGTTTAACCTTGTAGTTGGTTCGCCGCCAATCTTGCGTGAATGGCATAAGATGAGCTGTGGCGGCAATGGGAGAAGTCGTGCAACCTAGCCCTGCTCGGAGTGGCACGATGAGGCCGAGGAGGATGTCGACGACAAGGAGGATGGCGCAGACGAGGCCGAGGAGGACGAGGAGGAGGGCGGCGAGGATGAGGAGGAGGCCGGCGCAGACGACGCCGGTGAGGACGACGAGGAGGACGTCGCTGCTAGGATTCCTGACGAGATGGTCCTCGTGGAACTGGTTGGTGCACCCCCCCCACACAGCCGACTCAGGCCACCCCACCACGCCACCATAAACGGTGTGATCGTGCAGACATTAGTTCCGTAAACATCGTCGAGGGCACGCGAGGCCAACACCTAGCAGCGAGGTTCACGCTGGGGTCGGGTGCGCACCAAAAGCGAAGTGATGGGATGAATGAATGGGTGCATGCATTTTGTACGGTTCATATTGAATGGAACTTTCTATGGCCATTTTTAATGTTGAATGAAATGAGACGAATGATGGTTGTTTGAATGAAATCATTGTAATGATTCACCATGCATGAAATGAGATGACTGATGGTTGATGGTTGATTCTTATTGTTGTTTGAATGAAATTTGTTGTTTGAATGAAATCACACTGCTGTATTGATTCTGGATGCATGAAATGTTGAGTACATGAGGCCAATTTGATTTATGTGAGTAACAGCTACTGTCACGCCACTACTGAAGGCGTGGCAAGGCAGTCCTGCCACGCCGGGGAAAATGGCATGACAGGACTTGGCCCCGGCCGCTTTGGCCCTTTTTAGCAATACTTCTGGAACATCGACGATTGTGGCGTGGCAGTACGTTTTTGCCACGCCCTAACTGGTGGCGTGACAAGGCAGTTTTGTCACGCCGGAGTAAGTGGTGTGACATGACTTAGCCCCGGAGCGTTGGCCCTTTTTTGGCAATGCCTCTGGAACGTCAAGGATTGTGGCGTGATAGTCTGTTTTGGTCACGCCCTGGATGGTGGCATGGCAAGGTAGTTTTGTCATGCCGGGTTAAGTGGCGTGACAGTACTTAGGCTTAGGGTTTTAGACTTTAGGGTTTATGTTTAGGCTTAGGATTTAGAGTTTTAGGTTTACGTTAGGGTTTAGGCTATTAGGCGTTTAGGTCTAGGTTTAGGTTTTTTAGGGTTTTAGGTTTTAGGTTCAGGATTTAGGGTTAGGGTTAAGGCTTATGGTTAGGGTTTAGGCTTAGAGTTTAGGTTTTTCAGAGCGACTGGACAACCCTGACCCTCGCTAGGTTTTCAGATCGGCATAACAACACTCTACGTCTTTCTTTGCAGAGTCATGTCTTTTCGTTCTGAAAAGCTGGCGAGGCGGTTAGGCTTGTCACTACGCAAAACTGTCCCGTCTTGTCTTGTCACTGCGCAAGGTTGTCTCCTTTGGCCTTGTCACTACGCAAAGCTGCTCTGTGTGGTCTTGTCACTGCGTAAAAGCTGCCTCGTCCGGTCTTGTCTGTAACACCCTAGCTATGCGGAAGCCAAGATGTTACCTAAAAGACTAACGTACAACAGAATACGAAATAATTTCAACCATTTTTCAGACAATAATATTTTAACCAAATAGAACTAAGACATTTCTCTAAAATCCGGCAGAACTACGTTTGTATAGATGGCTATACCGGAGGTTCAAACAGTTTAATATAGCATCATTCAACAATCAAATCATTCAATTTAACGAATCATCAAAGGATATCCAGGATGAGCTAAACAACTATAGCATAATCAAAAGGGCATCCATAATCTTCTAATCAACCCTATTACAAATTATTGAGACTCTATTGAACCAATTAATTTCAACAACTCAATAAACCATCAACCAAACATTCTAATCCATCAACGAGAATTAAATGAACTCAATCAAGGAATGAATAAGAACACAAATGGATCATCCATGACCACAATTAAAACAACCACCACGAAGGATGGTTAGAATCTGAATATAGAGCAATTATCAAGAATAGGAATTGTGGCTAAATGGACTAGGTTATTCATTGTAGTTAGTGATTATGTGACGTGCACCAAGTCTACCCCTTCCCATGCATGTCGCTGCCTCGAGAGGTACCTAGCAAGCACAACACAGCAAGTGCAATAGCAAATCAAACAACATCATCATAAATAGTCAAAGGGAATAAACAATTCCATCATGAATAACAGCATAATATACCACAAACCCATCTCTTATGATAGCATCATAAGCAGTCAGAGGGAACAAACAGTCCCACCATGAACACAACATTATATACCACAACTCCATCTCTTAAGCAGAAATGCAATGAATATGCCATGAATGCAAAATACTTCACTTCTTTGCGATTACTGGTAATGCCGAGTATGTATCTGTCGATACATACCCTAAGCCTATGCCCTCTAGGCACAGGGATCCAAAGCCCACACTCCTCGAGTGTGGGGACCAGGCCCGTCCAATACAGGACGGGGATCTCAAGGAAACAGTCCTTGGCTACCACGTAGTCCAAGGTTTAGAAATGAACATGCAGAAATGCAAATGCACATGTCCATTATCGTTATCATGATTCATCATTAACAAGGTAGCCTCATTGCTCACCTTTTCCCATCATTCTTGCCATCAACATATAACCAGTATGATGCAAGCATCACCATATAAACAGTAATATGTACGCATCATCGTGTAACCATTAGCATGCAACATCATGTAAACACTCCCAAGTAGTAAGCATCGTCATTAAACTATGGCATTTAGGCTCATCAACATTACCAAGCAACAATCAACATCAATCAACTATGACATTCATCAAGTATATAATATAACAACTCATTAATAATATTTGCACTTGCCTCAACCATGAGACGGAAGTCAAAAGGTGGAATGCTCTAACACCGGAGTTCACCACCACCTTACCCCGACCAGATGTAGGCCAACGGCTGACGTTGCACACGTCCTTGCAATACATCCTGTATTTTTTTCCCAAGATCTATGAAGTGTAATTATGGTTCAGTGAAACTAGCAGCTCAAAATCCCAAATGATTAACTCACTAATTAACTCGCCAAATGATCATTACCTCCCTATTTCCACATAGCAGAAACGTGCAGGTAGGATATACTATCTATTGCCCCTCCATTCCTTTGCACAGTGATAGACTAGCAAAGTAGCAATGCCTACAATGGGGGCTCACCACCACAATCAACCGGAGAGACGCCCCATGATCAACCATACAACATCAATCGAACACAGAGGAAAAGGTCGTAATTCGAGCAGTTACCAAAGGGGAAACCAGCACCACCTGGAGCATCCTCTTGGCGCGCGCTCAAGTCAGTGGCAGCACAACAACGTCAGCACCACCCGTAACTAAGCCAAGATCACCCACCTCCAACACCATTCACCACATCTGATAGTTCATAAATGTTTTGATCAGTTCCACAGTTTGAAAAGATCCAAGAAAGCAAGATTGATACCATCCAACAGTGTGGTTGTCAACATTAACCTCCCTCAAGCACCTCATCATCTCAAGCTGATAATTTGCACCATCTGCATCTGCTTCCTCATCATCTTCTAATGCTTAATGATCTTCAGGACAGCCAGGCCCTCCATCTGGATGACATGGAGCGGCAGCGGCACCTTCTCGGTGACCGTCGCCACGGCCTGCAGAAACGACCTCCCTTGTGGGCATTTCATCAAACACCAACAGGCTAGGTCACTCTGTGAGATGTGGTCGGGGAGGAAGAAGCAACGAGTTGGGGAGTCCAATGATCATGGCCAGGCGGTCGGGGTGGGTGGAGCAGGAGGTCGGGCGGGGCGGGCGGTGGAGCCAAGACTGAGCCAGGGGGCGATTTGAGGCGGGCAGGCCGGCCGGGGTCGGGGTGGCTGAGTCGAGAGCGACGCTGACCGGCCAAGAACACTGTGGAGGAGCGAGACGGGGAGGAGCAGGGCCGGGCGCGCGAGGTCAGCCTGATGGCGGCGGCGACACTGCGGTAAACTAAGGGACAAGATGGACCGGTCGGCTGACAGGAGGTGGCGCTGGCTCCAAAGCGAAAGGCGACGGGAGATAGGAGGCGGTGAGGGGCCGGCGAGCCGACGGCACCTAGGACCAAGCCTAGAGGAGGAGGCAGTCGGCGACGGTGGCCAAAGAAGGGGAGGGGCGGCGGCTCTGGTGGAAAAAGGGGGGATGGGAGAATTAGGTCTAGGGTTTTTCTTTTGTCCTCCCCCTTTCCTCTTGTATGGGCAGTTCGGCTAGGGTTTTGGGTTATGGGTCGGTAGCCTATACCTCCCCTAAGCCCTCTCCCTTCTCTTAATTCTTTTCGTTTTAATCCCTTTCTATTTCGTCTTGAACTATTTAATCTAATGGGGTATTACATCACATCCTTTAGCAAAAGTCAGTCTCTTTTTGTGTTGTCCTTTGCATAAAGCTACCCCGTTTGGTCTTATCTCTGCATAAGCGAGCAGCTCCGTCAGTCTTGTCATCTACAACCTAACACATTACCCGTCGGTCTTGGCCTCCCATGGGCTATAAAATGTCGCTCCACGCCCTGGAAGGATCACTCGACCCTTGAAACCGTAGGAAGAAGAACCTTCTCCGTTGTACACTAACATACAATGGCGGACGCCGAGGACCCGATCCAACTAGGGTCGCTGGCAAGACCTTCCCTCGAAAGGAGGGAGGACTTGACCCTAACTACGGTTGATACCGAATAAGCGTGCTCAGCCGTATGGCCAAAATCTTGCGACACGGGAGGGCGCTATCGTGCGAGTTATAGGCGGCCCTTTCGATGGTGGGCGGTGTTTCTTCCGATGCCCATACTCGGGGTAAATAGTTTTGTTCATATTCTTTGCTAATACATCCTCCATACTAACCGGTCCCTTCAAAGCAGATGGCGAAATGCAACTTTACTCATTGGATCGATCCTCCCCATGAGCGACATGTTGTGATGCACGTGGATACATTGTGGAACCGAATATTTGATTTGGAGGCGCAAATTGACGATCTCAAGGAGCAAAATGATGACCTCCGCCAACAGATGCAGCGCGAGAGAGGCAACTAGGAGGTTGTGAACATAGGAAGTTCTTATGATCCCACATGTTGCTGCGCCAACCCTAGCTGTATATGTGCATGCCACTATAACGACGGCCAGCCACGTCCGAGATGCCCAGCTGGAGAACACTCTATGTGGGTAGTGCGAGACACCTTTCCGTACTAGTTTCCAGAAGGTCTAATTTATTTCCATTCAAAAAAGGCGCATATGTATCGTAGGAGTACTTCGGTTTGTTGCATCGTGCATGATGTTATTTCTTATGCATGTAACCAAACCCTGTGCGCTATGTTATTCCAAACTTTATTATGAAGTCTATTTTAATTCACAACTTTAAATCTCATCGTCTTTTCGCATTCAATTCTTCGCGTAGTAAGACATCCAACAACATAACAAAAATGAGTTCTGAAAGTTTACGGTTTGGTCTACGACCACAAACCTATTATTCCACTAGGATGTCTACGCACTACCTATCATTCCACTAGGATGTCTATGTATCTTTTATCAGCGGTACTGTCTAGCATATATGCATAATTGTGCCTCATGTTGTACCACACAATCCACATATTAGGTATTTTTTTTCGGATGCATTATGTATCACTTCTGGGACACGCCCTGAAAATATTGTGAAGTGTCAAAGGTTTTCAAAGCACAAAAAGATTACCGATTCATATATCTATTTACTCTCAGTTAAAAGGATGGTGTTATATTTGGTTACGTAGAGATGTCTCTATTTTCAAGTTGTGGATTGTTAAATATTACATGTACATGGTGTTATGCATCACCGTATCTTCAATTGTTTTTTATCTTTCAAAACGAAGTCCCTTTGTTGGTTTGAAATCGATAAATCCAAATGGAATACAAACAAACTAGATTAGCCCCTGTCACGCCGTTCTAAATGGCGTGATAACTCTATCACGCCAAACAAAAAGGCGTTACAGATGTCACGCAAACCTTCCACGCTGGCGTGGCGTGCAGCCTAGTGCTTGCGTGGCACCTTTGGCCACGTCACCACTGGTGGCGTGACAATTTTATTTGGTTACGTTACGGGAGATGGCGTGACGAAAAGAGTCAGATTCGGAAATAAAGTTGGTGAGGGTTAACTTTAAAATATAATTAAATAAAGATTAAATAAAAAAATTCGATACGCCCACAGTCTTCGCATCCGAGACGGGCCCAAAAAGTTACCGGATTCGATGGATCCCAACAAAGAAAATTAACTGTAGGCTATAATGAACCCCCACGTCCACTGTCATCAACGCGCCGTAAAAAACGCGGTTTGATCTCCGGCTCCGCATCGAACCCGACTGTTTTGAAGACTTCCGTCGGAGGCGGAAGGATTTTTCTCTCCGGCGCCGCGCCCAAAGCGGCCGCTCCAAAGGCAACGGCTTTGCGCACGTACGGCTGGGACATGACGGCCGAGGCCGGCAAGACTGATCCGGTGATCGGTCGCGATGACGAGATCGATCGCGTCGTCTGCGTCCTCTGCCGTCGGACCAAGAACAGCGCCGTGCTCGTCGGCGCGCCTGGGGTCGGCAAGACGGCCATCGCCGAGGGCCTCGCGCAGCGCATCGCCAAGGGGACGGTCCCTGCCGCGCTTTCCGGAGCGCGCGTCGTGGAGGTCGACCTCGGCGCGATGGTGGCCGGGAACAAGTACCATGAAATGTTCGAGGATCGCATCAAGGAGGTGATCCAGCAGGCGGAAGACGCGGCCGGCAAGGTAATTCTGTTCATCGACGAGATGCACATGCTGCTCGGCGCCGGGCGTTGCAAGGGCGGCAGCATGGACGGTGCCAACCTGCTGAAGCAAGCGTTGGCCCGTGGTCGTATCCGCTGCGTGGGCGCTACGACTTTCGATGAGTACCGCACGACGCACGTACGTTGAGAAGGATGCCGCATTCGGGCGGCGGTTTCAGAAGGTGCACGTCGAGGAACCGAGCACGCAGGCAACCATTGCCATTCTGCAAGGGCTAAAGCAGCGGTACGAAGAGCACCATGGCTTGAAAATTCAGGATGCTGCTCTTGTTGCCGCAGCACAACTCGCAGGCCGCTATATCAATGGTGAGGAATTGTGTTAAATTTGTTCATAGCTTATTTCTGCTTGCTTGCACGGCAGCACGGGCCTTCTTGATACTGTAATATGGCCACCGGGCCTGGTTGATGTAGACATTAGAAGCTATAAAGTTTGCCATAGTTACATTTCAAGATGGTGTGAGGCGACGAAGGGGCCAGGCAAGAACTGGATCTGGCGGCGGGAGCGGCTTGGGGTGGGGAGGAGGGGCACGGAGGGCTAAGGTGGCGGGAGGGGGTAAAGGGGGTGGGGGGGGGCGGGGTGAGGGAAGGGGGACCGGCGGGGCGCGGGCCGGCGAGGAGGGGTGGAGGGGGACGCGGAAAAGGGAACGGAGGGGGCGGCGGGGGGGGGGTCGGGAGGGGGGGTGAGGGGTCATCGCACAACCAGGGAAGGGGGGGCGGGCGGAGTTTGGCGGTGGCCGCCGGTGCCGGAGAGGCACCGGCGGGGAAGGTGGAGGGGGGCTCAGGTCGCCTGGGGCGCCTCCAGGGTCACGGGTCGAGAACCCCTGGCGGCGCAGCAACTCCTCCGGCGGGCGCCCCGTCCCCCCTGGTCCTCAGGCTGCCCCCCCTTGCCTCCGGTCTCTGGGCCATGCTCCCTCCTTTGCCCAGATGCTGCAGCGCAAACACCCCCCCATCCCCCAGTGCTTGCCTTTAGTTAACTCCACCCCCTCATTCACTGCTACCGGCTACAACCACCAAACTTCGACGCGCATTCAAGAGAAGCTCATTCATGAGGCTCAATGTCCCCCTGGAGCTACGACCCTAGCTCGGCGCGGCACGTCCTACAGAAGCAACCTCGGAGATTCGGCGAATCCCCTTGTCAGCGATGGCTCTCTCTCGCCCCTCTCCAAAGCCGCCTGGGCCGGCCTTGTGAGAGGTGGCGGAGAATCTTGGCGGCCTTGGTGGCGTCTTTGCAAGCGCAACCCCATCACCGTTCATTTCGGCCTCAACCCTTCCTCCTCAAAACCACGGGGAGGTGCTACCGCTGCCTCTCCAGAAATCACCTTGTCGCCCGATTCTTGAGACCTCTTGTTGCATTCTTTGCTTCCGCCGGGCAGCGGGCTAAAGTCTTGGCCTGAGCCAAAGCTCCTGAGACCTCCCTTTCGCCACACAAGCCACTCTGCAGGCCCCCGTGCCCGACCCGGCAAGACGCCTCCATCAAGCGTGCCTCGGGCATGGCGTTCTTAAGCGCCGGACACCGTCCGGGGCGAAGACTCTTGCATTGTCAACGCCTTTCCCAGCTCGACCGCGCCCGAAACAAGATTGGGAAGACCATACTGTTGCATGGGTGCCAGGCGACGCTAATCTCGACGACAACAGTCATGCGGTGGCGAAGCGGTTCGCCGTCGCTTGACCTCCGCCGTGAGAACTCTCGGTCTCCTCCACCACCCGGAGACCTTCCTCTCAAGTTCACCACCAAGCACTCGAGGGCCAGTGCGGAAGCGAAAGTTCCACCATGAAGACTTGGAGATTCACGTCCCGAGGCCTTGGAGGCTGTCGACCATGCATTTAAGCGCTTGACTATGTTCTTCGTGTCGGCTCTGCTGGAGGGCTTCCGGTGCATGCATGGACGCCGGAGGTCGCTGGACGTCTCATTGGAAGGAAATGCTCACTGCACTCCCTCGAGGTGTCTCGGCATCACGGGGAGGACACGAGGACTCTAAACCTTTGGGCTGGGCTGCCAACCCGAGCTCCATCCCAAGGTGGCTTGGATCTCCTTCATGCACGGAGGAGGATCCAAGCAGTTCGACGCGACTTCCGCCTCCGGACAAATGGAGACGAGGGCTCGCTCGTCGGGTGATCGCCGCACTCGATTATGTCGAGGATCACACGGCGGCCCCCCTCGACGACTTCCTCTCGGCTGCCGACATCGCACCGTATGAACCCATCACTACCCGGCTTCCTTGGAACCTGGGGGTAGTGGATGGAACTCCGGAGTCCAAGGGAGGGCCGAGCCATCTCCCCCCTCCTTCGCAGCGGCAAATTGAGGAGTTGGAGGCAAAGCCTCCAGTGGATGACCGTCGCAACCATCGTCGACCCCCCCCCCCGCCGTCCGGCCCGCGACGACCATCCTTCCTCCTCTCTCTGGAGGCGCAAGGACAATGACGACAGCGATGGCGACACCGGTAAATCCACAATCGCCTGCCAACAGCAAAGGCCTAGGCCCGTTGGCTCCTCGGCCAATCCTCGCCTGAACTCATTTGGGACATGACAGATCCCCGGGGCCATCGTCATAGCGCCCAGGCTGGGGCTGTCGAGGACCAACCGTCTCCCTTGGGCAGGTCTTCACAACCTTGGACCTTCCAACCCACGAGAGCAAGCCAGCGCTTCGTGGATCGAAGCTGCAGGACCTCTTTGCATCTTATGCCAAATCCTTGCGCGCTTTCTTTGCCGAGGTCTATGACAACAATCAACCACAACCTCCCTCCGGAGGAAGCGAGAGAGAGTGGGCTGCGCCAAAGCGGAAGAAATGCGTTAAGGCTGCGTCATCATTCTTTGTCAACTTCGGTCTCACGCCGAGCAGCGACGCCGCTGCCAATGGCAAGTCGGTCATCCTTCCGGATGGCGGGCCATCGGCTACTCAAAGTCTCCTTCGCGGTCGGGCAAGAACAAAACAACGCCCAAAGCTTCATGCAGGTCCAAGGATAACTCCGCCCGGTAAGACTCTGTCTACTCGACTTGGCGCCTCCTCATCGCCTCCAACTCGGGTACCAGTCCAGAAGACAAGTCGGCGTCGGCCACCACTGAGCCCCAGGGGTCGCCGATGGATGGCTTGTTGTTTCAGCTGCAGATGGCCCCTTCTACCATCCCTGCCTTGGGAGGTCAAGCTTTGGTGACGCCTGCGACCACCTTGGAGCCAACTGGCGGGACCTCGCCTCGGGAGGTACCTGCTGCTGCCCAGGCCGGGCCGCCACCCACCGAGGCTAACAGGTGCACCAGTCCAACAGACATGGCTGAACTCCGTGGGTCGCCCCTGGATGGCTCGCCGCCCCCCTGAAGCTGGGCCTCGCCGATGCCCCTGCGACCCCTCTGGAGCAACTACTAGCTACCGGCCAAGTTCAGGTTCCGCCTAACTCCTCTCCTTTTTAGCTCACCGTGCCTGGTCTTCCCCCTTCTCCTCTGCAGCTCCAGTCTGGTGGGTTTTCTGTCGAGGTCCCGCCCTCCTTGGGTGAAGCCGGTCAGGCGGCGACCTGTCGGCAACCTTGTCTTGCCATGTGCCGAGCTCGGCCGACTCGCTACCCAGGAGACCCTAGGGCAGCGGTGCCTCCTCAAGATCTACTGAAGGGCCCTGGCTATGCTCCAAAGGGCAACCTCTCATAAACCGGAGAGGGCCACCACCGCTTTCATCAAGCGGCTCGGGAGGGAGCACGAAACTTCACAATGGCGGGACCTTAAGATGGCTTTGTTCAAGACGCTGTCTCCTCCGATTGTGGCTACTCGGCCTCCCACAAGACAAGTGTACAATCGCCGGGGTTAATCTCGGCGTAGTGTTCGCTGGCGGCCAAAAGTAGGCCGGGTTCCATCTTTGCAACGAGCCCAGAAGCTCTTGCCCTGGCAAACCGGCACCTCCTGGGATCGCCTCTCATCTGCGACTACGCTTCTGAGTACAGCAACATTGAAGCCCAGCCAGGAAGACACCATCTCCGCTCAGTGCGGCTCTTCAAGGTGGTCGCCACCACTCGCTCGGCGGACGACGCCCTCATCGAGATAGGAGGACACCTTACCTCGGACAGTCAGGATTTCGCGGCGTTGTCGGCCCAAACCGCTTCAGCCGAGCATGGCGGGCAAGCGGTGACGGTCCTAGAAGATGAAGCCCTCCAAGTTGAAGACAAGGCAATTTCAGGACCTGCAGAGCGCTTGGCATTCTTGAAGTCCTGCGCCACCGCCTCTTTTGCTTCATTGTCTCTGTCTCTTTCTACGTTGTTTTTCTTTTGTGAACTGTGGATGGTATTTCTACTGGTACTGTTCATCGATCTGCTGCTGTCTACATGCTCCTTTGGCTTCACTGGGACTGGTCCGGGTTATCTACTGCTGCGAGTGGAGGATGTTTTGTTGCCTTCACGCTCCGTGCGCCTCCACGGGTTTGCTCTGGGCTCGGTGCCCCGGCCAGCATACACGCCGTTTTCCCCTGACCTGTTGGTCACCAGTCGCAACGTCTCCAACACAGGGACCAGCCCCTGCTCTGTCTTTGGGTCCGTGGAGCCGGGCCAGCAGGCCCTGGGTCTCCCGCGCTCCATCCGGACGCATCCTGTCTTCAGCTTGATGCTTCATGCATTGGATGAGAGCTACAATGGCAAGTCGTGGCGTCGATTTTTCTTTCAAGTTCGCGAGCCACTGCAAGTCCAGACCCACGAGCAAGCTATCCAGCTCATGCGGTCGGGGACCTGTGCAATCTTCCACGTCAGGAACAAGCCAGACAACACCCCGCGCTACCTGCCTGCGGGCTACGCCGCCGGCGACGTGGAGCTGCTGATGGACACGCGCCGCCTTCCGTTCCTGAAGGCCTCGGCGACAAGTCACATTTATGCGACCGCGAGTGCCACTCGCGACTCATTGGGTGGCAAGGTGAGCCGCAATGAGCTTTGACACAGTGGTTGATTGGGGCCTTGCCACGGTGCATAACTCAGAAATGGGTCCTCGTGGACCTAGAGCCCGACTATGAAGACAGCGCCGCCTCCATCAATGTCTAGGCCAAACATAAACATTCTTTGCTGGAATGTGCGGGGGCTCAACAATCAAGCCAGGAGATCGCTTATTCAGGAGACCCTCACCTCCACAACGTGCCACCTAGTCTGCCTCCAGGAAACCAAACTTGCCTCGGTTGACCAAAACCTCGCTTGCACCTTGGGGCTACAACTCATGAACCGCCTACAATCCGGCGGAAGGCACAAGGGGCGGTATCCTACTACTCTGGAATAGCGAGTGCATTGAGGTGGCAGATGTGCTTAACTCGGTCTTCAGCCTGACGGCGACAATCCTTTTAAAAGAGTGCAACTCGTCCTTTCGCCTCACGATAGTTCTGGACCTTCCCAAGCGAGATACAAGTCGGCCTTCCTTCAAGAAATTGCCTCCTTAAAACCAACCACCGGCTCCGGTGGTAGTCTTGGGTGATTTCAACCTCATCTATCGCGCCCAAGACAAAAATAATTCCAATATCAACCCGCGTCGCATGGCACGTTTCCGCAATACACTCAACGCTTGCGAGCTAAAAGAAGTTCATCTCCAAAATAGAAAATTCACCTGGAGCAGCGAACGTCAGCGACCCACGCTGGTAAGGTTGGACAGAGTCTTCTCCAACGAAGGCTGGGACACCCTTTTCGACAACCACATCCTGCAGGCGCTGTCCTCCTCGATGTCCGACCACTGCCCTCTCCTTCTCTCCAACATCTCCGGACCTGCTCGCCCCAAAACTTTCCGCTTTGAAAACTTCTGAATCAAGATGCCAGGGTTCTCCGAGACGGTCGAAAACGCCTGGCTAGCCCCTTGCAGGCACACAGAACCCATGCACAGGCTGCATCACAAGCTAGTGGCCTCGGCATCCGCCCTTAAATCGTGGAGCCAATCCCTCTTCCCCCAGCCAAAGCTCTTCCTTCACATGGCCTTAGAGCTCATTCTTCGACTTGATGTGGCACAAGAGAGCGAGGACTTGTCCTCTCTTGAAAGCGATCTTGAGGGCCAACCTAAAGAAGAGAGTTACTGGTGCAGCGGTGATTGAGCGCTAGGAAACGCCAAGGTCTCGGATCATCAAACTCGAGAGAACATGACGCAAAACACAAAATTCTTCCATATCAAAGTAAACGGTAGTAAAGGAAAAACTTCATCAAAAGCTTCAAAATGGTCCAGTGGCGGTCTCACACTCGAAAAAAAGACTTAATCGAAGCATTTTCAAGAAATCTTTGGCGAGCCGACACGTGGCGACCACGGACCTCAATTGGGAGAGATCGCCTCGTCGTCGCATGATTTGCAAACTCGCAAGAGGCTTTCCGCGGAATCCGAGTGCGCCTTGCTCTAGACCACTGCCGAGAAGCGGCCCAGGGCGGATGGTTTCCTTCAAATTTCTACAAGTCTTGTTGCCAATCATTAAAGTAGATATAATGGCGGTCTTCTCTAGCTTCCACTCATTCAGACGTCACACCTCCATTTACTCAACACATTAATATCGTCTTGATTCCAAAAAGGAGGATACCGACAAAATCCAAGACTATAGACCCATCAGTCTCATTCATGGGATTGGCAAGTGGATTGCCAAAATGCTTGCGCGGCGGTTGGCGCCTTTCCTCAATAACTTGGTCTCGCGGGCCCAGAGCGCCTTCGTCAAGACTAGAAGCATTCACGACAATTTCCTTTATGTCCGCGAACTTTGATCACAAGGCTTCACCGCTCCAAAACCCTTATCTATTCCTCAAGCTAGACATAGCCAAGGCCTTTGACTCGATGCGTTGGGACTACCTTCTAGATCTGCTACACAAAAAGGGTTCCCTTAGATGGACAAATTGGATGGTAGCCCTCTTAAAGTCGCCTCTTGAGAGTCTGCTAATGGCATCCCCGCAATGCGATCACCCATGGGCGGGGTCTGCGGCGGAGACCCTCTCGCCCTTCCTCTTCATCCCGCCATCGACCCCATTCAACGCCTCCTAGAGGTGGCAGCGGACTTAGGTACCTCGCCCTGCGCGATCGGCTCGCCAAACATTAGAACTTCTATTCTGGCGACGATCGGCCATCTTCATCAACCCTAGTCCCAATAGACTAAACATTACCACCCAGATCATCCACCGCTTTGGGATGGCCATCGCTGCATACCAATTTTAGGAAAAGCACGCTTCTCCCATCGATTCGACCACCTTGACCTTACCTCGATCCTACACGATCGCCCATAATCCGTTCAACTTTCGATCAAGTATCTGGGGCTGCCGCTTACCTCTGAAGGCTCATAAAGTGGACTTCCAACCGCTTCTCGACAAAGTGGCGGGAAGGTCGGCCGGTTAGCGAGGCGCCTACTCTCTCCAAAGCAGAGCGGGTTACCTGGTCAAATCGGTCCTCACCTCAATCGATTTATTACCTCACGATCTTCAAAATCCCCAGCGCGCCTCGGCTCCATTGACAGACTTAGGCGTCGTTTCCTTTAGGCGGGTCACGATTTATTCTCGGTGCAAAGTCACGAGTCAAGCGGGAAAGAGTGTGTCGCCCGACCCAGTGGGTGGTTTGGGTATCCTGTCTCTTGCATTTCTCCTCGGCAATTAGATTCTACTGGCCGTGGCAAGAGTGGAAAAACCCATCTAAACCACAGGTTGGCATGGAAACCCTTGTCACGACTTGGATCACAATCTTTTTGCGGCGGCAACAAGGATATCCCTCGGGGATGGTAAAAGCAGCTAAGTCGGTTCTCGGCTTGGTTGTCCGGAGGCCCCCAAAGACCTAGCTCCTTTGATCTTCGCTTCTTCTTCCCGCAAAAATGCAGGCGATCTTCTCGGCCTTCTGAGCAGGCGTTGGAGTGCGGACATCAACGTCTCCATAGGTTTGTCGCTCCCTCACATTGAGCAATTCGTGCGTCTGTGGACCAAAATCAACCAAATACATTTGACTCAAGGCACCCCCGATTAAATTTCTTGGAAGCAAAGTCGGACCGGCACTTACTCCTCAAGATCCGCCTACGCCTTACTTTTTTTGGGTTCCTTAGCGACCAACTTCAAACCTTTAATCTGGCAAACCCAAGCCCTTCCGAAGGGGAAATTCTTCGTCAGTTAGCAATTCAAAATAAACTTTGGACCTCGGACAATTTTGGAAGCAAGGGATGGCCAAATCATCGTTCTGCCCCTCTGCGAGACACACCCTGATCGCCTTGCACCTTTTGGCACATTATCGCTTCTCATGTCGTATCTGAAACACATGACGATTTGACAGATCTGAAAGTTTTCAACCTTCCACTTGGCCAACTGGCACGAACATCCTGCGTGGTGGTCCAACGTGGCAAAGACGCCAGCCTCCCTTACGAAGACCAGGACGACGACCATCATCTTAATATGTTGGGAGATTTGGAAGGAAAGAAACGCGAGAATCTTCAACAATAGAGCAACAACGCCTCTTGATCTTATAGCTAAGATTAAGGAGGAGGGTAGAGCTTGGTTCCTTGCGGGGGCTAAGTCTTTGGAGTGTTTCTATACTTTGTAATTTCAGCCTTGCTACCCTCACTCTGGTCCCTTGCGGTTTCACTCCGCCTCTTCTCTATTAATATAACGGGCAGCCCTCCTGCCGGTCTCATTCAAAAAAAAAAACATTTCAAGATGGTGCAATGATGTAGGAATTGTAAAGAACAAAGTTGCGCATTGGCAATTGCCATCTATTTAAGGCTTTGATTGACTTCTAGATAACTGGATATTATCATATTTGCACTTTTTATAAATTTGAGTAGCGTACACAGAAGGAATTTACCTTCCAAAAAAGTAATTAATGTAATGAGAAATAAGAAAGTACTTGGATGCAGAATGTAAGATGTAAGAGACAGGCGTAAGTATTTGGCCTTTCATTTTTCATATCTTTAAATTATCTGGTCCAATGCCCTTTTCTTTTAGCTGAACTTTTTTTGATATTTTGATTCAGGCCTTTAGATTAAAACAGATCCTGAAATTTGATAAGAAAAGTAGTCATCCCATTGATCCCAAAAGTTAAAAAATAAAAACTAATGAAGATAACATCATAAGTCATAACTATCACATGAGTATGCATATGATGATATTAATAAAATGCATATAATTATTTTGTGCCAAGTACTGCGAGTTCTAATTCTATGTGATTGTTTCTAAGCCAATCCACCAAAGCCAACCTATGAAGTATATTCAAAGCTACATATATTAGCTCTAAAATCAATGAGGAGCAATTAGATTACATGCTATTAGCACCTCTGTGCATGCCTGCTACATTTGTATTCCATTGTTTCCGTTTCCACCACGTCCACAATCACTCACCCATGGAAGACCGTTTAAAGTGAGTTTATCATTTCCAATTTAACATGAGAGGTGATTAGTAGTGGCACTCACCTAGCGTCTAGCGTCGTAGGAATTATAATGTAAAGAAAGGGAAGAAACTGGAGTAAGATCTTAATGTCTCTCGGTCAGGTGCCTATCCTTGGGTGCATCCTTGGCTCACTTGATCCCTTGGTGAATTCAATCATTACATAAAGGTGGTGTAGCACGATCATTAATACCCTGCTGTTTGTCTTGTTCCTTAGACCACATTATAATACTATTGAGTTTTGTGACATTGGAAACATTAAAGTTGAAATAATGGATAAATCATATTTAAAGATCAAACAATTCCATGAGGATGTCTTGTGAATAAATGGGGCAACTTGCAATGTTCATATCAATTTGAATGCATGCGTGACAACAACATATATGGTTGAGAATAATGCTGGATTTTATTGCTGCTGCCTGTAGGTCGCCAATTTCCTGATAAGGCAATTGATCTCATTGATGAGGCATGTGCCAACACAAGGATGCAGATTGACAACCATAGAGAAGTAAATGTCACAACGATGCAGATTGACAGCCAAGAAGAAGTGAACACTGTGCAAAATATCTCTGCAAATGCAGTGAAGGAAGCAATTGTTGGCCCAGATCATTTTGCACAAGTAGGCATCCTTAATGACATTTGTGTAAATACTTTCGGTTATTTCAATGTGATGTGCTTGTTATGTTCTGATGCTATTTGAAGGCTGTGAGCCGATGGACTGGCATTCCTGTCACTACACTTGATCAAGAGGAGAAGGAAAAGTTGATCCACCTGGCAGACAGATTGCATGAGCGAGTTGTTGGCCAGGATGAAGCGGTCAATTTGGTTGCGCAAGCAGTGTTACTGTCCAGGGCCGGCCTTGATAAATCTGGCCAACCGATAGGCTCTTTTCTCTTTCTGGGCTCAACTGGTGTTGGAAAGACGGAGCTTGCAAAAGCTCTTGCTGAGCAACTATTTGACAGCGAGAAGATGTTAGTGTGCTTTGACATGTCTGAATATGTTGGGAGTGGGTCTGTGTTGCGTCTCGTTGGAGCACCTCCAAGGTTTTGTGTACTGCGATCTTGGTTTGGCTGATCGCAGTGCTTCTTTTATTACATCTTAAAGCTATCATGGACATGAAGATGGTGGACAGCTGACTGAGAGCCAGGAGGCGCCCATATAGTGTCATCCTTTTTGATGAGGTGGAGAAAGCTGATTCCGCAGTGTTCAACGTTTTCCTTCAACTCCTTGATGATGGTATGTTGACTGATGGCAAAGGCAGGACCGTAGATTTCAAGAATAGAATCATCATTATGACCTCAAATCTGGGAGCAGAACACCTAATGGCAGGAATAACTGGCAAAAAAACAATGGAAGCTGCGCGGGATCTTCTCATGATACAGGTTTGTGAATCCCAAGATATACCCACCCCTGTATAGGCCGCAGTAGATGCTTTGGCACTTTCTGATTGTCGTAAATACGTGTTTGTGCAGGTTCAGAAACACTTCAAGCCTGAGCTTCTCAACAGATTGAGTGAGATTGTGGTATTTGAGCCGCTTTCGCGTGACAAACTGAAGGAGGTAGTGAAAATTCAGATGAAGAGCGTTGTTGCCAGTGTAGCTGACAAGGGCATTTCTCTATTTGCAAGTGACACTGCGTTGGACGTCATTCTATCAGAATCATACAACCCAGTAAGTACATTTTCTTTTCAGTATCAGAATCATACAACCCAGTAAGTGCATTTCCTTTCCAGCATTAATGCACGATCAGACTCCCTTTCTCTAATAACCGGGAGATAGTTATTTTCTATCGGTTTGTATGTGGTAACCAAGCTTCGCCTCTTGCAGATGTACGGTGCGAGGCCCATAAGGAGGTGGGTGCAGAAGATTGTGATGACAAAGCTCTCCGAGATGCTAGTCAAAGGAGAAGCTGATGAGGGCTCAACTATTTCTGTTGATGCTATGGACGACAAGAAGGGGCTGAAATATGAAGTAGTGAAGAAGAAGGCAGCGGATCCGCGAGGCAAAAGGCCAGTCATGGAGCTTCCTAGTGACTCCAACGACAGCGATGATGTGGTATTGTGGTCGAGGTCACTCCCATAACAAAGAAGATGAGGGTGGTAAGCATAGTAGCAGCAGGTGACAAGTGAATAAGCTGTCAGTGCGTTGGCAAACAAAGCTTCTTTTGGGTCTGCCACTTCTAATAAGTAGGTTTTACCGCCCTAATACTTGTGCTCCGAGCTGTAGCTTGGAACATGCTACCTCGTTTAGCTTGAACTTAAGTCGGTTTTAATCATTGTAAGTTGCTGTGGCCCGGCCCCCAGTCCAGTTTGGTAGATGACGGGCAGATTCTCGCTGTCTATATAGAATGGATGGTGTTCAGTGTTTGTCGATGTTTTAATATCAAAAACTTATGAAATGAATGTTTTAATATCAAAAACTCATGAAGTGAATGCTGGAGCTCTTTAATCGAGACTACGCAAGATAAGACACTTGGATTTTTAGAGCATATGAAATAGTGTGACGTCAGCTGTCTGTAAGACTTGCCATGTAGGATATTAGATGACGTGGATAAGAGAGAGGGAGTATAGAGAATTGTGACATCTCTAAATCTTCTTTTTGATGTTAAAATCTTGGAAGTTAAATAGTTAATTTAAGTTTTTTAAAAACCAAGAAAACTCTTTTAAATTTGAAAAAATCCAATGAAATAATAACTTTAGTAATTTTATTTTTGGTAATAGAAATTTGGGTTGTTACAAACTACCCCCTCCCCTCCCCCCTAAAAGGAATCTCGTCCTCAAGATTCGGAGAGGCTAGAGAGAGAAGACATGCATAGGATAAATGAATTGAGAGATAGGGAGTCTTCAAGTTGGCTTCATGTCCAAGGGTGTTGAGTTGTTCATGGTTTTGAGGTATCGATTTGTCCTTCAAGTCTCTTCTGCATCGAAAGGTTAGGTTGTCTAATGGATTGTTAGAAAAGAGGGAAAAGTAAAGGATGAGAAAAAAAGCTATGAGAAGAGAAGTCTATCCACTTAAGAAAATGTTGCACACAAGATCGAAAAGTTCTACGTACGACGTACCAAAAGAAAATATACCATACAAGTTAAGATACAATACAACGTTCTACTCGATTGATATTCTTAATCTGGTGATATGACTCAATATACATAATGAGTCTTGGCAAAATTAGACTATATGGCTTAGCTGGCATTGCGATCTTCAGCTCACGGTCTTCGATTAACCCCGCTTGTTGTCCTTGAATGGTAGAGATGACTTGACGACTGTGTGATGCTCTCTTGATAGCTTCGTGTCTTGCAGTCTTGAAAGAGATGGTTAGAAACGTGTTGACCATCTATAGAATTTTTCAAGGAAAAGAGGATCTATTTAACAATATAAAATGGTGTGGGGAGAATTAGATAAGAAAGAATTGCTATGAAGAAGATAAGGATAGATAGTTGACCAAAGATGAGGAGAGAACAATTTATTTTTCTTGTTATGTAAAATAAGTTTTAAAGTATTTCAACTAATGACTATCTAACTAGTCACAACCTACAGTCCATGTCTCTGATATCATGTCTGTCGGACCCAGAAGTAACTCCCCAAATCCTCTGTGTATTCTACACTAGTCCCTGGAACAGTAGCTAGTGTACATAGTAAACAAATATGGTAACTTCCAAAAATCGCATAACTTTATTAGTAAATACCAGAGTTTATTACAAGAAAGTTTTACGAGCCAACAATAAAGAACACAGCGGAAGACGAAGAATAAGTAGTAGAGCCTAGCTAATCTGCTATAGACAAATGACTGGGGTAGTGGCCTAGTCGTCGAGATCCATACCAGTGGCGAAGTCCTTCTCCTTTGAATAATATTTTATTAAGTAAGGGTGAGTAAAAAAATGTACTCTGCAAGTTACACCCATAACAGAGTTAACGCATGCAAGGATATTATCAAAGGAATGATTATAGGGTTATTTGTGCAAAAGCAATCTTTGACATTTTAAATATAATAGCTAAGTTCAAATGCTCAAGTTTTTCAATAATTAAAAATATAGTTTTAACTGAATTAATAAAGCTAGTGTAGGCACCAACCTAACACTAACTTAAACATGAGCACCAACCCAGGGCTTCAACCCATAATTTTTCTCATGGACACCCATCCATGTTATAAATTGTTTTATAACACATTTTGAAATCAAAATCAAAGTCTAATTTGAGTGGCTTTGCTCATCATGTCCATGACTGTGGATATGGCTATTCGAATAGTTTTACACTCTGCAGAGGTTATACAACTTTGTCCACAAGAGATAACCAACTTATATTGTCCGCTTCACACACTTCCATTGGTGTGCGACTAAGTGATTATCACGGGGCTTTTACAATGTTCCATTCGAAAGTAGTCATGCCCGCTAAGGTTTCACTTCTATTGAGCTAACCACCCGTCAGAAGCCCCCTCTTGTGACAAGTGGGAATACTATCTAACCAACACCCGCACATCAAAATGCCACAACTAACAGTAGAACATTGCAAATTTATTTAGCCTAGCCTGACCCATTCCAGACTTGTGGTTGTGCGATGGAGCTTTGCAAGATGCGGCTCGAAGTCTGGTCATTAACTAACTTGGGTGACTTTCAAAATAACCCTTAGGCCTCAACCCTTCCCTGAATTGAGTCCGTGCATAAACCTACACCCACCAACTATCCATTTCGCACAAGTCCAAACTAGTTTTTAATTTTATTTTATTTTTCAAATCATTTGTAAACTTCCATGGCACACAAATGCTATGGATACAATCGAAACCGCATTTGATTTTTGGCTGAAAATTCCCAAATCAAATATTTCAGGTCTAAGTATGGCTAAACTTATTTTTTTTCCAAAATGTTCTTGTTCATACTATTGCATAAATTGGATTTTCATCTAAGTTGACAAGGTAGGTTTAATTCAACACCAACATTTGGCCATACAAAAGAATTAGGAATAACTATAATTTTGAAACATGGATTTAAATTAATTTGAATACAAATAAGCGTGCAATAATAATTTAAATGGAATTTAAATTGTCGGGCCCTTGGGTGTGCAATACCCGAAGACCCTATGTGTATACTATACTAGTCCCATGATCAGTGGCTAGTACACACATTTACAATATTTGGCATTCACATCCATACATTCACATATAAAAATAAAGTAAAGGGGTACTTAACTTAAACTATTACAAGTTATTACATCAACGGTAGAAGGCCAAATAAAAGCGATCAGAGGATCGTAATGGCAATCGGAGGGGGTGAATGATTGCGTGAATTGACCTCTAATTCAATCTCAAACTCATGTATATTGAAACACACGCAACCTTCTCGAGTCCCTCGAGAACCTTCACAGAATCTCTCCAATAACCTCTTCAAGAAGCTTTTCAAATATACAGCTCGAACACTGACAAACCGGAGACAAAGTAGAACAAATCTGAAATTTATTTCTTAGACTAGATTTGTGTCTACAAAGCGCTCATAAGCACCCTAAAAGACCTTGACCGAAAAGTCCTCTCAAGTTCTCTCTAAACCCCATAACCAAACAAAGATGAAAGCTACGGGTTCAAGACTCATTTGAAAGGACACATCCTCTGCCTCTTTTTATAAGCAAAGCCCTCTCCGTATCTCTAACAAACACTGCAATCTATCTTTCCGAAAATCAAGGGACCTGAAACCCTTACCAACACAGGTTTTTCTAAATTTCTAAGACTTTCCAAAACCGCAACCTTCCATATCTCCTCACGTTGTAAGCCTTCAGGAATCCGCCTCCCAAAGCTTCACCGTGCACCACCTTTGATCTCCACGTGCTCCAGCGTAATCCCAATCATCCCGTGACATCCACGACCTCCTAGACCTCAGATCTCCCTATCCTAGTCCGGGTCCTCCTCGTCACAACCATAATTGTCTTCACGCTCAACCTGGACATGCAAAGATCAAAGAAACACAAATCCTGGCACGATTTTCCAACTTGACCAATCATTAGCTCACACACACGCATAACCACTCTCATGCATCATGCAACAAGCTAAAACACATAAGCTCAACTTATCTTTAGCCAAACCCCCAAAACGGCGGACACATAGAGAACAATCGGTCGAAACTCCACGTTGGATCCGTTACTACCGCCCAGCGGTCGTACCTCTTAAAACACACCGGTACTACCGATCCTCAAAGTCATACAAAACTCTCCAAAACAAGCGGTCATACCATATTGCGATACTAACGTAGATAAAACTACGGTACTACCGATCTGCGGTTGTACCGCCCCAAAGCTGCGGTACTACCGCTTTCCAATGAAATCCAAGTATCCGAAAAACATATCTTCTGGAATTTTCAAACCGCCATGTAAAAAATGGAAATACCAAACTACGGTCGTACTGCTCCATGACTGCGGTACTACCGTTTTTCACTTGAGTTCAAAACTCTCAAAAACACCTTCTCTGGAATTTTGCAACCGCCATCTAAAAAACGGTATTACCGAGTCGCGGTACTACCGCCATTTCTCAAGTGGTACTACCGCTCAACTGAAATGCGCAAAAGACTCAGAAACACATGCCCTGCCATGTGGACGCTCTAGATTGACTTGGCCGTTCGGACCACATGTCAAGACCGTTGGATCTGGAGTACTGTTCAAAGTCCGAACATCCCTCTCGATAACCACCATCTGATTTCAATCCAAAGGCTAATACAACCAGTTACTTTCGGACGGTCCGAATGTTCTTCTTCAATATGAGCCGTCTGATCAAGATCTGACGGTTCGCTATCTCACGTCGGGACCCAAGTGAATTATGTATCTGTTAGCGTCACTTGCGGTTTATCTGCCCGACAGTAGTACTGCATGACCACAATCTTTACTACCGCAAAACCTGACAAAGGCTTATTTCCACATAAATCAAAGGCACTCAAAAGCTATTACAAAGCATGTCAACACCTAAGATCACAAGCATGTCAAAAAACAATGTATTCTTCATTAAACACCAAGACTAAGACTCTCTATTGTCAACGTGTTCATCATCAAATAACATGACCAAAAAACCTCCTGGTCTAACACAGTCATCAGAGTAAAAAGTAGCAATAGAAGAAGTAATAAAAGTAGCAAAATTCCAGCGGCATGCCCATCCAATCCCTCAGGCAACCGACAAGAAATAAGGCCTAGATAGACCCATCACCGAACCCTTCGGTTCCAGGTGCAAAGAATGTGTCATCTGGCATTGGCTCATCGTCGAACTCTGACCAATAATATAAACAAGATTGAGTACAATGCGTACTCAGCAAGATTTGTAGTGTATCGCAAAATTATATTTAATGCAAGGCTGTCAAAGGATGAGGCTCTACTCTACAAGTTATTTTGCTTAAAGCCATTTATATTTGCAATACTAATAAGTAGTAATTTGCAATGGAATTTGAAAAGAGTAGCTAAATATGTATAGGACAGTAAGTAAAGAACTGAACAAATAATAACAACTCGTAACCCTTCTCGGTTACGAGCACAAAAGAAATAATGATAACAACTTGCAACCCTCCTCGGCTGCGAGCCACATTTCATGTTTAGCTATAGACATGGCAGTTAACTCAATAAAATAAAACCCCAAGTCATTGCCCATGTTTTCCCAATAAAATAGTTTTTGAAAAATTAACACTAAAACCATACCAGCCGCACTAAGCACGCTCATGACCGCGAGCACGGCTATTTAAATAGATTTACACTATGCAGAGGTGTACAACTTTACCCATAGTACACGAATTCTCTGTATCACTTCTCACTACCGTAGGTAAGCAGTCTAGAGCTCGTGATACAACCTTTACATCACCTAGTCTTGACCTTGCACTAGCCTAGCGAATGTTTATCCTCTCTTACCTGGATACCCTCCGTCAAGTGAGGCATTCGCAGTTGTGTCAGTATGCTTTGTGCCCAACACCGTGGTGAAGGGAGCCCCTTCAAACATGCCTACCCGGTCATGCCCGCACTCTATAGTCTACCTACGTGCCAGGCTAGTTTTCAATGACTTAGCTACGACCACCCCATCTTGGCACATACGGTTGTACGCTTAGGTTTTAGTCCCAGAGTTGCTGGCTTCAGCCCTTAATTGACCCGAGCGAGAATCTTCCCTAGCTACTAGTGAGGTACACCTCTCACTCTTCTTAGAATATTATAACTCGCCCGCGTCTAAAACTTGATTTTTCATTTTATTTTTATATAAAACAACAAAGGTACACCCCCTCTAGATATTTTTTTCAAAATCTCCCAAATTCATAATTAACATATTGTCCTTTTATATTTTTTTTTGGAAAATCTATCGTTCTAGTAGCAGTTGTGCGATAATCACATTCAAAAATTCCCAAATAACATTATATATTGTCAAACACATATTCTAAAGGCTACAACAGTAAGGGATCAATATTCCAAGGAGATATATGCTGCAAGTAGGATTTACGACTATCGATTTCCCAATCATAGCTTTTTATACAAAACATACACGCATGCACAATAGATTTTGCAAAACAAAGTATAATAAGTAAAATACTGGGATCAACATAATCAAATGAGGTGCTTGCCTTGCTCTTGATGTTCTGAATATATGGTTGGTTGGTCGTCGAAATAATCACTCGATCAATCGACATCTAATTAAAAAAGAGCTGAAAACGAATTAAATAACACCAATATATTCAAGAGTGACCAAAATCAAATGTTTTTTTTTACATATTATGGTAGTTCATGATTTTATATGAATTTAGAAACAAGAATCATTCAATTTGGAGTTTTTATTGTGAAATTTATTAACGTTTTAATTTCACTCGGTTTGGAAATTCCAGAGAAAATGAGAAATATGCTTTCCAACAGAGAAAGCGTATTCTTTCGCATTTACTATTGAGGTTTACGCTTTCTAGTAAGCAAAGCATATTCTCCTCAGAACTAAAAACGTATTTTACATTTTTCCTTTAATTTACTCAATTCTAACAAGTGGGGTCCACTTGTCAGTGGCTCGGTCCATGCGAATAGCGCATGGACTAAAGTCCACGCACTCGGTCCACCGGTCCATGCATGGACCAGAACCCACTGTGCACTTAATGCACCGGGCCCACATGTCAGCGACTCATTAGTGGAAACATATTTTAAATGAACTTCGTTTACTGTGTTTTGGGCCCACGCGTCAGTGAGACTTAGCAGACATTTAATCAGAGTTAATTATTGCTTTGTCTTAACTCGACTGGGATTTGGTCTTAATGACCATGCTACAGTGTTGTCCCGTTTAGACAACGTAAAGCAGCGCTAGAGTGTTGGCTTGTAGTGCTTGTTGTCGGCTCGGTGGCACACAACGGCGCTGGGGAAAGCCCAAAATGGGTTCCCCATACCACTACACACCTAAGGGTAACGACGGCGAGGGCTGGGGTGGCCCGACGTGGTGGCACGACGGTGAGGAGTGGCAGTGGCGCTATGGGCTACAAGCCAAGCACAAACGAGCGACGCTTCCAAATAATTATCGTGCACAAGAGTATCTATGAGACCCTAGGAGCATACTAGAATGCAAAGGGTCACCGGAGATGGACAGGGAGTGGCTGGTGATGTTGAATCGAGGCGGCGACAAGGAGCTTCACTTGGAGAGGTCGTTGGAGACATTAAGGAAGCTCGGGGAGGCTTGAGGAAGCTTGAAGATGTTCTGGCGATGCTCCTGGTGCAAGGAATTGGCTCAGGGTGCGATGAATCTCCGGTGGCGACTAAGGCAGCGAAAACGACCAAAGATGGGGAAGATGTTAGCTCGGGTGTATTCCTGTGGACCAGAGGTGAAATCAAGTGAGGGGAAAGCTTCAAGGTGTCCTGAAACACGTGATGACGCAGAAAGAGCAAAGAGGAACCCTCTGGTGCGATGGAACGACGGTGGTGGCACGGCGGCCAGAGCGGAGCTCAAGCTCTATGGTTGTTTGAGCTCGATTGAGGAGGAGAAAAGGAAGAGGAGTGACGGGTGTGGCAGGGAAAGGATGAGAGGGAGCTCGGGGCGTGCTTTTATAGACAATGGGGCGAAGATAAGCGAGAGAGAGAGCGGGCACCGGCGGGCACAGGTGGCAGCACTCTCGTGTGTACGGGCAGGCAAGGGGTGAGCTAGGGTAGGGGATGGGTGCGGAGGTGACGGGGGAAGTGACGGGGACGGTTGGGCATTGGAAAACTAGGGGTGGCGCGGTCCAAAACGGTGGGCGCCCCAATCATACGCTCGCGAGCGTGTGCTGGCACGGCGAGCGCGAGGTGGACGAAGTGTCCGCTAGTGGGGCCCACTGTCAGTGAGAGGTAAGAGAGTAGATTAGGTTTAGGTTTTGAATTTCGGCTGAATTGTTTGCTGAATTTTTATATCGAGCAAATGACCTCAAAATTTTGTGAAATTTTTTGTGAGGGCCCTTGACCTAATGTGTTTTCTCCTGTAAATTGTTCAATAGTTTATCTCTTTTGTGATTTTCTCTAAAATTCCTACAAACTTCTATTCTTATGTAATTGTATTGTTATTTTAATAAAACTTTGTATAAGCTGGTTTAATAAATTTCCCCAAAGAATTATGCTCAAAATAATTCTCTTTATTATTTTTATTTTTAACCACATTTATTTTTAGAGAATGTTTGTTTGTATTTCATGATTTGCTTTTAAATAAAAGTCAATTTTCAAACACGGGTATTTATTTTCATATGCAAAATGGCCAAAGTATTTTCCCTAATGCATTTACAATATGTATTCCCAAAATCCAGATTTTGGGATGTTACATAAATAATTTGAAAAAATGGGATCAAATATGATTAAAGATGTAACTTGACTTGCTCAGATAATTATTGTTCTGAAACGGCGTCAAAACTTGGCTCTCCAAAGTCGTTGAAATCTATATGTGAAAATAAGTCAATTTTTTTTTTTAAAATCAAATAAAATGCAAATAAACTCCAAATTAAATATTTTTTGGTACAGATAGCTAGATCTTGATTTTAGATTAATCACATGAATCGGAGCTCAAACGAAGGAGAACGGGCTCTCGGAAGATTGAATTTCATATGAAATGATAGAATTGGATTTGTCAGAATTTATGGAATTATTTCTTTCTAAAGGAAAACAATTTATTGCGTCATGATGATGTCAGCCAAAGGATAAATGTATTTTGTCCAAATTGTTTTTCTAAAGAAAAAGAGAAAAGGCCACGTGGACATTGACTGGACAACATAGGGTGGCCACGTAGACAAGGGTGCTGAGGTGGCACACACATGGAATGCCACGTGGCAGCCAGGTGGTGGTGGCACACGGGAGCAAAGGGCTCCGGCGAACGATGGCTGGAGGTGAGGGCATAAATGGAAAGAGGGAGGTGCGGCAAACTTGTTGCGCATGGTTGCGGCGGAGGGGTGCGAGGGGATGGCCGACGGCGAGGAAAATGGTGGCGATGAGATCGGGTTGACGACGGCAGCGGCGTTCTGGCGGTCCTCCAACGATGTCGAGGGGAGCACCGTGTAGATCACAAGATGGCGGTGCTGACGGCGAAGACGGTGGTGGCGGGGCGTCATCGACGACGTCAGAATCGGTGGAGGAAATGCACACGACCGGCGAGCTTCAACGGGCGATTCCGGCGGAGTGGGTGAGAGTGAGGGGCTAAGCGATGTGGGAATGGAATGAAGAGAGGATGGCGGTGCCAAGGGTGGCTTTTATAGGCCGAGGGTGTCATCGAATCGACGTGCGGCGCAAGATGGCCGGCGAGGAAAATTTGGCTGGATAAGGTGGCGACACAATCACGGAAAAATCAGGCTGTTTTGGCCGGATTTGAAAACCTTCATGCGGGCAAAAAAGGCGGAAGCAGCGCTAGCTCAAGGAAGAAGAAAGGGGGAGAGAGGAAGAGATGACAGGTGGGGCCATGCGACAAAGAAAGAAGAGAGAAAGAGAGCAAAGGGAGAGGCTGACATTCGGGTCCCGCACGTCAGTGGGACAAGAGAGAGGAAGGCGTGGGCTAGGAAAAAGGGGAATGGGCCTGGGACAAAATGGAAAAACTGGCCGAGACAAATGGGTTTCGACTCGAAAGGAAATGGGGATTTTTAATTGAGTTTCGAATTTTAGAAAATGCAACAAATCAATTCGGCTTTTAGAAAATAGCAAATAGAGTTCAAAAAAGCTAGAAAAATTCACAGAAATTACCTGAATTATTTTGAACACAATAAAATTATTTCCAACTTAAAGTTGCATTTTATTTTGCACATAAATTATTTTTAATTTCTAGAAAAATAGGAAAACCTTTTTAAATCCAAAAATTCAAGAAATTAATTAAATTTTATTTTTAACTATAATATCCAAGAAAAACCAAAAACTCAATAACTTTTATTTTTCACTTTAAAATCTTGGAAATTAAATAATTTATTTATTTATTGTTAAAACCAAGAAAACTCCTTTTAAATGTCATGAAATCTAATGAAATAATAACTTTATTAATTTTATTTTTGGTAATGAGAACTTTGGGATGTTATAGGTTCCCTACGATCTTTGCACCAAGCCTGCGGTTATAAATAGCCAGGGAGTGAACTTAGGGTTTTTACTTCCCCAATAGTTCCAATCCTCTTGAGTTCTTACTTCCTCTATTTCCATTCGAATCGCAATTCTCCCCAAATCTCTTTAGATGCAACACAAATCTTTGAAGAAATGACTGGAGTCGTTTCCAAGTGTGATAAATTAGAGATGAACGTGGAGAAGATGACTGCTCTAGTCGTTGCGGAGAAGATCCTAAAGCGATCTTTGTTGAAGTGGACCAACGCTAAAGGTCAGCACTAGCCATCGGAGGAGTCAGATAGGATTCTAGTTTTTCAATCCTACTATGAATGCAGCCTCCGACTGCTTGCACACCCATTAATTCTTTTTGGTCGTTCTCAAGCATTTTAGGGTGGAGTTGGTGAACTTGGTTCCCAATTCCATCATTATGCTGAGCGTGTTTGTGTACTTGTGCGAGACCTATATGGTAATCTTTCCAGATCTTGATCTCTCCAAGTATTACAGCGGAATGGGAAAGCACCGATTGATTGCAGACAGTTGTGTATTTCAACTCTATGGCGGGATGTCGAAGGAGTATATTCTTATGTTCACCCGGTCGTTGTGGCCGGGATGGAGGAAGAGATAATTCTACTGGACCGTGACCAAGGACGACAGTCTCTTCTTTGAGGGCAAGCCCATGTTGAAGAACAAGTCGTGAGACTCAGCTCCGAGCAACCTCAACCGTTTAGCCCCTTACATCCAAGCCATCAAGGACTTGAGAGAAACACGACTAACTAGATGGCATGTGGTGAAGGATTTCATCACGTGACGTATTAGCCCCATGAAGAATCAAGCACATCCAATGTGGAATTACTCAGGGGTTAAGGATCCGACTAGAGACTACGAGAGAGGTAATTTTTATAATTAATATGCTCTTTTTTATTTATGATTCGATCACATTTATTCATCATATCCTTCCATTCGTAGATCTGCCATAGAGAGAGATTGACACTCAAGTCAAACAAGCATCTGAGAAGGCCTCTACGATCACAGAGGGGGCTCCTCAAATATTGGCGGTCATGTCTGAAGAGGAGAAAACAAGACGCCTAAAGGTAATCAATATTTGTGTTGATTTCATTTTTAGGGATTGGTAGTCATAGTTTCGACCACTTATCAATTCTTGTTCCATGACCCTAGATGCTCCTGGCATCGATTTACGGTCTGCTTTTGACAACTCATAGGAAGGCCAGGTTCCTCTGAGTAAAAGATGTTGTCTTGTAAAGGCAGTCGATAAGCAGAAGAAGGATGGGAGCTCGAGCTCCGCCCTTCCACCAACCTCTCATGTGGGCCTTTTCCTAACAGCTTCGACTGTAAGGGACAAAGGGAAGGTGGTCGTAGACCTTAAACATAATGTCCCTAAGGCCAAGGTACCCTTTTATTATGAAAATAAAACATTCTCAGTTTCCTCTTCTACTCTTGCCAAGCGAATCAAAAAGGAAAACTAGAAGAGTTACATTTCTTTTGTGAAGGCTACTGCTGCTCCAACAGAGCCTGTGGTTGAAAGAAATGATAGCCCCCAGGCGATCGAAGCGAGTTTCGACCACTAAGATGGGGAAATTGCAAGAGAAGCTCCATCTACTCCTCACGATGCACGTTGGTTGATGCACTCGACTGTGAGAAAGCCGAGTCGCAAAGGTTAAAGGTTGAAAAAGAAGCCTTGAAAAATAATCTTTAGGAGACTAACTCTACAGCTTGTGAGCCGCAAAATGTAATTAAAAGTAAGAAGCTTACTTATATTTGCCATTTCGACAACTTCTTTTATTTTTCAGATAAAGAAGTCGATATGGGTAAGCTTCGATCTGAGGTCGAATCATAGAGTATGGTGATCGATGAGCTTACCTGTATCACCAAAGAAAAAGACAAGGCCATAAAGGAATGAGCGGAGTAGTGCTCGAAAGACGCTGCCTCTCATGAAAACGAAGTCAAGAAGCTTGACGATCGCTTGGCAGGTAAGAATTATTTACTTACAACCAGTATAAAGTACGAGTCTTAATTTGGAGTTTTACTAACTGGTCGTTACTCTATTTTCAGAGCAAGCATTAGAAATAAAATGACTTCATGAGGTTGTGACTATGTTTCCCTCCTGAACAACGTGCTCAGAGGCCTAGGTGTTGAGGAGGTAACTTGTAACACACCGGCTTAACAAAAGCCCAAGATGCCACCTACAACTACTATCGCTACCAATTTTAACCATTAAACAAGTATTACTAACACCTAGATTTCAATAATAAACATTCCACAATATGACAATCATAATTTTAGCAACATATTAGTCCATAAATTGAATGCAATATGAACTAAATACTTAACAAAGGCATCATAAATAAGTTTCAATTAGGGAACACAATAACTGACAATATTACGAACCATAAGGAACTAAGAGAAACCATAAGTTGTCCAATTATTACCATGAAAATTGCTAAAGTGCTTAAGACCAAAAGGAATGAATTATTAAGTGGTGTGAAGTGATACAAAATGCAATTGTTCTATGTTCTACTTCCACCCCGAAGCATGTCGTCATCACGTTCACATAAAACAACAAATAAGCAAGAATAAGTTCACGACTCAGTAAGTACAAGGTAAAACATCAAAGTGGCATCACCTCAACAACAATTCATTCTCATTATCTCAGATCACATTTTCATCTTTCATGAATGCAATGCAAACTCATGCTCATGCCACAACTTCACTTTTGCTTATACCGGTATAGCGGAGTATAACACCCGTCGGTGTTCACTCATGCCCGCGTTCTCAAATGCTGGAACCCATTGCCCGTCCTTTTTTATACGGGGACCTCATTGCCCATATCTTACATATGGGGACCTCATCCCACTCCTGTGGGTCAATTCATTCTCACATGAACGCTCAACATGTAATGCAACAAATAATCATCTTTTTTTTTCCATAATCACCATCCTCATCATCCATTTATCAAAAGCATTTGGGCAATGTGAAATAGGCGTATTTGGCATGAATAATCATGACAAGCATTCATTTAACCAAATGATAATTCCAAACACTCAATATCATACTACCATGCACTTGCCTTTCTAGTTGTGACGACTGAAAAAATTGGAAGGTGACATCAATCCCGAAGCCACTCTACCTACAATAAATACCCAACTCAATACAAGCTACAGTAATACAAATCAACACTTAATCGATGACGCTCCTACGTGCTCTCCAATTCCACAACTTTCCCTCATTACTGGATAGTCTCCCCTGTTGTCCCGGCACTAAAATCGTCATAACTTTCGACTCCCACATCGAAACATAGTAAACCATACCATTTGTGGAATCTATACAAAATTTTCCACAACTTCTTAGGTGATAAAAAATCCATATTAAATCATCCAAAACCCCGTTTTTAACCTAGAATACAGATCTGTCATCTTCTGGACAGCAGATTTAACATTTTCATAATGTTTAATATACACATGCAAAAATAATGAACTAAGACTTTTCAAAAACTACAGGGAATTATCTACCAGTTCTCAGGTATGTCCAAAATTCCATTCGGCCATTATCTCAGCCAAATTAATGTTTTCCCACGATTGTTTCCAGCAGCAACCCAGTTCTGGACTATAGTCTTCCAAAAATCATAACTTCTATTCTACCCATCCGAAAATCATGTTCTTGGACTCTATGGAATCCTTAAGAAGTTACCGACCCTTTTCATGTAGACCAAAATCCTAAATTATTCCATATTATATTTTTAATCTACAGATTAATGCGTTCTGCCAAATTACTCCTGGGATAGAAATCTTCCGGAGGCTGTATCTTTTAGCTCACTACTCTGTTTTTAACAATCCATACCTTTTTGGAAAGCTAACACGATAACTCAACTTTTCTCTAATTACATTGAACTCTAATTCTAAGTCTAAATACCTCTAATAATCCCTGCAACGTTTTACCCTAAACCTAACGAATCTGCATAGAAAAATCATCTAATCTTCCCATTGTCCAAACGTTCTAAGAGCTGAATAGAGATTAACCTAGGACAAATCTAATGGGTTCAGATCGTTACCCTCGAAGTCACGATGTCAATCACAAATTTTTCCGTGAGATCCCTCTCTCTTTCTTTCTCTCTTCCTTCTTCCTATCCTCTCCTCCTTTCCCATACCTCCTGCTGGCCGAACTCCAGTCCAACAGCTATGGCGTCGACTCTAGGGCAGAGGGACGGCAAGGGGAGGTGCAAGGGGTGGGGTGGTGTTGGCTTGGGAGTTTGGGGAGCACAGGGGCACCCCTAGGGTCATATTTAAATGCCAAGGGACTGGAGGGTCGTGGCTTGGACATGGTAAGGTTGGAAACAACTGACATTGAATTTGATTCGGAATACACTTTGAATTCGAGTCAGTTTTCCACTTTTCTTCTGTGTAGCGAACACTTACAATGTGTTGGACCAAAAAAAGGCGACTAGAGGGGGGGTGAATAGGAGTACGCTCACTTTTTCACAAAGTATGAATTCAACACCAATTTTACTCCAGTAGCTATGAAACCTATGAAGATCAATCTACAAGTACAGTGGAATACTTGTATTGAATTCACACTAAGAACCCCAAAGCAATAGATCAAAGGAAAATCAAATCAGAGGCTGAGCGGTCAAACCGGTTTTTGTACGGCGGTCTGACCGGTTCTTCGAGCGGTCAGACCGGCGTTCTAAAATCGGTCTGACCGATTTTGTCCGTAACAAGATGAATGTACGAAACCAAAACTCAAATCGATCTAACTTTTGATCTATGCGCCAAACTCCACGAAACTTGACACACACCTTCTCAAAGATATTGTGAACCTATTCCAATCAAGGATCGCAGAAATCCAAGCCAAGGTTCCTATCTTTTGCAGTTTGAGCAAAGTTAGGTCAAAAACCGAGTAAAAATCAAAATATAATCTAGAGACTTGCTCGTGGGAGATTGATGATCAAGATGATCCTAGATGGATTCCCACAAGTCACAGCAAGTTAGATCAAGCCAAGAAACCAAGCAAAGACTCGAGAATCAAAGAGAAGCACCAAATCACCAAATAGAGAGAAAAAGAGAGAATAGATTCATCTTGAGAGAATTCTCTTTGGATTGATTTGATGAGTATTGGTTTACAGCCACTCCACCAATGGAGGACAAAGACTCAATACATGAGCACAGAATTCAATCCAACTCTCTAGAACCCTAACCTCCACTAATCCTCTCCCTAAGCAAATTAGGGTTTCAAAACAATGAAAACGATTGAGGGGGTGCAGCCACCTCTCTCCTCTATTTATAGTGGAGGCTTAGACCTTCTAGAAGATTGAACCCTAATGGGCTCCCGTTAAGGCCCACACACAAACGGGTCACATACGCACGCGCTTTAAAGCGCCGTCTTCATCTCTTGACCTAATCCACTTCACCTTGCACCATCTTGCACCGTGATTTGGCAAAAGGTCACCAAGGCGGTATTTGATAGAATTACCAAAATACCCCTCATCGATCTTTTTGCAAAGACCGAGTCCCAACTGCGTGAAACACATCCATGCTTCACCACGTGTAAGTTGATCCTGCGGCTCTCTTCATGTCGGCAAGTCTCTCCCATCCGGCTCCCACCGAAACCACCATGGCATTTGCACCGACCCCCACGCCGCTTGATCTAACCCGTCGCACCGAACTGCCCGTTCGGTCATCCTTGTCCATTCTGTGCCATGCTTGAACCCATTGATCTCACCCGGCATCCTTGATCGTTCTGGACCTCAGCTCTCCAAGCCTAGTCCCGATCATCCTCGCCGTTGACCATCGTTGACCTCCAAGCAACCTGCACAAACATAGACTAAGAAATCGTTTTCGGGAACAAGTTCTTCGCAACTTGACCCACGTTAGTCAAAATATGCATCATGCATCACATATGCCATGAAACTCATGAACTTGACCTAACTTCCAAACATCGCCGCCACGAAGGACGACGAGACAAGTGAAAACCGGTCAGACCGCCACCATGGCCGGTCTAACCGCCCCCTGGTCGGTCTGACCACCACCTGTTGACTAGTCTGACCGCCCAGCTGGGACTTAACCAAATTTCCATCCTGAAAATCCGAAACCTACTGGAATTTTCAAACCAATAGAACTTTTGCCTTGAAGCTCCAAAAATTATGAGACCAAGTGCAGAAGAACCCTCTCACTTGCCTACACCCTCTATTTTTGGCCCAGCTCCAAAATCCAAAAACATTGCAATGGCCGGTCGACCGCTCGAGCAAAGCCGGTCAGATCCAGCTCCATCGCCGGCTCGATCCATTTCCCGGCCGGCCGATCACCACAATGGCTCGGCCGTCGCCGAGGCCTAACAGACCTGGAGCTTTGCCGAAAACACGTGATTCGACAAACCGTCAATGACATTGCCAATTGTAACATCATCCTAAGATCTCAGGCATATCCCTATGATATCCACACAATGTTTATCTTTGTGTATGTGTAAAGCTTCATTTCCAACAATTGCCTTTTCGAGTAGTGTAACTCGTAAGATAGCGAAAAAAAATGAGAATTGAAATATAAGATTATGAATCAAAGTGATGATTATAACTTTATTCTAGCACCCGACTAATTTCTTAGTTGAAGTAATTGAACTAAGGAAACAGTGAAAAAAGAGCTTGTTTATTCTAGGCATGACCCATTCTGGCCCGCAAACTAAAGGGGGTCTGTGGCGTTACCACGTCTTGAGCTAAGCGACCCAGACGCGACTGACGACCTTCGAAGCCGTCTTGGTCTTGGCCGCCCAAGCCCGTTTATCCCAACGGGCCAATTCTAGCCCACTTAGCCCGTTAAGCCAAAAAGTTCAAATTTTTTTTTAGAAAAATCCAAAAAATCATAAAAATGTGTAGAATTCAAAAATACATATGAAAATTATAAAAATGAGATAAGCATATTGAAAATGTAATAGAATTTTGTTAATGTTCAAATAAATGCTCGTTAAAACATTTGTCATTTAGCTCATAAGATATGAAAAATTGAAAAACATATAAAATAATCCTAAAATATATATATATTTAAAAAACCCCAAAAAATATATACACTAATAAAATGAACTATATAAAATTTAAAAACTACAAAATAAAACCGTATCGTATTAAAAATGGAAAGAAAATCATATAGATATTAATAAATAAAAATAAAATTACATATGTATATTAAAACAAGATCGTGTCAAATTTACCGACACTATTCATCTTAGTATCGTCTTGCATCAGCCCGGTTTATAAATAGTATGAACCGTACCCTATTTAGACCAAACCAGTAGTATCAAACGATCCGACGTTCGGCCAGCTCTACCCCACAGTCAACGCATCCAAGAGGGGCCCAAAAAGTTACCGGATTCGATGGATCCCAAAAAGAAAATTAACTGTAGGCTATACTGAACCCCCACGTCCACCGCCATCAACGCGCAGTAAAAAACGCGGCCGCTGCGCTTCCTCCGCTGCACCACCTTCACCTGGAAGGAAACGCAACTCTCACTCCCCCACCACAGCACAGCCGCGCACGCACAATGTCGTCCGGCAGCGCACCCAGCCCGCTCCGCCACGGCCTCGACGACCCCCGCCGATACTTCGACTTCGACGATGATGAGCCTCTCCCGCTGGGACGGCGCGGAGTTGGTCCCTTCCTCGTCGATGACTGCACTCCCCCACCACCGCACCGCCGCGCACGCACAATGTCCTCCGGCAGCGCACCCAGCCCGCTCCGCCACGGCCTCAACGACCCCCGCAGATACTTTGACTTCGACGATGATGAGCCTCTCCCGCTGGGACGGCGCGGAGTTGGTCCCTTCCTCGTCGACGACTGCTTGCCCCGGCGCACCAAGACCCCCGCCTCGCTATGCCGGCAGTCCCGGAGGCCCAAGTTAGTCTGCCGCTACCTCCCCCCCTCTCCCTCCCCCACGGCATTGAACTTTAATTCGAGGACGGCTCCGGCGTCTTCCACGGAGGCCGTCATCCTTGGCCCGGCGGCGGAGGGGAACCCGCTTAAGCGTCGCCATCCAGCCTCCGCCGTCTCCGTGGGCGCCGCTACGGCGTGCCGTGCGTCCCCGACCGCAAGACTGATGGCCCCGGTCGCCTACCCTCGCACCCCGTGGCCGACCTGTTTGGGAGACGCTTCGGCCTCAGGTAGCGGCGGTTTGATCTCCGGCTCCGCATCGAACCCGACTGTTTTGAAGACTTCCGTCGGAGGCGGAAGGGTTTTTCTCTCCGGCGCCGCGCCCAAAGCGGCCGCTCCAAAGGCAACGGCTTTGCGCACGTACGGCCGGGACATGACGGCCGAGGCCGGCAAGACTGATCCGGTGATCGGTCGCGATGACGAGATCGATCGCGTCCTCTGCGTCCTCTGCCGTCGGACCAAGAACAGCGCCGTGCTCGTCGGCGCGCCTGGGGTCGGCAAGACGGCCATCGCGGAGGGCCTCGCGCAGCGCATCGCCAAGGGGACGGTCCCTGCTGCGCTTTCCGGAGCGCGCGTCGTGGAGGTCGACCTCGGCGCGATGGTGGCCGGGACCAAGTACCGTGGCATGTTCGAGGATCGCATCAAGAAGGTGATCCAGGAGGCGGAAGACGCGGCCGGCAAGGTAATTCTGTTCATCGACGAGATGCACATGCTGCTCGGTGCCGGGGGGTGCAAGGGCGGCAGCATGGACGGTGCCAACCTGCTGAAGCCAGCGTTGGCCCGTGGTCGTATCCGCTGCGTGGGCGCTACGACTTTCGACGAGTACCACAAGTACGTTGAGAAGGATGCCGCATTCGAGCGGCGGTTTCAGAAGGTGCACGTCGAGGAACCGAGCACGCAGGCAACCATTGCCATTCTGCAAGGGCTAAAGCAGCGATACGAAGAGCACCATGGCTTGAAAATTCAGGATGCTGCTCTTGTTGCCGCAGCACAACTCGCAGGCCGCTATATCAATGGTGAGAAATTTTGTTAAATTTGTTCATAGCTTATTTCTGCTTGCTTGCATGGGCTTTCTTGATACTGTATGGCCACCGGGCCTGGTTGATGTAGACATTGGAAGCTATAAAGTTTGCCATAGTTACATTTCAAGATGGTGCAATGATGTAGGAATTGTAAAGAACAAAGTTGCGCATTGGCAATTGCCATCTATTTAAGGCTTTGATTGACTTCTAGATAACTGGATATTATCAGATTTGCACTTTTTATAAATTTGAGTAGCGTACACAGAAGGAATTTACATTCCAAAAAATTAATTAGTGTGATGAGAAACAAGAAAGTACTTGGATGCAGAATGTAAGATGTAAGGGACAGGCGTAAGTATTTGGCCTTTCATTTGTCATATCTTTAAATTATCTAGTCCAATGCCCTTTTCTTTTAACTGAACTTTTTGATATTTTGATTCAGGTCTTTAGATTAAAACAGATCCTGATGTTTGATAAGAAAAATAGTCATCCCATTGATCCCAAAAGTTAAAAAATAAAAACTAATGAAGATAACATCATAAGTCATAACTATCACATGAGTATGCATATGATGATATTAATAAAATGCATATAATTATTTTGTGCCAAGTACTGCGAGTTCTAATTCTATGTGATTGTTTCTAAGCCAATCCACCAAAGCCAACCTATGAAGTATATTCACAGCTATATATATTAGCTCTAAAATCAATGAGGAGCAATTAGATTACATGCTATTAGCATCTCTGTGCATGCCTGCTACATTTGTATTCCATTGTTTCCGTTTCCACCACGTCCACAATCACTCACCATGGAAGACCGTTTTAAGTGAGTTTATCATTTCCAATTTAACATGAGAGGTGATTAGTAGTGGCACTCACCTAGCGTCTAGACTCTAGTGTCGTAGGAATTATGATGTAAAGAAAGGGAAGAAATTGGAGTAAGATCTTAATGTATCTCGGTCAGGTGCCTATCCTTGAGTGCATCCTTGGCTCACTTGATCCCTTGGTGAATTCAATTATTACATAAAGGTGGTGTAGCACGATCATTAATACCCTGCTGTTTGTCTTGTTCCTTAGACCACATTATAATACTATTGAGTTTTATGACATTGGATACATGAAAGTTGAAATAATGGATAAATCATATTTAAAGATCAAACAATTCCATGAGGATGTCTTGTGAATAAATGTGGCAACTTGCAATGTTCATATCAATTTGAATGCATGCGTGACAACAACATATATGGTTGAGAATAATGCTGGATTTTATTGCTGCTGCCTGTAGGTCGCCAATTTCCTGATAAGGCAATTGATCTCATTGATGAGGCATGTGCCAACACAAGGATGCAGATTGACAACCATAGAGAAGTAAATGTCACAACGATGCAGATTGACAGCCAAGAAGAAGTGAACACTGTGCAAAATATCTCCGCAAATGCAGTGAAGGAAGCAATTGTTGGCCCAGATCATGTTGCACAAGTAGGCATCCTTAATGACATTTGTGTAAATACTTTCGGTTATTTCAATGTGATGTGCTTGTTATGTTCTGATTGTATTTGAAGGTTGTGAGCCGATGGACTGGCATTCCTGTCACTACACTTGATCAAGAGGAGAAGGAAAAGTTGATCCACCTGGCAGACAGATTGCACGAGCGAGTTGTTGGCCAGGATGAAGCGGTCAATTTGGTTGCGCAAGCAGTGTTACGGTCCAGGGCCGGCCTTGATAAATCTGGCCAACCGATAGGCTCTTTTCTCTTTCTGGGCTCAACTGGTGTTGGAAAGACGGAGCTTGCAAAAGCTCTTGCTGAGCAACTATTTGACAGCGAGAAGATGTTAGTCCGCTTTGACATGTCTGAATATGTTGGGAGTGGGTCTGTGTTGCGTCTCATTGGAGCACCTCCAAGGTTTTGTGTACTGCGATCTTGTGGTTGAACTTCACATTTTCATACATGTCTTTGGTTTGGCTGATCGCAGTGCTTCTTTTATTACATCTTAAAGCTATCATGGACATGAAGATGGTGGACAACTGACAGAGAGAGTCAGGAGGCGCCCATATAGTGTCATCCTTTTTGATGAGGTGGAGAAGGCTGATTCCGCAGTGTTCAACATTTTCCTTCAACTCCTTGATGATGGTATGTTGACTGATGGCAAAGGCAGGACCGTAGATTTCAAGAATAGCATCATCATTATGACCTCAAATCTGGGAGCAGAGCACCTAATGGCAGGAATAACTGGCAAAACAACAATGGAAGCTGCGCGGGATCTTCTCATGATACAGGTTTGTGAATCCCAAGATATACCCACCCCTGTAAAGGCCGCAGTAGATGCTTTGGCGCTTTCTGATTGTCATAAATACGTGTTTGTGCAGGTTCAGAAACACTTCAAGCCTGAGCTTCTCAACAGATTGAGTGAGACTGTGATATTTGAGCCGCTTTCGCATGACAAACTGAAGGAGGTAGTGAAAATTCAGATGAAGAGCGTTGTTGCCAGTGTAGCTGACAAGGGCATTTCTCTAGTTGCAAGTGACACCGCGTTGGACGTCATTCTATCAGAATCATACAACCCAGTAAGTACATTTTCTTTTCAGTATCAGAATCATACAACCCAGTAAGTACATTTCCTTTCCAGCATTAATGCACGATCAGACTCCCTTTCTCTAATAACCGGGAGATAGTTATTTTCTATCGGTTTGTATGTGGTAACCAAGCTCTGCCTCTTGCAGATGTACGGTGCGAGGCCCATAAGGAGGTGGGTGCAGAAGAATGTGATGACAAAGCTCTCCGAGATGCTAGTCAAAGGAGAAGCTGATGAGGGCTCAACTATTTCTGTTGATGCTATGGACGACAAGAAGGGGCTGAAATATGTAGTGAAGAAAGCAGCGGATCCGCGAGGCAAGAGGCCAGTCATGGAGCTTCCTAGTGACTCCAACGACAGCGATGATGTGGTCGAGGTCACTCCCATAACAAAGAAGATGAAGGTGGTAAGCATAGCAGCAGCAGCTGTCAGTGCGTTGGCGAGCAAAGCTTCTTTTGGGTCTGCCACTTATAATAAGTAGGTTTTACCGCCCTAGTACTTGTGCTCCGAGCTGTAGCTTGGAACATGCTACCTCGTTTAGCTTGATGACGGGCAGATTCTCGCTCTATATATAGAATGGATGGTGTTTAGTGTTTTGCCGATGTTTTAATATAAAAAACTTATGAAATGAATGCTGGACCTCTTTAATCGAGACAACGCAAGATGAGACTTGGATTTTTAGACAGATTTGGGTTTTCTTCTGGAAGGATAACAACTGAACTTGTATTAGTTGTGTTTACAACAAAAAGAAGTTTCTGAATGCTGAAAATAATGACTACTGTCTTATTTTGTTGCTTCTGTCGTGTTCTTCTGTCCACAGGTGTTATCTCTTGTATAACGTATGAGGGTGTGGCAGTTGTCTTTGTCAGGAGGCGCTTTAACGATTGATGAATTGTGCACGTTTAATGATAGTTATTGTGAGAGATATTCTCTTCACGTCTGCCTTGTAGTAATGCTAAAGACAAGAATTATATGCAGTTATATCAGAGAATAACAGAACATGTTCATCTATTGCGTACAAATATACAGTGTATAAGGTCAGTAGTCGATTTGATCTATATGTCTGTGGGCTTTATCAACCATAGAATGGCCGTTGTTTGACTTGTAAAGTTTACTACCATGAGGTATTGTAGAAAAGGTTACGATTAGAAAGTGGTTGTAGAATATCTTACGATCAGATTGTAGTTATAGGATAGCTTACAACTATATAAGGTGGTCGTAGAATGACTTATGACCACTACATAAATATAATCTTCCTTTAATGATAAAGCGGTACCTCTGAAGGGTGTATAAAAATATTATTATCAATAAAAAATATTACAGATAAATAACTTAGTTAATTGAGGATTATTAAATTCTTGCTGTCTAGTCCACCAACTTCAAGTGAAAATGACTTACTTAAAAAGATGTCGTACGACTATGGTTGACGAGAAAGTGTGTCCGACTGGAATCTCTTTTGACTAAAAATTGACTTAGTCAAGAGAAAGATATTTTTACTTGAGTTGTAAAAATAAAGTTTACTTTTTTCGAACAGACAAAATAAAGAATACCATCCCCTCTTACAATTTCTGTCAGTTGGGAGCGGTTCCCAAAAAGATTGTAACGGTTGGGTTCTGTTGGACCCGGGAGTACCACCACCAAATCCTCTGTGTATTCTACACTAGTCCCTGGAATAGTAGTTAGTGTACACAGTAAACAAATATGGTAACATCCATAAATCGCATAACTTTATTAATAAATATTATAGTTTATTAAAAAAAGATTACGAGCCAACAATAAAGAACACAGCGGAAGACGAAGAAGAAGTAGTAGAGTCTAACTAATCTGCCACAGGCAATCGACTGGAGTAATGACTTAAACGTCGAGATCCACACCGGTGGCAAAGTCCTTCTCCTCTGAATAACATTTTATTAAGCAAGAGTGAATACAAAAATGTACTCTGCAAGTTACACCCATAACAGTGTTAATGCATGCATTGATATTATCAAAGGTAGGTTTATAGAGTTAATTGTGCAAAAGCAATCTTTTACATTTTAAATACAATAACTAAGTTCAAACGCTCAAGTTTTTCAATAATTAAAAATTTAGTTTTAACTGAATTAATAAAGCTAGTGTATAGACCAACCTAACACTAATTTAAACACGGGCACCAACCTGGGGCTTCAACCCAAATTTTTCTCATGGACACCCATCCAAATCATAAATTGTTTTATAAAACATTTTGAAAAAAAAAATCAAAGTCTATCTTTGAGTGACTTTGCTCAACATGTCCATAACCGCGGACACGGCTATTCGAATAGTTTTACACTCTACAGAGGTTGTACAATTTTACCAACAAGAAATAATCAACTTATACTATCTGCATCACACACTTCTATTGGTGTGCGACTAAGTAATTATCACGAGACTTTTTCAATGTTACATCTGAAGAATCTAAACCCGCCATTATGAGTTAATGGAGTATTTTGGTGATTGACAAATCTATATGTGAGACTAACACTTCTATTGATATACCTAGTGTGTAGTCTTATTTGGATGAAAAGGTAAAAACCATGGAGGTATGCACTCGACATCATTTCTCATATCTTTTTGCATTCCACGGATCCAAAATATAGGTTGAACTTCACTAAAAGTCTAACTTAAATATGTGCATATGTTTTTATTACACATTCGTGTATGCACACATTTAGGGGGAGTTCACTATTTATTTTGTGGTTTCATTAGTATTAATCCATATTTCTTTATCCACATATATTAGGGATCTATACTTTGAAACATGCCCTTTGAGTATATAAAACTTGTGTAGTTCATATATACTCATATTACTTTATATTCAATTATTTGCAATTGTGTTGTGCGACTAATGTGTGTGCTAAGATGTTTTCAAGACTTTGTCCTGGACTTTGAATGATGACATGAAAAGGAAATGCAAAGAAGATAAAAGATCGACATGGCTAGAGATAAAGGAGTCATATATTGCATTTTGAAAAACTTCTGGAAGAATTTCAGTGGAAATTGGTATGACCATATTTGGTAAGCGATACTACCGATGTGCGGTAGTACCAGAGTTCATTTGGTGGAACTACTGCGTCGCGGTATGACCGCATATCCTTGGTGGAACTACCGCTGAACGTTCGAACCGTCCGAATGTGTGGTCCGATCATGTGCTCCGATCGGGTGAGCTAGTCAGGTCAAACCAAGTGGTCCGGTCGGACTTGAGAAACGGTAGTATCGGAGTTCATTGGACAGAATTACCGCGTAGCAGTATGACCGCAAATCCTAAGCAGAACTACCGTAACCCTATCTTTCCGAAAACTAGTCGGCGGTACGTTATTTACAAACAGGGCCTGTTATGGACCTCGAAGGGAAGCGGTCGTACCGCCCTTATGATCGGAAGTACCGGTGAGCAGAACTACCGCATGATCAATGGCGGTAGTACGTCACCTTTCTGCAACGGCTTATTAAGAAGCATTTATTGCAGATATATCTTAGTAATTAATGTTAATCATTGTGGGACTAACATTTTCTATGAGTTGGATGAATAGGTTATGTTCTAGGGTGATAAAGACTTTGGATGGCATCATGAGTTGATCGTCATCAAGTCAAGGTTCAAGAAGAGGATGCATCATGTGTTGATGCATATCAAGATCTCGAAGAGGAGATGATCATGAGTTGATCATCAAATCAAAAGAAGATCCATCATGTGTTGATAGAGGTCACGTAAAGGATGCATCATGGGTTGATGCATATTAAGACAATGACCTGGACATGAAGTGAAAATGTGCATCATCAAACTTCAAGAGGATGCTCAAGGAAAAGGTATGACTAGCTAGGGCTAAGGATGTGTTCCTAGTCTTTTACCAGTCTTGGTATTTGGTTGGAAGACCGGATTGCTAGTATAGGTTTGCCGTACTATTAAGAAGGGTCTTGTCTAGTAGCTTGAGTCTCATCATGTGTTGATAGCTCAATCTTGCTTGCTCTAGCTCTCCGTGGCATGATGCTATTATTTGTGAACGTGTTTTGCAAATAGCCAAGGCTCATGCATTTAATCCTTGTAGCATGTGACTATACTTTGCTAATGTGTTTCACAAATGGTTGAAGTCCATGTACCTAGTCCTTGTGGCATGATCTAAGTTTACAAATGTGTTTTGCAAATTGTTGGGATTCATGCATTTTTCCCTTGGCATTGTCTAAGATTGTTTGTTACTATTTCTTTGAACTTAGACCATCGTACTAGATCTTTGAAGTTGTGCTTTTTGATTTAATCAGATGTGTTTGAGATCCATCAAATAGGTGGGTTGTATAGCCCTCTGAATAAGCTTTCCATAGAGCCCAAGATCACTCAATTCCGATATCGGAGTCAAAAGTTATGACCTTTTTACCGAGTGTCATCTGTGCTGAAATTGGACTGCGGTAATACCGCTTGAGAAGAGTGGTACTAGCGCAGAACAGTGGTATCGGCCTTTGTACTGTGGTACTACCGCACTAAAAATTTTAACGGCTAGTTTTTGAGCATTTAATACACCATTTCCGACTGTTGGGAAAAAAATCAATAGTACTAGGCTTTGAACGGCGGTACTACCACATTTTTGCTAAATTTGCTGATTTCTGCTCCCAACGGCTAGTTTTTGTATGTGGACAATAAATACCCACCTTGGTCGGTTGAGAAACAATTTTTGGCATTCCATTTCACTCACTTGAGCTAGTGTGAGCTTCTCCTCTCAATTGTGTATGTGTTGCACCTTGTGAGCATAGAGAGAGTTCTCTAGTTGCATTTGCTGCATCTAGAGGTGGATTTCGTATCCATTTGAGCTTGTGCATTTGTTGCACGTGGTGAAAGTCAAGCAAGGGGCTTGGCTTGTTACTCTGGGTGTTTGCCGACGCCTAGACGGCATGGAGGCGTCGTGGACTGGTGATCTTCTCAAGAAGCTTGTGAGAAGGCCCGGCATGTTGTGAATGTTGGAGCTCTCCTACCCGGAGCGGGAAAGAGCTACCACTAGTGGAATTGATGTGTTTGACTTAATTAGTGGAGCCGGTCCAATTAGTTTGGGCTTACCTCAACGTGGATTAGGGGAGACAGGCAAGTCTCCGAACACTACGGTAAAACGTCATTGTGTCATTGCGGTTTGCTCTCTAATGATTTACTTTGTGCAATTTATATTCCTAGAATTAAATTGCTTATATGTCTTTGTATGTTTGCTATCATTATCAATAGACTTATTTTGTTGGTGCACTTAGTTAAGACTAGTTGATTTAGGTTGTAATTGAGCAAAACCGAATTGATTTACAATTTCACATAAAACTCGGTTTTAGCCAAAAGATTTTAAAAACCACCTATTCACCCCCCCCTCACGTTAGTGCGTACAGGACCTTCTCATGGTCACTGCATTGAGTGATCAGCAGCTTTCTCTCAATGAAACAAAGCCAATCATCGGCCTCAACTGGTGAGACATGTCCAAAAAAGGTTGGTGGACGAGTCCTCATGAATTCAGCAAGTTTGGATGGTCCATGGTGTCTATGAGTGACTGGGGCTCTGTTGTGATGATTGTTGTTGATGTTCTGATTGCTCATATTCTGAATTTGATTCATCATGGTGTACATCATCTGTGTTTAGGCTGCCATGAAAGCTCCAAAATTCTGTAGATCGATTGGAGGTGCTTGTGGCGGTACTGCTCCTACGGGGGTCCATTCATTTTCTTCTGATCCCTGAGTTCCAGATCCACTTGCAGCAGCATGATAAGTCTGAACCATTTGGTGAAGCTCCATGGGTTAGATAAGGTAGCAAGCACAAGATGAGTTAAGAACTAATCGAGGGGGTAGGTTAAGCCCAACAAACACAACTCAAGAAACTCAACTGAAATACTTTTATTAACGGGGTCTTAGCATGGCTGCAACAAATGCGTAAGGGCCTTTGCAGCTCATACTCGCGCACAATAAAATAAGACAAGCCTAAGCATACAATCTACCGCCTAAAGGGTGACTCCAAATCTAAAACTAGCTAAGCCTGACTAAACTTAAACTTTAGCGAACTCAGTCGCTAAGGTAGCCTCCACAACCACGGCAGCCTCCCCACTTTGTAGACACGAAGTGAGTGGCATCCTTGCAAACCGATCCTCGATGCTCGGATCGGTGCAAAGAGAACATGTGTCCCTAGTGTAGGTGCAGCTGGCTCCTCCGGCTCTGCGGGCTCTACTTGCTCTTCTGGGCCTTCTTCTGGATCTTCTTCGGGATCCTCCTCTGGTTCTTCTAGATCTTCAGGACCTTCCTCTTCTTGTTCCTCCTCGGGATCGTGATGGCCATAGAGGGTCTCCTTCAGCATGGCGATCATTTCTTCTGCTCTCTGCAAGGTCTCATAGACGCACTCTAGCTCTGTGGCAACTGTCTCCAGCAACTCCTCCTGAGCAGCTACAAACTAGGTAAGGTGCACCACTGTAGTGTTGCCTTCTCCATCCATAGACGGGTAACATGCTGGTAGATCCACGGCTGCAGCTCTGGGATGGTAGAGAAATATGATATCTTGTAGCTCACGCGCGTAGATGTTGTATATCCTGAGGATGGCAAGGCGTGACGACTCCTGGACTCCTACCGTGAAGTTGATCCTTCTGATGGAGTTGGACCGAAAAGGCAACTAGAGGGGGGTGAATAGGAGCACACTCACTTTTTCACAAAGGATGGATTCAACACCAATTTCACTCTATTAACTATGGAAGCTATGAAATTCAATCTACAAGTACAACAAAAGACTTGTATTGAATCCAAACCAAAATCCTCAAAGCAAAAGACCAGCACAAAAAGCTCAAAACCCTCGGGCGGTCGGGGCGTGTATTCTGCGATCGACGACGGGCCAGGCGGATCGACCGTGCAAAATCGTGATCGACCATTGGGCGGTTTGACCGGCGTTATAAAATTGGTCTGACCGGATCTGATACAGAACAGTGGAAACAGCCCAAAAATCAAACTCCAATCGATCAAACTTTTGATCTATGCGGCCAAACTCCACGAAACTTGAGACACACCTTCTAAAAGATATTAGGAACTTATTCCAATCAAGGATCGCAGAGATCAATGCCAAAGTTCCTATCTTTTTCAGATGAACGAAGGTGGCTCCAAAACCGAGTCAAAAACGAAATATGATCTAGAGACTTGCTCGTGGGTGATTGATGATCAAGATGATCTTAGATGAGTTCCCACATGTCACAGCAAGTTAGATCAAGCCAAGAAACCAAGCAAAAACTCGCGGATCAAAGAAAGACTTAAAATCATCAAATAGAGAGAAGGAAAGCAAATAGACTTATCTTTGAGAGAACTTTCTTTGGATTGATTTGATACGGTATTGGTTTACAGCCACTCCATCAATGGAGAATAAAGACTCAATACATGAGCACGAAATCAAATCCTACTCTCTAAAACCCTAACCTCCACTAATTCTCTCCCTAAGCAAACTAGGGTTTCAAAACAATGAAAGGGTTGAAGGGGGTGCAGCCACCTCCCTCCTCTATTTATAATGGAGGCTTAGACCTTCTAGAAGCATTAACCCTAATGGGCTCTCGTTAAGGCCCATACACAAACGGGTCACATACGCACGTATTTTAAAGCGTTGTCTTCATCTCCTCTTGACCTAATCTGCTTCATCATGCGCTGTCTTGTGCCGCGGGTTGGCAAAAGGTCACCAAGGCGGTATTTGGTAAAATTACCAAAATAACATTTCTCGATCTTTTTGCAAAGACCGAGTCCCATCTTCGTGAAACATCTCCATGCTTCACCACGTGTAGGTTGATCCAACGGCTCTCGTCATGTCGGCAAGTCTCTCCCATCCGGCTCCCACTGAAACCACCATGGCACTTGCACCGACCCCCGCGCCGCTTGATCCAACCCGTCGCACCAAACTGCCCGTTCAGTCACCTTTGTCCCTGTTGCGCCATGCTTGACTCCATTGACCTCACCCGGCATCCCCGATCGTTCTAGACCTCAGCTCTCCAAGCTTAGTCCCGATCATCCTCGCTGTTGACCGTCATTGACCTCCAAGCAATCTGCACAACAATAGACAAAGAAATCGATTCCGGGAACAAGTTCTTCACAACTTGACCCACGTTAGTCAAAACATGCATCATGCAACACATATGCCATGAAACCCATGAACTTGACCTAACCCAACACTCATCGCCATCGATTGGCCGATGATCGAAGAAAATCGGTCGACCACCATTCAATGGCGGTCTATCAATGACGGTCGGTCGACCAAGGCCCACAACGCTGGTCTGACCACTGGCCGGTCTAACCGCGCCCCCAATGCCGGTCTGACCGCACTCAACCTGACAGCATTCCAAACTTCGACGAAAACGCGTGTTTCGACAAACCGTTACGACATTGCCAATTGTAACATCATGCTAAGATCGTGCACATATCCCCATGATATCCACAATCTCCCTCTTGATGAACACATTGACAATTTCCCACAATTGCAAATTTTGAGGTTTGAAAAGTAAAAACTTGACGTTTTCGCACAAAGGCACAACTTGGTCCAAATGCAAGAGAAAGCAACGGAAATGACCAAGTTGGCTTCAAAATAGCATAGGCAAGTGAGATAAGGCAAAAGAAAGTGAGAAAGCTTCAATTTCCAGAAACACGACAAAATCTCACTTAAGGTCCATATGAAAGAACAATTGTTCGATATGACATTTGATCATTGTGAGGATCAAGGATTGCAAATCAAGTTCAGAAGTAGCAATAAGACCATAAGAATACAAATAAGAAACTCCCCCTCACTATGATCCTCAGATTTCAGAAAATTTTAAATTCTCTAATTTTCTCTCCCTTTTTAATACTTTTATATCTTCTCCCCTTTATACATCTTTGAAATATCTTCTCCCCCTTTGACAATGGAGTCATCAAGGAATCATGTTTTTCTCTCGTTCAGAGATAACAAATGTAGTATTGAGAAAAAAAAACATAAGAAGGAGCATGCATGAAATGCAATGGAGTGGCTTCATTTTTTTTTTCAATTTTTGATTACAAGAAGCTTTGGAGATTACTCAAAAGAACAAGCTAGCATTTCTAATATTGCACAAGAACATACAAGCCTAACGGCGCTAGCAAGATCATGTTAAGACATATATATCAAAGTTAAGCTAGAAGGTTCAATGTAACACAATAAATTTTATCAATTTAAGCAAAGCTTCAAATTTAGCAAGTTCACCAACAGGGATCCAAAAATGATAATGGCCATGTCAAAATATCAATGTGAGATCAAAATGCTAACAATGCCACATTAAGAGTCAAACAGGTCCTGAAATGAATCATTTTGCTCAATTTTCTCAAACGCCCATTTTTCAATAGTTTTTCATTTGCAATGAATATTGAAGTTGACTAATGGTCTAACTTAGTAAAGAAAATCCTGGACTAGGAGCCATCCACAAACTCTTCCTAAGCTTCGACCAGAAGTTGATTAAAGGTATATCTTACTGAAGAAGATCCTGGACTATGAGCCATCCACAAACTCTTCCTAAGCTTCTACCAGGGCGACAAATCTTAAGGTTCATGTCAGTTTTGACAAGCAGTCCCCATGAAATCGTCTGGATCATCAAACATCTCCAAGTTCATGTCTTTGACATGCAGTCTCGTGAGAGTAGTTTGGCAAAATTTAAGCATAAGACAATCTTTAAATTTGATTTTTCAATTTTTCACAAGAGTAGTTTTAGATTCTCAGAAGAACAAAAAGCTCGAGTAATGATCAATTTTAGATTCAAGAGGTAACAAAGCAATTTTGACAGGGCCAATGTCACAAAAGGAGCACTAATTGCGCAACTAGCTAAAACATCCACAAATTGCAGTTTTTAGTTCAAATTGTTTTAGAGTTCTAGCTCATTCAGCAAAGACTTAGCTACACATGTGAAAGCATGATAATTCTAGCAAGAATTGAAATACTAAAGCTCCATAGGGTAGTAAGCAAAGCTTCATCAATTTTAAAAGATTAGCAGAAAAGCTTATATTACAATGCATCTTTTTGGATTTTTCATATGAATGCAATATGATACAATGAGATGCATGAAAAGCTCAAAAAGCCTAAAAAGATCAAAATGATCAAAAACTTCAAAAGAAGATCAAGAAAAGATCAAATGAACAAGGTAAGATCAGAAAAGATCCAACTCCCCCTCAAACCAACCCATAGGGATAAATTACCCCTAACTCACTCCTCAAGGTGGCAAACCTTGTTGGGTCTAAAGATTTAGTGAGGATATCAGCTAACTGAGCCTCGGACTTCACAAAATGTAGCACAATATCACCCTTCTCGACATGGTCTCTAAGGAAGTGATAGCGAATGTCTATGTGCTTGGTCCTAGAATGTTGCACTGGGTTTTTAGCAATGTTAATGGAAGAAGTGTTATCATAGAAAAGAGGAACACTATCAAAGTTTAACCCAAAGTCCTTAAGAGTGGACACCATCCACAAAATCTGACTACAGCAACTAGCAGTGGCTACATATTCAGCTTTAGCAGTGGATTGTGCAACAGAAGACTGCTTCCTAGAAGACCAAGAGACAAGAGAAGTGCCTAAGAAATGACAAGTGCCAAAGTTACTCTTCCTATCTAACCGACAGCCCGCAAAATCAGAATTACAAAACCCCCGAATGGACAACGAAGAAGAGCAGGAATATCAAATGCTATACTAAAGGGTAGAGTATAAATATCTGAAGATGCGCTTAACGGCTTGGCGATGTGAAGTCCTCGGAGACGCCTGAAACCTCGCACAGAGGCAGACCGCGAAGTGGATGTCCGGTATTTAGGCCGTCAGGTACAGAAGAGAGCCGATCATGCTGCAGTACTCGCGTTGATCCACGGCTTCTCCTTCCTCATCTGGATCCAAAGTAGTCGAAGTCGCCATGGGAGTGGCGATCGACTTGCAGTCACCCATCTCGAAGCGCTTGAGCATATCCTTGGTGTACTTCGTTTGATAGATGAAGATCCCTTCCTTGCATTGCTTGATTTGAAGCCCCAGAAAGTAGTTGAGCTCTCCCATCATACTCATCTCAAATTCCCTGGATATGTTCTCAGAAAAACTGGAAACAAGAGCATGAGAGGAACCACTAAAGATAATATCATCAACGTAAATCTGAACAAGCAGGAAGTCATTGCCATGCTTGAGAATGGAAAGAGTTTTATCTACTTTTCCCATTTCAAAATCATTCTTAAGCAAGAAGGTCTTAAGTCTATCGTACCAGGCTCTAGAGGCTTGCTTAAGACCATACAAGGCTTTGGATAGCTTGTAAATATGAGCTGGGTGCTTGGGATTCTCAAAGCCAAGGAGTTGCCTAACATACACTTCCTCTTCTATAAAACCATTCAAAAAGGCACTCTTAACATCCATTTGATGCAACCTAAAATATTTAGATACAGCAAATGCAAACAAGATGCGAATGGCTTCTAGTCTAGCAACAGGAGCGAAGGTCTCATCAAAATCTAACCCCTCAATCTGGCTAAAGCCCTGAGCTACCAACCTAGCCTTGTTTCTAACCACAGAACCATCCTCATTTTGTTTATTTTTGACCACCTAACAGGTTCCTATAACATTATGACCACTAGGAGGTTCTACAAGGTTCCAGACTTTATTTCTTTCAAAATTCTCTAACTCCTCATGTATGGCATTAACCCAGCTAGCATCAGATAAAGCATGTGATATATCACGGGGTTCAAAAGAAGCTATAAATGCAGAGTGAGAGAAAAGACTCGGATCATGATACCTGGAGCGAGTGACTCGCTCATGAAGATTACCAATCATCTGATCCAGAGGGTGTTGCTTCTAAATGTGCAGTGGAGCGCCTAGGGGAGATAGCATCTTCTCAACCTCCGCAGGTACTGCTGATGAAGAAGAAATAGCAGGAGCCTCAATTGGAGGTGAAGCAGTCGTAGCAGGTTCTGGAGCTTGGACAGGAACATCAGCAGCAGGTGAAGGAGCAATATCGAAATCATCCTCATCTTCTTCAACAAAAATGCTCTCTGTCACCTGTATATCACCTGAAACATCAGATCTAGCTCCAGGGTTAGTCTTATCAAAAGTAACATTGCATGTCTCCTGGACAATGTTAGTTTCAACATTAAAGACCCAAAAACCCCTCGAATGAGCAGGATAACCCAGAAATAAACCATCACAAGTCTTTGATTCAAATTTATCTAGGTTTCCTGTCTTAAGAATAAAACACTTTGATCCAAAGACTTGAAAGTGAGAAACAGAGGGTTTTCTGCCAAATCGAACCTCATAAGAAGTCTTGCCTAAAGACGGTCTCAAGAAGACACAGTTTGAAATATGGCAAGCTATAGCAATAGCTTTGGCCCAAAACCTCCTCGGTGTGCTATACTCATCTAGCATCATCCTAACCATCTCGACTAAGGTTCTGTTCTTCCTTTTCACAATGCCATTTTGTTGAGGGACGTGTGGAGAAGAGAACTGATGCTCAATGCCACGCTCAGCACAAAAAGAGGCAAAAGAAGCATTCTTGAACTCTGTGCCATTGTCACTGCAGATCGCTCTCAAGGCACCAGGAAGTTCAGAAGCCAAACGAAGAACAAGATCATGATAGTGATCAAAAGCCTCATCCTTCGAAGCAAGAAAGAACACCCAAGTGTATCTCGAAAAATCATCAACTATGACAAGGATATACCATTTGCCACCAACTGACCGAACCCTAACAGGACCAACAATATCCATGTGAAGCAACTGTCCTGGTCCGTCAGTCATGACCATAGTCAATGAAGGGTGTGAGGTGGCAACTTACTTGCCATGCCTACAGGGCACACATACAGCATCCTTGACGGCTTTGAGTTTAGGCAAACCTCTCATGAGATCAAAGCCGCTAACTCGCGTCAGATGATCAAAACCAATGTGCCCCAAACGTCAGTGCCAAAGCCAGATATTAGAAGAAGATGCAATTAAACATTTGAGAGATCCAGTAAGAGATTCAGAAAAATCAGCTCCAAAGATTCTACCAACTCTAGAAATCCCAAAAACAAGCTCACCGGCAGAATCAAGCACATGACAGATATTTTTCTTAAAACGAGTCTCATAGCCATCATCAAGAAACTGTGAGACAGAGAGCAAGTTATACCTTAACTTGTCCACAAGAGCGACGTCCTTCAAGATGAATCTGTCATTCACCTTGATTGATCCCGTTCCTTCAATTCGCCCTTGTGTATCATCTCCAAAGGTGATGAAGTCATCACCCGTCGACCGTGTGAGGGAAGTAAACCATCTTGAGTCTCCGGTCATGTGGCGTGAACAGCCGGAGTCGACGAGCCACGTGTTCTTCCTCCTTCCGCGGCGATCCTGAAAATCAAGGCACAAAAGAACAATGTGTCTCAATACTGGGGTTAGTTAAAAGCGACTTGAGAACCCAGTACTGAGACACACGTCTGCAAGTAGTATGCAAAGCAGAAGTGCTATCCTTGATTTTATTAGGACTTCTATTATGAGCAATGGTTATTATGACATGAGAAGCATCCTGTCTAGGAACATGATGAGCATGTGAAACAAATCCTAGTCTAGGTTTCTTATTTTCTAAGTGACCATGTCTCATAAAAGCTCTAGGTTGATGAGATGAAATTCTAGCAATATTTCTTCTAGCATTTTTCAACCTACACCAACAGAACTCTACCAGATGTCCACTCTTCTTGCAATAGGTGCAATGGTATTTGGTACCACTGGGAGAAGCACCTTTTGCCTCAAAAGAAGGTTGGACAAAATCTGCAGATTTGAAAATTATTTTTGCAGGTTGGGTTGTGAATTCTACTAAGCCATTTTCCAAGACCTGAATGACATTAGGCTTGGATTTGTCCTAGGCAGAGTTGTATCCTAACCCTTGCTTCTTATAAGGAGTCTTAGATGTGTACAGAATCATGTTTAACTGTTTCTTACCTTTAGAGAATTTCTCTAATGTGTCCTTAAGGTAAGCATTTTCTTTTCCAAAGTTAACACATGAATCATAAGTCTTGGCCTTAATGGCTCTAGCATGTTTCTCCTTAAGACAAGCAACTTCATGCTTATGGGTTGAACATGAGGCACAAGGTGTGGACTCAATTGTGTCTTTAAGCTTGGCATATTTAGCTCTAACTGCTTCTAGAATGTCTTTAACATCATGTTCACGTTCTAAGTAGAAAGAGCAAAGGCTAAATTTAACATTATCAGAGGCATCCAACTTACTAAACTCTAAACATTTTTCACAGGGAGCGGATTTAACCTCAATTAGCTTAGTTCTAGCATTTTCAAGTTGGTGCAAAGCAATATCATGAGCAAATTGCAATTTGGACAATTCAAAATGTAAAGCATGGCAGGATGAGCATTCATCATCATCAAGAGTCTTAGCATTTGCAAGTTATAATGTCAAATTATCTACTTGTGATTCTAAATCCTTGTTCCTAGTCATGGTAAACTCTAAAGCCTTATCCTGACTCATGAGTTGCTCAAACATGTCATCGCATCTAGCAGAAAGACATCATAGGAGGGAGGTACCTCATCGTTGTCATTGATGTCGACGATGTCGGCCATGAAGCATATGCCGGTGAAGTCCTTGGCCTTCCCTTTCTTGTCTTAAGGGAGCTCCTCCCCCTTGCCCTCCTCGCTCCCGGAGTCCACATCGCTCATGGATTGCTCTCCAAAAGCGGCAAGGACCCGGTGAGCGGCCTTCATGAGCTTGACAGCATTGTACTTGGGCTTGTTCCCTTGAGGCTTCTTCCAAGCTGACTTTTCATCCTTGTGGTTGCTCTTACCTTTCAGCTTGGGGTAGTTTGCCCGGATATGATATAGCTCTCCACACTCATAGCACGTCACAGGGCCACCTCTCTTCTTGTTTCTAACATTGTTATATGCCCGTGTGACTTTCTTGACTAAAAGAGCTAAATCAGCCTCAGGAAGACTCTCAAACTCTTCTCCTTGAACAGCAGATAAACACGCAAGAGAAAAGCCAAAAGAAGACTCAGAAGAACCATCAGGAGTCCCTTTGAGAGGATCAGCCACCCAAGCCATGTTATCCTTCTTAGGAAGACTACCTCTCTTGATCTCATAAGTTCTAAGCTTGCTATAAAGCAGCTCCAAAGTGAGACTAGAGAGATCGACATTCTCCTCAATAGCAGTAGCTTTTATCTCCCACTCCTTGGTGTTGATTACAGCCAAGAGGTGGGTAGCATTCTCAGATTGAGAGTACTCAATGTCAACAGCTCTCATCTGATTGATCACCTTGTTGAAGCGAGTAAAAACGTCATCAATGCTCTCACCAGGATGCATCTCGAATTTGTTATACTCTCGCTTGTAGACCGCCTGGCACACTTACTTGATTTGAGACGATTCCTCATAGTAAGTTTCGATGGTGTGCCAAATCTCATGTGCGATCGCAAGGCTGTAAACCTATCGTACTCCTGCCTACCAAGCCCAGCATATAGAAGGTTCTTTGCCTTGTTGTTGTTAGCCAAGAGGATTGCTGAAGACGACGAAGCAACTTTGGGCAAAATGAGCGGGGCTCGAACAACCTCCCCTATAGTTTGTCCTTCGCTCTCAAGGAAGACTCGCATGCGATTCTTCCAATAGGCATAGTCGAGCCCATCGAAGACATGCGGCTTGGTCGAGTACTTATCCATTGCCAAGTTCAGTGACCAATTAAGATCAAGATTGAACTAACCGGGCTCTGAAACCACTTGTTGGACCGAAAAGACGACTAGAGGGGGGTGAATAGGAGCATGCTCACTTTTTCACAAACAATGGATTCAACACCAATTTCACTCCAGTAGCTATAGAAGCTATGAAGATAAATCTACAAGTACAGCGGAAGACTTGTATTGAATCCAAACCAAAATCCCCAAAGCAAAAGACCAGCACAAAAAGCTCAAAACCCTCAGGGCGGTCAGACTGGCGTGTATTGCGTGGTCGGACCGACGGGTGGTCTGACCGGCCGTAAAATCGTGGTCTGACCGCTGGGCGATCTGACCGGCGTTATAAAATCGGTCAGACCGGACCTGATATAGAACAGTGGAAACAGCCCGAAAAATCAAACTCAGATCGGTCTAACTTTTGATCTATGCGGCCAAACTCCACGAAACTTGAGACACACCTTCTAAAAGATATTAGGAACCTATTCCAATCAAGGATCACAGAGATCCATGCCAAAGTTCCTATCTTTTTCAGGTTGAACGAAGGTGGCTCCAAAACCGAGACAAAAACGAAATATAATCTAGAGACAAAAACGTACGTATTTTAAAGCGCCGTCTTCATCTCCTCTTGACCTAATCCGCTTCATCATGTGACGTCTTGCGCCGCGGGTTGGCAAAAGGTCACCAAGGCGGTATTTGGTAAAATTACCAAAATACCCCTTCTCGATCTTTTTGCAAAGACCGAGTCCCATCTTCGTGAAGCATCTCCAAACTTCGCCACGTGTAGGTTGATCCAACAGCTCTCATCATGTCAGCAAGTCTCTCCCATCTGGCTCCCACCGAAACCACCATGGCACTTGTACCGACCCCCGCGCCGCTTGATTCAACCCGTCGCACCAAACTGCCCGTTCGGTCACCTTTGTCCCTCTTGCGCCATGCTTGACTCCATTGACCTCACTCGGTATCCCCGATCGTTTTGGACCTCAGCTCTCCAAGCTTAGTCCTGATCATCCTCGCCGTTGACCGTCATTGACCTCCAAGCAATCTGCACAACAATAGACAAAGAAATCGATTCCGGGAACAAGTTCTTCACAACTTGACCCACGTTAGTCAAAACATGCATCATGCAACACATATGCCATGAAACCCATGAACTTGACCTAACCCAATACTCATCGCCATCGATTGGTGATGATCGAATCATCGATCGGTGTCATTCAATGGCGGTCTAACCGCAATTTGGCCGATCGACCGCGTCCAACGCCATCGATTCTTTGGCGGTCTGACCGCGCCCCCAATGCCGATCTGACCGCACTCAACTTGACAGCATTCCAAACTTCGACAAAAACGTGTGTTTCGACAAACCGTTAACGACATTGCCAATTGTAACATCATCCTAAGTTCATGCACATATCCCCATGATATCCACAGATGGAGATGTTCAAGGGTTGGCTTGCTTTGGTGTCCCTCCATGCAAAGACAGTCAAACAACAGATCACTCCATGGTCTCGGCCATTTACCACCAATGGTTGCCATGGTACATTGGACGATCGAAGCCTCCAAGTACTTGCAAAAGCCTCCAAAGCTCGGTGGCAAGTCCTCCCTTGCGCTCTCCATAGTTCTGAAGATGAGGCATCTGTCAAGACAGACAAGAGGGAAAGAACAACTTAAAAACAGCGGGGAGAGGAAAAAATTCCAGCAATAGTTGAGTCAAGAAAGCCATGAGAGGAGTTAAGCAGTTCAATTAATCTTGCAAGTTAATTTTGCTTTAGAAAATAATTTGGACATTCTAGGTTAGCCGATCTAACTAAGGTCAAGACCTATAGTCAGTATGGCTCTGATACCACCTCTGTCGGGACCCAAAAATGCAATTCTGGACCCTTTGTATATAATGCACTAGTCTAGGATCACGCTAGTGTACACAGTATCAACATAGATGAATATCGATCCACACAAGACGATTAATAGCATAAACGAGTAATTCGATAAATAAATAACCATTTTGACTTTATGGTCGAGTTTACATTTATTAAGCCACGCAGGGCTAGCAATAAAGAAATAAATAGTGGAACAAATAACTTCAGCGGAATCCCATCAATTCGCCATACGCAACCGACTGGGATCAAGACCCTAACGATTAGGCACCTTCGTAGAACTCTTCCTCGAAAGCAGGCGATGACTCCTCCATTTCTGTTGATTGATTATAGCAAGCATGAGTACACAATCATGCTCGCAAGTCATACCATAGGATGCAATTATACATGATGGCTTATTCCAAAGGAATGGCTTCTGTGGTTCTTTTGTAGAAATGCAACATTTGCAATTTGAATATGAACAATAGATTGAAAGCAAAAAATAAAACAAATAACAATATTAATTTAACAGTTTGATTTCACAAAGAACACAAAGCCTAAACAAGTTATTCACATAGCCATATGACTTAAATCATACAGCTCCCTTCCCAAGTGTTTTATGAAAACTACCCCTCGTGTGAAATCCTGGAGCATGTCCATGACCGCGGACGCGGCTATTCGAATAGATTAATTAACACTCTGCAGAGGTTGTACACTTTACCCACACGATACAACTAGTGTAGCTAGCACTAATCATAATAAAACGTTTCAGAAACTTCATCTCAAGAATTGACACTACCAGTGTGCTTTACCACTATACCAATCCAAACACGGTGCCTTAGCATAACACACACCATTGGGCAGGGAAGCGGCGAACCATCCCGCAATGTGACTACTTGGTAGAACACACCTCCACCCATGCAACACAGCCTAACCTACTACCTGAGCAATCAATGTCAACAATCCATACCTTACTAAGTTAGGCCCGTCTCATACCAGGCATGTAGTCGTATAGTAAGGCTCAGTTCAATGGCGCACAAAGTTAAGTCCTTAATTGACCAAGGCAAGACTTCCAATTTCTAGCTATTATTCCCTATAGACACAGTGTATTATTCTCATGCACACAGCTCCACCATATCTTTTAATGTCCACCACTTTCCTCAGTCTAAATCCTTTATCACCCAGTTGGTTAAGTGCAACATATGCCATCAACGAGTAATAGCACATAGTACACACAGTTTTATCACTTAGTTAAGCTTATAACTGAAACTTACATGAAATGATGACTCGTAGCATGACTAAGCAGTCTAATCGTATCTAATCAACCCACGTTGGTGCTACGATAATACCAACTAAATAAGGAACCAATCTAGGGTGACAAAAGATTATGACATAACAATAGACAAGGCGGATATAACAAATTGGATTAATAACTACACCCAAAAGCATTTAAATAAATACTTAAAGTAAATGTAGTAATTTGAATCAACACAACTTTTGGGAACTGGGTTCAATATGATCAAAGGTATAACTTGCCTTGAAATAGGTCTAGGTACTGATCTTACTCTTGAGGCACTCCTTCTTCTTCAAAGTTCCCCGAAGTATCGACATCTACTCGCAAACGAAGCAAATAAATAAAATAAATAAATAATAGAGGCAAAACAAACTCCAAAAATTAAATAAAAAAACTCAGATAAATAGATCATGAATTTAGATGAATTTAGAAATTTGAATGGACTTAATCGAAATTCGGATGCAAAAGATATGGACTTTCGAAGTTTGAATCTAAAGAAAAACCCTAATTTGGATTTATTCTCAATTTCCGAATTATTTCTTAATAGAAAAATCAGATTATTGCACAACGATGACGTCAGTGAAGAATTTCCAGAGATAAAAGAATTAGAAAGAAATCTGACATGTGAGACCCACATGTCAGTGAGATGGTTCACGGTGAACTTGGTTCACCGAACCATTGGATCAGGGTTTGGGTTGGGTGGCACACACGCGCACGTGGACGCTGACACGGCGCTAACGCGGGCTGACACGTACGCGTGTACACTGATGTGGCAGGTTGACCGGGACGCCACGTCAGATCGACGGCGAAGTAGCTCGGAACTTGTCGGTGTTTTAGAACCGAACTTACGTAAAGATTGTTTGATTCGGGGGGTCTCCTAGAATGGAATCACGCAGAGAGATTGACACGGGGATTTTTATACAGGTTCAGGCCTTTTCCGGAGAGAATAACAACCCCACTCCTGTGTGTGTATGGTATTGAGTGTATTTTGAACAATCAGGGGAAAAACTAAGACTATTACAGATAGTGCTTGTATTATCTGATGGCCCGATTCATCCTCTTCTTCCTTTCTCTGATTGCCACCTTTTATAGTACGTGAAGGAGGCGGTTACTCGAGATAAAACGGCGCCTCATCACTTCCGTGTGGCGCATGTTAGTAATAATCACCGGTGCATTAACTCCTCCACGCCGCTAATGACTATATACCGTAGATAATGGAGTATTACGTGTCATTACTCATGAGAATAACGGCGATGATGATCGCTTGAATCCCTTAATCAATAAGACCCACTTGATTGTAGGTTTATTTGATCATAAGGTGGTCGTAGTTGACCTAGTCGTGAGGAGCCTCGACTATGAGGTAGTCGTGCAAGACTTACGACTATGGGATAGTCGTAGCATATCTTACGACTATGGGGGTAGTCGTAGCATAACTTACGACTATGGGGGTGGTCGTAGGAGAACTTCGACCACCCATTAGGCTCTTCCTCATAACATTAAGGGGTATACTGTGGTCCACATGGCGTCATATTTACCTATAATAAAATTATAGATAAAAGATAAAATGAGGATTATTATATCCTCGTCATCTAGCCCCACAGCTTCAAGTGAAAGCAACTTACTTGGTAAAGGAGTTATAGATGGTCTTACGACCACGAGAGGATCGTAGAAAAATAGTCGAAGGAAAAACTCTTCGATTGTGTACTACTTTGACCGTGAATATGCTTGGTCAAGAAAATTACCTCGACCATCAAGTAGTCGTAAAAGCATTCCTACGATCACGAGGTGGTCGTAGTATAGTGATCGGAAGAAAGAACTTTCCGATTATCATTTCCTTTGGTTGAAAAGATCTAACCAAGGAAGTAATTTTGCTTGAGGTGTAAACGCAAACCTGATTTTCTCGGCGGACACACCGGGAATCTCAAGCGGCGTCCGATTAACTCGTTCATTGAAGCGGTTCCCGAGACAAGCATGGCGACCCTTGGAATGTCACGCCTCGGCTCAAGGTGCGTGGTTATAAATACCTACTGGGGTAAAACCTAAGATCTTACCTTTCCCCAAATCATTCTCTGTTCATCAAGTTCTTGTCTTCTCCGCCACCAACTCAGTCGAAAATCTCCTCTTTCTGAGAAAAATGGCCGGGAGAGTTTCCGAATGGGCCGAGTCGGAGATGGATACGGCGAAGATGCAAACCCTTGTCAATGCTAGGAAGATTCCAGAGAAAGTTCTTGTGGAGTGGTTCCTGGCGCATAAGTAGTAATGGCCGTCGGGGGAGGAAGGATAAATCTCTGTCTTCCAGGCGTATTGTGAGTGTGGTCTTCGATTACCTGCTCACCCCTTTCTCACATTGATACTCGAGCATTTTGGAGTGGAATTGGTGAACCTTGGTCCTAATTCCATCACCATCTTGAGCGATTCAGATATCCTGTGAGGCGTGCACTGAATTCCAATGATCTTGAGCTTTTTCAGTATTTCTACGGAATGGCTCGACAATCTGGGATAGCTGGAAGTTGTGGTTTGAAGCTCCATGACGGGAAGTCGAAGGAGTATATTCAGATGTTCACTCGGTCCTCATGGCCGTTGTGGAGGAAGAGGTGGTTTTACTGGAAAGTCACCTCCGAAGACAGTCTTTCTTTCGAAGGGAAGGCTGCCGAAAAGAAAGCTTCCTGGATTCGACTCCCGAGGATATCAATCGAATTGCCCCCTATATTCAAGCCATCAAGGATTTGAAAGCAGAGGGGTTGACTGGATGGCATGTGGTGAAGGATTTCATCACACGTCGAATTAGTCCTTTGAAGAAACGAGTGCCTCCTATGTGGAGGTACACGGGGCCAAAAGACCCACCAGGGACTACGAGGGAGGTAAGTAGTTTTTCGACATAGCTCTCGGTTTGGTCTTTACGCAAAGTTGTTTAAAGAATGCCTTTATCTGCTTTGAATGATCTTTCACCAAATGGAGATTGACATTAGAGTTAGACTGCGTTTTGAAGCCTCCACCACTTAGTGTGGCGGTTCCTAAGATCCTTGCGGTCGTATCCGCAGAGGAAAGGATGGTTCGCCTAAAGGTAATCGAGAGTTGATTTTATCCTTAGGACTTTATAGTCGTAGAAAGAACTTACGATTAGAGAAATGTTGTAGAAAAACTTACAACTTAGTAGTGACCGTAGAAAATCTTACGGTCGGGGAAAGGTCGTAGAAAAACTTACGACTTGATACTGGTCGTAGAAGGTCTTACGACCAGTTAGTAATTCTTCTTTTTTCTGCTTTGCTTTACGTAAAGTAGGTATGGAAAATCGTCGGACGACGAAGAAGTCATCTTGATAACCATCGGTGCATAGTTGACAAAAGACAAAGGCTCAGCTCCTCCGTCCAAGAGACGTCGACTTACAAGAGCCGCGACAAGGGAGGAGCAAGCTCGAGTTCTAGCCCTTCACCCGATCCTCTGCAAAGCCTCGTGGGTGACATAGCCGCAGGTTGAAGCCGAGGTGAAGCAACTGAAGCTGAGGAGGTCGAAGCAGCTGAACCTCTTAAGCGCAAACCTCGCAAGGCCAAGGTACCTTTTTATCACGACAAGAAAGCTTTCACAGTTTCTGCCACTTCTAGATTTGTCAAGCAACTAGAAAAGGAGAACGGAAGGAGTTTATGTCTTTGTGAAGGACAACGCCGATCCAAATTGAGCCTACCGTTGAGGGTAGCGCTGCTCTTGGAGTGATCGAGACCGATCTCGGTCCTCCGGAAAGTCAGGAGACCATAGAGATGGTCCCTGTTCAAGACTCACGACCAGACGTGGTCATGACTGAACCTATTCCCCAACTTGAACTATGACCAGACGTGGTCGTAGAAAAGAAGTCAAAGAATTCTTCCATCGGGAAGATGGCTCCAAAGTTTCTGATTAAGTCCAGGACGCAGAGGTATGTGAAACAAGCTAAAGTGTAAGAACAGCATTTACCTTTTGCTTTCCACAATTTGACTTGCTATCCTTTTGTTGTTTTTAGCCCGACTCCTTCAAATTTCGAGAATGCTTCCGTTGAGAAGCCTATTGCTACCTCTCCATTTCTTTGGAGAGACAACAAGGAAGTGGTCGATGGATCATCCTCGGCCAGTGGTAGAAGAAGTCGTGGTTCTCGGCGTTGTCACGATCACGAAACAGAGCTATGGCCACCGAGGCAATGACCATAGTTAATGAGGTGGCATCTACAACCACCGAGGTAACCGCCATGACCACCGAGGTTGCAGCTACTACTATCGAGGTAGCGGCTACACCTATTGAGGCGCCGATTACGACAACCGAGATAGTCGCCATGACCACTAACGTGGTCGAGGGACCAGCAGAGGAAGTCGCAGGCCTCTCGCCCAAGGTGGTGATGTGCCCGACCACCGCAAGGGAAGGAAATCGTTGCAGACCTCCTTCCTAGTACCCAAAGAGAAACTACAATTTCAGAATCGGAAGATGAAGAATACTTCAATTTCTGTTCTGATTTCTTTGGCCTGCTTCCATAGTGGGGTCTTCTGCCTTTAGATCTCGCCATCGAGTCCCCCATCCCAAAGACATTCCCAATAGAGGGAACACTTTTGATAATGAGCGCCTTGAGAAGGTTTGGTGGGACCAAGTTGAGAGAGTGGGCGAGCTGAAGCACCCAGAGCTGGTTTACTCAATATTTGCTCGATCAACCATGAATGTAAGTATTTGATGATACTTATATATACATGTATAATCTTCTCTTATTTCTCACTGTCTTGTCTTTTGCAGAAAGCCATAGAGCAAATCGCCGTGGTCGGTGAATATCATCGACAACTTCTAGAGCTGCGACAGGAAAAAGAGGAACTCTGCAAACAAGCAGAGAGGTGGTAAGTCACTGTTTTTCATAATCATTTTTGACTACTTATATAGTGCTTACGGGGTTTGTCATGGAAAAACTCACGACTAGGTACTGGTCGTTAAAGACTTACGACCAGTGGCTTTGTCGTAGAAGAACTTACGAATAGGTGATGGTCGCAGAAGAACTTACGACCATGAGATTTTGTCGTAGAAAAACTTACGACTAGGTCGATGGTTGTAGAAGAACTTACAACCGATTGACCAATGCTTATGTTCACTTTTATCCTTTGCAAAGTTGAATAAAGGACGAAAAGACCTTAGCCGACTCGCTCAATTATGAAAAAGATGAGTCAAAAAAGCTATGGGAAAAAGTAGAATTCCTTTTGGGGAAACTTAAAGAAGCCAACTCTGCAAACGCGAAATTGCGGAAGGAATAAACGATGAAGTCTTGGACTTAAGACGCTTACGACTTTGATCTTTATCTAACTCTCGCTTCTTTTCAAAAAAGAAGATGAGATGAAAAGCTCGAGAATGAAGTCAAAGAGAAAACTTGACCATTCACGAGCTTACTCAGATGTCCAAAAATAAAGATCAAGATCTTGAGACGCTGAGAACTCGAATATCAGGTAAGTAATTCTTTACCTGCAGTCCTTTACGAGTTATCTCCCTTTTCTTACTCTCACTTCTTTTCTAGGAATGGATCTTGAATTGGGAAGGCTCGAGACTGAAATCACGGAAAAAACCATGATTTATAACTGCACCGCCCTTATTACAAAGAAGAATGCAGAGGACATTAGATCATGGGAGAAAAAGCATGCTGAGACCGTTGCTTCCCATAATGAAGAGGTCAAGAAGTTAGATTCTCGACTAGTGGGTAAGAAATTCTTTTACCCGTGATTATTTTTCTTTTCTTTTCCTCTAGAAGTTTATCTTTGTTTGGCCAATCTTATTCTTTTCAGAACAAGTGGTCGAAAACAAAAAGCTTGAGAGCTTCGACTTGTACCCAACAGAGATGGAAGCAATGAAGATTAAACTTCAAGGCAACATCACGCTCTGAACAATGTGCTTGGTGAGCTACATAGTGAGGAAAGACTCTCAAGATGATACGATAACCGCCACATAAGTACTATTGGGGATCAAGTCGGGACTTTGCAAGATCTGGTGACTACTCAAGGCCAACCAAGTCAATCGATAAAGGAAGCGGTCGAAGCTGCAGAAGTTATGCATTAGCAAAACTTAAAGCTCATGACCCCAACCTTAATGTGCAACCACTGAAGCCGACTTATCGCTCTGAAAGCGTAGGAAGACGTCGATGGAGGAGATGCAATCAGTTGGCCGGAAAGTTTCAGAGGAGATGCAGTTGGGATCTCCCTCTTCAGAGTAGCTTGTAATAAACCTGTGAAAAACAAGCTTTTGTTGATGTAATATACGATCCATCTTGTTACCTGTAAATTATCTTGTCGAGTAGTTAGTAACTCAAAAGATAATTAACGAATTTTAAAGACTAAAAATTGAAGTCAAATTAATGACTTTATCCTAGCCCCCGACTATTTGCTTAGTTTGTTGAAACTAAGTAAATAGTCTTGTCTCCTGCAAATCATCTTGTCGAGTAGTTAGTAACTCAAAAGATAATTAACGAATTTAAAGACTAAGAATTGAAATCAAATTATCCTAGCCCCCGACTATTTGCTGAGTTTGTTTAGACAAACTAAGTAAATAGTCTTTAGAAAGGGTTTCTGAAAACAGAGAGGTTTGTTTAACTTGTAGTTTTTGGCCGCAATTGTCATGCACTGGTCGAAAGAGTGGTAACAATTGACACTAGGAAGTTCCTTCTAGTGGGCGGGGACCACGTCAGAGAGAGAGGCTTCGACTAGGTAATGTTAACATCTCCGACTAGATTAATTAAATCGAGAACAGCAACTTGAGTTAAACAAACATCCAGAGAACTTCAAAAAATTCGTTCGCCCTTCTTTGGAGGATTCAATAAGTCTGCCCTGTTATCAAGAGTTGGAAACTGAACGATGCTAGGAAGTTCCTTCTAGTGGGCAGGACCACGTGCAGAGAGGAGAGACTTCGACTAGATGTGTTTCTTCCTCCGACTTAGGCAGCTGAATAAATCTTAAAAAGTGCACTCTGCTTAGAATATTTTTCAAAAATGAAGTGAAGAAATAATCTAAGGTGAAAGGAGTTGGCCTTCAAAAAAAATTCAACTAAATAAAACCCGAGTTCTTTGTGTTGGCAACAAAAGCGAGTAACGAGTTGACACTAGGAAGCTCCTTCTAGTGGGCAAGACCACATGCAGAGAGGAGAGGCTTCGACTAGGTGATGTTATCGCCTTGCGACCGGTAAAAAAAACGGGTGTTTGAAACATAGTCGAAAAATTATGAAAGCACTACTCAAAAGTAAGACAATAGAGATAGAGAAAACCTGAGTCTTTATTGTCCGAATGATTGGTTACACATAGAACTTGCGTGAATCGGGTCGATGTTCCAAGAATTCGAGAGAACTCGGCCGCCTTCCATTGCCAATCGTATCGACCACTGGATGAGTAACCCGACCACGTGTAAGGACCTTCCCACTTGGGAGAAAGTTTGTTCCGATTAGACTTGGATTGGCAAAGCCTCAATACCAAGTCACCTCTGACAAGGTCAGCGAGGTTGGACCTTCGATCGTAGTATCTCGCAAGCAGGCTTGTTGGTAAACCGCCGAACTAATTAGGGCTTGGTTTCTCCTTTCTTCAAGTAGATTAATATCATCTGCTCAAATTTGTTCTGGTTGGAGTCTGTGAATGTTTCACTGTGTTGACCGTATCTTTAGTTCCGGAGGAAGCATGGCTTCAAAGACCAAGACTAGAAAGAAAGGTGTTTCTCCTGTGAGTCTGATCAGTAGTTGTCTGAACGCCCATATCTGAGGGTAACTCTTGTACCCAAGCCCCGGCGTTTGATGAGTAGGGTCGAAAACTCGAGTCTTAATTCCTCTCATTATTTGGTCGTTTGCGTTCGATTGCCCCATTACTCTAGGGATGGGCCATGAAGCATAACACAACTTGGTACCTAACTCGTCATAAAATTCACTGAAATTTTGCGCCAAAATTGCTTACCATTATCTCGTAATTATTCGACTCGGTACTCCAAATCGAGTAATTACGCATCTCATCATAAACCGCTTTGCCGCTTCGTTGTTATCGATCCACAGTTCGTCTTCAATCCATTTTGTGAGCGTATCAATAGCCACAAAAGGAACTTCGAAACCTCCACGGAGCTTTGGGGAACGGTCCCGGATATCAAGACCCCAAGTTGCAAAAGGCCAAGATAGAGGTATTGTTTGTAATGCCTAAGCCGGTTGGTGTATTTGCTCGCTATGAAACCGCATCGACACACTTTTAACCAACTCTTTAGCATCGTATAGGGTCATTGGCGGTAAAACCTTGTCGAAAAGCCTTGCGACCAGCGTTACGAGGGAAGCATGATTTCCACAGATGCCACCATGTATGTCGTGAAGGAGTGTTAATCCTTCGCTCTGCGGAATGCATCGCATGAGCACCCCTTGAAATACCCTTTTATAGAGAACTCCTTCACCAAAGTATACATTTTGGCTTTTTCGGGATAAGCGATCCGCCTCGAGATCGTCTTGGTCATGTAACCCTTCTAAAGATAATCATAGATGGGCACCATCCATGTATTCTCGTACTCTAGAGAGGCTGTCTCAATAGGAGGTGTCTCTGGCTCGTCGACCAGAGAAGGCTTTTGGAGTTGTTCCAAGAAGACTCCTTTTGGTACTTCAGATCGGGAAGAAGCTATTCGAGCAAGCCGGGTCTCATGAGAAATTATCCTTTCGAGGGATGAATTGTGCCTCGAAACCTAAAAATGCTTTTCTAGCTTACGACTTCCGATAAGTACCGAGACATTGTCGGGTTAGAGCACTGGTACTCTTTGCCGACTTGATTCACGACTAGTTGAGAGTCTCCTCTCACGAGTAGTCGGCGAATCGAGAGCGCTTTCGCTGCTCGTATACCAGCTAGCAAACCTTCGTATTCTGCCACATTATTAGTGGCCTGAAAGTTTAATTGTATGGCATACTTTAAGGTCTCTCCGAAGAGATACCAGACCACCCGACCCAAGAGCCACTTAAAGTGGCGACCCGTCAAAGTACATAGATCCATTGGTAGTGGGAATCGTCTTGGGGATCTGAATGTTCAGATTTGTCCATTCGGCGACAAAGTCTGCCAAGATCTGGGATTTAATGGCCGTTCGGGACACGAAATGGATGTCGAACTCCCCAAGTTCGACTGACCATTTTGCCATGCGCCCCGCTGTTTCCCTATTCTGGAGGATCGCTCCCAAGGGAAACTCGAGCAACCAACTAGTTTGTGCGCTGAAAATAATGCCGATTTCCTCAAAGACATGAGGAGGGCATATAGAAGCTTTTGGACCCGAGGGTAACGCTCCTTAGGTCCGTGTAAACTTCACTTACGTAGTAGACCGGTCGTTGTACATTTTCACGTTCCACGACCACTCTCGCGCTTCGCCTGTGGCGTGGCGCTAGGTAAACCAAGAGCGTTTCTTACGGCCTCGGAGAGACCGAATAGGAGCACTCGTAAGGTACCTCTTGACATCCTCAAAGGCGGCGTTTGCCTCTTTCGACCACTCAAAACCTTCGTGTTTCCTTAGAAGTTTAAAGAAAGGTAGTCCTTTTCTCCCGATCGTGCGATGAAACGACTTAAAGCCGCCATGCACCCAAAGTGAGTTTGGACTTCTTTCCGTGTAGTTGGGGGCATTTCTAAAATGGCTTTTATCTTTTAGGATTTGCTTGATTCCTCGTATTGATACTAGGAATCCAAGCAATTTCTGAAGAGATTCCAAATACACACTTCTCGAGATTAAGTTTTAGCGATGTTTTACGAGATTGTCGAGCGTTTCTTCTTGTCGATAATATGATTAAGTCTCTTGATGCTTTTGACAACTAGATCATCAACATAGGCTTCTAGATTTGGCCTAATTGAGATGAAAAAGTTACTGCATCAAGCGTTGAAAAGAAGCGCCCGGCATTTTTAGACCAAATGGCATTTTGACATAGCAAAATATACCAAATGGTGTAATAAATGCGGTCTTTTCTTCATCGTCTAGACACATATTGATCTGGTGGTATCCGAATATGCGTCTAAAAACTTAACATTTCACAACTGCGAGAGAGTCAACCAACCGATCGTCTGAGGTAAAGGAAAATCGTCTTTTGGACAAGCTTTATTAAGATCGAGAAAGTCTCGCACATACGCCATTTGCCGTTTGACTTTCTAACCATTACAGGTTAGCCAACCATTACGGTGGTTGACCTCTCTATAAAGCCCGCTTTAAGTAGCTTATCAATTCGATTTAATAGCATCTCGTCGATCGAGGGCAAATCTCCGCAATTTTTGTTTTACTGGTACTTTGTCGGTAGTAAAGCTAGCATGTGCTCGATCACCTCCACGGGACTCCGGGCATGTCGGATGCTTGCCACGCTAATACATCTGCGTTAGCTCGGAGGAAGGTGATGAGGCGTCTTCCTATTTGGGGTCGGAAGTATCCCGATCTGAACGATCTTGAGGGCTCCCTGCGTCCAGAGGAACCTCTTTGACTTTGTCGTTCGGCTTTGGTGCGACTTTGAGGCCGACTTGCTAGTCGGGTGACTTTCTTCTCGAGTTGGTATTTATCCTACCATCTCGAGGATCGACTATCGCGGTATCGCCATCTTCTTGTCACAATGGATTGAGATTACTCCTTTGGGACTGGCATCTTAATACATTGATATCCATAATGAGTAGCCATTAGAATTTTGCCAAAGTTGGTCGTCCGAGTATGGCGTTATATCTTGATCGAAATCGACCACATCAAAGGAGATTTTCTCGTCTGAAATTACTTGGTGAACCAAATGTTAAAGGAAGAAACTTGACCAATTGGTTTGGCCGAAGATCCCGGTACGATCCCATGGAAAGAGTATCGTACCGGTCTTACTTTGGTCCTGGGTACTTGCATGTCATCCAGAGCACTCGTAAATAAAATATTTAACGAGCTTCCACCATCAACCAAAACTCGATTGACCCGACAATTGTTGATGGTGGGTTCGACCACGATTGGGTATCGACCGTCGAGTCGAAGGAATCGGCCATCACTCTTCTCGAAAGAGATAGTGACTTCCGACCACTTCGGTAATTTATTGACGAGAGGAGGATCTATGGAGTTTACCTCACGTTCAGCAGCCTTAAGCTGTCGCTTTGATTCATATGCCGATGATCCCCCGTAGATGTGTTCGATGGTGTGTTGCGGATCCTGGAACGGCATCTCCTCTTCGTCATCTGAAGATTTATGACCACTTGTTTGACCTACCTGTTCGAGAGTGGGAAGTGGTCCTTTGCCGTTGTAGTAGTCTTCAAGCTTTCGTTGGAAGACTCGGCAATTGCGAAGGTCATGCCCTTCCTTTTTATGGAAAGGACACCACTTAGGCTTATCATTTTTCCGATCAGGGCGCTCACCTTTGCCTCTGTCGGAGTTCGGCTTGGATGTGCGTGGTTCTTTATCATTCACAGCCAATACCTCCTTGGAACCGCCTGGTTTGGAGTTTTTGACCCTTCGCCTTGTTCTTGGACTTTTTGCTTTTTATCATTCTTCTTACCAATGTCGCTTTGGCTCTCGGAGGTATTGTCTTCTCGATCTATTGTGTTGTTCCACTCGACCACCTCGAAGCGGTGGCATATCGATCGACCATCTCGAAGAGTTCGCAATGTATAGGTGGGTTTAAAGCAATGTCTTCGTTATTCTCCTACTACGGACTCCTGAATGCTCTGATGACAGATGAATCAGAAACTTCCAGAATTGAATTACGAACCTGACTAAAGCGCTTGATGAATTGGCGCAAGGTCTCGTTGTCATTCTGTCTCATCCGGTGCAAGTCATCCTCCTTTCCAGGGCGATTGTAAGTGCTTTGAAAATTTGCCAATAGAAGGTCGCAGAGGTGTTGCCAAGAGTAAATCGATTCGAGTGGTTGATTCAGTAACCACGATCGAGTGGATCCTTCGAGCACAGTTGGAAGATAATTTGCCATTACATGCTCTCCTCCTGCTGCTGCTCGGACAGCCGTTGTGTAGATTTGAAGGAATTCGATGGGATTTTGGGAACCATCAAACTTCTCCATGTTCCTTTGGTCGAAAATGAGGTGGCAATGAGCGGCTCGGAGATCAGGCGAGAATGCCCGACATCCAGTAATGACTTCTTGACGCCTCCTTTGCAGGAAAGAAGGGTTGATATCATCAGGTGGTCGTACTCGACGATACCCAGTAATAGGTTGTCCGGACCTATGATAGATCTCAGTCTTACGAGGGGAATACTCCTCGTAGTTTATCTGCTGCTGCAGATTCCCATGTCGGAATGGGGAGCGATCACCTTTCCGAGGGGTTTGCTGATCATCAGTCGTTCGAAAGACATTTCTCCGAGTAGGTGATCGATGCGACTTACTGTTGTGTCGATTCCTCCGTGGTGATATGTTCGATCGACTGGTAGCTGAAGAAGTCGTATTGCTATGACTTCCTGAATTATGTCGGCGAGGCGCTTCCAGCCTTGCCATCGTGTTCCGAAGCCTTTGTGCGATCTCTTCAACGAAGAGGTCGTACCCTGGTGCTCGGGCTAGCTCTTGAGTTGGATTCTCGAGCAAGTCATTGATGTACTGAAGTTCTTGAGCTTCCTTCGATCGATATTGGATGCGCCCAGACAGATTCTTCTGGGCTTCAATTTTCTTCCGTTCTTGAGACTGCCTTAATGAAGTGCGAGAATGTCGAGGATTTCCCTCGCGTTCATGAAGGTGTTGGTCGTGTCCGCCAGTGGTGGCGTCCTTGCCAACGTCACGAGAGGGCGCAGTGTGTGATCTTCTGGAAGGGTCTCCATCTCGGTCTCTAGAAGAGTGATCTTGATCTGAGGGAAGGACGAAGACCTCCCGTTGATGATTCTCACTTGCGCTCGAGGCCTCTCCGCTTGAGGAGTTGTCGAGAGACACCATCTGGCGACTTGGAGTAATCCCCTCCAGGTAGGGGAAGTCTGGGTTATAACCGTCTCCGTCGGCAGGTGTGATCTGCGGAGAGATGGTCGAATTTGTAGGAAAAGCATGCTTGATCCCGCTCTCTCTGGCATCATCCGGAGAGGTGAAGTCCCAGAATTGTGGCTTCCAGAGCTTGCCTCACCAAGTCGGACCGCCTTAGGGGGACTTGGACACTTCGAGGAAAAACTCTCGTCGTGTCGTGAGTCCACCTGGGTGTGGTCCTGGTCAGATTGACCCTTGTCCTTTGAGAGGGTAGATTCCTCTCTCGGACGTACTGTTGTAGGGGATAAGGATCCCTCCTCAACTCCGCCGGCGACATTGTCTCCTGGATCTGTGGGAAGATCCCCGGAGGCAGCAATGCCATAGGATGAGTCATCACTTGGTTCGTAATCGAATCCGGCATCCATGTTGACGTCTGCGTAATCTGCCAAGTCGAACCAGTTCTCCTCGTTCCATTCTCCGGAAGATCCCCACGGTCGGCGCCAACTGTCGGTGTTTTAGAACCGAACTTACGTAAAGATTGTTTGATTCGGGGGGTCTCCTAGAATGGAATCACGCAGAGAGATTGACATGGGGATTTTTATACAGGTTCAGACCTTCTCCGGAGAGAATAACAACCCTACTCCTGTGTGTGTATGGTATTGAGTGTATTTTGAACAATCAGGGGAAAAACTAAGACTATTACAGATAGTGCTTGTATTATCTGATGGCCCGATTCATCCTCTTCTTCCTTTCTCTGATTGCCGCCTTTTATAGTACGTGAAGGAGCGGCAGTTACTCCAGATAAAGCGGCGCCTCATCACTTCCCGTAACGGGCGCATGTTGGTAATAATCACCGGTGCATTAACTCCTCCACGTCGCTTAACAGCTATATACCAGAGATAATGGAGTATTACGTGTCATTACTCCGCAGAATAACAGCGTATGATGACTGTTTGAATCCCTTAATCAATAAGACCCACTTGACTGTAGGTTTATTTGATCATAAGGTGGTCGTAGTTGACCTAGTCGTAGAGGAGCCTACGACTATGAGGTAGTCGTAGCAAGACTTACGACTATGGGATAGTCGTAGCATATCTTACGACTATGGGGGTAGTTGTAGCATAACTTACGACTATGGGGGTGGTCGTAGAAGAACTTACGACCACCCATTAGGCTCTTCCTTCATAACATTAAGGGGTATACTCAGGGTCCACATGACATCATATTTACCTATAATAAGAATTATAGATAAAAGATAAAATGAGGATTATTATATCCGCCGCCGATGGCCACCTTTGTCGTCATCACCATACCCTGTGAGCCTTCTTATCTATCTCCAACGGAAAGCTCTGACTTCTGATGATTGCTAATGAGTTGCGTAGACCGTAGTCGCCCAAGTCAAGTAGTTCGATTGAACCGTTGAACTTTCTGTCTCCAGTGAATTGAAATCTAGAAGATATAATTGATGAGTAGCAAACCACTGAAAATCTAGTGTTCTGTCAAAGTACTTGATGCAACAGCTGTGACAAGGCAAATTGTCCAATTTCATGGTACAAATGCGCTACCATTATACTACCCCGATAATTTCTGTATTCTTTTTGTATCTTTCTGTATTGGATCTGCTTAGTTAAACTAAGCTAAAGTTTCTCATGATTCCGAAATTAAAATCTCCCAAGTGATGACCAGAAAATCCCTAGGAAGAATTGAGTTAATAGGAACCTCCTGAAAGGACAATACAAGCAATTTTGTCAACTCCTGTATATCAATCCATCAGATTGATTCATCGGAAGGCGATCGCTACATCCTACATTTCTGGAGAAATCATATGGTTATTTGTTCCAAAATACAGCTTACACGATTATCATGCTACTATGCTACTTTTATTTTCTTTTTGGCCATCCAGGTTTTGAACCATTGGTACTTTTATACTGTTCCTGCAGTTTTAGATCTTGATCCAAGGTAGGAACAAATCAATCACCGTATGAATAGATGGCCCCTTTGTAAAATGACAACAGTATCCTGACCAACAAATTGTTCAAGATGTCTGTGTGCCAACTTTCACGACAGTGTTGCTGGTCACAAAAGGGTGTTTAATCAGTCTCTTATGTGAAAGTAGTTGCTGATTTCATTTATAAGCCAGTCTGCAAATCCTAAAACATGGTTAAGATTAATGTCCTATAGTACTTGCCCTTAAAGATAGGTTATCTAACATTGATTATGTTGCTAGTGTTAAATAGATGGGCTAACTTTACTTTGCTGATAGAGAATCTGGTGAACTTATGAAGTTTGTGGGGAATGTCATGGCTTCTTGCCAGAGACATATCCTTTTCACGGGAAGGAGAAATTAGTGGAGGTTGTGAGGGAGGCGAGCCTAAAGATGCATGTCGGAAAGAATGTGGTGGTGGTGAATCCTGGTGCTAGAGCGTTCCGCATTTTTGTCTTTTGTCACGGTTGAGGCAAGTGCAAGTAGTATTATTGAGTGGTTATATTTCATAATTGTTGATGATTGCTGCTTGGTAATGTGATGAGCATGAATGCCATAATTTAATGATGATGTTTTTATGATGATGCTTATGTGATGAAGCTTACATGGAAATGTTTACATGGCGATGCATGCTATTGTTTATGTGATGACGCTTACATGGTAGTGTTTACATGAGGATACTTACATGGCAATGTTTAAATGATGATGTGTACATGGTAATGGTTTCATGATTGATGGTAATAATGATGGGACAATGTGAGCAATGAGGCTACCTTGTTAATGATGAATCATGATAATGATAATGGACATGCGCATTTGCATTTCTATATGTTCATTTCTGAACCTTGGACTACGTGGTAGCCAAGGGGTTGTTTCCTTGAGGTCCCCGTCAGGCATTGAATGGGCAATAGGTCCCCATCATGCATTGGACGGGCTTTGGCCCCTACACTCGTGAAAAGTCATGTAACTAGTCCGGTGAGGTCGGTGAGAAAGTTACATGATTTGGAGTGTGGGCTTTGGATCCCTATGCCTAGAGGGCACAGGCTTAGAGTATGTATCGACGGATACACTACTCGGCATTACCGGTAATTGCAAATATGTGAAGAATGTGCATTCATGACATGATCATTGCATTTCTGCATAAGATGGATCTGTTTGTTTAGCATTCAATGATGTGTTCATGATGGGATTGTTTGTTCCCTCTGACTGATTATGATGCTATCATAAGAAATGGGTTTGTGGTATATAATGCTGTTATTCATGATGGAATTGTTTAATCCCTTTGACTACTTATGATGCTATGTTTGATTTGCTATTGCACTTTGCTGAGTCCTGGACTCACACTTGATGTGTTGTGCTTGCTAGGTACCTCTCGAGGCAGCGACATGCATGGGAAGGTGTAGACTTGGTGCACGTCACATAAACACAAACCACAATGAATAAACTAGTCCAATTATCCGCAATTCATATTCTTGATAATTGTTTTAGTTTCAGTTTGTGATCATCCTTCGTGGTGGGTGTTTGATTGTGATCATGGACGAATCAGCTATGTTCTAAATTCCTCGTGGTTTAAGTTCATTTAATTCTAGTTGTTGAATTAGAAAGTTCGAGTTGTTTATTCAACCATCCTCGTTATTTTGAGGACCTTTGATGCTTGAGTTGTATCTATTTGCTAACGGATGCCCTTTGATTTATGCTTTAGTTGTTTAGCATATTTTGGATGATCTGTGATGATTAGTTTGAAATTGGATGATTAAAAAATATTGATTGATCCTATATTAGAATGTTAGAACCCCTGGTATAGCCACCGATACAAAGGAGGTTCTGCCGAATTTTAGAGAATGGTCGTAGTTTGATTTGGCTAAAATGTTAGTTCAGTAGTAGTTTTATTTGGCTAAAATGTTAGTTCATTAATGATTAGTTGATGGTTTAAATAGATGTTGACGATTGATATTATCATTCTTTATGATATTGTTGAAATTATTCAGTATTGTTGTTGTATGTTAGACTTTTAGGTAACATCTTTGTTTCCGCATAACTGTGGTGTTATCAAGGCAAAGAAGGGCGAACCCGGGTGCCTTTTATAGGGCAAGCGACGCAGGATAAACAATCCCCAATTTGAGTCCGAGTTGAACACAAAAGGAAATCCCGAATTGGAAGGAGATATAGTCCGTTTGGAGGACGATGGGTTGTAGATACGGATGCGAGATAGCTAGAGATAAGATTTGGTGACAAAATCCAGAAGATTTTAGTTAGGATTTCTCCGTTGTCGTATGGAGCTCGAGTTCCAGCAATGGCAGACGAGCGGAGCTTTGTGCAAAGATGACGACGACGCGGAGACGACGACTCGGCGGGACCTACCTGTCAGAGGGACGAAGGCGCGGGCGAGGCGGGCTCCGCGAACACGTGTTTGGGCCGCTTCGCGGGCCACGTGCGCGAAGGATTGGATTGGGCCAAAGGAATTCGGCCCGGATACTATTCCGAGATTTTAAATACCTTTTCTATTTTAGAAAATAGCAGAAATTCCAAATGGCAATAGAAAATAGCAAATGAACTTGGAAATATTATAGAAAAATCTAGAAAATATATCCAAGCACATAGAATCCAAATAAAATAGTTTTGACTATTTTTTATGTTGACTTTAATCATATTAAATTACTTTGATATACAAAGTCCATGTCTAAGCTTTTGAATTAAACTCAAATAAATTCAAATGGTGAATTTTCCCCTACTAACTATTCAAAAGATTTTTGAAGCTCAGAAAATTGGGATGTTACATATAGTTCCTAGCTCTTGTATTTCATCTAAGGTTAGCATATCCACCTCTTGTGATGATTTGCTTGATATTTTTGTTGCTCCAAAATAGATACTCCCTCCGTTCATAAATACATGACGTTTGACCAAGCGAGCAGTCAAACTTATATAACTTTGACCATTACTTTTCATATGATTTTGTTAGTAAAAAATTACAAAATTATTATATTATGAAAATATTTATCATGACAAATCTAATAATACTATTCACTCATGATCAATCTAAATAGTTTTTCATATATTATTAGTCAAAGCTAGATAAATTTGACTGTAGTCAAACGTTATGTATTTATGAACGGAGGGAGTACTTATATTTCCTCTATGCTTTGTGATACTAATCTTATAGAGAAAAACAAAGAGCTTAAGGACCAAGTCACCAAATTAGCTAATGACTTGGAAAGAAGTTTCAATGGAATGGCCACTCTCGATGAGATATTGACATGTTACACAATGCAGGCCGACCCACTTTAAAACGCTAGGTGCTTGGTGGGTGTTACATTGCCGGACGGTGTACAGTGCGACACAGGTGGTCAGTATGCGAGGCAGGAAGCAAAACGGAGTCCGAAGCGCAGTGAGCGATTCCCGGATTTAGAGTGGGTTCGGTGATTGGGTGACCTCCTGGCGGCCAGCTGCTGTTGGGCCCACCTGGCAATCCGATTGAGAAGAGTGGTTTAAGTAGTGGTCCCGTTTTTTCTGTTATGGTATGATGGATGTAAACTCTGAACTTCGTTATCCGCTCTGTCTTCTCTAAACTTCCCCTCTCCCCTGCTGTTCTTCCCCAAATACGATCGAAAATACCTGTAGAACTCTTATGATGCTATTCGAATACAACTAATCGGTAGAGGTCAGTAACAGTGGGGTAACGTGGACAACTTCGTGGGTTGTTTTGTCACGTACCCAATTGGATGAACTCAAATGCACAGCCTGGGCAAGAGAATATGATCTGATACAAACACGATACACAAGTTTTTGAGGATACAACTTGGGGGAAATTAGAAGCTAGACTGGGAGAAGCAATTTGGGGGCTGGGGATTTAGAGAAAGGATTTGGGGAAGAGTAGCAATGGGGAAGAAGAACAATAGAGGGGAGAAGGGAGCCGGCGTATCTAATGTTGTTCAATGCCCCCTGGTTTGCTGTTGCTCTTCTTTTTTGTAGTGCCCTCTGCCTCCAACTTGGGCCATGACCAAGTCCAGCCCAAGTACGCACAACCCATGGACAAAGCCCAATGAAGGTCCGCCGGTCCGTGACATTCCTCCCTCCTTGAATTTCGGCTTGCCCCCAAGCCGATACAATGAAAAGTTAGATGTGCGGGAAGATCCTGGAATTAACCTCTTGAAGGAAGTCGGCCACTCCTTTCCGTTCAGGACACCGGAAACCAGCACTCTCAAAGAATTCGAGAATGTTCTCCGTGGCCCATGGTAAACGGTGTACCCTTCGATAGCGTAATGATGTCATCGAATAGATTGTAGGTCTCGGTGGAGGCCGGAGGAGGTGAGATCATCATCGTAGCACTCATCACATGGACCATCATCGATGTATTTGACAATCAAACGTGCTAGAACTATCAAGTCCGTAGATATTTCATCCATGAACAAAGTCATTGTAGGTCCGCTAGCATCTCCCGGTTGTCACGCGTTTCTTTTGCCCGCCAGAAATGCCTCTTTTCATCTCACCACCAACAATTATATCAGCACAATTGTCAATCCCAAGCACCTTGAGAATAAGATCTGCATTTTGTTCCCGTCTTGCTAATTCTGAGAGCATATCATATCTGGCACCAATGCCTAGACATCGTCTTGAAAAGTCCAATCTCTCTCTTACTGTCATTTCTGGATTGTGCGGATCATACTGACTAACATATGCACTAGTCCTCTCAGGATATAACTCGGAAAATGTATGACCACAATATGTGACCTTGCCAGACACCTTGAGATTTTTATCATGCTTCCTAGTTAGTGCTCGCATAAGTGTGCTTTTCCCTGATGATGGAGGTCCGAGGAGAAGTGTCAACCTCGATGGCTTGAGAATGCCGCTGACATCTTCGAGTATCTTAATCGTCCTCTTGTTCGACGAACCAAATAGGGTAACAAGTCCCTTTCCAAACATATCTCCCTCTGCAACTTCCATATATACCTGCTCATTCCCATTTACTGTCGTTAGCATATTCACTGCTCTTGAAACTATTACGCAGCTATCTACTGCCCTTTCCTTCTGCAATATTATATCTTCCTTTGGTGCAAAATAATCAGTCGGCATTATCATGACTAATTCTGCAATGAGACTGTTGGATACTCCATGGAAGAGGTCCTCGGATGCAGCTGCAAACCCAGATTTCATAATCATTCCAGGCCACATGTGTGCAGAAAGAGCTCCAAAGAGTCGCTCTAAGCCTTGTCCCATCAATTCATAGCCATATATGTTACTAAAAAGATCATGCATCACAATCTTATCCCAGTGGATGAAATACGGTCCTCTATTGTAAACTGATGGTAACTGAATATTTAACTTGTGGTTCCAGCTTTGCTCTACCTTGCAGTCGAGTGTCCAGATCTGCAGCTTCTCTATAAACCCAGAAACTCTTCTGATTTGAGCCAGACACTTTCCCATCAATGTCTGTGATCTGGTAATGCAGAAGATCCCCAAGTGCACAATTTGCAACATCAACTGCTGAAAGAGCAAATTCTGCCTCCGTTTTGCTGGTAGGAATAGGCCTAGCCATGATCTCTGTGAAGTTCACAAACTAGAAATTATCACATGCACGAGAAGGTATGTTGTCATCAAATTGCCTCATCATGTCCCATGGCCCATCGCCGACTCCCACAAGCACAATTGACAAAGGGTAGTCACTAGCTCTCATAATGGCATCTATAGTCTCCCTTTCTTGTGGGCTCAACTGGCCATTACCTGTGTCAACACTGCGTGTAACCTGTCCATCTGCTATTATAAGCAGGACATGACATTGGCCACCACTACTATCCACAATTCCAATAGCTATCTCAATCATAGGTGCAAATGAAGTGGGACCGGCTAAACAAAGTTGTGGAACAATTTCTCTGTAACGGTCAAGTGCTTGTTCGAATCCATCACAAGGTCGGTTGTCAGGATATAAGCTAAATACACTCTGATCATGAGTAGTAGCATTGCCAAATCCAAAGCATGGTATCAGGTTTTCATCATCAAATCGTGAGAGGGTTCTCCCTATGATGGATATAGCTTGCTCATATGGGTTTGGAGTATCTCCCACCTGAATAATAGCAACCCCACTAGCTAGCTTTGCTCTTGATACATGCCATTGCCACTGCTGAGAAACATTAGCTGGTGAGGCACTTCGCAGCAAAGAGCTCTGGCCATCAACAGTGCCTGCACCTTGGATGGTGAAGCCATGCAGCCACTTGAAGTTGATCCACTGCAGAAGCCTCGTGGGCCAGTAACCCATATCTGGAGGAGCTAACAAAGTGCCAACTATCTGAAATTCCCCATAATCCCAATATAGCAATAGTAGTTGTTCTACCCATATCACTCCATGCACAAGTGAATTGAGCACACCCATTTCAGCAATAGTGAATGTCGTCATCCATGACTTGATTCCTGCCTGTTTGTGGGACCACTCGAGCAAAGTCCCATGCCCTTGAGGTGGTGGCCATAGGGGCATCCACGGCACTCCACCTTGATAGCAGTCGAACCACTGCCTTGGCATCGGTTGTAACTCAGCTCTGCCTCCTGCAATCTCCACTTGCGCAAGTGGTGGCCATTGGAAGCAGTGCTCGGTGATGGATGCAGCAATTTTAGCACCAAACCCTCCAGTGATTGGAGCCTCATGGCTAACAAGAAGTTTTCCAGTTTTGCTAACTGAGGCCTCTACTGTTTCCTTGTCCCATGGAATCAGTGTTTTTAGATCTATGAGCTCACAAGAAATTCCATCCTTTGCAGCATCTTCACATGCTGGTTCCAGTACTGCAAGTTGAGCTCCCCAACCATTAAGTGTTATATTACCTCCTTTGCGAATCACTTCTGCCTGAGATAAGGGCAGCATATAATCCTCCTCAGAATCGCAGGTACCTACGTGGTCCCAGCGGCATCAGGACGCCGCTGGGCATCGCACAGGGTCGGGGAAGGTGTGGACTGCCCGAGCCTTGTGCGTAGTGTCTCATTCAACTCGGTCACCATCCTTAAGCATCTGTCTTTCTGCTCGTCGAACATGGCTTCCCAGTCCCAGCCCGATGAAGGCGACGAGACTGGTTCGGACATGGGCTCGTCGGCGCCAGCGGGGTGCGTGTCCGATGGTGAGGAACGTGCATCCGCGACGACGACCTCGGGGGCAATCGCGGAGGCCTCCGCGTCGCGTCGAGCCGTTGTAGTGGACGCAGAGTCGGGTGTCGGCGATTCCAGCAGGATATCAAGGAAGCAACAACCCTCGTAGATGCACCGACCATGGAAGGCATCTCGAGCTCGCTTCACTTCTTGCCATGATTGGAGTTGTACCATGGTCTCCACTCGGTTGGCTCTCTCAAACACAGTAATCTTCTCCACACCATACACCTTAAGGATCTGGTGTAGCACCTCCTTTGTCACCGGATAGAGCACATGGCTCACGATGATGCGTAGCACGTCGCCCGTGATTGCATCCTGATGGCTCGGCATTTCGCCGAACAGCTGGTGGGTGACGACGCCACTAACACCTCCATTGCTCAAATCAAGCCGCCGGTCCAAGCTATCGCCATCAATCCCTTTGCGCACAATCTCAGCGCTAACACTCCACGAATCGGTGGCTCTGATACCAATTGTCACGTACCCAATTGGATGAACTCAAATGCACAGCCTGGGCAAGAGAATATGATCTGATACAAACACGATACGCAAGTTTTTGAGGATACAACTTGGGGGAAATTAGAAACTAGACTGGGAGAAGCAATTTGGGGGCTGGGGATTTAGAGAAAGGATTTGAGGAAGAGTAGCAATAGGAAAGAAGAACAGTAGAGGGGAGAAGGGAGCCGACGTATCTGATGTTGTTCGATGCCCCCTGGTTTGCTGCTGCTCTTCTTTTTTGTAGTGCCCTCTGCCTCCAACTTGGGCCATGACTAAGTACACACAACCCACGGACAAAGCCCAATGAAGGTCCGCCGATCCGTGACATGTTTTTACAAAGCAGGCTAATGGCTTAGCGGACAAACTCATCCCACTTGCACCCCTAGTAGAGGCAGACGCATTTTCTGTTAATTTAGGATCGTAAGAACTTGATGTGCTTCCCGTGCATGAAGCATGATGCGCAAAAAGAAAAACATTGTACAAGGGGAAGAGTTCGGAACAATTGTACAAAGACGGCTCGGTAATATCAATAGCTTACTCATTGTTTTGTTACACCACCAACTCCAGCATTGTACACCCTTCATCGCAATGTTTACACAAATTTGCAACGACACCCAGCGTAGCACCACAAGGCCGCTATTGCATCGCAAGATGATTACTAGTTTGGAATGCAAATGGAGAAGTGCCTGAATGAGCAGACCAGCGGGATTCATTCACGGTGAAAGCAGCACCTCAATGTCTGCTCCACCGAAGCACGGTGCTGAAACAAACTGGCCACCAGTCTCCACAACAAAATGCGAATTCCGAGTGGGTATCAATATGAACTCCTGCCCTGTCTTCTCTCCCCGATGATGTAGATTATGATGAAAGCAGCCCAGCTCTTTACATTTTGCAATGAGCATTTGCTGTCACATTTTCGCTTCACATTCAGAACACCGCTCCAGGCATTTCGGATGTCACATTTTCACTTTTGTAACACGTCTTACGGCTGATCCATGTTTAGAACCTACATCAGTGGTTCGCCCACTGTAGCTGGTTGCTGATTGTGTGCACGTGGGGTGCTAACTTCTTCAGATAAGAAGACGTCAGTATCCATCTGATCCCACTGCACTTCTGCTATTTTCCATGTTAAGTTCTTCAAGTTGCAAAGATTTAAACAAGCTTAAAGAATAGTCTAGACAATTTTAATGAATGATCATAAAGGATACGTGCTGTTTTCCACATATCAGTAATGCTAACATCCCCCTCTGTTAGAAGCCAGTAATCAGCATCAGTCTGCAAAATTGTGTAGAACTATAAGTCAGTTTTGATCTATTTGGATCTTTTTTACACAATCAGAAGAGTTGTACCAAAGAGCAGAACTTAAGATTTTGCTGCTACGAACCTAATAATTTAGTGCGTTCCACACAGAAAATATTTGCATGTAATAGTTCAAATAACCAAAAAAAACTCAAAAAAAGCATAACAAAAGTTCATAGATGCATGCATAATGTTGTATCATTTGATTTGAAATTTATGGCAACAAATTATATTACCCTGCGTCGGAAAAAAATCAAAATTAACTTAGCAAATCTGACTTACATCAACATCTGAAGGAATAATCCTTGTCATTCCTCCAAAATCATGTGAAGCACTAGGATCCTGGGGACTCATCTGGCAATGCTGAACATTATGTTCCACATCCATTGATGTGCTGCTTTGTCCAGTATTTGTTGTATTGAAGTCTTCAACAGGTCGGTGTTTTGGCACATTTGCATGCCTTAGAGGTGTTGCAAGACCACCCAATTCCTCAAATTTCTCTTCAAATTGACTAAAAATATAGCAAGGTTTCATCAGGAGGAATCCAGCACAAATATTAAACTTCAAGAGGAATGCAGCATTACCTAACTAAGTAAACATCTATTGGGCCCATTGTGCTTCTTAATACGATTCTATATCTCCTCTGGAGATAATCGCCAGCCTGGATAGGGCACAGATACACACATGGAAGTCATGAATCAGTTCACAAAACCATTTATTTTTGTATGCAAAGCTCCATTACTTTTACTGGATCCTACCTCATCAGGATCCGGGACTTCTAGTGTAGTACCATGAGGGGCTTTTATTGCAATAAGTGTCTCATTCTGCAGAACCGAAGACATATGTGAACTACCATACAGAATGACTTCAGCAGAAATGCTTTGGTGTAAAGCTAAGGATAATCTACAACAAGATGACATTGGTCAACCATGTAAGTAGAGTATCAAACCTGAAAGCAGGGTAATCCCTTGATATCATCTTCCGTCACATAGAGCCACCTACCAGACAAATGAAAGTAGGATGTTGCACATCATTAAACAGTGACATCCTGGCACAGCTAATGCAAAAGAAATACAATTACCTTTGATTGTTTTCATCTTCAGTTAACCCCCTTAGTTTTTCACGCATATCACTGCAAGAAAAACAAATTTCCAGATTATATCATGTTTTTGTTAGGCATAGTAACATAGCACAGAGTATGCTCTATGGAGAAGTTCACAATTTGCAACTGCTAACAACCTTATACGCTCATCTAAGGCTTGCTCCTGCAGATTAAGATTTTCAACTTCCGTCTGCAAAAAGAGTTTATACAAAATTGAGCTTAGATATAGTTATCTTATCATCGTACTTCTCAAAAAAAAAATCAGGTGCACTTAGGATTAGTATGCCAATTTCAATAGGAATAACAAATTTATAGGAACAAATACCTGCAAAACTGAAAGGCCGTTATCTAATTCCACCCCTGAATCATCCAAGCCCCTGTAATGTTGTGCGAGATTAGCATAATAATATAGGAAGACCCGGGTTGAAAAAAAAGATTAGCATGATAATACAGGACGACAAAGGTCAAATGAAGAAGACTATGATTACTTCCAACGGATTCTGTTCTTAAGCGTCTTTTCTATAAGCCCAATTCCTTCAAGGACATTGGTAATGTCATATATACGCCGCTTTTGAACCTGCATCATAGGAAAATCTGTGAATTTGTACCAAGTGGAAGAGAAGAAGTGTCAGATGAAATAATAATAGTCTATAACCTCTAGTGTTTCTGCAGCATTATTCAAATCTAGAATGCCATCCTGAGCCTGCTTGAGCAAGTTGATGAACTTTTTCGTCAGAAGTCCTGAACATGGATCATAAAGATAGATATAAGTAGCAGCAAGCAGTAACATGGAAAAGGCAAGGTATGATGCAACCAAACACTGAAAGCACCATAGTTTGCTAGATCTGAAATATATGAATGCTGAATTGTAACATCTCATCCTATGCCAAATTCATAATAATTATAGACGGAGAGTGTTATCATCACCTAGTGAACTATCATAACGGCAACTGCCAGCAGGAGTTGGTGGATTGAGTGGTGAACCTGTACATACAAAGATGTGCATGCTTAATCTTTTATTGCAGGAAAACATATGTAAAAGAAGAGTTCAGAGAAAGTGGCTAGGAAGAAATTTGCTTACCAACATTTGATGTAGGTGTCTGAGGCCCAGCTTTATTGTTCTTATTCTTTGACTTAGAAGCCTTAACAAATTTTCCAGAGACTGGAGTGAGCAGTGGACTGCCAATAAATCCAGGGCTGGTAATCATACATTCACTTGACTCAGCAGCATCGTTTTCTTCAGATGCAGCTTTTCTTTTTAGCTGCAGAAGAGAGGACTTGTGTTATATAGTGGTCAGTAAGAAAACATCCCAAGAGGAGAGATATCTATCATCAATGATTTCAGAACTTGCAGAAAATGCATCATCTTAAGCTGTTAAGGATACACTAATCCTGAGTCCTGACAACCGAATTCATGGATGTAATCTACTAAGCAACTAACCAACACCATACTGCCATCCTTATTGGCTCCGAATCATTGTACTTCATAGTTCATAGACACAGTCAACTCAGAACCTAAATCATTTCATCAGCTAAAGATTAGAAGAACGGGTGAAGGTGAACAGAAGCACTGTCTCTATAGTGTATTCGGTATCCATTTAGAGAGAATCATATGCAAGTGGCAGTACAATGTCAGATATGACAAATGACAACATAAGGGTATTGTTATACAAGCAAAATAGCTTACCAAATGAGATATGGAGTCTAGAATAGCAGCAAACGATTAACATAGCAGGTAGCAGAATAAGAATCATTTGACCTATGCCATCCTACATGATTACTTATACCATAATCCTAAGCCAAACTATTTCATTAGATCTTTACGAGTATTAATAAACCACTGAAACCTATGCCTAGTTGAAGCTTTGACCTGAAATACATAGCATGGAAGTTCCATGACAACTATCTGACAGAGCAATATGCTTGTCATGCACTGATCTGGTACGAGCTTACACAAAATCAGGGATAGGCTGAAAGAAACTCAGGTGCTCTTCACCATTAGTTGTTGACCTTGTTGTGTTGATAACACTATATTATTAAACTGTATTCTCTATAAGCAAGATTCCCCAGGCTTGCATATACATACAGCCCTCGGGTGAAGAGATTGAGCACCAAACACCAACATGAGCGAGCACCCAATCTTTTCTCTTTGCAGCTCACATTTGGAGTGCAAGAGTACATTTAAACAGTGTTTCAAGCAAATCCTACAACAAAATGAAATCGTACAGCCATCCACACGAAGAGCAAGTGGTTGCGCCAAGGATTAAACGAACTATGCTTTTAGCAACTGCAATCTAAGTTTCCCTCTGTTCCGAATCTCGCTGTGGGTAACATGTACATAAGATAGATCCTTCCTATTTGCAACATATATGATTTGACATAAAACTTCCCCTCCATTCCAAATCTCTCCGTGCGGCAACTACTACCGCACAACTACGTGACACGAATTCTTTCTTTTATCGATCTGCGTCACACATCTAACATAGTTCACGCTTACCTAACATCAAATAATTGCTGGTACTGAGCATTTAAGCAGCCCAAAACTGGCAAGACTTTGGGGAAGCTATGAAATTGACCGAAATTTCAGCCGAATCTACGTATGGCTCCTACAGCTACACTCAAATCGCCACATACACAGCAAAACGCGAAAAAATTGTCCGATAGTCGTCAACAAAACAGCTCAAACCAAGCTCACCAAAACCCCCCAAACACAACGGGACAAATCGAGCAGCAGCATCTCACCGGCGTCCGGATGACCAGCCCCTCTTCCATATCACCACCGCCCCCCGCGCCGGACCCGCCAGCGCCGGCGGCAGCAGGAACCTGCGCGGGGAAGCGGTGGTAGTCGTTGGGGGCGGCGAAGGGCGGCCGCGCCGCCGCGGAGAACGCCAGGGTCGGGCGCAGCGACTGCAGGATCCTCTGCGCGGCCGGCGGCCTGCCGCCCCCGACATGGGCCTCCGCTCCGGCGCGATCGCGCGCCGCGGAGCCCCGGCTCCCGGGAGCGATCGGCGCGGGCGAGGAAGTGGGTGGGTGGGGTTAGGGAGGGAGGGGAAAAGAGGGGAATAGAGAGAGGGAGGGGTGGAGAGGGGAGGAGAGAGAAAGAGAGCAGAAAACGAGGGAAGGAGGGAGGGAAATTAAGCAGTAGAGCGTTTGGGGGATCGGCTACGGAGCAGCCTGCTGGAGTTCGTTCGAGTGGGCCGCCCGCTTCGGGATCCCACGCGCTTTTCCTTCTCCGCTTCCTGGGCCGCGCCCGCCTGCTTTCCTTAACTCCCCCTTCTTTTTTCTTCACTACTATTTGATTTTTATTTTTACTACAAAATATGGTTAAATCTCCATCTGTCTTTACTTTATAGTGATTTAATTTATTTTATAATGATTTACTCGGATCACGGGTTTGAAATAGTGGAGTGTTTATTTACTCAATTCACATCAAGTTTTTTTTCCTGAAGTGATTTTTTTCACATATTATTAGATTTTCTGCGATGCTTTTGGAAAATTCAAAACGGTCAATCAGTAATTTCTGCAGAGATAATGCATGCCAACCGGAGCCGGCAAGATGAGGAGGACAATAGAATAAACGTATATTGTAGAGTAAAATTACCAGCTGGCAGTAGCTCACACTTGGTGCCGCACAGAGGATGCATGTGCATGTGGGTGACAGGAAAGGTTGATTAAGCTGAACCAAATACGAAGATGGAGGATAACACAGGAAAGCTCTGCTACTGCTAAATTTAACAATTGCAAGATGTATCGGCATTCAAAACACAGCCGGCGTCATCTAGAGACTAGAGAGAGGAAAAAACACGGCACATAAACGAATGAGAATGCCAGAGCAACAGCTACTCCCTTATGGTCATTTTTGCGGAGCAAATTAAATTTGCTCGAGTCTTTTTATTTTGTTAAGTTATGTTATTATTGTAGAGTACGGTTAAGACTTGTGCTTGATGCTTAGTTGCTATTGTTTTCTCTATTTTTCTATTCTGACCTGTAGCAGTTATACCGCTAAATCTTATTTTCTTCCTCTAGTAGTGATCAGTAGAGGTCATGTTTTCTTTTTAAAAAAAACTTGTGCTTGGTTTTGGTCGTTGTTGTTTTCTCACTTTTTTTGTTCCATGTTATAGCAACCAGACTGCTAAAACTTATTTTCTTCCTCTAATAGTGATCGGTAGAGCTCTTGCCTTCTTGTTTTTTTGACAGATGCTTACATTGCTGTTCCAGCTCTTTTTTGCTCTTTTCCCATCAGCAAGAACCCCATATAAGAATGTTCCTTCTATAGAACAAAAATTAGCATGTACACATATGTAACAAGTGCCCAACTATCTGTTCACTGCCCAAACCAAAAATTGTATTTTTGTACAACATCCATTGAAAAGAACCAAAAAAGTAGAGGAAGGGACTAGACTCTAGAAAGAACTGGAGGTGTATCAGAGCAGAGCCAGGTAGAAGAAGTGGAGTACACGGAACACACCTAGATCTGGAGAGAGGATGATGACGGTGAGCTGGATATGCTGCTCCCTTCCCGCCGCCATGCTCTCTCTCAGTCACCGCGTTGCTCCTTTGGTGTCGCTCGCTCCCTTCCTCCCTGTTTGTCACGCTACCACCCACTTGCTCGCATCGCATCTCTGTTCGCCTGTGTGGATATCATGGGGATATGTCTGAGATCTTAGGATGATGTTACAATTGGCAATGTCGTTCACGGTTTGTCGAATCGCGTGTTTTCGGCAAAGCTTCAGGTCTGTTAGGCCTCTAGCGGTCTGACCGGCCATGGTGGCGGTCAGACCGTCCATGCCTTGTGTGGTTTTCTTGAGTGGTGGCTGGCGGTCTAACCGCCGGGTGGCGATCGAGGCCCAGCGATGAAGCGGTCGGCCCGGCTTTGCTGGCGGTTAGACCGGCCACTTTAATGACTTTGGATTTTGGAGCTGGACCAAAAATAGAAGGTGTAGGCAAGTGAGAGGGTTCTTTTGCACTTGGTCTCATAATTTTTGGAGCTTCCAGGCAAAAGTTCTATTAGTTTGAAAATTTCAGTAGGTTTCGGATTTCCAAGGAGGAAATTTGGCTAAGTCCCAGCTGGGTGGTCAGACCGGCCAACAGGTGACGGTCAGACCGGCCAGGGGGCGGTCAGACTCGCCAAAGTGGTAGTCTGACCGATTTTGGTCTGTTCATCGGCCAATCAGTGGCGATGATCGTTGTGTTGGGTCAAGTTCATGGGTTTCATGGCATATGTGTTGCATGATGCATGTTTTGACTAACGTGGGTCAAGTTGCGAAGAACTTATTCCCGGAAACGATTTCTTGGTCTATGTTTGTGCAGGTTGCTTGGAGGTCAACGACGGTCAACGGCGAGGATGATCGGGACTAGGCTTGGAGAGTTGAGGTCCAGAACGATCGGGGATGTCGGTGAGGTCAATGGGTTCAAGCATAGCGCTGAATGGACAAGAATTACCGAACGGGCAGTTCGGTGCGACGGGTTGGATCAAGCGGCGCGGGGGTCGGTGCAAGTGCCATGGTGGTTTCGGTGGGGCCGGATGGGAGAGACTTGCCGACATGGAAGGCCGCAGATCAACCTACACGTGGTGAAGCATGGATGTGTTTCACGCAGTTGGGACTCGGTCTTTGCAAAAAGATCGAGGAGGGGTATTTTGGTAATTTTACCAAATAAAGCCTTGGTGACCTTTTGCCCAATCACGGCGCAAGATGGCGCAAGGTGAAGTGGATTAGGTCAAGAGATGAAGACGGCGCTTTAAAACGCGTGCGTATGTGACCCGTTTGTATGTGGGCTTTAACGGGGGCCTATTAGGGTTCAATCTTCTAGAAGGTCTAAGCATCCACTATAAATAGAGGAGGGAGGTGGCTGCATCCCCTTCAACCCTTTCATTGTTTTTGAAACCCTATTTGCTTAGGGAGAGGATTAGTGGAGGTTAGGGTTCTAGAGAGTTGGATTGGATTTCGTGCTCATGTATTGAGTCTTTGTCCTCTATTGTTGGAGTGGCTGTAAACCAATACCCAATCAAATCAATCCAAAGAGAATTCTCTCAAGATGAATCTATTCTCTCTTTTTCTCTCTATTTGGTGATTTGGTGTCTTTCTTTGATCCACGAGTTTTTGCTTGGTTTCTTGGCTTGATCTAACTTGCTGTGACTTGTGGGAACCCATCTAGGATTATCTCGATCATCAATTACCCACGAGCAAGTCTCTAGATCATATTTCGATTCTTACCCGATTTTTGACCATACTTTGCTCAAACTGCAAAAGATAGGAACATTGGCTTGGATTTCTACGATCCTTAATTGGAATAGGTTCACAATATCTTTGAGAAGGTGTGTGTCAAGTTTCGTGGAGTTTGGCCGTATAGATCAAAAGTTAGATCGATTTGAGTTTCGGTTTTAGAGCTGTTCATACTGTTCTGGACAAAATCGGTCAGACCGATTTTATAACGCTGGTCAGACCGCTCTGAGATCTAGTCAGACCGCCGTATGCAAATCGGTCTGACCGCTCAGCCTCTGATTTGAGATTCTTTTGATCTATTGCTTTGGGGTTCTTAGTTTGGATTCAATACAAGTCTTCTGCTGTACTTGTAGATTGATCTTCATAGCTTTCATAGCTACTGGAGTAAAATTGGTGTTGAATCCATCCTTTGTGAAAAAAGTGAGCGTGCTCCTATTCACCCCCCCTCTAGTCGCCTTTTCGGTCCAACAGCCTGCATAGGTGCGCTACCACACGCTCACCCTCTTGTCATCGCGTCGTAGTGCCGTGTCCACTGACCGTCACTCGTCTTCGTAGCCCACACCTCCGCTCGTTCGCCACTTGGAGGCCGGAGCCCACTCCCCACCCCACCCTGGCCCACACACACACAAACAACCACAGCCCACAGGACGAGAGAGAGAATAGATGTTAGGGTTTGGTGGGCTGAAGTAAGAAGGAAAATAGGTATACTGTGTTACATGAGCCACACGCGAGGTGTAGGGAGTGCGAGCTGAAATCATTTGCGGACATAAATATATAATTTTGGCATAATTAATAGCATATACATCTAATATACCTATTATATATCAGATATTTTGAAGAAAAAATTAGGTATTCGGCTGAACACCCATGACCCCTAGAGAGTCCGCCCAATGTCTAGAGAGAGGAAAAAATATGGCACAAAAACGAATGAGAATGCTAGAGCAAGAGCTACTCCCCTGTGGTCATTTTTGCGGAGCAAATTAAATTTGCAATCTTGTCACAAAAATATACAGATTAAATTTCCCTTACTTCATTATCTGTCATAAACTAACATATATGACCGCTCATATACAACATAATCTCTTGATGGAAGAGTTAGCTATATGACCACAACAACTACAGGCCACTTCAATTGAGCAGCACAATCGTATTAGTTTCGCAACACAAGATGCAACCCTTGCCGACTGTAACATGAGATTATCTTAAGAGTATCGATCAATGCTTTCCCAGGCCATCACATGACCACAGGTTGTCTTATCTACATATCTCGAAAATAAATAAACATTTCCTTACATGAATAAGAATATAATTCATCCTATCGTGAAGATACCATATGTGTCAACATGTACGTAGGTACACTACTACGAAAAAGATATTCATAGACGGTTCAAAAGCGTTATTATAGGCGGTTTCGTGAGCCGTGCGAGTTTATGGGTCGATAATGACATGATCATCACGAGCGGTTTTGAACCGTCAGAATATATAATATCACGACGGTTATTAGCGAAAACCGTGCATGATAATCGATTATCACGCAGCGGTTTCAATATGAAACCGTATGTGATATTCTTTTGCATTGCTAAATCTAATTCTGTTTATTGGCTAGCCTCAGAAAATACTAGCCATGCCCTCTGAAACAAGCACATCCAATTCGCATTCATTTCAGAAGCAAGCACATCAAATTCGCATTCATTTCAGAAACAAGCACATCCAATTCACAAATCAATTAACTAAAATTAACCATTAATGTACATTTACATACATGTACTATCATTAAGTTCAATCTTATCCCAATCAAGTTCAATCTACACTATGAAACTCCCATCTAGATTTATGACCTGACTGTTCAGGAATGACACAAGGTGTGATCTAACTTTTATGAGCTCGCTCTGTTCCAACGCAGTTTCAGCGATGGTCGCAACCTGTCTTTAGGAAGATTAAATTCGTGCTTATATAAATTGGTAAGTATATATGAAATAATTGTTGCAAGATTGACAAACCTGAGGATCATTGGTGATCGCGGAACCGATGAGTAGTTCCATGTTGTGGCAAACATAGTATCCTACAAACGTTATGACTGGCAATTTCTTTGGTGGCACTGCAAAAATAGAATTGGTTAGTTCGAGAGGCATTACTACGAAGTGTTATATAGGATTAATGTGTACTAGCTAGCAAGTACCGGGAATTTTAGATCGTGTGACGGCTTCCTTCCCTTGTTTTTCGCTCCTTTAGTATAGTACACGCCGAACGCCCTACATGACTCCAAAAAGTTAGCCCCATTGCAAAGGAAGGAAAGACTACAATAGAGTTTCTATGGAGGAAATGCGTTTACCTGTTGATTAAATGCCGGATAATTGTGAAGTTGTGAGGGGTCCTCTGTAGGGAATCTAGGTATATTACCGAGCTCTATTTTGGTATAATTACAATTAGAATCCAGTGGAATCTACACAGGTATGTCACTATGGTCATTAAACCTAAGTTCGTGTTGCTTATAAAGTACAAATCAACAAGTATAGCCAGTAGTGCAACACTTACTTCTGGTTGTAGTGCAAAAATATGTATTCCTTGTTGCGGCGATCTAGCAAAAACGCTATAACGTAATCCTCGACGAATGTTGCATTCGCCTTGATGGTTTGCTTGGAGACCACGTGTGGGTCAAGAAAACCGACCGATGAATTCCTTCTTTCGGCTTTAGACATCATGTATCTATATACAAAAGCAAGGAGTTATATATAACATTTATCGGTATTACATGAACATTGACCGTGATTGTACACACTTACAGTGTCTAGCATCGCATGAGTGAGACATCGAGCTGGTCGAGGTTGAAGAGACAGAACAAGTCCTCGAAGGTCACTGTGAAGACACAGTCTTGAAGCTCGTGGTTAAAATGAACCTTCTTGAACTTGACGGTGACACCCAAGCGTCGTTGTTCATCCGTCTTGTTGGCCTGTTCCATGTACCATGTATGCAAAGTCGTGCAAGCCGGTCCTAGGGTAGGGCTGTCTAACCTCTCGACCAACGGCTCGCTTAGCACGAATTTCCGGGCCAACGGCAAGAAGGGGATATCAGAATAGGAGTCGACCGTCTTCGATTTGCCCTTGCTACCTCGCTTTGTTGAACCGTCTGTTATGTTGTCTCGTGATCCAAACATCCGACCGCTCCGGATTCTGTTGCCGAAGCACGTCCTTGTGTTGGTCGATATACGGGGACACTTTAGTCATGTGTTGCAAGACTGTGAGATGGGCTTGAGCATACGCATCCATATCTGGAGTGATTGCTTTCCTTCCGATGGTCCCGATACCCTCAAGCCTCCCCTCATGGCGAGATCGAGGCACACCTATCGGTTCAACCTGAGCCATGTAATCGACGCAGAACTCAATGACCTCTTCGGTTGCATAACCTTCGACGATGCTGCCCTCCGGCCGAGATCGATTCCGTATATAGGACTTGAGAATTCCCATGAACCTCTCGAACGGGTACATGCTACGTAGGAACACGGGCCCACACATCTTTATCTCCCTCACAATGTGAACAATGAGATGGACCATGATATCGAAAAACAACGGAGGAAAATACATCTCAAGATCAGATAGAGTCGTCACCACCTCGTCCTGCAGAGCATCTAGTCCTTTGGGATCGGTGACCTTCTGAGCAATTGTGCTAAAGAAATAACACAGCCTCATGATTGTCTCTCAGACCTTGATCGATAAAATACTTCTAATTGCAACAGGGAGCATTTGTGTCATCAGCACATGACAATCATGAGACTTCATACCAATTAACTTCAAATCTTCCATCGAAACAAGTTTCTTCATGTTGGCGAAGTAACCGGACAGAACTCTTTCACACCATGCAAGCACCGGCACAGTTCAGTTCTTTCGGCCTTTGACAGAGTGTAACAAGCAGGGGGGAGGTACGTTCGTCCTTTATCGGTCTTTGTTGGTGCTAACTCAGGTCTGATGTCCATATCAACCAAGTCAAGCCGTGCGTTGATACCATCCTTTGTTTTGTCATGAATGTTCAGTAAGAGGCGAACTTCTAGGTGCTCCCAATGAGGTAAGTCCCAAAATATTGATCTCTTCTTCCACAAGTTCTTCTTACGGGTCCTCGATTTACGTCCCTTTCCGAGCACAACATCTAAATCCTTAACCATATCATAGACCTCTTTTCAGCTTAAATGCCTTGGGGCTGAACTATCCTTCTTCTCTTCGTCGAATTGTTTCTTCATCCTACGGTATGGGTGAGCCCTCCGAAAGAACCTACGATGACGCATGTACACGGTTTTGCGCGAGTGATTCAGCCACACACTCTCGGTATCATCTAAGTAGTGCGTACAGGATTTGACCCCTTTTGTACTCTGGCCCGACAGATTAGTAAGGACATGATAACCATTTATGGTGCAGAACAACAAGGAACGTAAAGTAAAGTTCTCTTGTTTGTATGCATCTCATACCTGTACCCCTTCAATCCACAGTATTTTTAGATCTTCTATCAATGGTGCTAGGTACACATCAATATTATTCCCAGGTTGCTTCAGCCCTTTGATAAGTATCAACAGCAAAATATACTTCCGCTTCATACACAACCAATGAGGAAGGTTGTAGATACAGAGCGCCACGGGCCAAGTGCTATGTCGGCTGCTCATGTTACCGAAAGGAATCATTCCATCTGTACTCAATCCAAACCTTATATTCTTGGGTTCCACACCGAAGTCTGCAATCCTCCTATCGATGTTTCTCCACTAGGCAGAATCAGCAGGGTGTCTTAGCTTTCCGCCATTCTTACGCTCCTCTGAGTGCCAATGCAACAGTTTTGCATTCTTTGGGTTCGCAAAAAACCGCTTCAAATGGGGAATTACAGGAAGATATCACGCCACCTTAGCAGAAGGTCCTTTCTTCACCTCGATTCCCTAGTCGTCATTTGATTAATTCTTACGCTTGTATCGGGATGCGTTGCACACCGGACATACATGCATGTTTATATACTCATTACGGTAGATGATACAGTCGTTCAGACATGCATGTATTCTGTCTACTTCCATTCCCAATTTACAAAGAACCTTCTTGGCTTTGTAGGTGGTTTTGAGCAACTTGTTTCTCTCCGGAAGCATGTCCGCTAAGAGACCTAACAGCCTCGTGAAACTCTTCTCGGACCAACCGTTGCTTGCCTTCAATTTCAGTAATTCAAGCACGGATGATAACCTTGTGTATTCCAGCTTGCAGCCCGGGAACAAAGGTTTCTCCGAGTCCTCCATCAATCCCTGGAATTTAACGTACTCTCTCTCATCACAGTTCCCTTCTACATCACGAAGCATCTGATCTAGATTGTCATCATCATGCAGCCTATCCGAATCAGAACTACAATCGATATCATCCGACGGCATATCATCGACTTCCTGTATAATATGCTCTTCATCGTGACTGGTCCAACGTGTATAACCCTTTTTGAAACCCCTTGGAATCAAGTGTGCTTCGATCTGCGCTCGGTTCTTAAACACCTTCAGATTCTCACAGTCAATGCATGGACAGTACATATATTCCGCCCCCCTTATTCAACATATCCTCCTCGGCAGCTCTTGTAAAAGCACACACGTCATTAATGTACTCTTCACTCACACGGTTCTCAGCGTACATCCAGCTTTGGTCCATCACACATTTCGTATTGAAAACCCTGGAAATAAATAAAAGGGTGACTTCGAAAGCGTATTTTCTGAGGCTTAATTACGCTTTCCAACAAAGAAAGTGTATTTTTCTCTGAACTAAAGGTGGCTTTTTTTTTACATTTTTCTGGATTTTATTAACTTACATGTGAGCCCTACTTGTCAATGACTCATTTTTTATTTCATGATTTTATTTATAAAATCTATGGCGGTCCCACATGTCATAGACTCGTTAGTTTATTAACTAAATGATTAAAAAAAGGTAGGATTTGAAGCTCAAATTGGACTTAGGGTGACATCGTATTGCTAATAGTCATGGCTCGGAGCCCTAAGGTCGCCTGAGACGAACCGATGGTAATGTCTTGTGGCGGCACCATGGGCTTTACTAGCGATACAGGTGTAAACGCTTGAAACTACTCAAATTAAAGGATGCTAATGCTCCAGTAGCTCACCTTGATCACGAGGAAGGTGTCAATGAAGTCAGGGAAGGTCCAAGACGGCTGGTCGTCGATCGGTGAACAGAGGCGACGACAGCAAGCTCCTCGACGACAATAGCTGAAATGGACCACACGAGCAGGCTCAGTGAGGTGAGGCGGTACTCAAACCGGGTACGGAGTGATGATGGACTCACCGAGCTTGGAGATCTCCCGCGGTTACCGTAGCGCCAGAGATGGAGATCAAGAAGACTCTGTTGGGGACCTATATACACTGCACCGTCTATGAAGTCATTATCATGGGCGGTTTTCAACAAAAACGTCGTGATATGTAGTAATATCACGAGCGGTTTTTGTTGAAAATGTCGTGAAGTATCCTGAGCAGTTACGACCAAAAGCGATGCGTGATATTACCAATATCACGCATCGCTTTTGGTCGAACCGTCTGTGATACTACGACGATTTTAAACATTCACCGTCTGTGATATGACCTTTTCACAAACGGTTTTTAGCGTGGAAAATAACACAGACGATCGGTAAACAAAAACCATCTGAGATTGTGTTTAATACAGACGGTTTCGATGAACCATCTGTGATCAGACGTCCAGTATTAACATTTTTATAGTAGTGGTAGAGAGAGATTCCCTATCATATATAAATCACTATAATAAGCTTAAAATGATGATATATCCATGATTTAACAGTTGATGCAAGAGATAGGCCTCATTTGACGTATGTCGTAAACGAACAATATTTAAGTGCCATGAACCAATCTGCAAAAAAAAAGTGCCATGAACCTCGACCTCCTACACGCAAAACTAAAAAATGAACTTGCACTAATAACTCCACAGCAAAGATATAATAAAGTAATAAACTTAATTTAATTAACTTAGCATGGTTAACTTGATGTTCAAATTCAATCTTTACAAAAAAAAAAAATTAGGGGCTAGCATGCGAGCATAACCAATAACCCACATACAAAATTGAGATATGTTTGGAAAGAAACATTAAAAATAGGAACGAAAACCCTGACACACATTTCTCATCGATGGTGTTGCATGTATAGCCATTTATCGTTTGGCTGGTTAAGCAATTGGGATGGTCTCAAGACATTATCCTTTGTGTAGAAGGGAAAAGGCAAACAAAATACACTGCAGTTGCTTTGCCTGGTTAGCATTGTGCATTGGACTGATTTCTACTTATGCGCAAGTTTGGCTATAAGCACATATATACGGTTGTAGTAAAATGAGTACCTGGAAGCTGACTTGCGGCCAGTTCGTCCGGCATGCGGGTGTGCATCTGACCCACTGGGGTTTAAGTCTTAGATTATGCACTAGTGTTCACCGATTTTATGAATACACACACGCGTGTGCGTTCAGTGAAAAGGCACGTGCCTGCGCTCTGTGAGGCCTTAGGTGCCTCCGATAAATTTCTGGCATTTGTAAGGGATGCGTATGCTTATATATGCGTGAGTAGTGCTAGTGTGGTGTGTATTGAGTGCATATGTTTGCCTTGTACTCTAAAAAAAAGTAACTTAGAGCACCTATACTTCTGTTTACGGTCCTCTACCATGACGTTATTATCACCACGTAAATTCCTAGCGTGTGTAGAGGACGCACACATATGTGTATGCTTGTAGTGTGAATATAGTGTGTTGAGTGTGTGCGTCTGTCTTGTACTCTCTAAAAAAAGTAACCTAGAGTACCTGCTTTTGTTTACGGTCCTACGTTATTGCTGGTACGTACATGTGATTAGAGTAAACTAGTGCATGTAGGGTTAATTTCCAAACATCCAACTCCCTTCTGTGCGAAGAGATGCTCTAATCGTCCTGACGCGCACTAGTACCTACTTCTATTTAGGTAAAATTGGCTACAGGACATCACCATTTTGTGTAATTACTATAGGACACCTAAATTTTATGTCTTTGCCAGAACACACTGCTAAAATATGCATTTTACTGTAGGACACTGATGCTATAATAATAATAATATTTGTTGTTTCGGAGAGGAAATAGTTCAAAATGATCTTCATGCCCTTATCCTCTTCTTCTTTCTCCCGGTTCCTTCTCCATGTCCGACTGGGCCGTTCGTCTCAGTTCACGTTGTCGTGTCTGCGCCACCTCGACCACACACGCCGATCCGCCACTATGATGCTCCTCCTACCTCTTTGTTCACGTCACCACGACCTCCTCATCCTCCTGAACCTCATCGTCACCTCGTCCAAGCCCCTCTGTCGCCAGAGCACGCCATCACCGACCGCCACCATCCTGCCAAGGTCATCGTCGTGGACAGCCTTGGCAGCATCTCCTCTGCCGCCGTGGACCATGAAAATGGACTCCCTGTGAGGGAGCCGCGCGAAGAAGATGCAGACGACGAGCGAGATTGTGCAACGACGGCTGGCCAATCCAAGGCGCAACCGATGGTGAGGGAGCCGATGAGTGCACAGACGTTGAGGATGCCAACGAGGAGCTGCATCGGCATGCACAGGAGGGAGCTCACCGATGAGGGAGTTGTGCTCGACGGTAATGGCGGCAGCGGTGGGCTCCACCTACTGACAGGGGAAATAGTCTTTTCATCCACCCTTTGTCCTTTCCAAGCTGGATATAGTATTCTAATGAGTGAAGTGTGCTACAGATAAGAGCCACATTTTAGTAGTGTGTTCTAGCAAAGACACGAAATTTGGGTGTCCTACAGCCAATGACACAAAATTGTGATGTCATGTAGCCAATTTTATTTTCTATTTACGGTCCTCTACCATGACGTTATTGTTGAAGTATAGGTGAATTGTCTGCCTTTCCTCATCAGCTTAAGTTTCTAGGTGAATTGGTTGGTGCATGCAACTCAATATGGTATCAAAGCCAAGTAGTCTTGAGTTCAAAACCCGGCTGGTGCAATTAAGAAAATAATTGCTGCCTATTTCTATTCCACGTCTTAGGCCTGAGGGAGCCTACACATGAGGGGGAGTGCTGAAGTATAAGTGAATTGCTTGTCTTTCATCATTAGCTTAAACTTTTGGGTGAATTGGCTAGTGTATGCAACTCAATAGTTATTACTAGTACGTACATGTGATTAGAGTATACTAGTGCATACAGGGTTAATTTCTGAATATCGAACTCTCTTCTGTGCGAAGAGATGCTCTAATCGTCCTGACGTGCGCTAGTAACTCCATGACTATTCTTTATCAAACAAAACTTTCAACTTGATCACCGCACATTGAGATATAAAACCCGCCAAAAGATGTTATCAAAGGATGATGAAGAGTTACAAAGATAGAGCTACTAGTTCTTTTCTTTTATCAATCCAATCTAGATTTTTCATGTGCATTTGCAAAGTGTTGAATATGATAACTCATATTGTATTTCTTTAGGACTTGGAGAGGTATGCTACAAGAAAACCTAGATGAATCATAATAGGATTAGAACTCATAGCTCTATTTATAGTAGAATTCCTACTTCACTTTGGAAGAGGACGAGGGGGGCTATATAAACCCACAAGGGGTGCCCATAGGAACCCAAAAAGCAAGCCAAGCAAGATGAACTCATCCAAAGCAGAGGGCACGAGAGGATTAGAAGTTAGGTTATTATTTAGTACTAGATTCTTATACAGCGCAAGGATCTGATGGTCCTAAAAGGTTCGAGAGGGTTGTGACAGAGCAACAATCATTTGTACTCTTTTGATGCTGTACTTAAAGAATTTGTGGTCGACTTCGCCAAAACTTTCTCTCTTGTCGTGGTTGTTTCGTTGCCGTTATTTTGATTTAGCGACCGTCTATGTTACTTTCTGCGTTAAAAAACGTCTGTGAAGTAACATCACAGACGGATCATTTTGAAAACCGTCTGTGATACTTCACAGATGGTTTTTAAAATGAACCGTCTGTGACTTCCCATCCTCTTCACAGACGGTTTGTATTAAAACCGTCTATGATTATCTCATTTATTGCAGACCCGACCCTTACAGATAAATCTGTCTTAAATCCCTGCTCTGTTCTAATTACTACTGCTGGAGGTGGGGCTTTGAGGTGATTTGGTGAAAGGAAACCGCAGATTTGGTAATTTGTTCTTGACTATCGATGGTTAGTACGTAATTAATTTGTTCCTTGCATTATATTCTAGATCTAGCTTGGTAAAGAGAGAATTGAAGATGGTTTAGATCTAGCTTTTTGTGTTGTTGTGCAAGTGTTGGTTTCTTGCCATCTGAAATTGGGTATAGGCTATCTATAATGTGTTTGTGATGAACAACCTGACCCTAGGGTGCATTGGTGTTTTTTCAGTTCATTAGAAATACATATTTCAAATGACATATCAAAAGTTGCATCTATAGTATACTAATTAATTAATTCAATATTTAACACCAAATTGTTATATACATCACGTAGATGGACCAAAGATGGATGTACGCTGGCAACCGTGTGAGTGAAGAGTACATTAAAGACGTGTATGCTTTTACAAGAGCTGCCGAGGAGGATATGTTGAATAAGGGGGTGGAATATATGTATTGTCCATGCATTGACTGCGAGAATTTGAAGATGTTTAAGAACCGAGTGTAGATCGAAGCACACTTGATTCGAACGGGTTTCAAAAAGGGCTATACACGTTGGACCAGTCATGATGAAGAGCAGATTATACAGAAAGGTAGTAATAACAACATCGCCGACGAAGTCAACGATATGCCGCCCGATGATGTCGATTGTGGTTCGATTCGGATGGGCTGCACAATGACAATCTAAATCAAATGCTTCACGATGCAGAAGGGAACTGTGATGAGAGGGAGTATGTTAAATTCCAGAGCTTGATGGAGGACTCGGAGAAACCTTTGTTCCCGGGTTGCAAGCTGGAATACACAAGGTTGTCATCCGTACTTGAACTGCTGAAATTGAAGGCAAGCAACAGTTGGTCCGGCAAGAGTTTCACAACGTTGTTAGGTCTCTTAGTGGACATGCTTCCAGACAGAAACGAGTTGCCCAAAACCACCTACAAAGCTAAGAAGGTTCTTTGTCCATTGGGAATAAAAGTAGAAAGAATACATGCATGTCCGAACGACTGTATCCTCTACCGTAACGAGTATGCAAACATGCATGTATGTCCGGTGTGCAACGCATCCTGATACAAGCGTAAGAATTAATCATATGACGGCGAGAGAATCGAGGTGAAGAAAGGACCTCCTGCTAAGGTGGCACGGTATCTTCCTGTAATTCCCCGTTTGAAGTGGTTTTTTGCGAACCCAAAGCATGCAAAATTGCTGCATTGGCACTGGAGGAGTGTAAGAATGATGAAAAGCTAAGACACCCTGCTGATTCTGCCTAGTGGAGAAACATCGATAGGAGGTTTATAGACTTCGATGCGGAACCGAGGAATATAAGGTTTGGATTGAGTACAGATGGAATGAATCATTTTGGTAACATGAGCAGCCGGCATAGCACTTGGTCCGTGACTTGGTTTTCTCGAACAGACAAATTAAAGAATCTCAATCGACTATCATTGACATGTTCTGTTGGAGTGGTTCCCGAAGAGGTGGTAACTGTTGGGTTGACACGTCTTTAACTCAAGTGTGCGGTTATAAGAACTTACCCTAGGTGTGATTCTAGGGTTCTTACTTTTCTCCAATCACGCCAACTGTTCATCAAGCTCTTGCATTCTCCGTCACCAACCAAGCCGTACACCCTCTAGAAACATTCTCAAATCCAAATCTCCCTCTCTTGAGAAAGATGGCCAGAACTGCTTCCCAATGGGCATAATCGAAGATGGATGCAACCAAGATGAAGGCTTTGGTCGCCGCCGAGAAAATCCCAAATAAAGAGTTTGTAAAGTGGATTGAGGCTGCTAGGCAATATTGGCCGTTGGGGGAGATTGGGCAGATTCTCGTCTTCCAAGCGTACTATGAGTGTGGCCTTCGATTCCCTGCTCATCCTTTCCTCACACTCGTACTCGAACACTTTGGGGTGGAATTGATCTCTCACAAGCGGGAATTGATGCTCGAGTCAAGCTTGTTTGTGAGAAATCCCCGCCACCCAATGTGGTGGCTCCTTAAATCCTCACGGTCTTGTCCGCAGAGGATAAGATGGAATGCCTAAAGGTAATCAAATATCGATTTCATCTTTTGGATCTCATAGTCATAGAAATTCTTATGGCCGTGGGATTGTCGTAGAAAAACTTACGACTAGGCACTGGTTGTAGAAGAACTTACGACCATGGGATTATCGTAGAAAAACTTACGACTATGTACTGGTCGTAGAACTTACGGCCAATGGGATTGTCGTAGAAAAACTTACGACTAGATACTGGTCATAGAAGAACTTACAACCAATTAGTAATATTTCTTTTTCTGATTCCTAGAGAAATTAGGCGTGGAAGATCGTCAAGATGATGAAGAAGTCGAATTGATGGTCATTGGCACGGAGGCGGAGCAAGTTAAGGCTCTTCTGGTCAAAAAGCGTCGACTTATCAAGACTATTGACCAAAAAGGGGCAAGCTCGAGTTCAGCTGCTTCAATCCGGCCTTTTGAGAAATTCGCTGCAGATATGGCTATTGCAGAAAAAGTCAGGGTGGTCTAAGCAACCAAAACTTTTAAACACAAAACTCCCAAGACCAAGGTACCATTCTACTACGACAATAAGCAACTAGAAAAGGAGATCTAGAAAAGTTTTATGTCTTTTGTGAAGGAAACCACTACGCTGGCAGGGCCTATGGTCGAGGAAAGTGTTGCTCTTGGGGTGGTCGAGACAAGTCTCGGATATCCGAAGAGTCAAAAGGCCCAAGGAGTGACAATTCTCGTTCAAGACCCACGACCAGACGTGATCATGGCTGACCCCATTCCTCAACTCAAATTTCGACCAGACGTGGTTGAAGAGAAGAAGTCGAAGAAATTGTCTTTAGGGAAGGTTTTTTCCGGATTCAAGATCAAATCCAGGAACGAAGGTATGTAAAAAGATAAAAGTGTAAGAATAGCATTTACCTTTTGCTTTATACCATTTGACGTGTTTTCCTTTTTGTAATCTTAGCCGGACTCCTCCAGCCCTCAAGGAAGTTCCTGTCGAGGAACCCACTGCTATTTCTCTAATAGTCGGAGGAATGATAGTGGCGGTAGTCGAAGGGTCATCCACCGTCCATGTGCTGGAAGAATTCATTGCTGCCAATAGGACTACAACCACGGGAGTGGTCGTGGAGGCAAAGGCAAAAATGGTGCACGATGCAGTAGAGGCATCTGGCCAAGGTGGCGGATCGTCTAACCACTGCGCCGGGAAGGAAGTCGCCGTAGACATTCCTCCCGGTCCCAAAGGAGAAGCTGCCGTCACCGAATTAGAAGAAGAAGAATACATCAACTTCTTTTTTGAGTTCTTCGGCCCAGCTTCCGTCGTAGGGTCTTCTGCTTTCAAGTCTCGTAATCGAGTTCCCCACCCCAAGGACATTCATAACAGGGGGAATGTTTTCGATGACGAGCATCTCGAAAAGATGTGGTGGAACCGAGTTCAAGAGATTGATAAACTGAAGAACCCTACAAGAGTATTCTCTTCGTTTGCTCGAACAAGCATTAACGTAAGTACCTATCGCACAATATTTACATATGTGTCTTTTCTCACTTCTCACTGTCTTTCTTTATGCAGAAAGCTTTGGAACAAATTGTCACTGTTGCTGAATACAACCGACAACTTGTTCAGCTACGACGGGTGAAAGCGATACTCTGCGAGCAGGCAGAGAGATGGTAAGTTACTGTTACTCGTAATCGTTTATGTTTTGACCACTTGCACAGTGCTTATGAGGATTGTCGTAGAAAAACTTATGACTAGGTATTGGTCGTAGAAGGACTTATGACCAGAGGATTATTGTAGAAAAACTTATGACTAGGTACTGGTCGTAGAAGGACTTACGACTAGAGAATTGTCATAGAAAAACTTACGACTAGGTACTGGTCGTAGAAGGACTTACGACCAGGGAAAGGTCATAGAAAAACTTACGACTAGGTACTGGTCGTAGAAGGATTTACGACCACTTGTTCTATGCTCATGTCTACTCTTCACCTCTGTAGGTTCAAGAGCGACGAAAAGACCTGGCTGATTCGCTCGACTATGAGAAAGTCAAAACGAAAAAGCTAAAGGAAGAGAAGGAGGCCCTTCTGAAGAAGCTTCAAAAGACAAACTCTGCAATTCAAAAGCTGCAGGGACGAATAAACAGTAAGTTCTGAACTTAAGACCGCTTATGATAATGACCTTCTTTTTTTCTAACTCTTATTCCTTTTAAGAAAAAGAGGTCGAAATGGGGAATCTCGAAATCAAGGACAAAGAAAAGACTTTGATTGTTCACGAGATTTCCCGTATCACCAAAAAAAAAGATCAGGAGAACAAGTCGTGGGAAGAGCAATATGCAAAGAGCACTTCTTCCCATGATGACAAAGTCAAGAAGCTGGGCTCTCGACTAGCAGGTAAGCAACTCTTTACCTGCGACTAGTTTGGTTTTTTAGTCCTTTAAGGATTATTTTGTCTGACTAGTCATACTTTTTTCAGAGCAAGCAATCGAAATAAAACAACTCCGTGAGACTTCGACTCATAATCAGGAGGAGATGGAGTCGATGAAGATCCACCTTCAAGACAACATTTCTCTCTTGAACAATGTACTTAGTGGGCTACGTGCTGAGGAGGTCACTCCTCGTGGAGGCACGATGATTTCCCACACAAATACTATTTGAGAACAAGTTAGGATTTTGCAAGAGTTGGTGACCACTTTGAAGATCAACCAAGCTGATTCGATAAAAGAGGCGGTCGAAGGCGTAGTAAGTTTTATTTTGACGAAACTCAAAGCTCATGACCCCAATCTTAATCTCTGACCAATCGAAGCGTTTATTGAATGATCTCGAAGCGAAGCGGGCGATTGATTGAAGATATCTGATCGATCGACAAGAAGGTCACGGAGGAGATGCAAATAGGATCTCCCTCGTTAGAGTAGTTTGCAGTAGGGAGCTTGTAGAGATAAGCTTTTTGAGTATGAATATATGAATCCACCTTTTCCTACAAATCATCTTGTCGAGCAGTTAGTAACTAATAAGATAATGAATGGAAAAAGAAATTATGACTAAGAATTGAAGTCATATTAATAACTTTATCCTAGCCCCCAACTATTTGTTTAGTTTATTTAGATAAACTAGGTAAATAGTCTGAAAAGGGTTTTCTTAAAAAAGAGAGAGGTTTGGCTAACTTATAGTTTTCGTTCACGATTATCATGCACTAGTCGAAATAGTAGGAATGAGTCGACACTAAAAAGTTTCTTCTAGTGGGCAGGACCACGTGCAGAAAGGAAAGGCTTTGACTAGGTGATGTTTCCCTCTCCGACCAGGTTAATAAAATCAAGAGCAGAAACTTGAGTTAGACAAACGTCTAGAGTACCTTTAAAATTCATTCAACCTATTCTAGTGCACTCGGTAGGTTTGCTCTAGTAGCAAGAGTTGAAAACAGGACGACGCTAGGAAGTTCCTTCTAGTGGGCAGGACCACGTGCAGAGAGAAAAGATTTCGACTAGGTGTTGTGTCTTTCTCTGACCAGTTGGAACGAACTGAGTTTACCAAAAGTAGTCGAACAAATTACAAAAGTGTACTCTGGTTAGAGTATTTTTCAAAATGAAAGAAGAAATAAACTGAGGTGATAAGAGTTGGCTTGAAAATATTTCGACCACATTTTTTGAACCTGAGCTCTTTGTGTTGGCAGTAAAAGTGAGGAACGAGTCGACACTAGGAAGTTCCTTCTAGTTGGTAGGACCACATACAGAGAAGAAATACTTTGACTAGGTGATGTTACCATCCTTTCGACCAGTGTAAAGAAAGACTGGGTACTGGTCGTAGAAGGACTTATGACCAGGAAATGGTCAAAAAATTATCAAAGTGCTACTCAAAGTAAGACAATAAAGATAGAAAGAACCTGATACTTTATTGTAGGGTTGATTGGTTACATAAAAAATTTACGTAACTGGTCGTACCGAACCTGGGCGCGTAACTTTGACCACTGTGTAAGGACCTTCCCACTTGAGGGAAAGTTTATTCCGATTAGACTGGGATTGAATCTTCTTCAATACCAAGTCACCTACAGCAAGGCTACGAGGTTGGACCTTACAATCGTAGTATTTCGCAGGGCTTTTTGATAGACTGTTGAACGGATTAAGGCTTAATTTCTCTACTCTTCGAGTAGGTTGATGTCATCTACTCGAAGTTGTACCTGGGTAGAGTCGTTGAAAGTTTCGACCCTTGTCGACCTTATCTTTAGTTTTGGTGGAAGCATGACTTCGGCACCGAAAACTAGGAAAAAGTGTGTTTCACCTGTAGCCCGACTAGCAGTCGTACGAACTGCCCATAATATTGAGGGTAATCCTTGTACCCAAGCCCCTGAGCGCTTGACAAGCTGGTCGAAGACTCGAGTTTTGATTTCCTACATTATTTGGTCATTCGCTCTTTCGACTGCCCCATTGCTTTGAGAATGGGCAACAGAAGTGTAACACAATTTGGTACCCAACTCGTCACAAAATTCTTGGAATTTTGCGTTTGAAAATTGCTTACCATTATCTATGATTATTTGACTTGGGACTCCAAACTGAGTAATCACGCTTCTCATCATGAACCTTTTTGTTGCTTCCGTTATTATCCCAGTCACAGGTTCGGCTTCAATCCACTTTGTGAACGTATCAATAGCCACAAAAAGGAATTCGAAGTCACCTGGAGCTTTTGGGAATGGTCCTAGGATATCGAGACCCCAGGTCGCAAAAGGCCAAGATATATGAATTATTTGTAATGCCTGAGCCAGTTGGTGTATTTGCCTGCTATGAAACTGGCATTGTACACACTTCTTAACCAGCTCTTTGGCATCATAGAGGGCTGTTGGCCAGTAGAAACCTTGTCGAAAGGCCTTTTCGACCAGCGTTCTGCAGGAAGCATGAGTTCCACAGATGCCCCCGTGTATGTCGTGAAGGAGATTTAATCCTTCACTCTGTGACATGCATCGCATGAGTACCCCTTAAGTGCCTCGTTTATAAAGGACTCATTCGACCAAAGTATACATTTTGGCCTTTCGAGATAAGCGATCTGCGTCGAGATCATCATCGGGTATTGTACCCGTCTGAAGATACTCGTAGATGGGATTCATCCAGGTATCCTCGTATTCTAGAGAGGCTGTCTCAATAGGAGTTGTCTTTGGTGTTTCGACTAGAGACGGCTTTTGAAGCTGCTCCAAGAAGACTCCTTTCGGTACTTGTGATCGGGAAGAAGCAATTCGAGTAAGCTGATCTGCGAGGAAATTATCCTTTCGAGGGATAAATTGTATCTCGAAACCGAAAAAATGCTTTTCAAGCTTTCGAACTTCCGATAAGTACCGAGACATGGTCGGATTAGAGCACTGGTACTCTTTTTCGACCTGATCCACGACTAGTTGAGAGTCTCCTCTCACGAGTAGTCGTTGAATCACGAGCGCTTTCGCGGCTCGTATACCAGCTAGCAAACCTTCGTATTCTGCCACGTTGTTAGTGGCCTGAAAGTTTAATTGAATGGCATACTTTAAGATCTCTCTGATAGGAGATTCCAGGACCACCCTAGCCCCTGAGCCACTTAAAGTAAGTGATCTGTCAAAGTATATCGTCCACTGGTCGTGGGTATCGTACTGGGATCCTGAACAGGTTCAGGATTTGTCCATTCGGCGACAAAGTCTGCCAAGATCTGGGATTTAATGGCCGTTCAGGACACGAAATGGGGTCGAACTCCCTAAGTTCTACTGACCATGTTGACATGCGTCCTGCAAATTCCCTGTTCTGGAGGATCACTCCTAAGGGAAACTCAGACAAAACAATTATCTTGTGCACTTGAAAATAATACCGCAATTTCCTTGAAGACATGACGAGGGCATATAGAAGTTTTTAGACCTGAGGGTAACGCTCCTTAGGCCCGTGTAAAACTTCATTTACGTAGTAAACTGGTCATTGGGTTTTTTCACGTTCTACGACCAGTACTGCGCTCACTGCTTGTGGCGTGGCAGCTAGATAAATTAAGAGCATCTCTTCTAATTTCAGAGAAAATAAAACAGGAGCACTCATAAGATACCCCTTGATATCCTCAGAGGCAGTGTTAGCCTCTTCTGACCACTCGAAACCCTCGTGCTTCCTTAGAAGTTTGAAGAAAGGTAGTCATTTTTCTCCCAGTTGTGTGATGAAATGACTTAAAGCCGCCATGCACCCTGTGAGTTTCTGGACTTCTTTCTTCATGGTCGGAGGGTGCATTTGCATGATGGTCTTTATCTTTTTGGGATTTGGTTCGATTCCTCGTGCAGAGACAAGAAATTCAAGCAATTTCCCTAAAGAGACTACAAACACACACTTCTCAGGATTGAGTTTCAAATGGTGTTTTATGAAGTTGTAGAATGTTTCTTGCAAGTCGAAAACGTGATTAAGTCAATTGATGCTTTTTACGACTAGATCGTCAACATAGGCTTCCAAATTTCGGCCTAGTTAAGGTGAAAAAGTCGATTGCATCAAGCATTTAAAAGGAGCGCCAACATTTTTAGACCAAATGGCATTTTGACATAACAAAATATTCCAAATGAAGTAATAAATGTGGTCTTTCCTTCATCTTCTAGACACATATTAATCTGTTGGTAACCAGAATATGCATCTAGAAAACTTAATGTTTTACAACCGGTAGTAGAATCAACCAACTGATCGATCTGATATAAAGGGAAATCATCTTTTGGACAAGCTTTATTGAGGTCTGTGAAGTCTACACACATACGCCACTTGCCATTAGACTTCCTAACCATTACAGGGTAGGCCAACCACTCGGGGTGGTCGACTTCTCTTATAAAGCATGCTTTAAGTAGCTTGTCCAATTCTGATTTGATAGCATCTTGTCGATTAGGTGCAAATCTCCGTAATTTTTGTTTTACGGGTATCTTGTCTTGTCGTAAAGCTAGCATGTGCTCGATCACCTCCCTAGGGACTCCAGGCATGTCGGATGCTTGCCACGCGAAGACATCTGCGTTAGCTCAGAGGAAAGTGATGAGGGCGTCTTCCTATTTGGGGTTGGAAGTATCCCTGATGCGAACAGTATTCGAGGGATCCTCTGGTTCTAAACGTATGCACCATCTTTTTATCACAGTGAATTATGTTTACTCCTTTGGGACCTGGCATCTTAAGATATTGATATCCATAATAAGTAGTCATTAAGAATTTTGCCAAAGTTGGTCATCTGAGTATGGCATTATATGCCGTATCGAAATCGACCACATCAAAGGAGATTTTCTCTATCCTGAAATTGCTAGGAGAACCAAATGTTAAAGGAAGAGAAACTTAGCCAATAGGTTTGGCCGAAGACCCTGGTACAATCCCATGAAAAGAATATCGTACTGGTCTTATCTTAGTCCTGGGTACTTGCATCTCATCTAGGGTACTCATAAATAAGATGTTTAACGAGCTGCTACCATCAACCAACACTTGATTTACTCGACAGTTGTTGATGGTGGGCTCGACCACGATCGGAAACCGACCTGGTCGAGTAGAAGGGATCTGGCAGTCACGCTTCTTGAAAGAGATGGTGACTTCCGACCACTTCGGCAATTTATTAACAAGAGAAGGGTCAATGAAGTTTACCTCACGTTCGACTACCTTAAGCTATCATTTTGACTCGTATGCCGATGATCCCCCATAGATATGCTCGACGGTATGCTCAAGATCTTGAAATGGCATCTCCTCGTCATCGTTCGACTGCTTACAACCACTTGCTTGCCATACCTGCTCGAGGGTAGGAAGGGGTCATTTGCCGTTATAATAGTCCTCGAGTTTTCGTTGGAAAACTCGGCAGTTGCGAAGGTCATGTCCTTCCTTTTTATGGAAAGGGCACCACCTAGACTTGTTGTTCTTCCTTTTGGCGTGCTTGTCCTTACCTCGATCGGAGTATGGCTTGGAGCCTTGAGGCTTCTTATCGCTTATGGCCAAGACTTCCTTGGAACTGTTGGTTTGAGACTTTTGACCCTTTGCCTTGTTCTTGGATTTTTTGGCCTTCTTATCTTTCTTCTTGCCACTTTCGCCTGCTTCTTGAGGAATTTTATCATCTCGATCAATAGTGTTGTTCCACTCGACTGCTTCAGCAGAAGTCGCATATCGATCAGCCATCTCAATGAGTTCGGCGACAGTAGCAGAAGGATTTAAAAGCAATATCCTCTGTGATCCTTGTACTACGGACTCCCTGCTTAAAAGCTCTGATGATACAAGAATCAGAAACTTCAGGTATGGAATTTCGAACCTGACTGAAACATTGGATGAACTGGCGTAGAGTCTTGTGGTCATTTTGTCTCATCCTGTGCAGGTCATCCTCCGTCTCAGGACGATGGTAGGTGCCCTAGAAATTGGAAAGGAGCAGGTCACAGAGGTGTTGTCATGAATAGATCGACTCGAGTGGTTGATTTAACAACCATGATCGAGCAGATCCCTCGAGCACAGTAGGAAGGTAATTTGTCATGACATGCTCTCCTTCTCCCGTTGCCCGGACAACAGTTGTGTAGATTTGAAGGAATTCGATGGGATTTTGAGATCCATCAAACTTCTCCATGTTCACTGGTCGACACCGAGGCGGCCAGCGAACTGCTCGAAGGTCGAGTGAGAATGCCTAACACCTGGCAATGACTTCTTAACGCCTTCTTTGTGGAAAAGAAGGGTTGATATCACCATATGATCGTACACGATGATACTTGGTTGTGGGTGGACCCGACCTATGGTAGGTCTCAACCTTACAAGGGAAATATTCCTTGTATTTCATCTGCTGTTGCAGATTTCTGGGTTGGAGTGGTGAACGATCACCTCTCTTGGGAGCTTGTTGATCATCAGGCATTTCAGGAATTATTCTCCGACTGGGGTTAAGGTTAGGAGAGCGACGCGACCTGGTGTCGCGCCGATCTCCACGCAGTGAGTTGTTCGAACGACTGGTAGCTGATGGAGTCATACCACTATGACTTCTGGGTCGATGCCATCGAGGGTGCTCGAGTCTGGCCATCGTGCTTCGAAGCCTTCATGCGATCTCTTCAGCGAATAGGTCGTAGTCAGGCGTTCGGGCAAGTTCCCGAGATGGGTTCTCAAGCAGATCGTTGATCTTGTTGAAGTTCTGAGCTTCCTCCGTGATCTTCGGGCGCGCCTGTAGATATCTCTGAGCCACAATTCTTCTCTACCGGGTTGTCTCAGGATCGTCCATATCTGATCCTCGAGTTTGCCTCAATGGACTGTGATTATTTCAAGGAACTCTCTCACGCTCATCAGAGTGTTGACCCTGTTCATCATCGGAGGTGTCCTCGCCATTGCCATGAGGGGTCATAGTGTGTGATCGTCGGGGAGCGTCCTCAGTCATGTCTCTAGGAGAGTGATCATTAACTGAGGGAAGGACGAAGACCTTCTGTTGATGATCTCCACTTGCGCTTGAAGCCTCCTCGCTTGAGGGGTAGTCGAAAGGCACCATATGGCGACTTGGAGCAAACCCCTCCAGGTAGAAGAATTCTGGGTGTAACATCCCAATTTTATGAGCCTTTTTGAAAATTTTCAAAATAAAAAGAACCATTTAGTTTTGTTGAAGTTCTAAAGCTTAACTTGAGATTTTGGAATTAAAAGTGTTTAAAATGACTAAATCAAACTTCAATTAATTCGAGTTTGGTTCGTTTTGGGTTCGTTTGAGTTCTTTGGTGTTGGTTTTCCCTTCTCTGTTCGCTCTGTGTCTCCCTCGGCCCAGCTCTTTCTTCTTTTAGCCCTCTTTTCCATTTGGACCTCTCTTTTGGTTTAGACCTCCCCTTTTAGTTTAAACCTCCCTGTTGGTCTAAGACCTCTTTGTCGGTTTAGACCTCCTTGTGGTTTAGACCTTTCCCTTTCGTTTGGACCTCCGGGTTGTCCTGACGACCTCCGGGTGGAGACCTGCCACGACCACCCTCCTGATCTTTTTGCAAAGACCACCCTCTTGGTCCGCGACCTCCCCTTGGTCACGTGACATCTTTTGGGTCGCGACCACTCTTTGTGGCTGTGACCTCCTCCTTTTGTCATTTTGCCATGACCTCTCTCTGTGGCCGCGACCTCCTCCTTTTGTCGTTTTGCTGCGACCTTCCCTTGGGCTGCGACCTTTTGTCGTTTTGCCGTGACCTCTTTCTGTGGCCGCGACCTCCTCCTTTTATCGTTTTGTCGTGACCTCTCTTTGTGGCCGCGACCTCCTTCTTTTGTCATTTTGCCGCTACCTCCCTCTGTGGACACAACCTCCTCCTTTTGTCGTTCTGCCGCGACCTCTCTTTGTGTCAAAACCTCCCCGTTGGTCTTTTTGCAAAGACCACCCTCTGGGTCTTTTTGCAAAGACCACCCCCTGTGTCATGACCTCCCTGTGGGTCATGACCTCTCTGTTGGTCTCGACCTCCCCTTTGGTTGGACCACTCTTCTGAGTTCAGACAGGCCCCACCTATCAACTTTATTCACCTTCTCCTTCCTCCTGTTGTGTCAATTCTGACGCAAAGGACCTTGTGCATTTAATGCTGTTGTGTCGCATTAAATGTTGCCACATTTTTGCAGTACCTGTTCCTTCTATCGTCTACTCCTCGACCTGCTCCTATCATCTTCTTCACCTACCTTTGAACACGTGACTTTGAACACGTGTGTTTTTGCATCCTAGTGGCTCCCCTTGTTTCTCCAGGCTATAAAAGCCTGAGTAGCCCTCTTTTATCCCCTTTGCCTCACCAAGCTCTCTTGCTCCTTATTCTCACCGTGCTTGAAGCCTTGTTGCCAGGAGCTTGCTGGAGCTGCGCCGCCTTCGACCTCTTCGCCGTTGAAGAGATCACCGGAGCGCCCGCATCGTTCGCCATCCCTCTCCCTTCTCTCTCTTTGCTCTCTCTCTCTGTCTCTCTCTCTCTCTCTGTCAGGGTAAGTTCCTCTGTGCCTTGTTTTTTTCTCTCACGACTATGATACGTGGATTGAATTTCTCTCACAACTACGTTGCATAGTCGTAATCTCTTCAGGACCTCTCTCCTAGGACCTCCTTTTGGACCTCCCTCCTAAGACCTCCTCGTTGGACCTCCTCCTGAGAGTCTGTTTCTATTCCAGTGTTTCTCTTTTGGCTCTTATTTGGTAGTTGTGGTTTTAATTTGAATTCACTGTATTTATTTGGTTCTTTGCGCACGTGTAGATTCCGACTTCACCGAAGAGTTCATGGACCCGACGACCTCTACTGAAGAACTTCAACTCTTCAATGAAGGCAAGTCGTAGACATTTGATCATATTGAACCTAGTTTACAAAATTACTTTGTTTTATATCAACATGCATGGCTATTTGTATAAAAATAGTTTGGGACTTAGCTAAACACCTACTTGGCATTACGACTCCTTGAATCATTGTATTTGACATGTTGTCATGTACCTTTGGACCACCATAGGTTGGGTGATCTTAGTTGGACCTCTTTGAGATACCAACATGGGTGTGTATTATTGCTTAAACCCGCTTTAGCTATGCGATGTCTTTCGATCATCATGACTCATGATAATAAACTTGATTTAATGATATATGGAATTGCGGTGCGATACCTCCGATGTGCAACAGTGGTGCGAAATCACAGTTGTGTCATTTGTGGTGCGATACTGCTTTGAATAAAAATTTGTTGTGCCATGACCAGGGTGGTCATTTGGCCGGGTTGAGCCCTAAAATGCTTTTCGCTTGGGCGAGTGGTCGGTGGCAAAGGCGGGATACGATGAGCACAGTACGGGAAGTACTTGGGTGCGAGAAGCACTTAGGTGCGCGATGCACTTAGGATGTGGTAGTCTCGCCTGAGCAATAACTAAGGACTTAACCTTGTAAGCCATTGATCTGGGCCATACCGTGCAACCACAAGTTCATTTATGGGGTAGACCTGGCCAACTAATTAGCGATGTTTTGATTTGGTTCTGTTGTAGTTGTTGAATTGGCGTAAGAGGGGGTCAGAAATGGCGAAACCTTAGCAAGCAGAACCAGGTCAGAACAGAGCTTTGTAAAGGCCTTGTCACGTGCTCTAGACTGCTTACCAAAGGTTATGAGCAGGGGTGTCAACGGATGTCCAACCAACTAGAGAATTCATGCCTTGTGGGTAAAGTTGTACAACCTCTGTAGAGGATGAAACTATTCGAATAAACGCGTCCTCAGTTACGGACATGCCTAGTGATTTCACGTAAGGGGTAGACTTTCGCAAAACTTGTTGAGTGGTCTGGCTCACGACCAGGGTGGTCGTGGGTGGTCTGGGCCGTGACCAGGGTGGTCACGGGAGGTCTGGGATTCAAAGAACTTGTCTACTTATGTATTACTCTTTTAACTTGTGCTTTGCAATCTTCTTATTGTATTTCAATTCCAATATTGCTTTCTGCAAACTAACCATAAAGTTATCCTTTGTTGAGCTTTGCATGAATATATTTGCATACCTTCCCTACGGCTTACTGAGTACATTCAAAAGTACTCATGGCTTGCGCCCTCTGATTAATCAGCAGCTCAAGACCTCCCAGGGAGCTCCGACCTCTTTGCAGAGGAGGTCTTCAAAGACCAGGCGTGCTTGGACGTCCTCCACTCTATTGCCTATGGGCAGGTCGTGTGGCCTCCACGTGTTCTATTGCTTTTCCGCTGTTTGTAGCCCTACATGGCACCTCTGTAAACAAGCTTGACCATAAGGTCTTTTGTTGTTATTGTTGTTGATTTGTTTGATTCATCTTTATTTTGTTATATGGTTGTGATGACATCTTTGTTCAGCTGTGCGGACTAACGACTGATCGTAGGACTAGTCCAGTTTGCACAAGAGGTCCTGGGGGTTGTTACCCGGGGTGTGACATGGGTTATAACCGTCTCCGTCCACAGGTGAGCCCGGCGAGGGGATGGTCGAACTCGCAGAAAAGCATGCTCGACCCCATCCTTTGTGGGGCTAAGCGGAGAGAGATGACTACCAGATGCTGATGAAGCTACGGAATGATGGCTTCCAAGACTTGTTGTGCCAGGTCGAACTATCTTGGACAGACTTGAACATTTGAAGGGGGAACCCTCGTTATGCTATGAGCCTGCCTTGATACAGTCCTGATCATAGTAGGATTGACCCTTGCCCTCTGAGGAAATTTGTTCCTCAGTTGGACGTAACGTTGTTGGGGATAAGGATCCTCCTTAACTCCATCGGTGGTATGGTCTCCTGGATCTAATGAATGATCTCTGGAGGCGATATTACCATCGGATGATACAATACTCGGCTCGTAGTTGAAGTCGTCATCCATGTCGATATCTGCATAATCGACCAAGTCGAAACAGTTCTCCTTATTCCACTCTCCTGCCATGGAAGCATTAGAGTTAAAAAAAATAAAGGAAACCTATGGACGAGAAGTTCCCTACGGTCGGCGCCAACTGTCAGTGTTTTAGAACCGATCATACATAATGATTGTTTGATTCGGGGGGTCTCCAAGACTAAAATCACGCAGAGAGAATGGCACATGGATTTTTATATAGGTTCAAGCCTTCTCTGGAGAGAATAACAACCCCACTCATGTGTGGCTATATTGAGTATGCTGGTTACAAATCAAGAAAAAGACTCAAGTCTAATGTCTTGTGCTCTTGATTGCCTCTCCCCTGCCATCTGTTGATTCCACCCTTTATATAGTGCTCAAAGTGGGCGAAGATTTCTCCAGTCCAAAGAGTGCCTCAACGCTTCAGATGATGAAGCGGTTACCGGAGATTATTACTGGAGTAGTAATGTCCCCACGTCGCCAGGCGATTATCATCAGGGCAGAGAGTTTAATCTTGCAATTATTCCAGAGAATAACATCATATATTAACTATTTAGATGACCTAATCAAATGTGCCTACTTGTCTGCAAGCTCAATCAATTATAAGGTGGTCGTAGTTGACCTGGTCGTAGAAAGACTTACGGCCACGTGGTGATCGTAGAAGAACTTACGACCACGTGGTGATCGTAGAAGAACTTACGATCATGAGGTAGTCGTAGAAGGACTTACGACTATGGGGTGATCGTAGAAGAACTTACAACCATGAGGTAGCTGTAGAAGGTCTTACGATTCTAGCTTCTCCCTTATGAACATTAAGGGGTATACTTAAGAACCATATAATGGGATTATTATCTATAATAAGAATTATAGATAAATAATTAAATGAGGATTATTAGATCCTCGTCAACTACCATCCCGGTAAGGCCAATGTCGTTGCAGATGCGTTAAGTCGCAAGAGTTACTACAATGCTTTGGAGATAAAAGAGAATTACCCAGAACTTCATAAGGAATTTTAGAAGCTAAAGCTAGAAGTTGTATTCAAAGGATTTGTGGCCAGCCTAGAGGTACAGTCCACCTTGGAAAAACATATTCGTAAAGCCCAGCCAAATGATCCTGAGATTAAGGACATCAAGCTCAAAATGGAAGAAGGTAAATTCAAGGACTTCACCAAGGATGATCAAGATATACTGTGGATTAATGGATGTACCTGTGTACCAGATGTTGATGGTTTAAGACAGTTAATCTTAAAGGAGGCCCATGATTTAAAGTATTCTATTCACCCTGGAAGTACTAAGATGTACTAGGATGTTAAGACTAAGTTTTGGTGGCTAAATCTGAAGCGAGAAGTCGCAGAGTTCATTGTCTTGTGTGACGTATGCCAGAAAGTAAAGGCAGAGCATCAGAGACCAGCAGGTCTGTTGCAACCCCTGAAGATTCTAGAGTGGAAATGGGAAGATCGGAATAGATTTCATTATTGGTTTGCCCAGGACTCAATCCGGTTACGATTCGATTTGGGTAACAGTTGATCGTTTGACTAAAGTTGCTCATTTCTTACCAGTCAAAACTACTTACTTGGAAAATCATCTTGCAGAGTTATATATGTCAAGAATTATCAGTTTGCATGGCGTGCCTAAGAAGATAGTGTCAGATCGAGGATCCTAGTTCACCTCTCGTTTCTGGCAGAGTCTGCATGAAGCCTTGGGAACTCAATTGAATTTCAGTACTGCATATCACTCTCAGACATATGGGCAAACTGAAAGTTAATCAAATATTGGAAGATATGTTGAGAGCCTGTGCACTAGCTAATGCTACCAGTTGGGATAAAAGTTTGTCGTATGCAGAATTCTCGTACAACAACAGTTACCAAGCCAGTTTGCGAATGTCACCATTTGAAGCGTTGTATGGTCGTGCATGCAGAACCCCTCTAAATTGGTCAGAAACAGCCGAGCGTAAGGTATTCAGACCAGACATTATTCAGGAAGCAGAAAAACAAGTGTCTATGATCAGAAAAAGATTAAAGATAGCTCAGTCGAGGCAGAAGAGTTATGCTAATAACCATCGTCGTGATCTCAGCTTTGAATCAAAGGATTTTGTTTATCTTCAAGTCTCTCCATTGAGAGGTGTCAAAAGGTTTCATGCCAAAGGGATGATTGCCCCTAGGTATGTTGGTCCGTTCAAGATTGTGAGTCGTCGAGGAGAAGTTGCTTATCAGCTTGAACTGTCGCGGTCGTTAGCAGGAGTGCATGATGTGTTCCATGTCTCTTAGTTGAAGAAGTGTCTTCGTGTGCCGTCAGAACAAACCCCTTTGGATTCAATTGAGTTGAAAGAAGACCTCACTTATAAAGAGCAACCAGTCAGGATTTTGGACGTCGCAGAGCATCGTACCAGAAGCAAGACTGTTCATTTTTGCAAAGTCCAGTAGAGCAACCACTCAGAAGGAGAAGCAACGTGGGAGCGTGAAGAAGAGTTGAAAGTCAAGTTCCCTAGCCTTTTCTCTAGCTAGCCTGAATCTCGGGGTAGAGATTCCTTTAAGGGGGGAGGTTCGTAATATCCCAATTTTCTGAGCCTTAAAAATCCTTTTGATTAGTTAGTAGTTGGAAAATTCACCCTTGAGTTTTATTTGAATTTTAAATAAGCTTAATATGGACTTTTAGTATCAATACCATTTAATATTATTAATGTCAACATCAACTATTGTCAATAATATTTTATTTGGATTTTATGTGCTTGGGTATATTTTCTAGATTTTTCTAGAATTTTTCTGAGCTAATTTGTTATTTTCTATTGGCCAATTTGTATTTTCTGTATTCACCAAAAAGAAAAACCAAATAAAATCTCATATAATGTTTAGGGTCGAAACCCAACTCGTTTCCACCCCGACCCAGCACCACGCGCGCGCCCCCGCCTTTCCCTAACATGCGGGCCCCGCATGTTAGTGTCCCCTCCTTTCTCGCTTCGGCCACCAAGACCTTGCCCCACCTGTCCGTTGTTGTGTGCGGCGACGCGACTTGCTCGAGCCACCGTCGCTGATGTGTGGGCCACACCAAATCTCTTGTTGATCATCCCCAAATCCGTTGAGGATTCTGTTCTGCTGCCACGAGGCCGTTTTGGGCATTTGCGCCCTGGACTCTCCTAGCCGACCATGTATAAAAGGGAGGCGAGCCCTTGGCCTCCGCACCCAAGACTTAGCCACCAAAGCTCGAGCGTCGAACCCTAGTCGTCGGGAGAGCTTGAAGAAGGATTTGCGCCATCGCTAACTCCGATGAGTGATTCCGTTGCAACCAGAGCCGCCCGAGCCTCGTGGTCTGCACCTTCGGCATCGCACGAACAAGGTCTACTCCTTGGACGCCTTCACTTCGCCGGAGTGTCGCCAGAACACCAATCCCGACGAGCCCGTGTCTTCTCCACCACTTCGACCTCATCGTCGGTCGCCTCAGCCACCCTCTTGCACCCGTGAGCACCTCTCTGAGATCCCCTTCGCGTCATCTACCTCCTGGTACCACCCACCGCCGGTGAGGAGCCGTCGTTCGCTGGAACTCTCGGTCCTCGAGCCTTGCCGCCGCCGATCTGACGTGGTCGTCTACATCCGCAGCCAGCTCAGCCTTCGTGCGTAGTGTCATCCTGCGTGGCACTGCGTCAGCAGCCACGTGCACGCTTGCGTGGTAGCCCAGCCCAAACCCAGATCCGATTTGATGTGAACCTAGTCCACCGTGAGCCGTGTCACTAACTTATGGGTCCCACATGTCAGATTTTCTTTTAATTTCTTTTCCAACTGAAAATCTGAGGGTTGATGTCATGCTGATGTCATAATCCGTTTTTTCAATAGAAAAGTAATTCGTATAGTTCCATAAATTCCTTTTAAATTATTTCTTTAGGGTTTGAAATTCCAAAAGCCATATCTTTTGCATCCGAACTCCGATTGAGCCCATTCAAATTTCTAAATTTATATAAATTCGAGATCTATTTATCTGAGATTTGTATTTAATTTTTGGATTTTATTTTATTTCTATTATTTATTTATTTTGTTCATTTGCTTCGTTTGCGAGTAGACGTTGATTCTTTAGGGATTGAAGAAGAGGGAGTGCACCAAGTTCAAGATCAGTACTTGGATATATTCTAAGGCAAGTTGTACCTTTGATCATATTGAACCCAGTTTTCAAAATTATTTTGATTCAAATTAATGCATTTATTTTAAGTATTTATTCAAGTGCTTTTGGGTGTAGTTATTAATCCAATTTGATTATATCCACCTTGACTATTGTTATGTTATAATCTTTTGTCACCCTAGATTGGTTCATTATTTAGTTGGTAATATCGTAGCACCAACGTGGGTCGGTTAGATACGAGTAGATTGCTTAGCCATGCAACGAGTCGTCATTTCATGTGAGTTGCAAATATGAATTTGACTAAGTGAATATGAAACTTTGTGATAAAACTGTGTGCTATGTGTTGTTACTTTGTGATAGCATGTGTTGCATTTAACCAACAGGATGGGAAAGGATTTAGACTGAGACAAGTGCTGGATACTTTGTGATATGGTGGAGCTTTGTGAATGTGAATGATAATCTATGAGGCATAGTTAGAAATTGGAAGTTTTGCCTTGGTCAATTAAGGACTTAACTTTGTGTGCCATTGAACTGATGCACAACTGTACGACCACATGTCTGGTATAGAACAAATCTAACTTAGTAAGTTATGGAGTCTCGACAATGACTACTCAGGTTGTAGGTTAAGTGCTCTGTGATGGACGGAGGTGTGGACTACTTCGTAGTACATATTTATGAGCGTGTAACAGCCCAAATTTTTCAAAATTCAGAGAAAATTAAAACCTATTTATTTTTGTGGATTTTCTGAAATCTTAAAAGCTTTTCCTTAAATATTTTAAAACTAAAACAAAATTAATTGCAAAAATTATTACCAAGCTTAAGTTGGAATTATTTTATTTAAATCCAAAATGCCTTTGAGAATTTCTGTGAATTTTCTCATAATTTTTGGATTTATTTTGCTATTTTCTAAAAAACCAATCGAATTGTCTGAATTAAATCAAATAAGAAATCAAAAGAAATTCCAAAGCAGTCTCTGGCCAAATCCTGCTTGGCCCAACTCTCTTCTCTGACTTGGCCCAAGCCAACTCAAGACTACACAAAGATCAGCGCCAAATCATGGCCCTCGGATCCTAATCCAACGCCCCGGACACCACCCTTCCCTTTCCTGTTTTCGCCGACGCCGACAGGTGGGCCCGCCCGAGCGTCTCCTTCCCCTTTCCTTCTTCAACCTCGCGCCTTTCCTTCCTCCCCACCGCGTCCGCCATGGCCGGTTTCAAAAAACCTTCCAAACGCGTCCAAATCCGGCCGCATCTCCGTGATTGGTGCGCGCATTTAAACCCTTGATCTCCCCCGCCTCCGACACGGCCTCCCCTTTCCATCTTTGTGCCCTGAATCCCCCTTTTCTCGCCGCCATGCCGCACGCGACCTTCTTGTTCTCCACGCAGCTCCGGCCATGCCCTCGCCCTATAAATAGGTGCTTGGTGCGCCTTCTCCACCGCAAAGACAACCAAGATCACCGTAGCCCTCCTCCTCCTTCTAGCTCATGGATTTTGAAGTTTTGCTCGGGCGGCGAGCCGTTCTTCCCGATTCGGCCGCCCGTCCCGTTCCGCCTCCTTCATCTACACCAGCAGCACCACCTCGACGTCGCGAAGCCGGAGCACCCATCCACGTCGCCGGAGGACCACGGGAACGCCCACTTCGACAACGACCGTACTTCCTCACCGCCAAAGCTCACCGCCGACGACATTCCGTCCTCGCCCGCTCGCGTCTAAGGTAGCCACTAGGTTCAGCGTCTCGTCCTCTCTCTGTTGATACCACCCGCACATCTCGCCGCAGCGTAGAACGCCGGCGAGCATCTCGCCGGAGCGTCGCCGAGCTCGAGCCGACGTGGCTCGACCCGCGAGGCGCCAAAGACGACGCCACCTCACCCCTTGGTCCTACGTGGCTGCCCATGTGGCGGCCACATCAGCCGCGTCAGCACCACCTCCCCAAGCCAAAACCCTATGGACTTGGTCCATAAGGATCGTGCCCATGACACGTGGGGCCCGCGTGTCGTGAATTATTTTAATTCCTTAAAATCCTGAAATTCCCCAGGCTGACGCCAGCTTGCGCAATAAATGGATTTTCCTTTAGAAAAATAAATCGGGAAATTCATTTAAATTTCAGATTTATGGTTTAAATTTGTAAAATTCATAACTTTTGCATCCAATCTCCAAATTGGGTGTTTCAAATTTCTAAATTCATGTAAAATCATTATCTAGCTAACTAAACCAAAATTATTTAATTTGAAGCTATTTTGAATCTGTATTTAAATTTAGAAATTATTTTAAATATCAAATTTAGACTAAAACTTGTAAAATTCATATCTTTTGAACCTCAACTTCAAATTGAGTGATTCAAATTGCTAAAATATTAGAAAATTATTATCTAGCTAAATAAAATAAAATTATTTCATTTGGAGTTAGTTTGATTTGTCTTTTGGATTTATTTGAATTTCATTTGAATTTGTCGTACTTTCGCGTATAGACTTTGGACGATTAGGAGGTAGATCCTTCAGAGGAGTTAGAGTTTCAGGACTTCAACGAAGGCAAGTTATACCCTTGACCATATTGCCCCCAGTATTTTAAAGTTATTTAATTCAGTTTTTAAATTATTATTGCATGCATATTTTTTTTAGTCAATTATTTTAATGCCTTGTTTTAAGGCTTAGTTATTCCAATTGTTATTGTATGGCCAATCTTGAATATTGAAATGTCATTCCTTTGTCACCATAGATAAATTGGTTTGGAAATTATTCATGCTAACCAAATGCTTAGACCATGATTTTGATTTTGAGAGGATTTAGCCAAATCATTACAAAATTGGTTTAAACTTAAAACTATGGTATTGTTTTACCATAGAGAATTTGTAAAGGTGGTTTCTACTAAAATAAAATTAAAATGGTTTGGACTTGGTAAACGGATGAATGGTGGGTGCGAGTTTATGCACGGTTTAATCTGGTTAAGATTAAAACCTGTGGTTTGATTTTGAAAGACGCCTAAGTCGATTAAGGACCGGTCTTTGAGCGTATTTTGCTACGCCTTACCGTACCACCACATGTCTCGTATGGGCAAGACCTGGCTTATTAATTTGGGATACCTCATAGATATTTGTGCCGTGTTGTATGTGTGGGTGTCGGTTAGACTATAGTCCCACTGGCGCAAGAGGGGCTCCTGAGGACAGTCGATCAATGGAAGCGAAACCTTAGCGGGCATGAGTACTTTGAGGTAGATCATTGTAACGGCCTTGTGATAATTGCTTTGTCACACACCTTAGGAAGCGTGGGTTGGCCGACACAAAAAGCATATTATCTCTTGTGGGTAAAGTTGTACAAACTCTGCAGAGTAGAAAACTATTCAAATAGCCGCGTTCGCGGTCATGGACATGCTAGCAAAGCCACTCCGAGTTAGACTTGTTTTTGGTTTCACAATGATTTCAACAAATGTTTTCGTGGATGGTTAGTCCTCGGGGAAAATTAGGCGGTTAGCCATTGTGATAGGAGGGTATCCTTCACCATTCAAATATGGAGGTTATCCACACTATAAAAGCCGTTATTTAAAATCTGATTTTAGGTATAGTATAAAATGGCCTTGGAAATTAATATGATTATTTAAATTGAAAATGCTTGCTTTGTGCAAATAAACCTGCCATTACCCCTTGTTTACCCTATGCATGCATCTAATCTGTAATTTGATTTGGTGTAACTTGCAAGCACAGTGGTAGTGCTTACTCTTCTTTCAATAATCTTTATTCAGAGAAGACCTCTATCAAGACGGTGAGGACATCGATGCTTAGGCCACGCTTCCCGATGATTGCCCGTGGCGAATCGTTGGGTCTACTATCGCTATTTTATTTCATTGTGTTTTACCTTATTTGGCCTTAGGCCGTTTGTAATAAACTCAATAATTATCAATAAAATGCGTGATATGTTTTGATTATCACTTTTGTTTAACTGTGTACACTAGAAATCCTGGACTAGTGTATGAACACAGAGAATTCGGGATCCTTCGCTCCCGGGTTCGACAGAGCGGTTTACCGTCTTCAGGTCCAACGGTGTGTGTCGGACTAACTTTCTTAATGGGTTGGTACCGGCAGTAAAACACATCGGGAGTGTCAATGTTTAAGATGAAGTTTCTGAAAGGTTTTGTTATGATTAGTGCTTGCAACACTGGTTATATCGTGTGGGTAAAGTGTACAACCTCTGCAGAGTGTTAAACAATCTATTCGAATAGCCGCGTCCGCGGTCATAGACATGCTCGAAGATTTCACATGAGGGGTAGAATGTAATACCCCATTCAATCTTTCGAACTATATTTAAATTTGAACCATTTTATTAGGAATTAAAAAGGGATTTCAGAATTTCTCTTGAAGGGGTATTAAATTTTGGGCTAAAGGCCCATAGCCTTGGCCCATTAGGGGCAGCCAAAACCCTAGCTGCTACAATACCACCCCCTCTTGCTATAGTACCGCACCGCCGCTACAGTACTGCCGCCTCCGTTGCTACTGTCCAAGAAGGAGGGAGGGAGAAGAACCCTTCGGGTGCCGCCGGCCAAGGAGAAAAGAAGAGGGAGAGAGGAGGAGAAGAGGAGAGGAGTGCCTCACGGGGGTTTCAGCGGCTACACACGCCTTCAAGGGGTAATGATCTTCTCCCCACTGGTTGGATCAAATTAGATTCGTAATTGCCATGATTATGGGATCGCTGTTCTGATGCGATTAATTTCAGAAATTTGTTCAACGCTTGCTCGTCAGTTTTCATGTCATTAAATTCCAAATTGGAGGATAGCGTATCCTAGAGATTTGTGGGGTTTGTCTTCAGCTTTCCATAGGTTTAAAGATCACCCAATTCGGAGTTGTGGTCTAGAAGTTACATTGATTTCTTTACTGCTGTCCAGAATTCTGATGAATATTGGCAGTTGATTTGTTTATTAAATTAAGATTGTGTTAATGGCTGATTCAGGGAGTTCACCCAACATTATTGTTGTAGGAGATTTATTAATATTTCCATATTGTTAAAAATCTTAAAATTTGGTTCATCCATTCGAAAGTTATAAAATTTCTTATACTACTGAATAGTCTGTCTGTCAGATTATAGTTCTAGATGTTCATCTTATTATTAGACTCAGAGATTGGCCGAATTGGAGATTCTCGCCAACTAGGTTATTGTAGAAGATTTCACTAACTTTCTAGGGAATCTAAGTTTTCTCTTTTACGAGTTTCAAAGCAAAAGTTATGTAACTTTTAATACTACTGTCCAATGTAGCTTCCTGTTAGAATGTTATCTAGCTTGAGTAGAACAAATAGATAAACCTTGGGTTTGGGAGAACGAGTTAGAGCGTAATGAGTTAGAGCGTTGCGAGTAGAGTCTCATTTCCATGTCATTCTTATTTGAGTAAGTTGATTATGTAGGAGGAGAGGCTTCGGGATGAGTGGCATCATCCTTGCCTTCTAACACGTCGTAACACGAAAGGCAAGTACAATTGAATTGTCTTGATTGCTATTTGTTCCACTTGATTGATGAATGTGCAATGGATAATTCCGGTATTACTTGTTTCCCTTCATAATTGATATACCATGATTCTTCAATAATATATTTACGTTCAACATATTCATTCGTCCATTTATTCATGTTTCACCCACGGGAGTGGATAGTGAAGTCTCATCATTCCAACATGGGCAAATACATTGTGAAATGTATTGACTGATATCTGTTTGTAATGCTTGATACTCATGCTATGATTAAGTTCTATGGATTTCGAGTAATTCCAATAATTCTTGTTTCTTTTCATGGATGTTAATCCATGCTTCTTAAGATTATGTCTTTCATATCCATGAATTCATCCATTCATTCGTTCGTTCATGTTTCACCTACGGGAGTAGGGAAGTAAAGACCCGTCATTCCATATGGGCACGTAAGACTCACCATTCTAATGTGGGTAAATTGGATCCCTGTTATGAAACATTCTTCATACAGCTCTTGGATCCCCGCATTTTGGATAATGCGGGTCTGAGTGAACACCGATGGATGTTCACTGGCAATACCGGTATAAGCAGAAGTGAAAAGCATACATTCCATTCTCTCATAAGATTTCTTCCATTCTGTTTCATATTCAGATATTATGAATGTTATGTTCTTGATTCGATATTTTTCCATATTATTCTGTTGTACTTGCTGAGTCGTGGACTCATTCTTGCCATTATTTGTGTGTTTTAGGTAAACACTGATGATGACATGCTTGGGAGGGATTAGTCACGGATCACTTCATTCACTTCACATTTCACTATTAATTAATGGACTTGTTATTATCTTTCATTTGATAATACTAGATTGTAATAATGGAGTTCTGATGGTTGAAGTTATCATTCATTATGACTTGGTTGAACTAGTGAAAGCTTAATATTCTTCGTATAGACTCTTGATAGTTTTATCTTGAATAATTCAATAGGATTGGATATTTACGAGTTTGTTATGTTGCTGAAATTTAATTCAATTCTTATGATCAATCTATTGTTTGTTGATCCTTACCTATTATTAGCTGATAGGTTGCTGAAATTATTTCGTATTGTTGATGTATGTTAGACTTATAAGTAATATTTTGGCTTCCGCATAGCTAGGGTGTTACATAGATTTTCATAAAAAAAATTGGGAAGGGAGCTGTGTGATCTAAGTCATATGGCTGTGTGAATAATTTAATTAGACTTTGTGTTCTTTGTGAAAATAACTGATAAATTAATATTGTTTATTTGTTTTAAGTTATGTTTTAATCTATTATTCGTATTCAGTTGCAAATGTTGCATTTATGCAAAAAGAACCACAAAACCATTCCTTTGGAATAAACCATCATGTATACATTGCATTCTGTGGTATGACTTGTGAGTACGGTTGTTTACTCATGCTTGCTATAATCAATCGACAGAAGCGGAGGAGTCTTCGCTCGTTTTTGAGGAGGGGTTATATGAAGGTGTTGATCGCTAGGTCTTGATCCCAGTCAGTTGCCTGTGGTGAATCGATGGGTTTCTGCTGGAGTTTATTTTGTTCCTCTGTTGCTTATTTCAATTATTGCCAGCCCTGCGAGGCTTAATAAATGTAAATCTCGACCTTAAGGTCACAACAGTTATTTGATATTCAAATTACTCGTTTATTCTATTATTTCATTTTGTGTGGATCAATATTCATCTGTGTTGACACTGTGTGCACTAGCATGATCCTAGGCTGGTGCATTATACACAGATGGTCCAGAATTGCATTTTTGGGTCCCGACAGTTATTGCCAGAGATGGAGAGAAAATGTGCGGTTATGTTAGAGATAACGCGCACGTGTATTAACTACCACACGTAAGTCATAGTGTACAGAGTCTCTAATCGATGAAGTCCATATTGTCGACGATCGAGTCGTCGATCTTATGAAATAAAAGAGAAAAATTACGTGAAGTATCCTGGGATAGAATGGGGGGGGGCACTCTTTATTGATATGAATTGGATTTACAAGACCTGACTAGGGACTACCCCTAAATACACTGAATGTGAGGAATGTTAAAATAAGTAATCAGGCTTAGAATCTGAGTCTAAGACAGAATGCCTTGCTTCTAATTCCACTGCATAGGCTTCTGTGTTTGTCGTCGCATGTTCTGTTGTTGTTGTTCCCGTCCCTTTGTCTTCTGCGCTCCACCCTTAAATAACTTCCGAAGAGGTGACAGTTACTCCTAGAGAAGGCGTCTCTGGTGAAACGTTATGACTGGTCGGAACGGTAAGGCAGTTAACATGTGCCAACTACCTTGCGGTTGTCTGTGAGATGCTTAACCGTAGGGCAGTTAATTGTCAGTGTCTTAGGATTATATCATCGCACGGAATGAAACATATAACACGTGTTCCATTCATCATACGGTAAGAAATGCCAGTTCATAGCTTTTCCGAGCAACTATTTGGTCGGAGCCTAGGCACAAAGCCTTGTCCGACTAGGGTACCCATCATGTAACCTCTGGAATCCTCACGACCAGTGAGGTCGTTAGCCTTAGGGGTTACGACCATAAAGATGTATGGTCTTCTATGTATTAAATTGATACATAGAGGTTTTAATCCTCGTCAGCTAGTCCCCGAACTTTAAATGAACAGGTCGTGCGTATACCTTCTTCCGATGAAGTCGTATCGGGTAGACCCCTATTTAATATCATGATATACGAGGTGGTCTGTGTTCACTTTAAAGTTGAGAACTTGCCTTGGGAACCGAAGAGTTTTTCTATCCGTTGAACAAAAAAGAAGCTTTTGCCCGTTGGACTTTTGTGGGAAACTTCCGATCGTTATTTAAAGATTTGAAGCTATAAAATCCCCATCGCTAGGCTTTTAGAATTTTTACGTTTCCAGATCCCCTTTTGATCCCTTTCAGCTTTTTGCCAAGAAAAATCCTTTAGACCTCTTTCTTGTTCTTCCGACCACAAAGCCTCTTACGACCACTACTCATCCTTGAGGATTTTCATCATGTCGGAGCAAATCACGAAGTGGTTGCCTTCGGAATTGAGCAAGAAAAAGCTTGAGGCGTTGGAGAAAATCGGGATGCTCCCAGACAAGAATCTGATCAAATGGAGATCGGCGATCGGAGAGCACTTTCCGAGCCGCGAAGATGGGGAAATCCCCGTTTTCCTCGCCTACATCAAATGTGGGCTGAGGTTGCCGGTACACAAATTCCTCCTCCACGTTCTTGAGTATTACGAGGTGGAACTGGTAAATTTGGCTCTGAATTCCATCGCCAATATCAGTATTTTCACTTATTTGTGTGAGGTATACCTGGGAGTGCCACCGAATTTGAGGCTCTTCAGGTATTTCTACCGAATGGTGATGGGGAGATCCACGGCGACTCCCGAAGAATGTACATTGCGTCTTCACGATAGGAAGGCCGATAAGTACATCCACATGTACTCGAAATCCTCGTGGTCGTCATGGAAGAAGAACTGGTTCTACATGACGGTTACGAGAGACGATGGCCTCTACTTCGTCGAAATTAGAGCAAATGACAATCCCAAGTGGAGGAAGACCCTGGAGAAGGCAGGCGTGGTCGGAAGATGGGTGGATGCCATCTACGACCTGCGAGTAAAGGGCTTGACTTCCTGGCATGTGGTGAGGGATTTCACCAAGCGTCAAATTAGCCCTCTGAAGCTCCGGACTCATTCCCTGCTTTGGTCCATTGGTCGCGATGAAGCTATCTCAGGAGGTGGTAAGTCTTTGAGAAAAGCTCCGACCAGTATATTTTATTTGATTATCGTAATGCCTTAAAATCCGCCATTATTTCCTTTTCTTGTAAAGCCCTTTCTCCTGAGGAAGTTAGAGAGTGGATCAGGTTGATCTGCGCTGGGGAGCCTAGTGAAAAGGCTACATTCCCTGAGATCTTAGCAATAGTTTCTGCCGAAGAAAAACTGGCAAGGCTTAAGGTAGACAATCAAAATTTCTTTTATCATGTATACATATTCTCCAATCAGATTTTTGATCATGCTCTATTTTTGTAGTCGGTCGAATTGCGAATCACACAAACTGGTGAGGATAAACATCTCACCGTGGTTCCGACCGACTCGTGCCCGGATGCACTGGAAGAAGATGAATCTCCCGAGGTAATAGAGCGTTTTTATATGTACTTTAGATAAAAGATTTCCTCACCAAATCAAATTCATTTTTTGATTTAGGTGGAGAAGGCTGAAGGCTCGCAGAGCGTAACTGCGGAGGTCGTAGACTCCAGGCTGGTCGTTCATGACCTTACAGTTGTTACTGAAACAACTGATCTGTAGGTTGATGAAACTACTCCCTCCGACCGATGGTCAAGAATGCAATCCTTGATGAACTGATCGAGGACATTGCTTCCGATATCTTGTTGGAGGATGTGAGTGGTTTAATCAACCCTGCCGGTTCGGAACCGACGAATATGATTGAGAAGAAAAGGAAAGCTGGTGGTACAGAATTTACTCTACCCAGCTTCAAAGTCAAATCCAGAAAATTAACTAGGTATGTACAAATGAAAGAGGTCGTATGTGTGCATACCTTTAATAGTTTCTTTATGATTTGGTGTTTTGAACTTGCCTTCTTGGTTTTGTATAGGTCTTCTGGTGTTCCGGTTGCTTTCGACCGGATCCTTCCTGAGGACCAGGCACACGTGGAGGTCCCTGACCAGAACACTTCCCAGGACAAAGTTCCTGAGGAAAAAGTGGTCGAAGAAGCCCCCCGAGCAGGTGTCAAAGCCAACGGTCGAGTTGGATCCATTGGTGGTTCTAACTCCTTCTGCGGAGGTAGATGCCCTTAAAGGCCCTCAACATATTCCAACCAATGTTGGTAATCCTTCTCAACCTGATAAGTTCCCTTTTCACCCCCGATTTATTGAGGATAAGGAGCTTGACGAGGCATGGGAAAAAATATCGGATCATCAAATCAAAATACATCCTGATTCAATATTTGGCGGTTATAATGATTTGGCAATCCGGGTTAGTATCTACGACCAGTTTCAGAGTCTTTCTTAAAAGTTTTATAGGGAACTTAAAGAGGAAATGCTATTTGTGTAGCATTTGATCGAGAACTTTGCTGTGGTCGGAGGACTAACCCAGCGGATTAAAGATTTGGAGCAGAAACACTCCGAATTGGAAAGTAAGAACTTTCCACTTAACCTTTTTCTTTCTTCAATACTTTGTCATTATCTAATTATTCTCCCTCATCGTATTCGATAGATTTGGAGAAAATAAAAGAAGAAATCGTGGCCGATAAAGCCAGAATAACTCTGCTTGAAGAAGAGAATCAAGTTAAGGACTGGTCGATTGCAGAGGCATCGAACAGGAATGAGACACTGAACAAGAGAATTGAAGGTAATAGGTCGTAGACTTGACTTATTATCTCCCTCTGATCATGTTGTGCTTTACTACTTGTTTTACTCGTGTAGAGCAAACGCAAGCGCTGAACAGAACCGAAAAGGCTCTGGAATTTGAGCAGGGAAAGGAGGCAGCTCTTGTAAAGAATCTTGATGAAAAGATTCTTGTAAAGAATCTTGATGAAAAGATTCATACTTTGAACAAGATGATCTTTGATATGGGATCAGGATCAAGCATGCCTAATTTAAGAAATCCAATAGAGAAAATGAACTACATGGGCCAACTTCTAGGAGATCTCAGTGGTCTGCTCAAAACTACTCGAGAGAATTATGCCCAGACTATGAAAGAAGGCGTTGCTACTGGAGTTAGTTTTGCGCTGGCAAAACTGAAGGCTTCCGACCCCTCTATTAATCTCCAAGCCGTTGAGGATGATTTCAACTACCTACCTGATGAGGCGATCAAGCTTATGGAAGAACTTAGGCCACTTAGAGACAAAATTGTAGAGGAGATGGAGGTCGGATCTCCACGAAGTAGTAATTAGTCTGGAGATATTCAAGAGTAGGACATTGTAATATAAGAATTGTAAATAAAACTTACCTTTGTGTCAACAACAATCATCTTTTTATCCTGTTGACTTTTTTTGAAATTCTCGTATACTCCCTAGCCCCCGACTGCTTTGTAGTAAAAGAGCTTTACTAAACAAGCAGTTAGTCAAGAAGGAGAAATAAAAAGTCGAAACCATTGTTTTGAGGGTTTATACTGATCACAAGACAAAACTGATCGTAACAATACTAGTAAATCATTTTGGTCGGAACCAGTGTATGATTTTGACTAGTTATAGATCTTTTGTTTGTCATAATCAAAATACCAAACAAAATTGTTTATGGTCGGAAAAAAGATTGGTTGTATTGACAAAAGTAGAAATGCAAGAATGCATGCAAAAACGATAAGTGATCGTATTTATATATACGACCCAAAACTGGTCGGAAAATATTCCTAAGAATAGAAGATATAGAAAAATATTTCGCAAAACGTGCTCAGGCTCAAGTCCGACTAACAGCGAGGATCGTAAGAAAAGAACCGTCGCTAGGAAGCTCCTTCCATTAAGGTGACCACGTCTTAAAAAGGAGAGACTTCGACTAGAAGGTTTTTCGTGTCCCGACCAGTAGCCAAACGAGAGTAGAACAGATTTTTGAAATGAAGAAATATAGTCTTCATAATCTTAATAGTATAAAGTACCAGATGAAGTTTTTTGTATTATGCTCTGTTTACTCGTATGGTTGCGCGTGGAATCATTCATGGAATGATCACGACTAGGACCTATACAGCGTATGACACAGATGTCGTTGCTAAGGAGTAACAGAGATCCTGGTAAAGGATATCGGAGAGAAAAACTTGTCTTCTCCGACCATCTTAAAGAACAGTAATAGGTGACCAGAATATAGGTATAGATATATAAACCATATCACTCGTCGAAAATAAATGAATGAATGCACTAATGAAATGAAAATAATTGAAATAATGTAAAAAAGAATTAGACATAGAACTTACGCAATTGATCAATGTTCCAAGAATTTGACAAAACTTGCCCGTCCGACATGGCTAGTCGTACAGAACCTGGTCGGGTAATTTCGACCACAATGTAAGGACCTTCCCACTTGGGAGAAAATTTGTTGCGATTTGCACGATTCGAATTTTTACGAGAACGGATCACCTCTGACAAAAGGTCAGCGAGGTTGCACCTTACGACTATGGTACCTTCGCATGGCTTGTTGATATAGTGTTGATCGTATCAGGGCTTGGTTTCGTCGTTCTTCAAGGAGATTGATATCGTCGAGTCGTCGTTCATTCTCGATCACTTCGTTGAAACAATCGATTCGGCGAGCCAAGTTTTAGTTCCGAGGAAGCATGGCTTCAACACCATAAACTAAGAAAAATGGCGTTTCACCGGTCGCACGACTAGTCGTGGTTCGAACGGCCCATAATACAGACGGAAGTTCTTGAAACCAAACTCCTGACCGTTTGATTAACTAGTCGAATACTCGGCGTTTGATCCCCTGCATGATGATACCATTGGCTCGCTCAACTGCTCCGTTGCTCTGTGGATGAGCAACCAAAGCAGAATGAACATTGATATCAAGTTCGTCGCATAATTCTTGGAATTGATCGCTTGAGAACTAGGCACCGTTGTCTGTGATTATACGACTGGGTACACCAAATCGTGTGATCACATTTTTTGTCAGAAATCTCTTAGCGGCCTCAGTTGTAGTTTTAACAACAGGCTCGGTTTCAATCCATTTTGTAAATGTGTCAATCATGACGAAAAGGAATTCAAAGCCCCCGGGTGCTTTTGGGAAAGGTCCCAGAATGTCCAGTCCCTAGGTTGCAAAAGGCAAAGAAAGAGGAATTGTTTGCAAAGCTTGCGCCAGCTGATATACTTGTCGGCTATGAAACTGATATTGTACGCACTTCGTCATGAGCTCTTTTGCATCATGAAGTGCGATTGGCAATAATATCCTTGCTCGAAGGCTTTACCCACCCGGTGTTACAGAGGAATGATGTGCTCCACAGACTCCTTCATGGATTTCGGTTAGCAACTTAATGCCATCTGGTTGAGATATGCATCTCATCAACACTCCGTGAGATCCTCGTTTATACAATGTATGTTCAATAAGAGTGTATGATTTGGCTTTTCGTGCTATACGATCAGCCTCTACATCATCTTCTGGAATTATGTCATGTTGAAGATAATTGTAGATCGATGTCATCCAGTCTCTACCTTGATCGTGACAGCGCCAACCGTCAACGACATATGGAGCATCCATGTTCTCACGATCGGTATGTACGACCTGTAAGGAATCATGCATGATCTCGGAAGGCTCGACCACCAAGGGTGAATCGAGTTGCTCGAGAAAAACTCCGGGCGGGACGGTTGTCCTCGTGGAGGCCATCCGTGCCAACTAGTCTACTAGAAAGTTTTCCTTTCTAGGAATATGTTGGATCTGAAAATCGAAGAAGTGCTTTTCGAGTTTCCGTACTTCCGCTAGATAAGATGACATCTTGATACTCAAGCATTGATACTCTTTCCCTACTTGATTCGCTACTAGTTGAGAATCGCCTTTCACTAGTAATCTACGAATCCCGAGCGAACGGGCTGCTCTGAGTCCTGCCAGTAAACCTTCATATTCTGCCATGTTGTTTGTGGCAGGAAAATTTAACTGGATGGCGTACTTGATGTGTTCGCCAGTAGGGGATATCAAGACAACTCCAGCCCCCGCTTAAGGCTCTACATGCACAGCGCCGCCTCACAGGGACGAGGCAAAACGCACTGCCCAGATCCGGTTTTTCCGGAGCCACAACAGGCACGCCGTCCTGGGCTCTACACCAATGCTCTACAGGCGCTACACACGGACAGCACAGGGATCAAATGCTGCAGCCCAAAGATCATATCAAAGAGCAGGGAAGCAAGGAAAATGGCAGCCACAAACAGGATCTAAAAAGCAGCTCAAGTAAAACAAATTATACTCAAAACAGTGAATTGAATTTTACACAAGCTGATGGGACAAGCCGCTGCCTCACTTTGATGATTCACAAACCGTAGGTAAAGCAAAAACAGCAGCACCGCCAAGGGCTTTACAGGCGCACGCACACATGTGCTAATTTCTCTAAGGCGCGCGTGATTTTTGCCAGACAGCACAGGCGCGGCACGCTCCGGTTTCAGCAGGAACTCTCCAGGCGCCGCCACACCCTCATTTTCTTGGCTATGCCTACAGGTGCTCGATCCTTGGGGGCGCCGCCTCAGCCTCACATTTCTCAGGGTAGCTCCACTACAGCCGCCCCCCACTCTTTTTTTCTCTCAGCGACCAAACCTAAACACCCATTAACTATTCCTTTTATAGGGCAGCCCTAACCCTAAAAACCAAATGGGCTTCCGTTAAGGCCCAACATCAATGGAACACACACGCACACATCTCAAAGAGCCGTCTTCATCGTCGATTGATCTAAACCGCTTCACCATGCGCCAACCCGCGCCGCGGCTTAGTCAAAAGGTCACCAAGGCGGTATTTGGTAAAATTACCAAAATACCCCTTCTCGATCTTTTCAGAAGACCGAGTCCAATCCAGTTGAAGCAATCGCCTGCTTCGCCACGTGTAGGTTGATCAATGGCTCCATGTCGTCAAGTCTCTCCCGTCCGGATCCCACCGCACCATCGAGCACTTACCAGCGACTCCTGGCCGCTTGATCCAACCAATCGACCAACCGCCTGTTCGGTCATCCTCGTCTATTCTGCGCCATGCTTGAGTCACTGACCTCACCGTATCCTTGATCGTTCGGACCTCATCTCTGTAAGCTTAGTCCCGATCCTCCTCGCCGTTGACCGTCATTGACCTGCAAGCCACCTACACAGCAATAGACAAGCAAACACGAATCCGGGAACAAGTTCTTCACAACTTGACCCACGTTAGCCAAAACATGCAATATGCAACACATATGCATTAACAAATATGGATATGACCTATCCAAAATTAATTCACCACTTATATCAACATTCAGCACAAAAGCCGGTCAGACCGCCGCTGACCTGACAGATCTGAAACTTTGTCGAAAACGCTTGAAACTTCAAACCAAAAGCCACATTGCCAATTGTTTCATCATCCTTAGATCATGGGCATATCCCCATGATATCCACAATCTCCCCCTTGATGAACACATTGGCAATCTCTCAGAAAATGTAAGTTTGTGGTTTGAAAAGTAAAATACTTGCAGTTTTCGCGCAAAGGCACAACTTGGTCCAAATGCAAGAAAAAGCAAAGGAAATGACCAAGCTGGCTTCAGAATAGCATAAGCAAGTGAGATAAGACAAAAGAAAGCACAAAAGCTTCAATTTCCAAAGAATCGACAAAAACTCACTTAAACTCTATATGAAAGAACAATTGTTCTATTTGACCTTAGATCATTGTGAGTCTTCAAGATTTGCAATTCAAGTTCAGAAAAGGCAATAAGACCAAAAGAATGCAATATGAATGCTCCCCCTCACTATGATCATCATTTTAAAAGAGAGAATATAAAATTTCAATTTCTCCATTTCTCCCCCTTACAAAACTTCTCCCCCATAACCAAAAAACTCTTTATTAACAATACATTTTCGCTATATCTTCTCCCCCTTTGACAATGGATTCATCAAGGAATCATCCCTTCCTCTCATCCAGAGATGACAAATGCACAAGCAAGGAAGAAGCAAAAGAAAGAGCATGCATGAAATGCAATGGGGTGGCTTCATTTTTGTTTTGACTTTTCAATTTTTAGGTAAAAGAAGCTTTGGAGATTACTCAATTGAACAGGCTAGCATTTCTACCATTACTCAAGATACAACAAGTCTGACAAAGCTAGCAAGATCATGTTAAGACATATATAGCAAAGCTAGGCTAATGAGATCAATATATCACATGTTGTTGGATTAAATTAAGCAATGCGTCAAAATTAGCAAGTTCAACAACAGTTATCCTAAATTGATAATGGCCATGTCAGAATGTCATTGTGAGATCCAGAAGCTAGCAAAGACCATCTTAGAGACAAAAAGTTCTGAATTGAATCATTTAGCTCAATTTTTGTCAAAAGCCCAAATTTCAACTATTTTTCATTTGCAATGAATATTCAAGTTGATTAAAGGTCTATCTTAGTAAAGAAGGTCCTGGACTAGGAGCCATCCACAACCTCTTTCTAAGCTTCAACCAATTTTGACAATTCATTTTCTTAGCCATGTGCTAGATCTCAAGCCTTGCCGCGACCATCTCAAGCACAAAAGGCTTAAAAGAGTGGTCTAGGTCATCCAAAACTCCCCCTGAGTTCATGCCTAGTACAATGGCAAGCCATCTCATGAGAAAGAATTGGTGAGATCAGTTTTTTCGCACAAAAGAGATCATTTTTCATTTTGCACAAGGGCTATTTTAGATTCTTTAATGAACTGAAAGCTCAAAGATGTTCAATACTACATTCCAGAGCTCAGAAAGCAATTTTGACAGGGCCAATGTCACAAAAGGATCACTAATTGTGCAACTAGCTAAAAGATCCACAAATTGCAATTTTCAGTTCAAGTTATATTAAAAAGCTAGCTCAATCAGCAAAGACATTGCTGCACATGTGAAAGCATGATAATTTTAGCAAGTCAAAGAACTAGACACGATCTTGAGCAAGAATTGAAATACTAAAGCTCAATAGGGTAATAAGCAAAGCTTCATCAATTTAAAAGACAGAAGCAGTAAAGCTTATATTACAATGCATCTTTTTTGATTTTTCATTTGTATGCAATATGATACAATGAGATGCACAAAAGACATAAAAGCCTAAAAAAATAACAAGGATCAAAAAGATCCAAAAAAGATACCACTTGAAGAAGGTATCAGAAAAGATCCACAAAAGTTCAAATGAACAAGGAAAGTTCAGATGAACAGAAAAGGTTCAGAAAAGAACCAACTCCCCCTCAAACCAACCTATAGGGATAAATTATCCCTAACTTGCATCTCAAGGTGGCAAACCTTGTTGGGTCAAAAAGCTTTGAGGGGAGATCTGCCAAAAAGGCCTTGGACTCCACAAAAACTAGCACAAAAACTTCAAACACCACAAGATCTCTAGGGACAGCAACTCAAAAAGCTAGGGAGCGAAACACCAACACTAAAAAGCTTACAGGCAACTCAAAAACCTGCTAACACTAGTGATTGGGAGACAAGCTCGACCTAGGCTGTGAGAAGAATGCATCCTAGCAAATCATGGGATAAGAAGAGTGTCTAGAAGGGACACGTGCTAGAACAGAGCCTCCTATCTACCCTGAACACAAAAACCCAACACCTGACACGAACCAGATGCAATGCAAGGTAGACTAGGGATACCATACACAAAAGTAAGGTATAGAAGCTCAAACCTGAGTCCCACTGCTTGGCAGTGAGATGTAGTCATGATAGATGAAGATCCAATCACCTATCATCCTCATCTCAAATTCCTTCGTCTCCGAGAAGTGATAGTTATCATTGAAGGCACAAAGGAAGAAGAACCAATAGTTTGAGGTGATAACACTTGTTGGACCACATGTTCTTCTTCTCAGCTGAAAGACTACACAAAAGAGACAGAAAAGCCTATGCCTTGGTACTGGGTTAGTGAAACAACATCTAGGGAAACAGTACCAAGACACATGACTAGCCAGGATAGCAGCAAATGATCCAAAACTCATAAAAGCATATAATCAATAAAGACATGAGCATGGAGATAGACAAGACAAACACAACACATGCTATCCAAGATATGATAAAGCTCAAACTATCCTTAATCTACAACAAGGCATAGGAGCAAGCAAACAAGCACATAGCATATCACTCATCATATATATAGTCAAAAGTAAAGCATGCTAGTGAAAGCTATGGCAAGACTCATGCATCCACAGTTAACAATAAGGCACGATACCATGTAAGCATAAGGCAAGTTATAGAACAAATCATGGATAAAGTATGCTAACATGGATATCAAGTAAACAAGTGGATACATAAGACAAAAATCAACAAGAGCAAGATGATAACTGTATGAAATCAATACAAGCTCTTGAAGACAAAACCAAGCTTATACATCCATGGAAATTAAGAATAACAATCTAGCACATGGATACATAAGCAAGGTACTAGCAAAGGCATGATAAAAGATATCATAAGAGTAAAACATGCCAATATGGTACAGGTGAGCACAAAGATAAGCACAACATGCCAAGATTGAATAATCAAGAAAGTAAAAGCATGAAGGTATAAGATAGCTCACCAAACATGTGAAAGCACCAATCATGAAAGCACATGCCTCTTGGAGGCCATCATTGAGGTGGAAAACCATCAAGTGTCCCGATCATGTGATGAAGCAAAAGATCAAAATCTTTAAGTCCATGTTCTCCAACCCGCGATCTTGGTACCTACACATGAGAAAGGCAACGTGTCCGAGTCTTGGGTCCCGAAGGGTTAGAGAGCAAATGCTTGGGAACCCAAACCTTGGACACACCACCACCAGAAGCAGTCGAAACATTATGTGAGTTAGCATGATGCAAATGATGGTCCATGCAAGAAGATCCAATCTCATCCTTGGAGGCACGCCGCGAGTGGACAACTCGAAGAGGAAAACGAGGTCCATCTCTAGAAAAGCGGCGATGGCCTTGCTTGAAAGCACCATGATGAGAACCAACAGAAGCATCAAAAGAACTCACATAACCTCGCCGTGGGTGAGTACCTCGATGAACAAAACGGGGTCCACCTCTTGGATAACGGCGGAAATCCTGCCTCGGGGCAGCTCGTAGACCAAAACTAAAACTATGCAAACCATGTCCACGGTGCTGTCCGACACCACTAGAAAAGGTGTCAAAGAAACCATCAACAAATCGAGTCTTCGTGCTAGGCTCTTTAGTGTGCATGTCATGAGAAAGACTATGCCCACTAGGAGACTTAGAAGCATGAGCTCGACGCAACTGTTTTGCACGCCGAAAACAGAAATCTACATGATGTCCATTCTTCCCACAAAATGAGCAATGGTGTAAAGGTCTACTAGTAGACACGGTCCGAGAGGACGAAGCACCATTATGGCTCAAAGAAGAAGTCCTGGAAGAACTAGCATCGTGACTCATCCTCGTATCGACACTAGACCCACACATGCCATGAGATAGGCTATGTGTGTTCCTAGAGGTATGACGACGCACTCGACGCTCATGTTTCAAACGACGAAAGCAAAACTCGAAAGTGTGTCCATTTTTCTTACAAAAGGTGCAATGGTACTTTCTTTTTGAAGATATAGTACCATTTGAAGAAGAAACACCCTTGTCCTTTCAAATCCTTTGACAACACAAGAAGAGTCCGAAAGAGTCGAACTCACCAAAGAAGAGCTATCCAAAGCGATGCCACAAAAACCAACACCAAGTGACTCACGTTTAGCACAAAAAGACTCCAACTCCGAATGCAAAGAAGCAAGAGAAATCTTAAAAACATCAATCTCGGAGTGAAGGCAAATACAAGAGTCACATGACTTGGCGCTCATATCATCGCGCAAAGACTCAACCTCGCTCTTCAATGAAATGCAAGATGTGCAAGAAATTAATGATGCTTTCGAATCAAGCATGCAGTTCAAAGCATCAATTTCAGTTTCTAAACAAGCACAATTCTTACAAGAGACTAAACCATCCTTAAGCAATTTTTCATGTTCAAAGCACATGCTACAAGGCCTAGCTTCAATTTCAATAATCTCAGCCCTAGCATTTTCTAATTGCTCAAGGTGAAAGGAATTAGTCAATTTAAGCTTCTCAAAATCAGCAAGCATGCCTACACAAGAATCACAATTATTTCTACTCATAGATCTAAGATTGCCTATTTCTAACTTAGCATTGTCAAGCTCATGATGTAAGGTAATACAAGAATCACATGGCATAGAAGCATTTGATTTCAATAATTCATTTTCAGATTTTAGACATGCAAGAGAGTTATTCAGGTTCTCCATGTCTACAGGCAATGAATCATAAGCATTCATGGAGGTTTTCAACTCGGAGAGCTCATGAGACAAATCATTCTTTTCGCTTTTCAGCAATTTCATTTTCTTCCTAAGAGCATGCAATTTGTATTCATATGAAATCAAGCCATCAATAAGTTTTTCTTTGCTCACCTTGCTTAGCTTGAGTAGGGGATCGTCCTCATAAGAGTCATCACTATCATCAAAAGGCTCATCATCAAAATTCTCTCCATCATGTTCATCCTCAAAAGCTGCTGCACATACGCCACTGGGCTTCTTCTCCTCGGGCTCTAAAAGTGACTTATCCCTGAAACTAGGACAATCAAAACAAAAGGATTTGCCACAGATATCACATGAGACTTCCTCCTCCATCGCCATTAGACTTATCATACATTCAAATATCTTGTTACGTCCAACACCATTGGTAAAAGAACCACGACAAGATACAAGGAAACGCTCACAAGTCTTCACACTAGTCACCATGCTCAAAGATCAATAAAGATCACAAAAGAGCAAACTTGGCTCTGATACTGATTGTAGGACCGGAAAGGCGACTAGAGGGGGGGTGAATAGACGCTTTCTCTATTTTTCACCTCGATCGAACTCAACACTACTTTCACTCCAATAGCTATAAAAGCTATGAAGATCTGTATACAGGCACTGCGGATCCTGTGTTGAATCTGATCAAACCCCGAAGCCAAAAGGCAAAACGACTCACAACCGCAAAAGAAGATGTGTAAGTACTAACTAGCTTGCTGTATATATGAGATGAACAGACACAGCACAAGATGCAATTAAGAGATAAATCTAGGCAATGCAGGTAAATCAATTGAAGTCCCTAGCTTCCGGACAACAACTAGTAGGCAGCAACCAAAAGATTAATTTAACCTTCCTAGAAGGCAGAGATAAACAGCAAAACTAGCTACCACACATAAACACATTTGCACAAGCTAAAAGATGTAGCAGCTATTGATAAACAGAGCAAACGATTTATCATTCTATCATATAGCCGACAAGCATGCACTAGTAAAAAAACAAAACTAAAACAGTACCTTGCTGGCAAAATGAAACAACCACTCAGTCACAACTCTGAAGGCACCGGACCAATAAACAAAATCCAAAAAGCAGCAAACCACTGTTCTACAGGCGAGCCGCCATTCCTTGATTTCCTGTCTACCGAAGAACTCGCTCAAGGCACAACAGAGAACTGCCAGTATTAATTCAACGCAACAAAACGACGCACAGGAGCTCTGAGTCTCAGGGCAACAGGCGTGCCGCTCCAGTCTCCGGAATCTGCGGGCCGCCACAGGCGCCGCTGTCAAAAACCGATTTTTGCGGTAGAACAACAAGTCGCCATTCTCTGATCTTGTGGACGCGTCACACGCACAGCAACACAACAATTAGGCAGCCGAACAGAAGCTAAAAAACAGCCGTCGATTCTTTACAATTTTTCTCTCTGCTTACCAGGCTACAGGCCGTTGCCTTGAACTCCTTTTTGTTCCGGGTTCTGCCAGCCCAGAAACTGGCCGCGACCATGAGAACGATTTTTCAGTGGATTGAACTTGACCTCAAGCAGAGCTCATTGATGACAGCCAAAAACAAAAATCCAACATCAAATCAGACTACAAGCTGCCATGGAACTATTCCAAGTGAATAAAAAAGGAATCGAACTCTGCTAGAAATTGGATCACAAATCGATGAGACGCTGCTCCTACAGCCGCACAGGAGTTCTGTTTTTGCAGGGCTTACAAGCCGCTCAAGGCAGTAAAGAAAATAGAACAGCAAACTCCCAGATCTTGCACATTGAACCGACAAGCATGTACAAGCTAGCAGTACACAAAGCTTCACACGCACAGGGCACAGCCGCATCAATCAAAACCAAATAGCAAAATGACAGGATCAAGTCACACGCAACAAAGATGGCAGTGAGAATAAACAAAACCAAAAGCATGTCCCTGAGATTTTAATCTGGATTCCTCAGGAGGACTACAACCGCCACAACTCGGGTTCGGATTTCTACAGCAGAGAACCGGGCACAGGATTTTCAAGGGAACGGGCTGCCGCCACCAACCTCCAGATTTTACAAGCAAGCCCGTCGCCGCTTAAGGCTCTACATGCACAGCGCCGCCTCACAGGGACGAGGCAAAACGCACTGCCCAGATCCGGTTTTTCCGGAGCCTCAACAGGCACGCCGTCCTGGGCTCTACACCAATGCTCTACAGGCGCTACACACACACAGCACAGGGATCAAACGCTGCAGCCCAAAGATCATATCAAAGAGCAGGGAAGCAAGGAAAATGGCAGCCACAAACAGGATCTAAAAAGCAGCTCAAGTAAAACAAATTATACTCAAAACAGTGAATTGAATTTTACACAAGCTGATGGGACAAGCCGCTGCCTCACTTTGATGATTCACAAACCGTAGGTAAAGCAAAAACAGCAGCACCGCCAAGGGCTTTACAGCGACGCACATTACGCGCTAATTTCTCTCGGTAGCGTGATTTTTGCCAGACAAAGACAGCGCAGACGCTCCGGTTCCAGCAGGAACTCTCCAGGCGCCGCCACACCCTCATTTTCTTGGCTATGCCTACAGGTGCTCGATCCTTGGGGGCGCCGCCTCAGCCTCACATTTCTCAGGGTAGCTCCACTACAGCCGCCCCCACTCCTTTTTTCTCTCAGCGGCCAAACCTAAACACCCATTAACTATTCCTTTTATAGGGCAGCCCTAACCCTAAAAACCAAATGGGCTTCCGTTAAGGCCCAACATCAATGGAACACACACGCACGCATCTCAAAGCGTCGTCTTCATCGTCGATTGATCTAAACCGCTTCACCATGCGTCGACCACGCCAGCTTAGTCAAAGGTCACCAAAGGCGGTATTTGGTAAAATTACCAAAATACCCTTCTCGATCTTTTCAAGACCGAGTCCAATCCAGGTTGAAGCAATCGCCGCTTCACCACGTGTAGGTTGATCAACGGCTCCATGTCGCCAAGTCTCTCCGCCCGGATCCCACCGCACCATCGAGCACTTGTAACGACTCTGCACCGCTTGATCCAACCGCCAAGATCAACCGCCTTCGGTCATCCTCGCCCATTCTGCGCCATGCTTGAGTCACCGACCTCACCCGCATCCTTGATCGTTTCGACCTCACTCTGCAAGCTTAGTCCCGATCCTCCTCGCCGTTGACCGTCATTGACCTGCAAGCCACCTGCACAGCAATAGACAAGCAAACACGAATCCGGGAATAAGTTCTTCACAACTTGACCAACGTTAGCCAAAACATGCAATATGCAGCACATTTGCATTAACAAATATGGATATGACCTATCCCAAAATTAATTCACCACTTATATCAACATTCAGCACAAAAGCCGGTCAGACCGCCGCTGACCTAACAGATCTGAAACTTTGTCGAAAACGCTTGAAACTTCAAACCAAAAGCCACATTGCCAATTGTTTTATCATCCTAAGATCATGGGCATATCCCCATGATATCCACACATATTAATCTGATGGTACCCTGAATACGCATCTAAAAAACTTAGTAACTCACACCCAGAAGTGGAATCTACAAGTTGGTCAATGCATGGAAGGGGAAAAATTATCCTTCGGACATGCTTTATTAAGATCTGTAAAGTCGATACATATTCGTCATTTTCCATTATTCTTTCGAACCATCACAGGATTGGCGAGCCATTGAGGGTGGTCGACTTCACGAATAAATCCAGCCTCGAGGAGTTTGTCAATCTCCGACTGGATTGCTTCCTTCCGATCAGGTGCAAAACGCCGCAGCTTCTACTTGATCGATTTTTTTGTCAGGCTGGAGAGCTAGCCTGTGCTCGATCACCTCCCGGGGGACTCCAGGCATATCGGACGCTTGCTAGGTGAACACGTCCTGATTTGCTCGGAGGAAGGAGACGAGCGACTCTTCCTATTTGGGGTCGAGTCTTGCCCCAACCAGAATCTTGCGGGTAGATGAGTTAGTGTTTCCTGATCCAGGTGGCGACTTGGCGCTGTCCAGGGAAGCGCCTTTGTCGAGTTGTACTACCTTTGTCTTGTCGAAAGGCTTGGGTGTCATCTTCGGCCTCGAGTGCTTGACCTGCATGGTAGATGGATTAGCCTCTCTGGTCGGAAGTTCATCGACCAGTTCAAAGGATTTCCGATCACACACATAAGTCATTTTCTGATCTCCTCGAATTGTGATGACTCCCTTTGATCCCGGCATCTTCAAACTTTGATAACCGTAATGCGTGGCTACCAAGAATTTTGCTAAAGCCGGTCGACCAAGGATTCCGTTGTATGCGGATTCAAAGTTTACCACATCGAACGGAATCTTTTCTGTTTGGAAGTTATCAGGCCTTCCAAACGTAACTGGTAGGGAAACTTGTCCTATCGATTTAGCGGTGGAGCCAGGAACTATGCCATGAAAAGCATATTTCACTAGTTTCACCTTTGACATGGGGGCCTGCATTTCTTCTAAAGCTCCCGCAAATAATATATTCAAAGAGCTACCTCCATCTATTAGGACTCGATTAACCCTACAATTATTAAGAGTTGGTTCAACAACAATAGGGAACCTACCTGGTCGAGTTGAAGGGATGGGGTAGTCTTCTTTGCTGAAGGAGATTGCCGTGTCCGACCACTTTGATGGCTTGATGATGGTCGGAGATTCGACGAGGTTGACCTCCCGCTCTATGGCCTTCAGATGACGCTTCGACTCGTATGAAGAAGATCCTCCAAAGATCATGTTGACCGTGTGTTGGGGATCCTAGTACTCCATCTCTTCGTCGCCATCCTTGTCCTTTTTGGAACTCGTCTCTCCGGGTTCCTGTATTGCGGGAAATGGTCTTTTACCTGCATAATAATCCTCCAGTTTCTTTTGCCAGACTCGACAGGTGCGCAGATCATGCTCTGCCTACTGGTGAAGTGGACATCACTTCTTGTTCTTCTGGAATCCTTCGGTCGGAGCTTTTGTTTTGTTTCGACCGGTGTAGTCCTTCTTACCCTTCGTGAACTTTTCAGGAATCACTAGGACTTCCTTATCGTCGGGTCTACGGTTCTTTTTCTTCTTAAGAGACTTTTTATTCTTTTTTTCTGGTTTGTCCAGGCCGGGCTGGGGAATCTTGTCTTTCCGATCAATGGCTTCACACCACTCGATTGCTTTGCTAGCGGTGGCATACTTGTCGGTCATGTCAAAAAGCTCAATGGTTGTTCTTGGAGGGTTCATTGCTATGTCCTCCGTAAACCGCCGATTCTTCAGACTTGTTTTAAAAGCCTGAATAACAGATGACTCTGGGACCTCGGGTATAGAATTGCGAACCTAGCTGAACCTCTTGATGTATTGACGTAAAGTCTCATCAGAGCCCTGCCAGATTCGGTGGAGATCATCCTCCTTTCCAGGGCGATCGTACATACCCTGGAAGTTTGCAATTAAAAGATCACCGGGTTGCTCCCAAGTATAGATTGATCCGACCGGTAGGTTTAATAACCACGATCGGGCAGACCCTTCGAGCACAGTGGGCAGATAGTTGGCTATCACATTCTCATCACCACCAGCAGCTCTAATGGTAGTGGTATATATTTGGAGAAATTCCAAGGGGTTTTGAGTCCCGTTGAACTTGTCCAAGTTGGCTGGTCGGAACCGGTTAGGCCAACACACAGCTTGGAGCCCTGCAGAGAAGGCTCGACAACCCATGATCGATTCATGGCACCTTATCTGGGAAGGTGCCGGATTGTAATCGGTCGGAGACCGGTTCCTAAGATTGGAATGCTGGAACTCCGGTGTACCGATCCGGTCGTGGACATTAATATGATGCCTTCAACCGCCTACTTGATTTAGATGATGTCGGAGATCGTCAGGCCCAAGCGGTGGTTCTTCTCAACATGATGAGGGAGTGGCTACTTGGAATAGCCTTTGTCCCTCGTGATTCCTTGGTCAGAATCGTCGAGGAGGTCTTGGTATCGATTGTTCCCTAGCATGACCATGTTGTCCTCTGCTAAGGGAGGAACGTTGGGACGAAGTCATGGTTTGACTCCCTGAGACCCTTTGTTTCCAGTACGCTTCCGTGCGTTGCATAGTCTATTGGAGAATTTCGGATACTTGGCTTACGAGCTGTACAAAGCCTGGAGTTTCTACTAAAGTAGGATCAGAATTATTTAACATATCTTGAACGCGTCGCAAGTTTTGTATATTTACCGAAGGTCTCGGGAGGTTTAGACTGGTCGTAGGTGTACGCAGGTCTAAACCTTCTCCCGACCTCAGGATTTGTTGTGTTCTATCAGCTACTGTCAGTGGGGCAGTGCCAGGCGAGTTAACTGATAGACGTCGATCAGCTCTGTTGCCTCTGGAAGTTGGTGCCTGATGGCCCGGATCATCTCTAACAACATGTGATGGCGTGGTAGAGAATGTAGGACCGTGCAGGACATCTTGATTTGCATCTCCGATCGCATTGACCTTGTGCCTCCAGCATTGATCTTCCAATGAGCTTCCATCATAACTAATGGAGAGCTTTTCAAGACTTCTGCTAGAAGTTTCCACAACGGAGAGCGATCGGAGATGAGCATCTCCTGAGGCCTTCTTGGTGGACTTAGCCTGATCTGACGAACCGCCGATCGTATGTAGAGCCTTATCATCCTCACATGGCCTACGACCAGTGGAAGTTTCATCGACACCGTTACCAGGTGTCGGCTCGCTCCTGGAATTGCCAGAAGCCGTAGGTGAATATCTTTCAGCCATAATCTCATCGAGAGTATAGAGATTCTCGGATTGTGGTGCTTGAAATTTCGTCACTGCTTCACGGCCGGAAGACCGGCTTGAGGAGGTCCCCGACATTCCGAGCTGATCGGAATGGCTGGTTCCTCTGGCTGCACCACTGGTTGTGGTGGCGCATCCTTGTCCATCCGGTCAACCTCGCTAACGTTGGCGACGTGCGAGCCGGTGGAGGAAGATGAGGATGACATGCCATTTTCTTCCATGGCATGGATGCATCCTTCCAAGTCGAGGTCGACGTAGTCCGCCAAGTCGAACCAATTCTCCTCATTCCAAACCCCGGGCATAGTCACATCAGCGATTACGGGGAATGAACGAGGATTTGATGAGCGGAGAGTTTCTTCAGGAAACTTGCGTCTTCTTCCCCACGGACGATGCCAGCTGTCGACGATCGAGTCGTTGATCTTATGAAATAAAAGAGGAAAATTACGTGAAGTATCCTGGGATAGAATGAGGGCTGCTCTTTATTGATATGAACTGGATTTACAAGACCTGACTAGGGACTACCCCTAAATACACTGAATGTGAGGAATGTTAAACTAAGTAATCAGGCTTAGAATCTGAGTCTAAGACTGAATGCCTTGCTTCTAATTCCACTGCTTAGGCTTCTGTGTTTATCGTCTCGTGTTCTGTTGTTGTTGTTCCCTGTCCCTTTGTCTTCTGCGCTCCACCCTTAAATAACTTCCGAAGAGGTGGCAGTTACTCCTAGAGAAGGCGTCCCTGGTGAAACGTTATGACTAGTCGGAACGGTAAGGCAATTAATAATGTGCCAACTACCTTGCGGTTGTTTGTGAGATGCTTAACCGTAGGGCAGTTAATTGTCAGTGTCTTAGGATTATATCATCGTACGGAATAAAACATATAACACGTGTTCTATTCATCATACGGTAAGAAATGCCAGTTCATAGCTTTTCCGAGCAGCTATTTGGTCGGAGCCTAGGCACAAAGTCTTGTCCGACCAGGGTACCCATCGTGTAACATCTGGAATCCTCACGACCAGTGAGGTCGTTAGCCTTAGGGGTTATGACCATGAAGACGTATAGTCTTCTATGTATTAAATTGATACATAGAGGTTTTAATCCTCGTCACATATGTTTATGAGTTTTATCGACCATAGAGTAGTCGTGTTTCAACCTGGTCGTAGCAAATCTTAGGACCATAGGATGATCATGACCAGAAGTGGTCGAAGTCTTCCCTTGTCGTTGCAGGTATTAACCATTAGAGTATATTTGTGGTCTATTTAGAATACCATTATCCATAAATATTAAAATAATTAGTTTCATTAATCGAGGTTAAAAATTCCAATTTTTTGGTGAAATTTTCGCCTGATACACCCAGTCTTCGCATCCCAGACGGGCCCAAAAATTTACGAGTAAATTTCAGAAAACCTCAGGTTTTGAGACATTAGTAACACAAAACCTCATGTTTTGAGATTTTTTTTTAAAGAACCTAGGTTTTGATGCATTAGTAATAAAAAAAACCTCAACCTGAGGTTTTATGAAAAAAAAATTCAAAACATGAAGTTTTGTGTTATTAATATCTTAAAACCTATAATTTTCTGAAAAAAAAATTAAAAAACATTAAATTTTATGTTACTAATACTCTAAAACCTCTAGGTTTTCTAAAATTTACTCAAAAGTTACCGGATTCGACGGATCCCAACATTGAAAATTAACTGTAGGCTATACTGAACCCCCACGTCCACTGCCATCAACGCGCAGTAAAAAACGCGGCCGCTGCGCTTCCTCCGGTGCTCCACCTTCACCTCCAAGGAAACGCAACTCCCACTCTCCCACCACCGCACCGCCGCGCACGCACAATGTCCTCCGGCAGCGCACCCAGCCCGCTCCGCCACGGCCTCGACGACCCCCGCAGATACTTCGACTTCGACGATGATGAGCCTCTCCCGCTGGGACGGCGCGGAGTTGGTCCCTTCCTCGTCGACGACTGCTTGCCCCGGCGCACCAAGACCCCCGCCTCGCTATGCCGGCAGTACCGGAGGCTCACCAAGTTAGTCTGCCGCTACCTCCCGCCCTCTCCCTTCCCCACGGCCTTGAACTTTAATTCGAGGACGGCTCCGGCGTCTTCCACGGAGGTCGTCATCCTTGGCCCGGCGGCGGAGGGGAACCCGCTTAAGCGTCGCCATCCAGCCTCAGCCGTCTCCGTGGGCGCCGCTACGGCGTGCCGTACGTCCCCGACCGCAAGCATGATGGCCCCGGTCGCCTACCCTCCCGACCCGTGGCCGACCGGTTTGGGAGACACTTCGGCCTCAGGTAGCGGCGGTTTGATCTTCGGCTCCGCATCGAACCCGACTGTTTTGAAGACTTCCGTCGGAGGCGGAAGGGTTTTTCTCTCCGGCGCCGCGCCCAAAGCGGCCGCTCCAAAGGCAACGGCTTTGCGCACGTACGGCCGGGACATGACGTTCGAGGCCGGCAAGACTGATCCGGTGATCGGTCTCGATGACGAGATCGATCGCGTCGTTTGCGTCCTCTGCCGTCGGACCAAGAACAGCGCCGTGCTCGTCGGCGCGCCTGGGGTCGGCAAGACGGCCATCAGCGCGCGTCGTGGAGGTCGACCTCGGCGCGATGGTGGCCGGGACCAAGTACCATGGCATGTTCGAGGATCGCATCAAGAAGGTGATCCAGGAGGTGGAAGACGCGGCCGGCAAGGTAATTCTGTTCATCGACGAGATGCACATGCTGGTCGGCGCCGGGCGGTGCAAGGGCGGCAGCATGGACGATGCTGGTTGGCCCGTGGTCGTATCCGCTGCGTGGGCGCTGCTACGACTTTCGATGAGTACCGCAAGTACGTTGAGAAGGATGCCGCATTTGAGCGGCGGTTTCAGAAGGTGCACGTCGAGGAACCGAGCACGCAGGCAACCATTGCCATCCTGCAAGGGCTAAAGCAGCGGTACGAAGAGCACCATGGCTTGAAAATTCAGGATGCTGCTCTTGTTGCCGCAGCACAACTCGCAGGCCGCTATATCAATGGTGAGGAATTGTGTTAAATTTGTTCATAGCTTATTTCTGCTTGCTTGCAAGGGCTTTCTTGATACTGTAATATGGCCACCGGGCCTGGTTGATGTAGACATTAGAAGCTATAAAGTTTGCCATAGTTACATTTCAAGATGGTGCAATGATGTAGGAATTGTAAAGAACAAAGTTGCGCATTGGCAATTGCCATCTATTTAAGGCTTTGATTGACTTCTAGATAACTGGATATTATCAGATTTGCACTTTTTATAAATTTGAGTAGCGTACACAGAAGGAATTTACATTCCAAAAAAGTAATTAATGTGATGAGAAACTAGATAACTGGATAACTGGATGCAGAATGTAAGATGTAAGAGACAGGCGTAATTTGGCCTTTCATTTTTCATATCTTTAAATTATCTAGTCCAATGCCCTTTTCTTTTAGCTGAACTTTTTGATATTTTGATCCAGGTCTTTAGATTAAAGCAGATCCTGAAGTTTGATAAGAAAAATAATCATCCCATTGATCCCAAAAGTTAAAAAATAAAAACTAATGATAACATCATAAGTCATAACTATCACATGAGTATGCATATGATGTTATTAATAAAATGCATATAATTATTTTAATAAAATGCATATAATTATTTTGTGCCAAGTACTGCGAGTTCTAACTCTATGTGATTGTTTCTAAGCCAATCCACCAAAGCCAACCTATGAAGTATATTCAAAGCTACATATATTAGCTCTAAAATCAATGAGGAGCAATTAGATTACATGCTATTAGCATCTCTGTGCATGCCTGCTACATGTCTTGTGAATAAATGGGGCAACTTGCAATGTTCATATCAATTTGAATGCATGCGTGGCAACAACATATATGGTTGAGAATAATGCTGGATTTTATTGCTGCTGCCTGTATGTCGCCAATTTCCTGATAAGGCAATTGATCTCATTGATGAGGCATGTGCCAACACAAGGATGCAGATTGACAACCATAGAAAAGTAAATATCACAACGATGCAGATTGACAGCCAAGAAGAAGTGAACACTGTGCAAAATATCTCCGCAAATGCAGTGAAGGAAGCAATTGTTGGCCCAGATCATGTTGCACAAGTAGGCATCCTTAATGAAATTTGTGTAAATACTTTCGGTTATTTCAATGTGATGTGCTTGTTATGTTCTGATGTTATTTGAAGGTTGTGAGCCGATGGACTGGCATTCCTGTCACTACACTTGATCAAGAGGAGAAGGAAAAGTTAATCCACCTGGCAGACAGATTGCACGAGCGAGTTGTTGGCCAGGATGAAGCGGTCAATTTGGTTGCGCAAGCAGTGTTACAGTCCAGGGCCGGCCTTGATAAATCTGGCCAACCGATAGGCTCTTTTCTCTTTCTGGGCTCAACTGGTGTTGGAAAGACGGAGCTTGCAAAAGCTCTTGCTGAGCAACTATTTGACAGCGAGAAGATGTTAGTCCGCTTTGACATGTCTGAATATGTTGGGACTGGGTCTGTGTTGCGTCTCATTGGAGCACCTCCAAGGTTTTGTGTACTGCGATCTTGTGCTTCTTTTATTACATCTTAAAGCTATCATGGACATGAAGATGGTGGACAACTGACTGAGAGAGTCAGGAGTAGTGTCATCCTTTTTTATGAGGTGGAGAAGGCTGATTCCGCAGTGTTCAACGTTTTCCTTCAACTCCTTGGTGATGGTATGTTGACTGATGGCAAAGGCAGGACCGTAGATTTCAAGAATAGCATCATCATTATGACCTCAAATCTGGGAGCAGAGCACCTAATGGCAGGAATAACTGGCAAAAAAACAATGGAAGCTGCGCGGGATCTTCTCATGATACAGGTTTGTGAATCCCAAGATATACCCACCCCTGTAAAGGCCGCTGTAGACGCTTTGCCGCTTTCTGATTGTCATAAATACGTGTTTGTGCAGGTTCAGAAACACTTCAAGCCTGAGCTTCTCAACAGATTGAGTGAGATTGTGATATTTGAGCCGCTTTCGCGTGACAAACTGAAGGAGGTAGTGAAAATTCAGATGAAGAGCGTTGTTGCCAGTGTAGCTGACAAGGGTATTTCTCTATTTGCAAGTGACACCGCGTTGGACGTCATTCTATCAGAATCATACAACCCAGTATGTACATTTTCTTTTCAGTATCAGAATCATACAACCCAGTAAGTGCGTTTCCTTTCCAGCATTAATGCACGATCAGACTCCCTCTCTCTAATAACCGGGAGATAGTTATTTTCTATCGGTTTGTATGTGGTAACCAAGCTTCGCCTCTTGCAGATGTACGGTGCGAGGCCCATAAGGAGGTGGGTGCAGAAGAATGTGATGACAAAGCTCTCCGAGATGCTAGTCAAAGGAGAAGCTGATGAGGGCTCAACTATTTCTGTTGATGCTATGGACGACAAGAAGGGGCTGAAATATGAAGTAGTGAAGAAGAAGGCAGCGGATACGCGAGGCAAAAGGCCAGTCATGGAGCTTCCTAGTGACTCCAACGACAGCGATGATGTGGTATTGTGGTCGAGGTCACTCCCATAACAAAGAAGATGAGGGTGGTAAGCATAGTAGCAGCAGGTGACAAGTGAATAAGCTGTCAGTGCGTTGGCAAACAAAGCTTCTTTTGGGTCTGCCACTTCTAAGCGTATGTATAATGGTACAGACAACTGCTGTCTATAACAACAATCTATGTCACTGGTAGACAGCATTAAAGACAGCTCATACAATGGTATAGACGGCTGCTGTCTTTTTAGTTGTCTTTATAGAACACACAATCTTTTAATGCTTTTTTTGTTTCTTGTGCTATAGTCGACTACAGGATTGTAGACAACATCTTTCTCTCTCTTCATTCTCTTTCATCCACGTCAGCAAAAATTCTACGTGGCAATAGTTATAGACGGCTGACATAAGCCCATTGTACATGCTCTAATAAGTAGGTTTTACCGCCCTAGTACCTTGTGCTCCGAGCTGTAGCTTGGAACATGCTACCTCGTTTAGCGTGAACTTAAGTCGGTTTTAATCATTGTAAGTTGCTGTGGCCCGGGCCCTAGTCCAATTTGATAGATGATGGGCAGATTCTCGCTGTCTATATAGAATGGATGGTGTTTAGTCTTTGTCGATGTTTGAAATGAATGCTGGGACACTATGGTTATGCTACGGAGTGGGCGCACCAGCCCTTCTTCATGGCGCCTCAGGCGACTGAGCCCCCTTCCCTTCCCCGATGATGCCTCTCACCCACCACCCACTGCTCCTCCTTTGGGCGTGCGATGGCCCTCGGCCCCTCCCCCCCCGCCGCCCCACCTTTCCTTTTCGCGCCCTCCGCCCCTCCTCACCCGCCCCCTCGCCCCGCTTTCTCCCCACTCCCCCCCCCCCTTCTACTACCTCTCCCGCCCGCTTAGCCCTTCAGGCCCCGCCCCCCCCCAAGCCGCCCCTCCGCCAGATCCAGATCTTGCTGCCCTCGTCGCCTCGCCCTCGGGGCCTGGTCGCCGCCCCCCTTAGCGGTGAAGCGCCTCCTCAGGTGGACATCCCCGTCCCCCCCGGTCCTCAGGCCGTCCCCTCTAGCCTCCGGTGTCAGGGCCGTGTCCCCTCTTTCGTCCAGATACTTCAGCGCAAACCCCCTTTAGTTAACTCCACCCCCTCATTCACTGCTCCCGGCTGCAACCACCGAACACCTACGCACATTCAAGAGAAGCTCATTCAAGAGGCTCAAAGTCCCCCTAGAGCTATGGCTCTAGCTCGGCGCGGCATGTCCTGTAGAAGCAACCTCGGAGATTTGGCGAATCCTCTTGTCAGCGCTGGCTCTCTCTCGCCCCTTCCCAAGGCAGTCCGGCCCGGCGCTGCAGAGGGGTGGCAGGAGGTGCAGCGGCCTCGGTGGTGGCGTACTGCAAGGCGCAACAACTTCACCCATTCAACTCTGCCTCAGCCCCTTTCCTCCTTAAAACCGCAGGGAGGTGCTTCCGCTGCCTCTCCAGAGACCACCAAGTTGCCAGTTGCCGTGACCCTCTTCGCTGCATTCTTTGCTTCCACTCAGGGCACCGCGCAAGGGAGTGCCGGCGCAGGACAAAGCTCAACAGACCTCCCCCCTCGCCACGGCACGCCACTCTGCAGGCCTCCCGGCGCTTGGCCCCTCGACGGTAGGCCCCCTCAAACAAGAGTGCCTCGGCCATGGCGCTCTTAGGCGCTCCGGACACTCGTCCGGACGAAGACTACTGCGTAGTCAACGCCTATCCCTAGCTCAACCGCGCCCGACAAGAATGGGAAGACACCACTTTGGTAGCTTGGGTGCTTCGGGGTGATGCCAACACTGACGACAGTGCGGTGGTGGAAGCGGTTCGCCACCGTTTCGGCCTCCGCCGCGAGGAACTCTCGATCTCCCTCCACCACCTGGAGTCCTTTCTTCTCAAGTTCACCACCAGGCACTCCAGGGACAGAGTGCGGGAAGCGAAGAAGTTCCATCATGAAGACTTGGAGATCCACGTCCGACCTTGGAGGGCTGTCAGCCATGCCTTCGGCGCAGCAATGTTCTTTCATGTCAGGCTCTGCTTGGAAGGGCTCCCGGTGTATGCGTGGACGCCGGAGGTCACTGAACATCTCATTGGCAGGAAATGCTCACTGCATTCCCTTGAAGGCGTCTCGGCGAGCAGGGAGGACACGAGGACTCTCAACCTTTGGGCTTGGACTGCCAACCCGAGCTCCATCCTAAAGGTGGCTTGGATCTCCTTCATGCACGGAGGGGAGGATCCAAACCGGTCAGATGCGACCTCCCGCCTCCCGGACAAGTGGAGGCAAGGGCTCACCCATCGGGTGATCCTTCACCTTGACTATGTCGAGGATCACACGGCGGCCCCCCTCGACGACTTCCTTTCGGCTGCCGACATCGCACCATATGAGCCCATCACAACCCAGCTTCCTTGGAACCTGGGGTGGTGGATGGAACTCCGGAGTCCAAGGGGGGGCCGAGTCATCTTCCCCATCCTTCGCAGCGGCAAGATGAGGAGTTGGGGGCTAAGCCTCCAGTGGACGGCCGTTGCGACTATCGTCGCCCCCCTCGCCGTTTGGCTCGCGACGACCACCCTTCCTCCTCTCTCTGGAGGCGCAAGGACAAGGACAATGACGACAGTGATGGCGGCACTGGTCGTCACAGTCACACCGGCCATCGAAGTCATAGGCCCATTGGCTCCTCAACCAACCCTCGCCTTGACTCTGGCCGGGACCGCGACAGATCCCCCCGGGGTCATCATCATGGCCGTCGCAGGGCTGGGACAGTCGAGGAACCACCTGTCTCCTCTTGGGCCGGTCTTCACAACCTGGGACCTTCCAACCCCTCCCAGGAGCAAGCCAACGCTTCAGTGGATCGAAGACTGCAGGACCTCTTTGCATCTTAGGCCAAATCCTTGCGCGAAGCTTTGCAGGAGGTCTACGACAACAATCAACCACAACCTCCCCTCCAGGAGGAGCAGAGAGGAGAATGGCTGCGCAAAGCGGAAGAGTACGTTAAGGCTACGTCAACAGCTGCTGTCCAACTCGGTCTTACACCGACCAGTTCGACGGCAACGCGGCCAATGGCAAGTTGGTCGTCCTTCCTCCAGATGGCGGGCCATCCGGCCGCTCCAAAGTCCCCATCAGCAATCCCAGGCAAGGAGTATGGCCTGCCCCAAAGCTTTTGCCTATCTCCAAGGACAGCTCCCTTCAGGCCGCACCCACCTCCCTCACTACCATCAACTCAGGTACCAGTCCAGAAGACAGGTCGGCGCCGATCACCACTGAGTCCCATGGGTTGCCGCTGGATGGCCCGTCGTCTCAGTTGCAGATGGCCCCTTCTGCCGTCCCTGCCTTGGGAGGTCAAGCCTTGGTGATGACTGTGCCCGCCTTGGAGCCAACCGGCGAGACCTCGCCACAGGAGGCACTTGCTGCTGCCCAGGCCGGGCTGCCATCCACCGATGCCATTAGGAGTACCAGTCCAGAAGACACGGCTGTTCTCCATGGGTCGCCCCTGGGAGGCTCGCCGCCTCCAGGTGGCCCTCTCATCGCCTCCCGCGACCTCTAGAGTCTGTCCAATGATCCTAGCATAGGATTCACTGGTCACGCCCAAGTTCAAAGTTACGACTAACTCCCTTCCTTTTCAGCTCACCGTGCTTGGTCTTCCCCCCACTCCTCTGCAGCTCCAGCCTAGCGGGCCTTCTACCTCGCGAATCCTGGCCCCCTTCTTTGTAGAAGCCAATATGGGTGCGACCTGCCGACAGGTTGTGTCAGTGCTTGGTGTGTCGCCGCCTCTGAGGAGACGACTTCAGTAGCCTTTCCTTTGGATGGCAGTACCCTGGTGCCGGCAGTGCCTCCTCAAGAACGGCCTGAAGGGGTCCTGGCCCTGCTCCAGCTGGGGCGCGACTCCTCATGCAAACCAGGAGAGGGCCGGCCTCAGCGCTCTTCAACAAACTACTCAGGAGGGGGAGCAGGAAACTTCACAGTGGCACGACCTCAAGATGACTTTGTTCTCCAGGCCGTCTCCTTCGCTCGTGGCTACTCGGCCTCCCCACAGCGCAAGTGCACAACCAGTCGGGTTAATCTCCGGCGTAGCGTTCGCCTGGCGGCCAAAAGTAGGTCGGGTTCCATGCTGCAACGAGCCCAGAAAGCCCTCGCCCACAAGCTGGGCACCCTCCCTAAGGATCGCCCTCTCACGGAGACTACGCTACAGGAGTACCTTGCAACATTTGAAGCCCCACTTTCGGAATACACCATTTCCGCTCTGGCGCAACTCTTCAAGGTGGACTGCAAGCTCACTCAGCGAGCGGACGACGCTCTCATCGAGATAGGAGGACACATTACACCGACGATCGAATTGCCACGTCATCTCCCAAACCTCTTGATGGCAAGATGGCGGACAAGCGGTGGCGGCCTAGAAGATGGAGCCCTCCAATGTTGAAGACATGACAATTTCAGGACCTTAAAGAGCGCAACCTCTGTTGCTGGAGACCCTGCAGACCCTGCCTCTTTTGCTTCATTGTCTCTGTCTTTTTCTTTGTTGTTTTTCTTTACTGAACTGTGGAAGGATCATCTACTGCTGCTGTTGGTGGATCTTTTGCTATCTACATGCCCTTCGTGCTTCCCTGGGACATGTCTGGTTTGTTCATCTTCGCTATTCTTTGGTTCATTTGTCTTTGTCTTTATGCTCTTTGTGCTTCCTCGGTTTTGTCTGGCCGGATGCCCTGCGCCAAAGACCGGCGATCCTTCGAGCGTTCAGGTCGTTTCCCTCTGTCGCGTCCCCCTGACCTGCTGCCATCCACAACGTATCGTCCTGACCTGCTGCCCATCACAACGTATCGTTAGTGTCTTCAGCTGCAATGCCCCCCAGGCCACCACCGACGCCTCAAAAGCGACCACCGCTTTGATTTCGAGCTCGTGGAGCCGACCAAACAGGCTCGCTGGATGAGAGCTACAGAGCGGCACGTTAAGCTTGTGCGGTCAGGGCTCTGTGCATTCTTCTGCGTCAGGAACAAACCAGACAACACCCCACTTTGCCTACCTTCGGGCTACGTCGACGGCGGCGTGGAGCTACTGATGGACACGCGCTACCGCTTCTCAAGGCCTCGGCGGCGAGCCACGCCAGATGACTCCTCGGCGCCACTGCACGCTCCGCTTGGGTGGCAAGGTGAGTGAGGATTTTGATCCGTGGTTGATCGACGCTATTATTTGGTGCACAATTTCGATGGGAAGTGGGTCTTGGAGGACCTGGAGCCCGACTATGAAGATAGTGCCGCCTCCTTAAATGTCTAGGCCAAACATCAACATTCTCTGCTGGAATGCGCGGGGTCTCAACAATCAAGCCAGGAAATCGCTTATTCAGGAGACCCTCGCCTCCACAACGTGCCACTTAGTCTGCCTCCAGGAAACCAAACTTGCCTCGGTCGACCAAAACCTCGCTTGCACCCTTGGGGGCTACAACCTGCGGAACTTCGCCCATAATCCGGCGAAAGGCACAAGGGGCGGTATCCTACTACTCTGGAAAAACGAGTACATTGAGGTGGTAGATGTGCTTAACTCGTTCTTCAGCCTGACGGCGATGGTCTTTTTAAAAGAGTGCAACTCGTCTTTTCGCCTCACGATAGTTTACGGACCTTCCCAAAGCAGATACAAGTCGGCCTTCCTTCAAGAAATTGCCTCCTTAAAACCCACCCCTGGCTCCAGCTGGCTGGTTTTGGGTGATTTCAACGTCATCTATTGAGCTCAAGACAAAAATAATTCCAATATTAACCCGCGTCGCATGGCGCATTGTCGCAATACACTCAACGCTTGTGAGCTAAAAGAAATTCATCTTCAAAATAGAAAGTTCACCTGGAGTAGTGAATGTCAGCGACCCACGCTGGTCAGGCTGGACAGAGTCTTCTCCAACGAAGGCTGGGACACCCTCTTCGACAACCACATCCTGCAGGCGCTGTCCTCTTCAATCTCTGACCACTGCCCTCTCCTTCTCTCCAACATTTCCGGACCCGCTCGTCCCAAAACTTTCTGCTTCGAAAACTTCTGGATCAAGATGCCAGGGTTCTTCGAGACGGTCAAAAACGCCTGGGTAGCTCCCTGCAGGCACACAGAACCCATGCATAGGCTGCATCACAAGCTAGCGACCACGACATCCGCCCTTAAATCGTGGAGCCAATCCCTCTTCCCCCGGCCAAAGATCTTCCTTCACATGGCCTTAGAGCTCATTCTCCGATTTGATGTGGCACAAGAGAACAGGGACTTGTCTCCACTTTAAACGATCTTGAGGGCCAACCTAAAGAAGAGAGTTCTGGGTCTGGCTATGATTGAGCGCACTAGGAAACGCCAGAGCTCCCGGATCATCAACCTCAGAGAACGTGACGCAAACACAAAATTCTTCCATATCAAAGCTAACGGCCGCAAAAGGAAAAACTTCATTCAAAAATTTCAAAATGGTTAAGGTTGGGCGGTCTCGCACTCAGAAAAAGAAGACTTAATCCAAAAGCATTGCTGGCCAGACCGGCCCCGCGTGACACGGACCTCAACTGGGAGATTCTGCCCCCTTCGTCGCAAGATTTGCAAAATCTACAGGAGGCTTTCACGGAATCCGGTCGCGCTTGTTCTAGACCATCTCTAGGAGACAAAGCCGGGGCCAGATGGTTTCTCTACAAATTTCTTCAAGTCCTGTTGGCCAATCATTAAAGCAGATATAATGGCAGTCTTCTTTAGCTTTCACTCCCTTCGCACGTCGCACCTCCATTTACTCAATACAGCTAATATTGCGCTGATTCCAAAAAAAGGAGGGAGCTGACAAAATCCAAGACTACCAACCTATCAGTCTCATTCATGGGATTGGCAAGTGGATAGCCAAAACGCTTGCGCGGCGGTTGGCGCCGTTCCTCTACAACTTGGTCTCGCGGGCCCAGAGCGCCTTCGTAAAGACAAGAAGCATTCACGACAACTTCCTCTATGTTCGCAACCTGATCACAAGACTTCACCGCTCCAAAACTCCTTCGCTATTCCTCAAGCTAGACATAGCCAAGGCCTTTGATTCTGTATGTTGGGACTACCTTCTGGATCGGCTGCACAAAAAAGGGTTCCCCCTTATATGGACAAATTGGATGGTAGCCCTTTTAAAGTCCGCCTCTTCGAGAGTCCTGCTTAATGGCATCCCTGGCAATGCGATTACCCATGGGCAAGGGCTGCGGCAGGGAGACCCCCTTTTGCCCTTCCTCTTCATCTTGGCCATCGACCCCATTCAACGTCTCCTAGAGGTGGCAACGGACTTGGGTTATCTCGCCCCCCCCCCCGCGCGATCGGCTCGCCAGAATCAGAACATCTATCTACGCGGATGATGCGGCCATCTTCATTAACCCTAGTCCCAGTGAATTACACATAACCACCCAGATCTTTCACAACTTTGGGAAGGCCACTGGCTTGCATACCAATTTTCGGAAAAGCATAGTTCTCCCCATCAGTTGCGACCACCTCGACCTTACCTCCATCCTACGTGACTGCCCCGCAATCCGTTCAACTTTCCCGATCAAGTATCTGGGACTGCCGCTTACCTACAGAAGACTCCGCAAAGTGAATTTTCAACCGCTTCTCGACAAGGCGGTAGGAAGGTTAGCTGGTTGGCAGGGGTGCCTGCTTTCTCCAGCAGGGCGGGTTACCCTAGTCAAATCTGTCCTCACCTCAATCCCAGTTTATTACCTCACGGTCTTCAAAATTCCCAAAGCAATCCTTAGTTCCATTGACAGACTTAGGCGTCGTTTCCTTTGGGCTGGTCACGATTTATTCTCGGGTGCAAAGTGCAAAGTCAATTGGGAAAAGTGTGTCGCCTAACCCAACTAGTGAAGACCTGCAAGTCTTCGATACCACAGGAAAAACATCTTTGTGTCTTTGTGGTTATGGGTGGTTTGGGCATCCTTAGTCTGCCACAATTCTCCTCGGCAATTAGATTGCGCTGGCTTTGGCAAGAGTGGAAGAACCCGTTTAAACCCTGGGTTGGCATGGAAATCCCTTGTCACGACTTGGATTGTAATTTTTTTGTGGCGGCAACAAAGATATCCCTCGGGGATGGTAAAATGGCTAAATTCTGGTACTCGGCTTGGTTGTTCGGAGAGGCCCCCAAGGACATTGCTCCTCTGATCTTTGCATCTTCTTCCCACAAAAAACAGACAGTCTTCTTGGCCTTACAGAACGGGCGATGGGTGTAGGACATCAACGTCTCCATAGGTTTCTTAATCCCTCACATCGATCAATTCGTGTGTCTGTGGACTAAAATCAACCAAATCCAATTGATTCAAGGCACCCCCGATGAAATTTCATGGAAGCAAAGTCAGACCGGAACTTACTCCTCAAGATCCGCCTATGCCTTACATTTCTTGGGTTCCTTAGCGACCAACTTCAAACCTTTGATCTGGCAAACCCAAGCCCCTCCCAAGGGGAAATTCTTCGCCTAGCTAGCAATTCAAAATAAACTTTGGACCTCAGACAGGCTTGAAGCAAGGGGGTGGCCAAATCTTCGTTTCTGCCCCCTCTGCAGACACACCCCAGAATCTGCCTTGCACCTTTTGGCACATTGTCGCTTCTCATGTTGTATTTGGAAACACATGGCGGACTGGACAGGATCTGAAAGTCTTTAACCCTCCACTTGGCCACCTTGCACGAACATCCTTGCTTGGTGGTCCAACGTGGCAAAGACGTTAGGTTCCCTTAGGAAGACCAAGACGACGACCATCATCTTAATATGTTGGGAGATTTGGAAGGAGAGAAACGCGAGAACTTTCAACAATAGAGCTACAACGCCTCTTGACCTTATAGCTAAGATTAAGGAGGAGGGTAGAGCTTGGTTCCTAGTGGGGGCTAAGTCTTTGGAGTGTTTTAGTGCTTTGTAATTTAGGCCTGTTGTCCTAACTTTGGTTCCTTGCGGATTCGCTCCACCTCTTCTCTATTAATATAACGGGCAACCCTCCTGCCGTTTCATTAAAAAAAAAAGAAATGAATGCTGGAGCTCTTTAATCGAGACTATGCAAGATTAGAAACTCCGATTCGCCACTATGATGCTCCTCCTATCTCTCTATTCACGTCACCACGACCTCTTCATCCTCCTAAACCTCACCGTCACCTTGTCCAAGCCCCTTTGTCGTCGGAGCACGCCGTCGCCGAGCGCCACCATCCTGCTAAGGTCATCGTCGTGGATAGCCTTGCCAGCGTCTCCTCTGCCACCGTGGACCATGAAAATGGACTCCTCGTGAGGGAGCTGCGCGAGGAAGATGCAGACGATGAGCGAGATTGTGCGATGGCGGCTGGCTAGTTGGAGATGCAGCCGACAGTGAGGGAGCCGATGAGTGCACAGACGTTGAGGATGCCGACAAGGAGCTGCACCGGTGTGCATAGGAGGGAGCTCATCGATGCGGGAGTTGTGCTCGACGGTAATGGCGGCAGCGGTGGGCTCCACCTATTGACAGGGGAAATAGTCTTTTCATCCACCCTCTGTCCTTTCCAAGTCGGATATAGTATTCTAATGAGTGAAGTGTGCTACAAATAAAAGCCACATTTTAGTAGTGTATTCTGGCAAAGACACGAAATTTGGGTGTCCTACAGCCAATGACACAAAAATATGATGTCATGTAGCCAATTTTGTTGTCTTTTTACGGTCCTCTACCATGACGTTATTGTTGAAGTGTAGGTGAATTGTCCGTCTTTCCTCATCAGCTTAAGTTTCTAGGTGAATTGGTTGGTGCATGCAACTCAATATAGTATCAGAGTCAAGAGATCTTGAGTTCAAGACCCGGCAAAACTTTCAACTTGATCACCACACATCGAGATATAAAACCCGCCAAAAGATGTTATCGGAGGATGATGAAGAGTTACAAAGATAGAGCTACTATTTCTTTTCTTTTATCATTCCAATCTAGATTTTTCATGTGCATTTGCAAAGTGTTGAATATGATGACTCATATCATATTTCTTTAGGACTTGGAGAGGTATGCTACAAGATAACCTAGATGAATCCTAATAGGATTAGAACTCATAGCTCTCTTTATAGTAGAATTCCCACTTTACTTTAGAAGAGGACGAGGGGGACTATATAAACCCACGAGGGGTGGCCATAGGAACCCAAAAAGCAAGCCAAGCAAGATGAACTCATCCAAAGCAGAGGGCACGAGAGGATTAGAAGTTAGGTTATTCTTTAGCACTAGATTCTTATATAGCGTAAGGATCCGAGGGTCCTAAAAGGTTTAAGAGGGTTGTGACAGAGCAACAATCATTTGTACTCTTTTGATGTTGTGCTTAAAGAATTTGTGGTCGGCTTCGCCAAAACTCTCTCTTGTCGTGGTTGCTTCGTCACTGTTATTTTGGTTCTATCTGCAAGATTCATCTACTTCGTTTTTGATACTGTGCACATTCGTATTGTATCTCACAAACTTTGATTCGATTCAGAGGTCGCCGCTCATAAGGAGTGATATCATAGTATAACAAATGGTATTAGAGCCAAGACCGGATTAATTTGATTTGTGAGAAGGTCGGCAAAGCGTCAGGAAGCACAAGATCAAGATCGATGTCTACGATGTGGAGTTAAGTAGAGAAATTTGACAGTGAAAGAATTTTCAGTGTGTGGCAATGCGTGGTGAAGGATGTTCTCGTCCAACAAATGTTAATCGATGCTCTTGAAGGGAACAAACTGGAAAAGACACCCGATGAAGACTGAAAGGTGATGGAGCGAA